>JAGPOW010000261.1:178256096-178285495 GCA_030014935.1 Caiman crocodilus
GATAGGTACTTGGCTGGGGTCCTGTGACCCTGGCACTCGTTCCTGCCATTGGTGGGGGGTCAGACTAGATGGCCTGCTCTAGGCCCCTTCTGACCGTAGGTACTATGATACTATGATAGATTTCTATCCTCAACTTTATCTCATCAATGCTTCATCCTCCTCACACATGATAATATGCATGGAGTTAACCTTCTTGCTATATACAGTGCACGTATCCACCAGGTGGTCACTCCAGATCTTCCCCTGTTGCACAGCACAATAAATTGGTGCATACCAGGTGGTTGTCTGCACTGATGGACAAGGGGTAGGATACATCAGATTTAACAAAAATAGCTTAAACTGTCTTCTGCAAAGAAGCTTTCCATATCATCCCAAATTCCCTGGCAGTAAGTAATAAACACCCTTATTCCATCCTTCCTAATTTCATTTATAAATCAATTTACCTCCTGCAAATTTTATTTTTGTACTGGGTAAGATAACCTGCAAAGGAAACTCATCATGCAGCAGGAGTTTTCTCTCTCCATCACTAAACTTCAGCCTAGTGAAGATTTCTTAAAAGTCTTCTTGGAGTTCATCCTACCACCTTCTCACATTGGATATATCCATTTTCAAAAACATAAAGCTCTGATTTGAAGCCTCTAGAAGCACAGGAAGATTGTAGCTGAAATGTCAAGTGACCTAGTGACCTCATGTTCCTGTTGTAAACCATACTACTCCTGTAGCTTGCGCCTGTTATACCACAAAATGACAAACTAAACTACAAAATGAACAAAGCAATCTTAAAACAATCTTAAAGCAAAGGCATACATTCTGATTTAAGGCTGAAACTCTAGCTATAAAATCAATTTGTTGTGCCAAAGTTTTTCTAAAATACATAATATATTTAACAAGAAGTGATCTGAAACCATCCTGCAACCACAAGATAAAGAAAGCACAACCTTCATTTATCTAGATGCCTATTACTATTTATAAGAACATTAAGTTTTACTATCATAACACAATAGACACCTCTATTGGTTCAAACTGCATTGTTTAAAATGCAACTAACAATACATTAAGAAGTAAAATGAACAGCAGTTGGATCATAAGTAAATCCCTCAACTCTATCTATGCATCTCCTTGAAGTGATACAGGCTTCTTCAAACAACCTAGATTTCGAAGGGCATGAGTCCTTAGGAAGAATTACCAGATGTAAAGGGACAACGAGTCTAGCACAAGTAGCTCTAAAAATATCAAATAGATAGCAGAGAGAGAGGGAATCTCTCATGGAGCACAGTAATAAGTGAAATAGGACTCTATAGCAAAAATGACAATACTTTAAACTCCACTTAGAAACCCAGAGGTAGTCACTGCCAATCATGAAGCAATGGTGGCACATGCTTATAACCATACATTTTGCTTAAAAAATGTGGACTTTCAACATTTCTCATTAGCTTTATCTTTTTATATGCAGCTGCATCTTGAGTGGGCTTACACAAAGTATGCTGTTGCTTACGAAAGCTTATGTTTCTCTGAACCAGTTAGTCTCAAAGGTGCCACCTTGGCCTGCCTTCAAGATGATAAAGAGAAGGATTAAATAATAGAGGCAAGCAGTATTTGGTCTCTGCAGCTGGTAAACATATCAAAGTGTTTCCCCAAACAAAATCGATTTTCAAATAAACTGAAATTTTGGCTGAAAACGTTTCACTTTTTGAAAACATCTGAGTTAAAAATTCAACTGTCAAAGGTCAAGACATTTCTAGTTCTCTAGATGTTGGGTCTTCCAAGGAAAAACTTAAAATGATTAAGGAAAAGTTGATCAAAACAAAAAAAGAATGGTGTTTTTAACAATTTTATTCACAAAAGAATTGTGACCCAATCAATAATTGTATGTTTCATCAGGAACAGATACTTCTTATCATGTACTAAGCTCTTAAAACAATGAACACTTTGATATAGCATTGGAATGGCTTGCTCCCTACAGTGACATTATGGTACACTGATATTATCTGGAGAACAGTGGGGAGCTAATACTCACTTTAATTGTGTTAGAGCTGTAAATTAATTCAGAAGATATGTAATGGATATGGTATAAATCTAAATGCCAAATAATTATGACAGTGTGAATGTCAATATCATAATTCCTTCTTCATTATACCTGTATTTTTCACATTCCTGACAAGCCTTATCAGAAATGTTAACTAATAAAGTTATCAGATTCTATAGCAACAAGAACCATACATGCCTATATTAAATAGTAAAGCCTATAAAGCTATACTATATTACCTCAAGAACTGCTGTCTACAGTTGTTTTTTTTCTTGTTGTATGTCTTCACCAAAAATGGAATGACAACGGTTATATGACAATTAACAACTCTTTTGTCCTCCCAGACAAGGGATTTCTGTGACAGATAGGCAAAACTGCAGGGGTAGGTTACCTTTAGGGCAAGATTTTCCAAAATTTCCATATGAATGGCAGTGAAATGAATCCTAGGGTCAGCCACCCTGTGTCTGCCTGCAGGAAGGAGTCAAGACCCTTTAAAGATATACGAATTACAGTAGTTTTCCATTTATGTTGACTGACTGCGGCTCAGAAGTGACGAGACATGCAGGATCTCCTTGTTTAAATCAATAATTCCTCATAATCCATGTAAATCTCTCTTAGTTAGAGCTGAAATGCATTTTTCAACTTAGGCAGACAAGGTTCCTTGGGTGAATTTGATATCTTTTATTAGACCAACCCAAATAGTTGGAGAACAGTTATTAAGCAAGCTTTCGGGTTCAAAAACCCAGATTATAATGTGTATAATTTTTCAGCTTAAACATTTTTACTGAAAATGCACATCTGGATTGACTGAAACATTTCTCAAATGTATCAAATTGTTAAATGGAAAAAAACCAACCCTGCTGTTTCATTTCTCAGCTCATTTCAACTTCATTAGAAAAGTGAAAACCAAAGTCAAAATTTTCATTTTTGGGTTCAACACTGTTCACTTTTACTTGTATCACTGGAAAAATGAATAAAAAGCCATAATCTCAAAATGATGTTTTTCTTGGTTTTTCGGTTCTGCCAGTGGCTTGAAAAATGATTTATTCTCACAGCACTGCTCTTAGCAGATGTGTTCTGAGACCCAAATGGTGTTGTTATGATATAGGTGTCCTATTTATATGGATGATATAAATGTCAGAAATAAACTCTCAGAGTTAATTTAAGCATTTAAGTTACAAAGTGTAATCAACAGTACTTCGTCTAATGCCAACTAGGCAAAGTATAGAGAAAGAGTGATTTGGGATTAAAGTAAGTAACCTACACCCTCATCCCTCCCTGCCCCCACAAAAATCTGTCTAAATAACGATCACATGTATGTAGGATCCCAACTTGCCTTCCGTGAATATCTTAAATTGTCATAGCCACAAGTCAATGCATGTCTAGGGTTTATTCACAGAGACATCATCTCCTCATTCGTAGATTGTAAGGCTGGAAAGGACCTCGGAAAATCATTGGGTCTAACCCGGTGCACCAAGCAGGAAAGATAACTGGGGGTCAGGTGACCCCAGTAAGGTGACTGTCCAGTCTCCTCTTGAAGATTTCCAGGGCAGGGAGCTTATTCCACAGCCTAGACACCCCGACTGCGAAGAAGCGTTTCCTAATGTTAAGCCTGAATTGATCTTTCAGGAGTTTGTGGCGATTACTCCTGGTTTTCCCCTCAGGTGCCCTGGTGAACAGTTGCTCAGCAAGCCCTTGATGTACTCCCCTAGTGCAGTGGTAAACTGCTACCAGGTCCCCTCTCAGCCTTCTTTTCCTGAGGCTGAAGAGTCCCAGATCCCTCAGCCTTTCCTCGTATGGCTTGCCTTTGAAGACTGATCATACGTGTGGCTCTTCTTTGGACTCTCTCAACCTTGTCCACGTCCTTGTTAAAGTGTGGTGCTGAGAACTGGATGCAGTACTCCAGTGGTGGTCTCACCAGTGCTGAGTAGAGTGGAAGAATCAGCTCCTCGGCTTTGCTGGAGATGCATTATTATCTGCCCTACTGGTTACAGCATTGCACAGCCAGCTCATATTCATATTGTGGTCTATTATGACCCCCAAGTCCCTTTCATTCATGGTGCTAGTCAGTTTGGTGCCTCCAAGCCTGTTGGTGTGTTTGGGGGTTACTCGTCCCGAGGTGGAGCACTTTACATTTCTCAGCGTTGAACTACAACAGGTTCCGATTCGCCTAATATACCAGCCTGTTTAGGTCCGCCTACATCCGTAGCCTATCTTCAAGCGTAACCATGCTCCCCCATAGCTTGGTGTTAGCTGTGAACTTGGGTATAGTCCGCTTCAGTACAGTCTTAACGCATCCCCTTCTTTCCATTCAGTACAAACTTAACATATCTGCTCTATAGCCTTATTGAGATGGCACATAGACGCTCTAGACAAGTCTGAACCAGAAAGATGTCACCAAACAAGAAAATTCAGAAAGCAGTGACACACAAGCATTTGACTGACTGATTTTATTAAAGGAAAGATTAAAGATGTGAGCAACAGAAATGAAGTAACTGAAAAGAGAAGTGGGGGCCTAAGTATTATTTGATGTTATGCAAAGGCATAAAACTAGGAACAATGAGATGAACTCAAGGAAAGGAATATTTAAGATACTTAATGTGATACCTTCTGCTAAAGGAAGCTGAGGAAGCTAGGTGGCTCAGAAAATTAGTATTCCCTCCCTAATGAGACTGTGAAAATAGCTGAGAAACAAGTGCTGCCCATTCATGTTTGTTCAGCAGATGCCAAAGCACAGTGATTAGGTAGTGTGAATGGCTTAGAATGGTCCCGTGAGTGGTGCTGGGAGGCACTTTTAGGACAATTCTGGGCTATCCGTATTACTTAGTTGCCAGACTTTGGTGCATTAGAGCAGGACTGAATGGGCAGTGTTTGCTTCTCAGCAGCAGTTGCACGCTAGGTGTGGAGGCAGTTTGGACATGGCCTTAAAATTAGACCAGCGGTGCTCAACCTTTTCGAACTGTGGGCTGGTCCAGTCCATGGGTTGGATCAGGACCAAAACGCCAGGATTGGGCCCTGCATTGCCTTCTTCTTGGTCCTCCTTGGTCCTGGATTGGGCCCCATTTCACCTATGCCTGGCCCATGTGTGCCTGGATTGGCTCTGCCCTGCCTCTGCCTGGCCTTGTGCACATGTATCAGTCCCTGCACATTAGGATCGAGCCCCATAAAGCTGATCTAGCATGCAGGGCCATGTTACCTGGCCTGCAGGGCTCCCCACTGGTAGAAATTTGGCAGCAGGGAAACAGCACTGCTCCCACACTATCAAATTTTTGGACTCAAGGACTAGGGAAAGACGTTTCAAAATAGCTGAAACTGGTTTAAGATAAGCCTGGTTGAATGTAGTATTAGATTTTACTGATTTGTGTCAAACTGGTTTATGAAACTTCTGTCCCAGACCCCTTCCTGATTTAAGTTAAATCAGTCCCACAGCACCCCAGAATGCTTTCCAGCCCTGTGCTGGGCTGTGCTATCAGCTCCAGCAGGGGAGGGTTGGGACAGGTTTTGTGTGAGAAGACAGACTGTTCCCACAGGCAAACTCAGGCTGGGTCTGGGGCCAGGGAAGGAGTGTTAAACCCACATTCCCCCAAGTACAGAACTGGCCTGCTGCTAAACTTACTGGAACTTACTGCTAGCTCTGACTGTGGATTATAAATCCCAGAGGCACCTAGAAACAGGAAAAGGAAGTGATGAGCAACCCTGGAGAGTCCTGTTGCTGTAATTCTGGACTGCAAATCCCAGAGACCTTCCTTGGGGGCAGCAGAAAGAGGAAGTAAACTCACAGTCCATGCTGGCTAAAGGCAAGCTCTAGTGCCCCTCTAGCTTCTGGCCAGACCCACTGCAGGTATGTGGCTGTGTTTCCTAAATCAAAAGTAAATGTGTGTCCAGTCGTTTCTCAGTTTAATCTCTGCAGTTTAGATTAAATTGCAAAGGCTAAACTGATTCAGCCTCAGGCTTTTTGACTGTCTGTACTTACCCATGGATATCCTTGTGGGCCAGATGACATGGCTCTGGAGGCCACCCTGAGCACTCCTGAATTAGACAAAGAACCCCAATTCAGAGAAGAGTATTGCAAGTGTTGGGGAGATGACCAAACTAATATAACAGGAGATTTTGACCCCTGGCTTCTATTAACACAACCAATGTGAGGTGTTACACATTCCTAAATGTTTTGTAATCTTCAGAGGAACATCAACTTTTGCTTACTAGCAGTTTCAGTGAGTGAACACTCTTTGACGTGCTGCTCTTTTAACAATGGAACATTATAGTGCAAATGCTAAAATTATATTCAAGATTTCCATGGATTCCTTTGGAAATAACATACAATGAGGTTTTACCATTTGATGTCATTTTTCCTTTGGAGTCTTGGGGGAAATATGGGGTGGGAAAGGAAGGTAGGTTTGAGGAAAAATGAGGTTGAAAAAACAACAAAAGGAAAATAATACTTGTGTGTAATATTTTCCAATCTTGAATTTCACACATTCCTTTTAAGCTACGGTATATGAAAAAATGCCCTGATACTTTTTTCCACATGCAATCTTTTGATAAGTCTCAGTATTGGCTTAAAAGAAAAAGAACAAAAAAGGGCCCATATTAAAGTAACAGCTGAGAATTCTTCTACACAGACTTTTAAACAGCCTCTATTATTCTCTAAATATTGTATCTATTGTTTTTCTTCTGATGCCAGCATCTTTGTCTAAAGTTCTGCTTTGCAAATATGAAGGGACACAATTATGCTATTCAGCACAAACACGATGCCCTTTTTTACTATCATATTATATATATTATTGTGTTATAAAATTCAGTCTACACTAAGAGCCATGAAAATCGTCCTCCCCGTGCCCCACACACACCACTTTTCTACAGCAATCAGTGAACTCATTCCCAGCTTACACTGCATGACTGACAGGATACTAAGACCTTTTGTTTTTAGTTAAACCTTAGAGCCAATATTCATACTGACAAAGTTGACAGTCCCGGCACAACTCTGGGTTATTTAGATGTAAAGTTCCAGTTAAAGAGTACTTTACTCCCTAACTGTAGAACGGGCCCAGAATCTGTGAGGTTTTGAGCCCATTCTACAATCTCCTGAGCATCTTCAACTTCCATCATGCCAACTAGAGTTGAAGGAGTTCAATACTTCACAAGATTTGGGGCTTTAACACTCATCCGATGATTAACTGAAACAAGAACGGCCAATATGTCTTGAAATGGTGAAAGGAATGTTTTTCAATGCAGTTTAGTTTTTCTCAGGAGCACAGGAAGAAATAAAACCTTAGTAGAGTTGACATGCAGGAGATAAATATAACTGTTATCATGTTGTGTGATTTTGTGAAAAATAAGCCCAACTACTATAGATTCACCAAAGGCCTAGTGAGTCAGCAGGCTTAGTGCCTATGAATATTTAACAACTTCAGCTACTATGAGATTTCAACAGTTAAAAAAAAAAAATAGCAGCTTATAGTCAAAGATATGTTTCCACCAGAGGTATTAATATATTTACTGTCACAAAAAAATTCTGTTGAACTAAGTTGCAATAAAGTTAATTGTGACAGAGATCACTGGCTTTTAACTGAGCAGAAAACCACAAAAACCAAACAATTGCAAACAACTTCATTTTTGGTGGTTATATAATGTAGAGCAGGGATGTCAAACTTACTTTGGGCCAGATTCACACCACAGGGCTTCTTGTGGGCCAGATATATGGGACAAACAGTGAGGCCAGTGCTGAAAGTGGTGAGGCAGGTAGCCACGGGCCAAGCAGAGGCAGTGGGAGCAGCAGCGGTGACAGGCCTAGTGGTTGTTTGCAAAGCAACCACAGGGCAAACTGAGTTCTGTTGGCCTCGCTTGCTAGCTTGCCACTGAGGTCCATGTCCAGCAGAGGGGCCCTGGATTCTGTAGCATGCCACACCCCCAAACGCCCTGGCCTGCCAGTAGCTTGATGGGCGTAATCTAGCCCACAAGCCGTATGTTTGACAACCCTAATGTATAGAATCTGATGCATAACAAACAATTTCTGTACCTCGGGCAGTAGTGGCAGCAGTCATTCTTGTGCCCCCTTCAAAATCAGAGACTGGGCCTGATGCTTTGATTCCCAACCTGTGTTTCCACAACTGTATGGGATCATTTCCTTATTAAGCAGTAATGTGTATTAAGCACTTTAACAAAGCAAGAGACAGTACAAAGATTATTTGCCAAATGCTACCAGAATGGACCTAAGTGGCAACACAATACGGTACACTGGAAACAATGTCCAAAACTGCATGGAAATACAGTGTAAATAACTCTTGCAGTGACAGAATATTTCAATCTAACAATAAAGCTGCCTTTATATTCAAATTTTTCTCCTGCAGACTTTTAAAAAGCATAAGCAGTAGGGCTGTTCAAAGCTTCAGTCCCCGATTCGATTTGGCCCGATTTGGGGACTGAAAGGCTGAATCCAAATCAAATCAGAGGGCCTTTAATCTCTCTGAATCAAATTGGAGAGATTTGGAAAGATTCGGAGATTCAGACATAGAGATAGCTTTAAATGTTTTTTCTACATACCTCTAGGTAGCAGGGGCTCATGAACACTGCTGGGGTGCCTGGAGCGTCCCACAAAAGCACGGGGGGCTTCCCAGCATGTTTGGAAGCAGACCCAGAAATGGACCGAAGCACGTCTGGTCCACTTCTGCGTCCGCTGGGGAGCATGTGGGGAGTCCCCCCACACCCTCCCAGTTCAGTAACTGGTGACTCCTGGGTCTGGGGGTGGGCACCCAGGGTCCCCCTGCAGCCAATCACTGAGCTAGGGGTGTGTGGGGGAAGCCCAGTGTGCTCCCCAGCTGAAGACTGGAAGTACTTCTGGTCCACTTCTGGGTTCACCGCTGAGCACGTGGAGGCCCACCACACTTGTGCGTGGAATGATCCAGGAGTCCCAGAATCACAGCATTCACAAGCCACGCTGGTACCTCAAGGTATGCAGAAAAAAACCTTAAAGCTGTGTCTATGCCCTAATCACTGAGGCTCTGAATCGGCACCAAATCTTCAGGTTCAGATTTGGCTGAATTAAATCAGGGACAGTGATCCCAATCAACAAATCAAATCACTGTTCCTGTTTCAGGCTGAATCTGAATTGAATAGGGCCCATTTTGCACGCCCCTGATAAGCAGCATAAAATGACTAAATAACATGGAAAGTCACATCATACTTAAAATGTCGTGACACGTGGTGAAGTAGAGAATATAATAATGATGCCTAATTCAGGTTTGAACACTTCAGACATACCCACATGGCTTAGTTTAGGCACATGAGTAGTTCCATTGACTTTGAAGAGGCCAATGAGAGTCCTCACATACCTAAAAATAACCGTGTGGTGAAAGTGTTTGCAGGACTGGAGCCCTATTTTGAAACTACATTTTAAAAGACCATTTAACTCATTTCCTCCTGTTAGTCTGATATCAAAAACGTCTTTCCTGAAGCATGACAGGAAAGTGCACCCCTTCCTGGCAGTTGCTCCTTGAGGCCATAAACATAAGGCCTCGATACTGCAAGATTCTTCATGAGGAAGGTACGTGTGCAGTCAATGAAGGTGTGCACAGGTTCATGAATCTGCCTTGCAGCTCACTTTTACTTGTGCAAGCAGGGAATCCCTCCACCATTATTGTTTATAACTGAAGGTCCTAATTCAGGAAAGTATCCCTAAGCAGGACAGCGCCTTAGTGGAGATACAGCTGAAGTCAGTGGGGCTTAAGTACATGGTACATGCTCAACAGACGCCAGCTCCGTTGACTTCGGCTGAGCACATGCTCAAGTATTACTGTTAATGAGCATGTGTTCAAAACTATTGTTAAGGGCTTTGCTGAATCAGGGCCTAGACTTCTGGAACTCTACACACAGTCTTCTGGCCCCAAATTTAGATTTGGTACAATAAAGCTTTTGGAAAATCTTTATGACTTGGCAATGCTTTTGTGCCTTTTCCCTAATTAAATTAAAAAGTTAACCACCGGAATGCTAACTTTTAGTGATGGAAACCTTCACACACTAGCAGTACGCTAGCACCTGAGAGTCAAAATGTGTGACCACATAGGAACAAAGTGTCTAACTAGTTGAAATTTACTGTTCAAGCTGAATGAAATGCAAACAGTATATAACATGACAAAAAGTAACTTGATTTTTTTCTAACTTTAATTTTAACACATCAGTTAACACATAAGGTACAGAAATGTTTGGGGTTAAAAAAAAAATCACCTCTGACAGCAATAATCACATAAGAAATACCCATGACATTAAGTTAAACACAATATAATTTTGTTTAAAAACTGGCTTTCTCTGGGAACCAATGTTTTCATGTCTTTAAATTGTTCTCAGAGGAATCTCTGCTTTTACTCATGCCATTTCAAGTCTCTCGCTGCAGGAGATTTTTACATCAAAGTTCACACAGAACTCTAAGAACTCCACTGGAGCCTCTCAAGGTGATAGTTTAAGAAAAATGTAAATAGAGCCATGTTATTGAGACAGTGTGCTACAGCAAAAATGAAACACAAATACTGTAGATTAAAATTTATCAAAATCTAGATAGAAGGTAGTCCTAATAGGCTCAGCCACAATCTATCTTGATCACTGTTTGGAAATGGGCTAGCTGCTATGCTACTCTTTTCTCCCAAAGTGGCTGCAGTTATGAGGTATTGTTTCTGTACCATGTAATCTATTTGGAGGAAAGGCAATATATATGAAACAGTATAAAGGAGAAGTTGTGAAAGCCAACTGATAGAATATTTTAGCCTTTTTAATCTTAATCTTGAGCAGCTGTTCTAATGGTATGCCAATGGTTCATGAAATAGGAGAAAAAAATCATAGGTTTGGCAATAAAATTGTAGATATTAAATTTAATCTTTAAATATAGTATTCAAAGACCCACATATATGCATTTTTATTTAGTACCTTCTGTTCCTTTCTCCTATCCAGAAACAGAGCACTGAGGTCCATTAGAGATAGGTCTAGCTATTGATACCCATTTAATGGAGCACTAAAGAAAACTGCACTAAAACAACTGGTGTGGCAGGATGGCTGAGTGGCACAGAGCCTGTCCAAGGGCTGGACTGGACCCCAGGTACCAGGATCAGGCCCCACACCACCTCCCTTGGGCCCTGTGGTGGTTCCCTGGGGCTCTTTGCTGCCTCCCTAGGGCTCCGCGTGCCCTCCCTCAGCTCCATGCCACCTGTGCTGCCTCCCTGGAGCTCCACGCCGCCCATACTGGCTCCTTCAGCTCTGTGTCCCCTCCGTTGGCTCTGAACTGCTTCCCTGGAGCTCCACACTGCCTCCCTGGGGTCCTGTATCACCTGATTTGGGCCGTGTGCTGCATCTGCTTGGCTCTGTGACATAGGATCAGGCCCTTCTGCACCTTCAGCTGGCCCTTGTGTGTCCCTATCGGGCCCCAGGCCATGTCTGTGCACTAATTTGGCACTTGGACCTCCCCAGGGGCCTGAAAATTTAGCACCAGGGGAAGGACAATTGCTGTCACTGCTCTCCCACTGCCAAATGTTCAGACCCCTAGGGAGACCTGTGGGTTGGATTATATGGCTCCAAGGACCAGGGGCTGAGCATGTCTACTGTACAAGGTAGGTGAGATTTCTCCCACGTACGACAGAATAGTCTGATAGTCTACAGCCAACACACCCAGAGTTACCTTACCCCTCACCAAAACAGAAATGATGAAACAGGTCATGAGAGTATGGCTAGGATGTGCTATATGATTTTAACTCCTTTAAAGCTCAGGAGCTCTTACGGGGTCATTTCATGCTAGCCGCTCTAAATTATCCTAGAAACATACAGCAACTCTGAAGTTGCCTGAGATTGCTCTAAATTATGTTGGAGCTAAACTGTCTCCAAGCAATTCTAAATACCTGAGGAATGCAGAGGTGACTTGAAGCTACCTTCATCCCTATCCCATTCAGCGACACTTAGAGCTGGATGAAGTGAAGAACTTCCAGTTCACAAGAAATGCCACTTCTTACAAATCTGGTTTCATTCTGGGAAGCCCAGGGTTCTCAGGCCAGAACAGCTTGCACGCTGGGTCTGCTGTGAGGATGTGGGCCATTGAAACTTGTTCCAGAACCTTCTGGCTCCTAGCAGAGGTGTCATTGTCCTGTACTGCATCCTGGACAATACTGTGCTGCATTCTGCATCTTCCCTGCTCTGGTACTGGCAGCATGGAGAGGAGAGCAGAAGTGGTGGTACATGACCAACAGTCAGAGGTTCACTACACTGGGAGGAGATGTCACCTCTTTTCTTTTGCCACCAACATTTTTTTTTGTCACCTCCATCCTTTTCTAGGAGCAAAAAAAATGGAGGTGACAGACATTGCCCCCAGCAGAAGCACACATCTCTGGCTGAGGCTCCTGCACGAGGTACCACCTCCTCTACTCTGTCTTCCCTGTTGCCAGAACCAAAGCCAGAGCTGGAGCCACTACAGGGAAGATGCAATATGAGGCTGGGAGGGGCAGGGAAGGAAGGGTAAGGCGCCCCTCTAGCTCCACACCAGCACGTGACCCTCATTCAGGCAGTACCCAGTGCTTCTGCTCCACTCACCCATCCATTATGCTGCTACTGGCTCTTAGTCTTGGCTCCCTGGTGGGCATTCTGGAAGCAACAAGCCTGTAAGTCAGGGGCAGGCAATTATTTCAGATGGAGGGCCACTTACTGAGTTTTCGCAAGCCATTAAGGGCCACATGACAGGCAGCCGGGGCAGATAAATATTATTTTTCTAATTTTTTTAGGGGCCCCTCAGGCCAAATAGAATGGCGTGGTGGGCTGCATCTGGCCCATGGGCTGCATTTTGCCAACCCCTGCTGTAAGTGCTGGTTACCCTGGCGCTACAGACTCGGCAAGCACTGATGTCCCTGGAGCTGAGGCAGTCCACTCTATGGGACTACCCATGTTTTCTATACAATATTTATTGCTTACTGATTTATTATTATGAATACAGTGAATTGCTCATCAAGAATGCTGGGGGAGGGGGCGGGCAGAGTTGGAGAGCTGTGTGCCACCACCCTGTGCCACTGCCGCATCCCAGGAGTGGGGGGTGGGGAGGAAGCTTGCACACAGCAGTTGCCACCGCCAGCCATCAGCCCACACTGCCACTGCTCTGCAACCATTCGTGCTCCATCCTCTCCCCACCTCAACTCCATGTCTACCCCCATGACACCCCCTTACCTGCCTCCATGTCTGGCCATCTGTCTGTGCAGAGCACTTTGATTGTTTGTTTCAGTAAACATTATGATTGGCTGCTGAGACAATCAATCAGAGTGCTCTAAGATCATTACAGACAGACACACGGACAGATGGACTAAGTGTCCTTTATATATACACACACACATATATAATAGTTAATATTATGATTAGTATGTAAATTATTTTAATTCTAATTTAATGTATTGTTTAGTTTCGATTTCTGTAACCTTTCATTTGTGCCACAGTAAAGGACTTGGTAACCACGATAAATTAATTTAACAAGCAGAAGCAACCACAAGACAAAGAAAATACTAATTACACTATCAAAATCATATATAAATGAAAACTTGCAAATAAGTTAATATACCATGTACCTATCTAGCAGCTGGGAAGAGATGAGCTGCTCTGATTACCAAGCTTCTGGTTTAAATGACAAGGGAGTGGTGGCAGAGTTTCAAGTACTGCTTGATGGGTATAATAGGAAAGGAGTCCATGCTTGTAAAACTGAACTGGCCCTCCATTAAGGTAACTACAGAGGTGCTGTGGCTGAAGCTAACATTCTAGCCACTGGTTTTCTGGTGTTTTGTTCAAGAATTGTGTTTCTTCCTTAAATCCCATGCATGCTACTGAACACAGCAGTCTCAATTAAAAGGCCTCTTTCTGCATTGGTTTTGGGAAATCATTTCTCTCCACTGAAAACTGACAAAGTGCTTGGCGACTGTTAGGGCACACTACAAGTTTTGACTGTTTTCCCAGGTTTTTAGAGAAAGGGCAAAACAGGAAGGAGGTTGGATGAAAGAACTGATCTTTGGAGAGATCCTTCTTGTGCTACTTTGATCCCCTCAGTTGTAAATTAGTATACGGCATCTATGCCCTTGGATAGGTATCTTTTGCTAATATCAATGAATAATTTGATTGGGTAATGAAAATAATATGAGTCTCTGTCTTGTCTGCCTTACAGGGGTGTTCTCATCTGTCCACACCTCAGCCACAGAGTGAGTTTTCCAAACTGTTTGCAAGGATAATTTGCATTAGTTAAGGAGTTTTCAAATCACGACATGAACTGCTACTGGCTTCAGGGTAGGATCAGAAAGTGGCCTACAAAGCTCAATGGAATATGAGTCAATTGAAGTCATGAGTCAACACCAGCCTGTAGCTGACTGACTGTGCCTCACCAGTAGGTGTTACTTCAGCCATTAATACATATTGCTGTATGGATGAAGGGATAGGCATGCCTGCCAAAATACATAAAAAAAATCCAAACCAAACTATGATCTGCCAGATCCTGAAAATATCATACAACACCCTGTTCTGTATCTGCAATGGCATCCAAAGCAATGTTTAAGAGAGCTGACCACAACCACACCTATCTGTATGTCTGCAACAGAGCCTGGAACTTTTTTCATTGACGGCCACTCCACTTAATCATGCAAAGCAATGCTTGGCATATTGAATGCTATGATTTAACACAGTAATAACAATAACTCAGACCATGGCTTAAACTGTTCACAGGACATCCATAACTGTTTATTACCCTTGGCTTCTGGTTTACTAGCTATTTTCAACACTACTAGTATTGAAGTTTCTGGCAGGTCTGGAAAGGCCAAGACTATATCAAAAGAAAGCCTTACTTCTTGCATGCCTGGGAATTTGATAAATATGCTAAAACCTAAACTGTACTAATTTACCTTTCCCTCAGCCTGAAGTCAATTGAAGTTTAGAGAATTCAGCACCTCTCCAGAGGTACATTATGCATTGTACCCCAGTATGTTTTAACATAAAAACCAAAACCTGAGCTTCATGCAGGACTCACAGGAGAGTTCATGGTGGGTAAAATGAAACAGGTCCACTTCAACCTGTGGGCATGATAATTTTATCCTTATTACAGTCCAGTGTCTGAAATCTGAAACAGCAGTTGCTGCAATGTTGCACAAGTTAGATGTTACATCTATTTGGATCCATGATTCTTAACTTCTTGTCTCCAAAATTGACCTGTGTGCTAATATATTGTAATCAGGGATGTCAAACTCATATAGGCCCCCCACATATGAGTTGGGGCTGGTCCATGAGCTGGATCAGGCCTATGGAGCACTCACCCCTCTGCATGCAATACCCTCTCTTGGCCGGTCTGGGATCCACACTGCATGCTGGAGTGGGCAGTGCATGCAGTGCAGTCTTGGACTGATATGGGACAAGGTGCCACATGAAACACACATCCCAGAGCAGGCACTGTGGGTCCTGGATCTGACATTCAAGGGGGGCAGGGAGGGGTTGTAGAACAGGGGTGGTCCATGTGGCACAGATCCCAGACTGGCCAGTTGTGGGGGATGGGGGAGGCACACTGGCCTGGAACATGGATCTCAGAACAGCCAGGGTGCTCATTGTATGCAATGCACATCCCAGGCTCTATGTCTGAGGCTGGTCTAGTATGCATTGCATGTGGCATATGGGTCAACTCAGACCCAGGGGCAGCACTAAGGGCCAGATGACAGGGCTCCATAGTCTGTAACTGGCCCATAAGACATCTTTTACACCCTTGCTCTAAATAGTCACAGAGCTCCTTTGAGAGTATAAGGGACTGGGCCATCAATGGTCTGGCCTAGTGGAAAAGTAGGGCCTGGGGCTGCATCAAAGGGCAGGAGTCATCTAACAAAGCTCCTTGGCATGGGAGGCCTTGAGATGGCTCTTAGCATGATGGGTGAATTTTTAATGGCATGAAGATGAATCCAGAGAGATAAAAATGAATGGCTTGATAGTGTATTTAGGGCTGCCTGTACCTTACCATTTACTAAGATTCTACAAAGAAAAGGAAATTTAATTTGATATATGCCATTGTCAGTACGCAGAACAATACCAAGAAAATCTCAGAGAACAATGATATGGAGGGAAAAAATGAAATATTTCAACATTTGTCTAATCAAAAAGTTTCTCCATTTAATAATTCTTTTCATTAACATTTTGTCTCTGATTTTTTGTAATATTTGATGAAAACTAAGCAATGTTTTCTCTACACCAATCCAGTAGGTTAAAAAGCAACATCATTTAGTGTTTTATCTATACATAATCTGAAGCAATAGCACTTCTGTTTGAGACATCTGTACTGTAAATGCAATACTTATGAAAGCACTGAGATTGAAAGCAGGTGGGGCACAGTACAAGAGCTTCTCATCTGTTCTATCCATACACTTCAGTTCAGTCAAAAATAATAAAGCCTTTATGCTTACTCAGTCCTGTACTTGTCTTAAAGTTAGGCCACCAAATTGTGCCAAATTATGTGTTGTCCAACTTGGACTAAACTGAGAACACTAAGCTCATTTTCCTACTTAACTGTGCTGTATTTATATGATTTCTACATTACAAACAGGCATTATGTCTTAAGAAGAAACAAACTGATTTTTTTAAAATAAGAGAACTGTTTCCAATTTTTATTTTAATTTTGGTTGAAATGAATAGTACACATGAAGATCTAGACTTAAAGAACCCTATTATTTATAAATTCAAATACAAACATGTTATTATGTAAATAATATATATGTTTATAGTTAATGGTTATTGCCTATTTTTATTGCTACATTTGGAAACCATCAATGTTTTAAAGCTATAAACATAAGAGGCTATCTACTTTATTACTCATTAAACAACTTTGCCAACCAAATTTTTAATGCATTTATTAGGAATAATATAGAATCAAGCAAAAGATAAAAGAGGCAATTTAATGAATTGTATCAGATTAAAAAATGGCCTTGAGATGACTAAACTGATTAACAGGCAAATTAACCACACTTGCATGTACATTTAAACCAAACCTTTTAGTGGGAATGAACAAATCCAGTTTTTTTTTCATTTTTCCCCCCATTACTTATTGTCACACGTGTCTTGGGTTCTGGATTTCAGCTGGTATCAGAGATAAAAATGTGGTGACCTGGTCAGAAAGGGTGTTTTCCTGACATTCTGTCCTACCAGGAAGCAGAACATTTAAAAAATGTATTTAAAAAACTGTTCTTATAAAATTTCTTGTCAAATTTTGAAGTTAGAATAATACATTCAAATGTTTAGTGTAAGTAGAAACAGTCACATTTCTTGCTATCCAGAAATGTACTCTGACCTATATAGAAAGTTGTGGTTTTCAACTTTGAGATGTTGTTGTTCAGAAAAACGGAAAATGCATTCAACCCCTGGAAAACACAGACATTTTGAACTTAAATGTAAAGTCAAAATACTTAAAGTTTTAGCAAAATAAAAACTTCAGATTCAAATTGGAAATGTCAAAACAAAAATTAGACATTTTTATCTGATATAACACAATATGACATTTTGAAATTACATTTTGTGTTTTGATCCTTCCAGCTGCAAATGTACAAATGTTAAGTAAATTGAATTTCCTGTGAAAAATCAACAAAGCTACATTTTCTAATGGGAAAGATTAATAAAACTGTTTTCTAATGGGAAAATCCTCCATTTGAAAAAATTCAACCAAGTAGTTAGGGGTTTGGATTAAAAATTTTTAAAACATGATATATCCAAATAGTTAATTTTATAAAATGTTACCATTTACAAAGAAACACTGTGAGGAAAATATTTAAAATATTTTTCAATGGAAAATACTTCACCTTTGAATCTCTGGATAGTCTCTCAAAGAAATTAGCTAAAAGCCTCCTCGTTTCAAGAGACAACATAAAATACTAAATCTACGCACTAGGGCTAGGGACAGACATTTAAAAAGCATGAGCCTGAATTGATTCAATCTTTGCACGTTAGTCAAACCTCGCTAAGCTGAACTGGTTTGGAACCGGACAGACATCCTCTCTGGACTGAGGAAATTCAGGCACATGCCTGCAGTTGCTCAGGCTAGAAGCTGGGGAGGGAGCAAACACCCTCCCTTCTTGCACTGTACTGAGCTGGTGGGTGCGGCTTTGATTAGGAAGGTCTGCTTGCACCATCCCAGGCTTTTTCCTGCTGGCTGCTCAAGGGGCAGAAGTGTTGCCAGACCCCTGCCCTCTGCTAGCAGTCTGAGGTAAGGAGAGGGGTGTGCAGTGCATCCATCTGTTCATGATACAGAGCTTTTGAATCTCCCTCGACTTGCTTCTTTGTACTGTCTGCAGCAAACTGACAGGCAAGAAAGCCAGCAGGGAGAAGATAACAGTGTTTATCACCTCATCAGCTAAATGACAGCCTCTCTCCTTTAGTTTAAACTCTTTTAAAACAGCTTACCAGTTGACCTGTTGATTAGCTAGCATACCACATGCCTAGGGTCTGTGGGGCTGGGGTCTGTGCTATGGAAGATGGGAGGGAGGGAGTGGGGGATCGCTGCTTCAGCAGGAGCAGTGGGTGGGAGAGGGGGTGATAGGACTTTACTTACAAGAGGTGATCCTTACCATGAAAAGGTTGGAGACCACTATGTTACAGGTTTAAACCAGTTTTGGAACACTTAAACTGCTTTATGTTTAATGTCTGTCCCTAACCCAGTAGTAAGATTTTATATAATGTGTGTTTAACAATTGGCATAGCAAAAAGACCCTAATGCACAAGGGGATCCAAGGTGGCTCTGAGCCAACTTTGAATTCTTGTAATCTTAGAGGACTCTAGCAGCTGGAGAAGACACTTGAGGAGACCTAAACCATAATAGCCACCCTGCGCTGCCCATGTGCCTACAGCAATGATTTTCAACCAGGGTGCCGTGGCACCCTGAGGTGCTTTAAAAACTTTTCAAGGGTGCTGTGGAGTGCCACACAATGTTAGTGCTCTTTGGTGTGCATACACGATTCACAAAATAAACCCAGAGATATCAAACAGGATCCCACAGAGTTAGAAACATTCTGACCTGTTGTGGTCTTTCTAAATGCTTTACAACAGAAGAACTGCTCTACTCTTTCTGTAGTCAAACAAACGAATGAAAATGAAGTGCTGGCATTTTCTGATGGGTGCCTTGATTCTAATGAGGGTGAGAACAACTAACCTAGAGTCTTTGAAACACTGTCCACTGTGGCCTGGCCCTCAACACTGCCCTCTTGTCAACAGCCGCAAAGCCAGACTTTATGAGGGAATCTTTGGGAGTCCGATTTATAGCTGTCTTTAACTGGAAGAAATTCTCCTTAGCCAAAACCAGGTCTTTTAGGGTCTCTCTTTCTTGCTTCAGCCCTTTTATGTGGTATAAAGGGAGTGGACTGACAAAGATGAACTCACACTAGGAGAACAAAATTTCACTGACGGCACAGAGATGGGCTACGACCAATTTTCCAAGAGCAAATGTGGCTGGAAGAGGGAATGGAATAAGATGCAGTAAGTCTGACATTTCTAATCTGGGTGCATATATTTACGTGCCTAATTTACAAGGAAGTACAATAAGGTCCTACTGTTTTTAATAGTGGAGGAGCAGGCACTAATGAATAATTGAATAAGACACACGGGCTTGATTCTCTCATGCGCAGGAGTTCTGTTCAGCACAAGAAAGGGAGGTAGGCTGCTTGATTCGGAGGGCTGGCATTGGGCTCAAAATACCAAGAGCTGCCATCTCATCGTTCTAAATTGCACCATCAAAGCTGGATCCTTAATGGACCAATGTGAGAAACCCACACGCACATACAGATCTGGCACAGTTACATCCAACATACTCCCTATTGCCAAAGAAAACTTCTCTTGGGAATCTCTGGCCAATGGCAGAGCAGTGGAAAAATGGCTAATCTCATTAGATAATCTTGCTGCATATGTTTTGAAGTAATAAATATAGTAATAGACCTAAACAGATTTATATTATTTTAAATCAATACCGTGTATTATTGACATACACTTTTATAAGAAAACTTAGTAAACAGCTAACTTATGAAATGGGAAACTTTCATCAGGATAGCATGATAACACATGTCACTATTCCCCCTATTTTTACAGATTTTAAAACTGGATGTCTGGAATAGTTATCTCCTGTATAACCCAGAATATAGAATCCCACCCAGTAATACTTGCATCAAATCTATAACTTCTGATTGAACTAGAAATTACCCATTAAAAATACTTCCAAAGCAGATTTCTTTCATGTCTGCACACTATTTATAGATATAGATTTTTCTAGCTTCAGCTGCCAGCCATGTACATATGCTGTGTATTAGTTCTAATAACTACTGTGTTTTTGAATATGAAGCAAATATAAGAGAAAGTCAAAGGGAATTAAAAGATGTTTGAACTAGAAACAATACAGAACACTTAATTCAATGTCTACCATCACTTTTTCAAGCTTGTAATTCCAAATCTAACATGCACTGTCTACTGAAACTGCCATTGCCATGAGTGTGTTCAACTTGTCAGTACTAGAAGGATTAAGTCTAGATAAAGTATGTATGTGAGCAAAATTATGTCCAACATGGATCCAGTTTCCTCATTTGCCAGCGAGTGCTGATGGATCCAAGAAGATAAGTGATGACACTTGCTGAGCTTGCTGCATGTTTCTGCAGTGAAATTTTAGTTCCAAAGTACAACAATGACTATACAGGGCCTATTTTTTAAGCATGTCTAAAGACAAACTGATCTTATCCAAGCAGACTCTTGGATGATTTGATTTGTTTCTTGCCAGGCACTTTCCGATAAAAAACCCCAATATTCCCCTTACTCGTGGTACTTCTCTCAGTCTTTACATAAGGAAAAGCAGTCAGGGAAGTCTGATCAGCCTTGTAGTTTGCAGCAGGCCTGTGCAAGACTGAGAATTTTGTCTCTTCAAAGAACTGCATCTTGAATCTGAAGGTCTCATATAGAGAGCCTCCCTCCTTCTTTTTCTCCCCACCCCCAATAAGGATGGGGGTTTTCCTCAGGGGAAGGACATGCAAAGACAGTTCCCAAACAGTGCGTGGTTTAAACTACAGTGGAACAGTAGGAACATGATAAACTATGATTATTTTTGAGACAGAATCTTGGTAGCTTCTAATTCAGAGTGTTGAGGGTTAAAGAATAATGGAGATCAAGGAAGGAAAATTAACCGAAAACAATTTTAAGTTCTCTGATGAAAGCTTTGAGACTTTTACGTTGCTTCCCATATCTGGGTGGCCATTCTAGGGATAAAGGCAGTGTGAGGAGACAAAGCTGCTGTGAGGGAGGCAAGGGAAATTCAATATGCAGAATCTGAGGTACAACCACCTTGTTTAAATTTACAGTATTCATTCAAAGAAAAAAAAAAGGAGGCCTGACTTAAGTTTTCTCACTAGAGGCATCAAGCCAGTTCTGATAGCTATTCTGCTAAAGGCACTATCACTACACGCAAACCAGCAGCGTCAGAATTTAGTCATCCCCTGACAGTGGGTCCAGTTCATCTCATCATTCTTTGTTGGCTCAAAATCAGCAGACTACTGTTGACTTGTTCCTAACCACTTCCTGATTTTAGTTGGGCAATTTAGTGTTACAACACCTGTTTTGTATTTGATTTACAAAAATAAAAATAAGCAACTTTCCTCAGAGGGCCAACTATTGCATAGTATGCAGACTTTGTGACCAAAAAAAGCTAAGAATAGATGCAATATATCCTCTGATACTTAAGCCATAGGTCAAAGTGGTTACCAGCTAAGCTGATATTTCTGTTTTAAAGCACTGGCTGACTTCTCTCAAACAATGAGGAGGATTTATTCCATCATTGAAATAGGAAACTGAATTAAAAGACGGCTGTGTAAACAATGTGAAAGTTTGTTCAAAACCAGCGACTCAAATGCCAGTTATTTGTGGAATATCAAGAAAATTGAACTGGAAAGAGGTTTGGGGTATTTTTTCCCCTTAGGTTTGCATATATTATTGTCTGCTCCTGTCCTTCTGTGTAAATATCTGCAAAATACCCAGGGACCTGAGATGTGAAATTCTGATGGTCAAAGATATGACCCAGTTCCAGCCTGTGGAGGGCTCCTGGAGGGGCAGGAAAGTTGAGGCTGGCTGCTGAATCTCCTGGTACAGAGCAACAGCTGCAGGAACCCTTGCACTACCAGTTGCTCACCCACAGTTGCCACCATGTCCAGATACAGTCATGATGTTCCTTGATAGTCAGATCTTCTATGATGCGGCCCACAAGGACCTCTACACTTCAAATCCAGCCCAAGGGGCCACCTGAGTTTGACACACATTCTGTAAACAACCTAGTTAATTTTAGGACGCATCCTTGATGAGCCTTAAGTTTTTAATCACGAGGCAGACTCCATGTGCCTTTTAAAAATTCCTTGGCAGGTACACTTGCTAAATAATATCACATAACAAATGAGGAAACTTGAAAGCTGGTATTTTCAGAGAGGCTCAAGAAAATTAAATACCTGAATCCCATTGGAATTTAGGCAGTGCCTCTTCTCCACATGTTCCTTTAAGAATCTGAGCCTCTGTGCTCAATTAACTTGGTGATGGGAATTGTGTAAGAACCTGACTGGAACAGAATATGTGGCTGTCTACGGTTAGGCTACAGAATACATAAATAGGAATCTAAATGTTTGTGGTCCAGTTTTCAAAGGCACATCTGTAGCATCCGTGGAGTTGAATCAGATTCAGAGCATGCAGAGCTAGGGCTCCTCCTCCACTGACGCGGTATAACAGGTACACTCCCCTCATCATGCATGAGGAGACTCCAACAGACACACCAGAGGAGGAGGTAAGTACTCAGGACGCAAGTACTCCCAGCCCTAGAAGGGGATGCTGGGTGGTGGTGGTAGGGGACTCTCTCCTCAGGGGCATGGAGGGGCCTATCTGCTCTCCAGACCCCTTGGCCCAAGAGGTCTCCTGCCTTCCTGAGGCCTGCATCCAGGACATTGTGGAGGGGATCCCCAAGCTTGTCTGTCCCGCTGACTATGCTCCTCATTCATGTGAGCATGAATGACGTAGCCAGGAGTAATTCGGACCAGGTCACGAGTGACTACAGGGCTCTGGAGGCTGGGCTCAAAGGACTGGGGGCTCACATAGTTTTTTCTTCCATGCTCCCTGTTCCAGGCCATGGACCCAAGAGGGAAGGCTGTGCAGAAGAAGTAAATAGGCACTTCCGACAGTGGTACTATTGTGAGGGCTTTGGTTTCTTTGACATAGCGCACACTTCAGGGAGAGAGGACTCCTGGAACGAGACAGCATCCACCTCAGGTGGAGAGGTAAGTCCTTGTTCTCAGCCAGGATGGCTGATCTACTGGACAGGGCTTTAAATGGACTTTGCTGGGGGACAGGGAAACTCCACGGGGACCAGCACATAGGAAAGCTCCCATATGGAGGACACCAAGATAGCTATTTTTGAAAATGCTAATGAATGGTTTTCCCACAGTGTCTCAGGAAATTGAGGGTGTCAGTTGGGGGCCTCAGCGGCCTGTACACCAATGCCAGGAGCATGTGGAAGAAGCAGGAGGAGCTAGCCCTCCTGCTCTCCAATGGGCAATATGATCTGGTAGGGATCATGGAGACGTGGTGGACTCCTCACGTGATTGGAACATAGCTACAGAGGGCTACATCCTGCACAGAAGTGACCAAGCAGAGAGAAAAGGCCTAGGGGTAGCTCTCTATGGGAGGGAGCAGTACACCTCTCTGGAGCCTGACATTGGCTTCAAATATAAGCAGCTTGAAACCTACTGGGTCAAACTTCAGGGGTAGAGGGATAGGGCAGGGCAAGGTGAGAGAGACCTAAGAGTGGGCGTTTACTACAGGCCACTGAACCAAAGGGAGGAGCTTGATCTGGAGTTCTCTCAAGAACTGACAGAGGCCACATGTGCAAGGGACTTGGTTATCACAGGTGACTTCAATTACCCAGACACAGATTGGGAGGAACACTCAGCTAGTCAGATTGGTCATGTAGTTTCTTAACTCTAATCAAGGAACTCTTTCTGACTCAGGAAGTACAAGGGCCAACCAGAGATATCGTTTTCCTAGACTTGGTCTTGGCCAAAGGAGATGATTTGGTATGTGGCTTGAACACTGAGGGTAGCCTGGGCAACAGCGAAAATAAGCTCATCAGGTTCACTATCCACCACAAGGCCAACAAATCAACCAGCAGGATTGAAGTCCTGGACTTCAAAAATGCTGACTTCCAGAGGCTCAGGGCATTAGTAAGGGTGGCAATGTGGGACCAGGGACGGAAGGTGAATGGGGTGCATGAAGAGTGGTTGTTCCTTGAGAACACAATCCTTGAAGCACAAGAGAAAACTGTTCCCATGAAGAGGAAAGGTAGCAGAAGGGCTGACAAGACCTCCTACCTATATAGGGCCATCATGGTCTTCTTGAAAAAGAAAAAAGAGGCGTACACACAGTGGAAGCCAGAGACAGTCCTGAAGGAGGACTATACAATAGTGGTCTGCACTTGTAGGGAAATCGTTAGGAAAGCTAAGGCAGCAACTGAGTTTAAGTTAGCCAAGGGAGTCAAGGAGAATAAGAAGTCCTTTAGGTATGTAGGGAGAAGAAGGAAAACAAATGGAAGTGTGGGACCTCTGCTTACCTCCTTGGGATAGCTGGTAATGGACACTCAGGAAAAAACGGAACTCCTGAATGCCCACTTTGCTTCAGTATTTCACTGGATCAAGGGGAAAGACAAGTGAGGTAAGGATTACAGGGGACATGGTGGGAATGATAGCCTTCCCATTGTGGATGCTGAGCTGGTGCAAAACCGACTAGAAAAGCTAGACATTTATAAGTCAGCAGGACCAGATGGACTTTGCCTGAGAGTGCTGATGGAGCTGGCTGAGGTCATTGCAGAACACCTGGCAAAACTGTTTCAGAAATCATGGCACACAGGGGAGATCCCTGAGGAATGGAAGAGGCCCAACATTGTGCCCAAGTTCAAGAAAGGGAAGGAGGAAGACACAGGCAACCATAGGCCATTCAGCCTAACTTCTGCCCCAGGGAAAATCCTGAAAAAAATCATTAAAGAATCTATGTGCGATACATTTGTTGAGGGTAAGATCCTGAATGACAGCCAGCATGGCTTTGTTGTGGGTAGGTCTTGTCTTACCAATGTCATTTCATTCTACAAACAGGTCTCTTGCCGCCTGGGCATGGAAGAGAAGGTCAACATTATATATGTATACTTCCAAAAGGCTTCTGATCTAGTATCTCATGATATCTTTGAGGAAAAATTGGAAGATTGTAGACTCAACTGCTCAACAGTTCAGTGGGGGGGCAACTGGCTGCATGATAAGTAGAGTTCTCATGAAAAGATCTGTGTTGTCCTGGTGAGGAGGGGCCACTGGTATTCCTCAGGGGTCCATGCTTGGACCAGTGCTTGTCAACATCTTTATCAATGATTTGGACATGGGGGTGAAAAGCTCGCTGGCCAAGTTTGTGGATGACACCAAGTTATGGGGAAGCATGGCCATGCCAGAAGATAGGTTGCAGATACAGGTGGACCTGGACAGGCTGGAGAGTTGGGCAGACCAGAACCAGATGAAGTTCTACACTCAGAAGTGTAAGGTGCTCCATCTGGGGGCAAACAATCCCCAACATACCTACAGGATTGGTGGCGACAATCTGACTTGCACCATGGCCAAAAGGGACCTAGGGGTAGTGATCGACCATCACATGAACATGAACTAGCAGTACGATGCTGTGGCCAGCAGGGCAAACAAGACACTGGCATGCATTAACTGTTGTATCTCATGCAAAACTAGGGAAGTGATGTTCCTACTGTACCCCACACTGGTGAGACCACAGCTGGAGTACTGCATCCAGTTCTGGGCACTGCACTTCAACAAGGATGTGGACAAACTTAAGAGGGTCCAGAGAAGAGCCACCTGTATGATCAAGGACTTGCAAGACAAGCCATACGAGGAGAGGCTGAAGGACTTGGGCCTCAGCCTACAGAATCACAATTCCATTGTTTTCCGCAGGACTATTCCTGAATTAAAGCTAAATGAAAGCATGCCTTTTAAAACAGTCTGTCCCTATTTGGTCAGCTGCAGAAAACTGTAGTTCTCCCTGTCAGTTGTTCTTGTCAAATTCCTTAACCCCAGCAGGATGTTTGCAGGGAGAGGAAAGCCCACTGTTTAGCAGGTATAAGTTACTCAGTGCAGATACCTCTTGATTGCTTTGTCACACCTTTCCAGAGATAACTTCTCGCCATATGCCAAGTTCCTGTTAGTAAATGAATGATCTAATTCACAATGTCTATTACAATGCTTATAAAACCAAATGGTATTAATAACTGAAGACAGACATGTACATAAATGATCATGGGTGCCATTTAACCAAACCTCATACTTGGCAGCACTCTGTCTCATTTTCTCCACACTTCCCCTAATAAAAATATGAAGACAACATTTTGGGTAGGTTGGTTTAGTTGTAGAGAAACTGTTGAGAGGGAAGACAGTCCAAACTAGGCTTGCAATGGAAAACCAAGTGGTCGCCCTGATTATGAAGAGAATACCATTTCCCCTTATATCACCTACAGTATACATTTACATGACAACAGGTTTGCCTGAGTTATTAAAAAAGACAGTAAATTAATTAAAAAAAAATCTCTCTATGGAAAGGTACAATGGAGGAATACTTTTGTTTGTTTACTTGCCCACCAAATTGATGGATTACTAAAATGGAATGTAAAAATACAAGCAAACCTAAATGAAATCTAGAGAAATTGGACTTATACATCATTTTTTCCATGTATAAAATGATGAGACGTATTTACAGCACATTTCCCGATAGTTACAGCAAGTTTAAAAAGTGCTGTGTCGCTGACCTATGAATTCACATTCCTGAAGGAAGCAGCAATTGCCACAGGCATAATTCTCTTTTGCCCTTCCCATCTCACTAAAGTTTCTGAATTGTGATAAAGGTAGTGGAATACATGGTGATAGTTAGGATTACTACTAAATATGCCCCTAAAAGGAAAACGCTTACCAAAAGGTGCTTTTGTATTTTGTAGTACTCAAAAAAATCACAAGCTGCTTTACTGTGGGTTTCAGACTGCCATAAAGGTTAATTCATATACAGGACTGATTAATTCAGCTTTGAACATGAAAGCTAAATAAGCCACCAGAAACTGCAGTCCATTCTTTCTGGCAGTGTGAAGCAATTTGAGAGGGTAATGCTACCTTGTGCTATGATCCCATCAGACCTCACAGGCTCAGAAGGGCTGAGTTGGCCCAGTACTAGTATGGCACACTTCCAAGATAATACTAAGTCCTGTTGAACACACAACTGATAAGACCATAGGTAACATGATTCTCTTTGAATCAGTATCAAACCCATATTGAGATATGCTGGTAAATGGGACTGGGTTTACAGGAAGTAATCATTTCATTTAATTAAGCTTCACAGCACTTTTGTAAGCTATTTCTTGTTTGCACAAACATGCAAAACCTAAAAGCAAGTTCCTAACAGCTTGCACTAATCAAAGATTGGATGGTACTCTGTACAATTAAGAGGAATGGTGTTCATTTTGGTATCATGAACAAATCCTAAACAGAGGTAATTCATGCTGCCTAACTAAATTACCCCATCAGTTGCAGTTCAAAACAGTTGTTTCTTCTTCACTTTCTCTCCTGAACTGTTGTGTAGTGTTGCTATGCACTGTTAAATACTTCCCACATTCCACCCCAAGGGTGGCTCCATTTCAGTGCTGGGTGAAATGATCCTTATTTAAACATTACTGAGCTCACAGGAGCACTGTGAAACTTAATTAAATTAATGTCTGTAAAATGCTTTGAGGTTCTCAGATGAAAGGTACTATAGAAAGCTGAAATACTATTAGCATTTCTAAAGATGGGTGAAGCAATTTGGATAAACTAAAAACTTACATAAATCCTCCCTCAAAGCAAAAGTTTCAGTTAAGATTTCAGTCAGGCTATTTTTTTTTGTTTGTTTTGCATTATCAAATACCTCTTTACTTCTTAATTGCATCTTCAACTGGAAGAGCCACCAGATGAAAAAACATCTAACCGCCTCATGCCCTTGACCACAACTGTGCCCACATTGGCCTTCACTATTACAGCCTTATGCATTTCTCTGGCCAGCTACACAGGCACCATGCCTAACTCCCTAGGAGCTATGATCCTGGTGTTCTCTGTCCCACAGTGCAGAACTCACAACGGTATCCATTTTTACTAAAGAGTTGACCTCCAGAATGTAACTGCTCATTTTAATAATTATGTTTTTAACCTTCATGATTGAAAAACCCTTACAATGAGATCCAAATGTAATAGCAATATTGTTCTGCCTTCTTGTTTTTGCAAACAATACAAAACACTGTGACTGAGATGTGGAACTGCTTCATGGACTATTTTTAACTATGAAACACCTGATGAGACCTCGATTTTTAAAACTTGTTGCTGATTTTAGCGTGTCAATTCTGTGTTCACTAGATTCTTTTTAAGATTCACGGCTCTAGAAGTTACTATCAACAGGATTCCTTTACGATGAAATAGAGGGTGGTCTTTTGTGTGCCACCTAGCTGAAGTTAGACATATGTTTATAAGAATCATAAACACAGAACGCCAATTATAAATTCATGTTACAGCATGTTAAAGTCATATCAAACATAAGGTAATTAAATCCCAGAAATATCATGAAAAAGCTTGTTCTCATGAAACACCCAGCCTAATTTGTAAGCCAAAGCAACACGGATCCTAAACAGTAAAATATTACATAAGCTTGCATTTCTTTTGAGATGTGCTTATTTCTAGTTATTCCTTTCTGAGGCTGGCATTGAGGAAAAAGACCTACAAAAATCTGTAGTTGCTTGATCAATGCAGGTACATCACCTCAGCACCGCTCTATTCACTGCAAGCCAAGGGTGTTTACATTGATGCTATGTACTTGAGGATAGCAAATCAATGTCAAAGTAGCAAAGCACTGATATGGGAAACCACTTTTATTCTTGACAATGCTGCTTTGCCTTTATGTTACAGGATAATTTATATACAAGTAGAGAAGGATTTCAGTCAGGCAAAAAGAAATCCAAACCCTTGCCTTACATATACTTAGTAGGGTTGTGTGAAACAGGCTGTATTCAATTCAGATCAGGCCCGAATCAGGGACAGTGATTCAATTAATTGATTTGGATCACTGTCCCGATTAGATTCAGTCAAATCCAAATCTGAAGATTCAATGCCGATTCAGAAAATCAGCGATTGGGTCATAGACACAGCTTTAAATGTTTTTTCTACATACCTTGAGGTACCAGGCATGTCTTATGAACACTGTGATGCTGGGGTAGATGAAGCATCCCACAGGAGCATGGGGGGGGAGCCGCGTG
>JAGPOW010000261.1:178336768-178367150 GCA_030014935.1 Caiman crocodilus
TTCCAGTCTTTGGGCACTACACCAGAGCACCAGGAGTTTTCAAAGATCCATGCCAGTGGCTGGGATATGATGCTCACTAGCTCCAGCCTGGGGTGTAGACTGTCAGGGCCGGCTGACTTGAAGGTATCCAGTCTCTCAAGGTGTTCCTTCACGAAATCAGCATTAATGGAGGGTAGGGGATCTCCCTCACGCAGACCTCCTTGTCCTGTAGTGGGCATGGGCATCCCATGGGACAGATGAAAGACCAATGCAAAGTAGCCATTTAATAGGTTGGCTTCTTCCTGGTTGTCACTTGTCTGTTGTTCCATCTGGTTCAGCAGGGGTCCAATGTTACCCTTGCTTTTCCTCTGGCTCCCCGCATATCTGAAAAAGGATTTGTTATTGTCCTTGATGCTCAAAGCTAGTTGGAGAGTTCAGTTGCAGCCTTGGCTTTCCTGGTTTGCTCCCTGCAGGACTGGACTGGTGCAGAATATTCCTCCTTGGAGGTGAATCCCATCCTCCATCCTTTGTAGGCCTTTCTTTTTAGCCTCAGGAGGTCTGCTAGAAGCCTGGAGAGCCAGGGGGGCTGCTGTGCCCTCTTGCTGCCTTTCCTCCGAGATGGAATAGAATTAGCTTGTGCATTGAGGATCACTCCCTTGAGGAGCAACCACTCTTCCTGAACTCCCCTCCCCCCTTGGGTCATGGTCCCTTAGGGCCTCACTGACAAGCCTCCTGAGCTTGTCAAAGTCAGCTTTCTACAGGAGGAAGGCATTTGTAAATTCTATATATGCTGATTACCTCTGAAATATACTATTCTCTCCGCCTAGGTCAACAAAGGAAAGATTTAAGAAATTTCCTTATAACCTAATGTGAAATAGACATAAAAGTGAAGACTCCTGATATCCACAGCATTTGGCTATATAGTACAGAAAATACACAGCAGTCCTAAGCCATATGTAGATATTGTTAATTTGGCTCACCAATATAGAGGTTAAAACTACCTTTCGTAATTTCTTGTTATAAGAATAGATATTTGAATTATGAGTGGCACGTAACAGTCCTAGGGCATACTGTCATAGATTTTTATGGTTCTAGTGGTAGAGCCCGAGAAGAAACTAAAATTGCAGACAAAAATGAATTATTTTTAAAGATTCCATTTACCTTGACGATTCCCTTATTACATGTCCCTGTGATGACAAATGCTATACTACAGATGGTACAAAAGCAAATATGGGAGCTCAGTTCATCCTATTTATAAATAAAACAATAATTACACCAGCATAAAGTGTCATATGTTGTGCAGAATGATGCACTGGGTTTAGTTCCAAGTACAGATCCCTCTTAACCTCTCTTCTTCCCAAACAGCAGATCAGTCATCACTACAATTTTATCACCTTTGTGCCATTGATATGCTCAGATAATTATGCCCAGTCAGAAAAATGAAGAGGAAGTTTGTATAAGATCATTCTAATGACAATGAAGAGCATCTCCATTTACATAATATATAAAGATTCAAAAGCTAAAACAGACCTGAGCAGAATAAAGAAACTTACTGATAAAATAAACATGCTGTCACACTAGCTTTTTCTTCACAAGTGGGTCATAGTATGAAAGGACCTCTTTAAATTTCCTGGTGTAATGGTTCTATTCAGGGCAAAAAGGCTAACTTCTCAGTTAGTGAATGCTAATCAGGATCAGTTGTTCTTGTCCCCAGATACGTGCTTTGACTGCTATTTTCTTATTGAAAAAATATCAGATGCACCAGTCCACAGAGATTTAAGAGAGTTTGTTTTCCTCATGTGAGCCTAGCTTTCCTTGGATTCTGAAAGGTAGAAGTGGGTCTTCAACAGCTGCATGTTGAGTCAGCTGAACTTTAGCCATCATCTGATTTAATGTCATAATAAGGGTGTTTGCTAAATGGCGATATGCCATTATGTACTGGCTGTTCTTCCTATCTTTGATAAATTCAGGATTTGTCAAAATCTTACTTCAGCACTCCAGAGACGTACTGAATATTCACCCGTGACTCAGTCAGTCTGCAACAGTTGCAAATCTTGGGGGAGTCTGCAAATGTTGGGGGAGCAGCAGTTACCAAAGTCAAGTTCAAAAGCAGGTCAGAAAGTAACAAGTCTCTGTAATAAGGGAGAGTTTGCCAGACCCAGCTTCTTGCTATATCATGCAAAACCCAGAGGAATTAAAAACAAGTCTTTTCTTGTATCTAAGTCACAGATGACTCCATGTCACCAATCTGCAAGGACCAGATAAAAAGTGAATATGTTTAGAAGACCCACCAGTGGGCTGAAAGCTGAATTGCTGATGGAGGCTAGAAATAAGAGGAAAAAGATTTATTCATGCAGGGATCCATTCTGATCTTTGACATACTGCTATAAACTAGTATTACGCCATTGTAGAACTTCTGTGAGATCAGAATCTGGCTTGCTCTCTTGGCAAGAGTACTAGATAAATTGTATCCTGTGTTCTCTCTGCCAAGAGAGCTACAGGTCTCACACCAGTTCTGTTAAGAGTCATTTTATTTGGCAGCCTAAACCAACAGAGGTGGCAGGCAAACAGTGTGTGCTGATGCATATGCCTCAGGGAGAAATTTAGTCACTGTTAAGTATGCCAGCTGGTTCAAATACAAGTTTAATAAACTGGTACAGTAGAGTGATTATTACTGGTCACTGCAAGCATATAATGCTTTAATCTCTGAGGACACTAGCCAAACTAGCCACTTAGGTACTTCATCTTAAATATTAGAAATATTAAAAAGTAGGCACCTGGCCTAGCAGGGAGAAACAGGGTTAGGAGCCTGGCTTAATGGGGAGAGTTAGGAGCCTCCAAAGGATGATCCAAGAGTTTGAATGCTGTGTGTGGACACATGGAGAGATAAACATTTGGGAAATACTCTGTCAGGACTGAGTCAGGGCTGTACATTAAGCTCCTTCTGCTTGAGATGCATAGCACTGAGTCCTTTGATGAGGGAAGGTAATTAATAGCTGAGAAGTTAGGACATTCAGCTAGAAGTAGAGAAACTTTCTTTGCTCTTCAGACTGTTTCTGTTTTACATTAGACAGACATTGGATAAAAACAGAAGTAACCCTAAGAGGATGGACAAGAATCCAGGATTTCCCATCCCTAGTTGAGTCTTAGTCAGGCCTGCTCTTGCTGGCGCTTCTGATCCATGACTCCTGCACACTTGGTTGTAGAGTGGCTCAACTTCAAAAAGGAGAGAAGAGTGTCCCCTTTCAGGCTATTCTGTAGCCTGGTAATTAGGATGCTGTCTTGGGAAGTATGAATAGTAACTGCCTTGGACTGAGAAAGATCTATAACAGAGCTGTACAATCTTTAAGTGGCCAGGGGCTGCATATCTCTCAGGTCACACTTTCATAAGCCATACTGGTGGGATCTGCAGGCCCTGGGGGCTGCATGCTCTCCCCCTCGCCCACTGCATCATGCCCAAGCACCCCCTTGACTGTACCAGGCACCTCCCAGCTGCACTGTGTGCCTGTTGGCTGCTCTCCATGTCTCCCCACTGCACCATGCACTCCCCTGCTGCTGCTTTCCATGCACTCCAACTACTGCACCACACACAAGCCAACTTCCCACAGCATCGTGTACCTGGGCACCCTAATTCACCCTTAGCTCCCTAGCTTGCAAGCACTGCAGGTTCCCAGCACTGAATCTCCTGAGCTCCCAGCACTGACCGCAGCTTTGTGTTGCACCACTGCACCCCTGGGACAAAGGGCAGCAAGGAAAAGCCAGAGGGAGGAAAAGTCTGGAGTCCCGAGCTGATACTGTGGCTAGGCAGAAGCCTAGGGGCTCCAGTTTAATTCCTTGCAGGCCACACCTGGGTGCCAGCTGAATGGCCCTGGCCTAGAATACAAGTGTGGCAAGAATGAGTGATCTAAACACTGGGGTGTAATGCAAAATGTGAGCAGCCGCACGACCACCGCCCTCCTTTTCTCGTGTGTTTGAAAGAAACTGACCCTAGTTCTTTAAAAATGGATGCAGTGATGCTGGTGAATGTAGGAGTCACATATAGGTGTCAGTTTTGTTGTCGTTTGAGCAGATATATTCTGGGTCACTGTTTGGCACTTGCATATCGAGTTTTGCCCAAGTCCTGCTTAAGTGTCTAATGAAATCAGTGTTTGCCTGAAATGCCTGTAGGAAGTTAGTGCTTTCCTACTCTCAAGTAGTAAACAGCCATTTACTATGTGAAAATGCTAATTCCTCGACAAAACAAAAAATATTCTTCTTGTTACCCTCTAACTCTCGGGGACTGATTAGAGGGGAGGGGAGCAAGAGGGGCAGTGATGTAGTCGAACCCCACCTTCTGCTTCCCTGGCTGACCTAGGTGCAAGTGGAACCCCAGAGGACACCGGGATGGTGAGTGAAGCCAAGCAGGGAACAGGCACTGGAAGGAAGAACCTGTACTTGAAGGGGGGACCTGCCTGCCACCGCCACTGTCCTCAGCTAAGCCTGTCTCCCCACACAGCTGCTTCCTGCAGCACACAGCTACAGCAGGGCAAGAGTGGCTCTGTGCTACCCTCAAGACTGCAGTAGCTGAGGACAACAGTAATGGTGGCAGGCAGGTACCCTCTTCAACACCTAATCCTAGCCTAGCTCCCTCGCGTCTCCTCACCAGCTCAGAGACTCCAACCATGCTGTGCCCCCATCTTCTCCATGGTCTGGTGTGGGAAATTCCAGATCCATCCATGGTACTACTGTAAACTGGCTTTCCATTCCAGCTGCAAAGCAGAAGAGGAAAGCAATCCATTTAACCCTGTCTTCTGGGTAGAACTGCTGTAACATTCAAGATTAAAAAATGGCATTATTTTACATTCAGCTTGACAGTGAAAAGCATATTTGCAAGATGCCAAGGAAAAACTTGGGGTTAATAGAATTTAGTAGATTCTCCTTTATCACATCACTTTTATACATCATTACTTATCCGCATACTTTCCCAAAGAATAAAAAGATTTGTTAATCGATTACATTTTACTTAGCTATTTGCATAGGGGATTTTAGCACATATCTTTACTGCACAGGCCTTTTAAAAGTAGGAAAGGAAGCCAAGGACTAGTTAATCAAATAATGCAAAGATCAATCAGTACACAGAAATTTCCATGGAAAAGAGACCATTTATTATAAGGTTTCAAATTATGAAACATTGTTTAAATCTGGAAAATAAATACATATGGCTTTCTTTTTTGTTAAATTAATAAATACATTTCTATCTTTTGAAATACAGTTCAATTGTTTCCTGTCATTAACCACTGTATTGGCCATATGGAACACTCATTTAGCATTGTGACCAAGAGAAAGAAAACTGATTTGTTCCATGTAGGATTTTGTTATTTATTCTGTCAATACATCAGGAAGCACAAGGGCATAAAGAGGCAAAAGATGTTACTGGACAGCAATTCCTGTCCCTTTAAATTTATTCTCAATGGAGGCTTAAGAGTTGACAGAAAAATGCATGGAGCACCTTTCAGTGCAGTGCCACATTACCGCCACTACCTTTTGGTGACAAATGCAATAGCTACGGCCAGTACAAAATTGAACACGAGAGTTTATTTTATTTTTGTACTGTTTATTTTTCCCATTCCATTCATTAGCACGGTCTGCTTATTTGCATAATTCTGGGGGGAAAAGGCTATGCAAACAATAGTCTACTGTAGGCAACCTGGAACCTGGGAAAGAGGAAAAAGCTTTGACATTTTAAATGTAATTCCCTTCCAGGCAATGAGCCTGTTAATGATACTGAAAATGCAAATAAATCCATGGTCTTTTATCCGCTAAATTCTTCCCCTTGGAAAGCTTGCTCAATTTTATGCTACACTAAACTTTAGGAAGAGTGTAACTGTATAAAAGAAGAAATATTTGGTACTGTCACAGAGCGCTAAGGTGCACTGTGTCTGAAGAGGGGAAAACTGCTAGGGAAGGAGCCCTAGCAGTGACTAAGGAGCACAGCTGGGGGGTGCCGGGGCAACCGGGGAAGGTCAGCTGACCAGAGGAGGCAGGGCCTGGCCCTTATAAAGCCCATGAGCTGAGACCAGGGGCAGTTCCTTGCTGGCAGCTGGAGGGGTAGGAGCTATGGGAGCACTACAGACTGAAGGGTGGCCGCTCCAGGTCCTGGGAGCAATGTTGTTGTAGTCGGACGGCCTTGAGTTAAGTTATAGCCAGGAGGCTTGTGTTTGTTCTGTTGTTGTTATAAAACCGGTGGTTTGGGTGAGGTTATTAGGGGTTGGAGGAGGCCTCATAGGAGACCCACAGTAGCGTGGGGATCCAGGCTCCAGTGAGGGCGCAATTGACGGGGTGCGTAGACCCCAGCCCCAGAGAGGGGTGTTTGAAGAGCCCCAGTGGGGGTGTAGCAAGGTCAGAGAGGGGGCAGCACTGGGAGCCCCTGATAGGAGACCACATTTATTAAGGAGCCCAAGTTGGGCACAGCAAGCCCCACAAAGGGGACAACATTGAAGAGCCCCAAGAGTGGGCGTGGCAAGCCCCAGAGAGGGCGGTCACCTTATTGAGAAGCCCAAGTTTGGGTGTGGCAAGCCCCAGAGAGGGGGCAGAATCATGGCAAACCCCAGGAAGAGGGCCAACTTACTGAGAGGCCCAAGTGTGGGTGCACAGAGCCCCAGGAAGGGGGCAACTTGGAGAAGCCCAAGTGTGGACGTAGAGCCCCAGGAAGGGGGCAACTTTGAGATGCCCAAGTGGGGCACAGTGAGCCCCAGAGAGGGGGCAACTTTGAAAAGCCCAAGTGCGGGCATTGGGAGCCCCTGATAGAGAGCTGCAAGGATTAGGAAGCCCAGTGTGGACACAGCGAGCCCCAGAGAGGGGGCAACACTGGGAAGGGGTCGAAGTTGGACTCGGTGAGCCTCAGACAGGGGGCAGCATTTCAAGGAGCCCAGGAAGGGCAAGGATTAGGAAGCCCCGTGTGGGCACTGTGAGCCCCAGAGAGGGGGCAGGCAGTGTTAATAGGAGCCCTGAGGTGGGCACGGGGAGCCCAGGAGAGGGCGTTGTAACACTCAGGAAGGCCCAGAAAGAACGAGAAGGGACTGCAATAGGGAAGACCGAGTTCAGATCTGCAAGGCTTGGGCTGTGGTATTGGGGAGGAAGAAGCCGCAGATAGCGCCGCCTAGTGGAGGAGGGCAGTACAAGGGCAGCCTCCCGCTAATTAATTAATTAGTTAACATCAAAGACATGGCAGGCAAAGGCAGGCGGTTGCCCCAGAGGCAGGTGTGCAGGCCACCTTGAGGGTGGCCTCGAGTGACGACCTGTCACAGGTCCTTATATAATGTTTGCCAAAGGGAGAACTGAAAAAAATGGAATTGAGTTAAAAGTGAGATAAAGAGAAGCTAAGGCCACATTTATCAAGAAGCACCTTTGACTGAATGGCCAAACATAATTTTCAAGTGTACTGAATACCACGTGTTTTCACTGACTTAAATAAGAGTTGTGGGTGGTTAGTACTTCTGAAATTCTAAGATGTTTCAAGAAGTTTGCCATCCAAGGATCAGGTGTCCAATATCAGAGGCTCCTTATGACATTTCTGGCTTCTGACTTGCATAGTACCACATAAAAGTCAATGGTAGAGAAAAACGAGGCAAAAAAGCTAATTTTTAGTTTGAGCCTAAGGTTACATATTCTTGCCAATCAATGTCCTCAGTATTTGAAAGGACTGAAATGAATAACATCTGGTCCATGAAGAAAAGTGTTACATTTAAATTTAACTGCATTTAAAGCCCTACCCCTTTTGGACAGTACAAAAAAGGTAACTGTATTTTCATTGAGAACAATGACATTTGAGATCCAAGTTGTCCTTCAAGGAGTCACTGTTTTTTTTTCCCCAGTTTGCTGGCATAATCAAGGTGAGAGGCAAGTTATAGTTTCCTAATTCATGCTTTTATGCCATATTATAGATGATTCATAATTAGCCTATTCTCTATTGTCAAAGAAACATGCTGATACATGCAGCAGTCCTGATATAAAAGGGCCTTTTAAAAAAGTGGGGATCATAAATTTGATTGCAATTAAAGGGAAGGAACGAATGTGTATTTTTATCCAATTTTCCAATGCATCTAAATGGGGAAACTGACCTACTCTGCTCCTGTTCAGCCTGGATACAAGTCAGCCTTGTGTCTCAACTACTCTGCCTCACCCATGCTGAAATAGTGATTGCCAAGCTTCTTTAAGTCTGTTTCTATGTTTTGGATATTGCCAAAAAAGTAAAACTCCTTGAATATAAACTAAAGAGATAACAGGGAGCTCATGCATTGTAATATATGTTTTCTATTTGGAGTTGAGAATGACTAAAGGCCTTGCTCTTTTGTATTAAAAATATTACATTAGAAATGTAAAACAGTGATATAACTTTACACTGATAATCTAATAAATGTAACAATAAACAGTTAGAACCATTCACAGCATCATTCCCAGACTAGACAGTCATACAAAACACTGATCTGTCTCACACGGCTAATGATATAAACCATACAGAAAACAAAGCAGGACTGAGTCAGCGTTCTCTAGCAGGAAAAACACTATACAGCTCACCAGCTATTAAGAGAAGGGAGTTAATGAATTCAAACCCAAAATAAAAATGATAGGCTTCAAAAATCTACTGGTTTCTAAGATAAATGGAACAGAAACAGTATTTGGGCAGAATCCAATGATCTAGGTCTTGCACATGACAGAATGACTTAGCATTGCTATGTACATTGTGCATTTGAGTTCTTTACATGAAGGCAAAATGAGCTGGCTTGTGTGCATATCTGAATTAATGCATTCTACTGGGTACAACATCAACCTTCTTAATGTGCTTATCATTTCTTTCTGCCACATCCTTTTGCATACCGCATCTTTAAAGTCAAAAGATGTGATTAGGGACCTACCTAAATCATAGTTTCACGGATTTTGCAAAAACTGTGAAAAATGTCCACGATTGCCGGGAAATCCAGTAACAGCTGCAATTTCCCACAAAATCAACCGAAAAAAACCAAAACAATAGTGACATAGATTGAGTGAAGGCATTCTCCACAAATCAACGGCAAAGGGCAGGGCTGCTGGGGTCCCTCTGCCAATCAGCAGTGAGGGGCAGGGATACTATGAAATACCCATGAAACTGGCTCTGCGCACTGCAAGCAGGCTGTAAAAAATCCTTTATCTTTACCTTTACCATGACTTAGGTAGGTCCCTAGTTATGATGATATCTTTTGCCCATAATTATGATATTTTTTGTCCTTACTAAAAGACTGTGATTAGGTGATGTATGGTTTGTTGTAATTCAATGTCAGTGAGCCACAAACACTGTCTATCTAGCTGTTAAGTACACTTATAATATGTGCTTAATCACTTATGACAGTCATAACAAGATTCAAAGGAACATAAACATTTTTAAACATATAATATTAATATATATGCATAACACCCCCCCCCCCCAAACTCTTAACAGGGAGATCTGGAAAAGAATCTAAATTCTTGAATAATCTTAATTATTCCTTAATCCTAATTATAAAATAAACATTAATGTAGTTTTTCTCCTAGGCTTAATGGACACAAAAGTCATGTCCCCCAGCCCCCGCACCATTTTTGCTGCCCTCCACTGGATTCGCTCCAATTTGTCCATGCCCTTTCTGTAGCTGGGGGAGGGGGAGGGCAAATTGAATACAGTTCTCCAGATGTGGCCTCACCAGTGCTGAATAGAGGGGAATAATCACTTCCCTTGACCAACTGGCAAAACACCTACCAATGCAGCCATTAGCCTTCTCAGCAACAAGGGCACATTGATGGCTCATCTTCAGCTTCAGCTTATTGTCCACTGTAACCCCCAGGCTCTTTTCGGCAGAGCTGCTGCCCAGCCAGTCAGTCCCCAGCCTGTACTGGTGCATGGCATTGTGCCATCCAAAGTCCAGGACGTCGCACTTGTCCTTGTGCGAACCTCAAGAGATTTCTTTTGACCCAATCCTCTAATTCGTCTAGGTCACTCTGAATCCTAGCCCTACCCTCCAGCATATCTACTACTTCCCCCAGTTTGGTGTTATCTGCAAACTTGCTGAAGGTGTACTCTATGCCATCTTCCAGGTTGCTGATGAAGACATTTAACAAAACCAGCACCAGGACCAACCTCTGGAGCACTCCATTTGATACCTACTGCCAACTAGACATTGAGCCATTTATTACTATTCTCTGAGCCTGATGGTCCAGCCAGTTTTCTATCCACCTTACAGTCCATTCATCCAGCCCATACTTTCTTAGCTTGCCTGCAAGAATGCTGTGGCAGACCATATCAAAAGCCTTAATAAAATCAAATAAGGTACACCACATCCACCAGTCTTCCCGCATCCACAGAGCCAGTCATCTCATCACAAAAGGCAATCAAGTTGATTAGGCACGACTTGCAGGAGAAAAAGGTGACTAGAAACAGTCAGCATGGATTCACCAGAGGCAAGTGCTTAGGAATGGATTCCTTAAGGATCTGGTCCATGATTTTTCCAGGAACTGTGGTGAGGCTGACTGGGCTATAGCTCCCTGGATCCTCCTCCTTTTTCTTAAATACAGGCACTATATTTGCCCTTTTCCAATCATCAGGGACCTCTCCTGAATACCATGAGTTTGCAAAGATGATGGCCAATGGTTTTGCAATCACATCAGCCAACACCCTCAGCACCCTTGGGTGCTTCCCATCCGGCCCTATGGACTTGTGCACATCCAGCTTTTCTAAACAGGTCCCTAACTTGTTCTTTAACCACTGTCAGTTGCTTGCCTCCTCCCCAAACTGTGCTGCCTGGTGCAGTAGCCTGGGAGCTGACCTTGCCTGTAAATACTGAGGTGAAGAAGGCACTGAGCACTTCATCCCTTTCTACATCATCTGTCACAAGGTTGCCTCCCCCATTCAGTAAGGGACCTACACTTTCCCAGATCCTCCTCTTTAGTGACAGTAATAAGCAAGATCAAATTAAGCCCAATTGTGCATACAGATTCCACAAGTGAAATATATCACTCTGAGGTGGAAAGAAAAGCATTTAGTGCCTGGACACAATATACAGACAGAATGACACAACCATTTGGGGCAGGACTTTATGGCAAACCCATTCATCTATGAATAGCCATTTTTTACAATCAATCCAGAATATTTTTAGGATCTCAATTATAAAAGAAATATAAAAATTGGAAGGGTACTCAATTTTATTACCTAAGAGAACAAAAAGTTGAACAAACCCTCCTAATATTTGAATCTGAGACTTCAGAGAATGAGTTAATCTAAAATTGACATTTGGGTCATTGAGTGCCCACTCTCGGTACTAATAAAATCAGCAGTATATTCCAGTAGAGAGTGGAGGCAGCTGACTCACTCTGGAAGCATATAATCAATGTGAAAGTAAATATTCCATGTAAAGTAAATCCTTTGGAGAAGGGAACATGACGACAAAGAACTGCTAACAAAGTCAGCCCTGTGGTCAGTGAATAATAAGAATATGAAATATCAGGGCTAACAGAAGTTCGTGTAGCTGAGGGGCAGTAATTTGGTGCTTCTGCAAGTTCTCTCATCCAGCAACTGTTTGTAGCTGAGCTGATTTTCTGTGCTGAGCAAAGTGTATGATTGCTGGCCACAGTGAGGGATCACTCAAGAACTCAACGACAGAGTGGGCTAAGAGTGGAACAGAAATCAAAGGAAGTCTGCAAATAGGACAGAGTCCCTCTTTAAGGTTATTCGGTTTATTTCATCTCTCTGCCTTAATTTTTTTACTAGTGATGATAATTGTTACTCAATCTATGGAAGTACTGTGAAGATTAATGGCTATAAGAGATAATGCCAAAGCTGAAAATCAACAAAAGACTCTGAAAATCCTGTGACACTTAGGTAGCTACTAGATGCCCAAGATTCCAATATATTTGGGCAAGTCCTTTGCAGATCCTATTGTATATTCTGGAGTATAACATGTACTTATAAAGCACATTAGCAAAAAGGATAAAATTGTGGGGAAAAATCTTTATCATAAATTTGATTGAATTGTGGCCGGTTTTTATTATGATGATTTCAGCTGTTTTTCAATACATTGTTTTGGTATAAAAGATGTACCTTAATTTTAGACCTCCTTTTGGGGTAAGAGGGAGGAACAAAGGGTGCAAAGGGATATGGTTCATATACTAAAATATACAGTACTGCAGTAGGACATGTGATATTTTCATTTTTGAGATACTCCCTCCCACCCTCCCTGGACATACACAAACACCTCCTGCTTTACAGAAAATGAGGCATATGTCATCTTAACTTCTAGACTGCATGATGTTTTCAAGTTTATAAAGCATTGCACAGCATGATATTTTCATGGTACTGTGGCAAGAGCACAAAATAATTCACAGACACCATCTAAATAAGAATAGTTTTCACCATGAGAACAGCAGCCTGCTCTAGAAACCTGTACATGCCTGCAGAGAAAGATAATGACTGAACATCTAAACCATGTCATTCAGTAAGGAAATAAAAACTTTTTTTTAAAATCTGAGATGCACTGAAAATAGCTTTTAATTAATTCACAGATGAGCAAGTTTATGCAATGGGGAATACTTTTCATTCAAGCTTTCAGAAAAAAACAACCACGTTGTTTAATTTTCCAAAGGTTAATGAAGGCTACAGGAAGCATGCCACTGCTATTTCAATGGCATCTGCAACTACCGCCATACTGAAAGCAATTTTAGGAGGCTTAGCTTTAGACTTTCTTCTGCTACATAATAAGTGACCTTTCCTTTGTTATTTTTCTCAAACCTTTTTCCTAGCAGAAGGCTTAAGCTATAGAATCTTAACAAATGAAAGAACTCAAGAAATATTGCAAAAACTGATAAAATGTGAATGTGATGCGGTTGCCTCTGTGTAGATTTTAAGACTGGGAGTTTAAACTTTTTCTAAAGGATAGCAAAGAGACTACTTGTTTCAACACAATTCGACTGCCTTAAAAGAGGGATCTTCCCTTTTCCATAAAAAAAATCTTATTATAATATGAACTTTTAAAACACCAGTTTGGAGTATTTGCAATTGGTTTAATGTACTATATTCAGAAACAAAAAAAAAGAGACAACCAAGGTAAATTAGAAATGACAAAAATATAGCATATTCTTATGCTGGTAATCATGCCAATAAGCTAGCCCCATTTTCAGTGATACTGGCCTATTGGTCGCATCATTTTGTACTGAATCAAACTGCTCAACAAGCTGTTTCTCATATGCTGAAAATCTGACCCATGAATTTCATTATGAAAGAGAAGTTAATTACAAATTCTAAACTCTGACTGAACATTCTAGATCAAAAACATCTCTTTCTGACCTTTCACATTCCTGTACTTACACATAAGATGTTGCATGAGATACCTTGTTCAACTGTCCAAAACACTAATTCCAAATGCCACAAAGCTGTGTGGACTTCCAACTATGAAATACTAAACCACTAACAAGGGCAGTGCCATCAAATTTGTATGTGCTGGACATTGATTACATTGGTTACAACTATTAAAATGTAAACAAATTATTGTTCTCTCAGTCCAGCGCTCTAAAGAAGGGTGACAGACATCTTTTAACGTCATTCAGAACCAGAAAAGATGCTCCAGTTCTCTTAAATGAAATATACTATTGCATGGGAGTGATCTCCATGATATTCTCACTTCTTGTAGTGATATGTATGTTATCAACCACTAAAAATATTACCTCATATGCACTGAGCACAACTTTTTGTTTAATATCTAAAGCAATGAGCCACAAACAAGAATGTATAGCTACTTCTTTCTTAACAAAGTGTTTGGAATTGAAAATAAACCAAACTACGGTCCAGTGAAATTTGGCTTTGTTTAATGACCTGTATGCTACCTTCTCATTTCTCCCACATTTCATAAAACACACCATTAACCCCCTTACATTTGCCAGTGGTTGGAAGCGAAGTGTACTGGTAAACTATGCCTGTAAAGAGGCAGCCTTCAATGAGTTATTTTTTTCTTTCACAAAGGTGAAGAGTTTTGCTGACCCAGTGAGAGACGGGTTGAACAAAATTCAATTCTGCTGCAGTCAACAGGAAAGTAGGAAGGAAAATAGGATTTAACAAACAAAGCATAACAAGTCTGCAGCAGGAAATCATTATTTGGGCAATTGTTCACTTTGTTAAGAAGCTGGACTCTATTAATATCTATCAGGGCACACTGCTGTGTTTGTGGTTTCTCTTTAGTGCCACGTCTAGTCTAATTAGTTACAAAGTGGTCATACAGGCTGGAGAAATTTGCAATTGTATGGGGTTTCTGAGGAATATATGTCACTGAAGCATAGTCTGGCACCAGTTTATTCTGGTTCAAGTTTGAGTAGTTGGCCAAAATTGAATCAATACTAAAGGAAGCTCAGAATGCCAACTGAAGTGGTTTACAGAAATAGTTCACTGACCATTACATCTGCAATGGATTAAGCACGTTAAACGGTTCAGTTCAAGTTAACATTTATAATATACGCACACATAAATAAATGCAACCACATATTTAGATTGCATATTTGCAGTTAAAAAGCCATTTAGGAACTCACATGGCATTGTTTCACATGACCACTGAAAAAAAAACTTTATTTTTTAAAGTTGCATTTCTACTTCAGGAAGTTTAGACTCTAAAAACTGGATATTTAACATTTTATCCAATAATATAGATGTTTGAAAAGAAAATCCACAACCTGCTGGACTAGTGACATTCTAAACACTACTGTAACAGCTGGAAATTCAATAATCTTATGATGAGGAGGGAGAGAAGGACAGTGACAGTAACAGACAAGCCAAAGTAGTGCTACAAAGTTTGTAACAAATCAGTATTTTTAACTTCCATTAGTATTAATGACTCACCACACCAAACCAACTCACAGTACTGATATTCATATCTGCTTAATCTTTACCTCCACTTCTTGTTATTTTCTAAGGAAAAGTAGGCATACTGCCATCAACTTTCTTTGAAGTTGCTTACAGATTTCAGATGTTAGAATCAGTTCCAGAGAGGTGGACTAAATGGTCAAAGTACAGGTTGTGCTTGATTTCATATGGCCCAACAGTTTATTGTATAGCCTATAGCCTCAGCTGCTACAGATCAGTGTGCAGTCAACAGAGCTATGTCAATAATATATCAGCTTAACATCTAACTCAATGGCGTTTAATAAGGGAGTGAAAAACAAGCATGAAGACAAACTTAAGTCTGACTTCAGCTGGTTTAGAACGCAAGTAAGGCTCCACTCAAAATATCACATGACACTACAAATAAAAGAGAAGTAGGAGAAACCAAACATATAGATGGGAGTTCCTATCTGTCCCAAAGGACAAGTCTGACCTAAAATTGGATCTCATTTCTTTGCCTAGTTTATTAGAAATTCTTCCTTCAACCAGTGAATCTGGAGCTGGACATTTCTTCAAAACACACAGGGTACCTGTTGCTAGCCAGTTAGTTGGAGCAGAAAACTGGAGAGAGCCCAATATGTGCAGCTGGCTATTACAAAATGCACAACATGAATAAAAATAATTATTTCCCTATTGACTCACTAACCACTTCCTCACATCTCTGATATTTCAGAAATAATGAGGTATTGGTCATATAGGAAAGGCTTCTCAGTAGGACTTGCACTTGCTGATATGAACAGCATGGTAGTCAGCCTTGGCCATTTCTCAAAGTACAAGATCATGGCCAATACCTGGCACCATTCTAATATTTCTCTAATTGAACTCTATGGTGAAATATACTCATGAGGTGGGGAGTCAGTGTATCTCTCTCTACTGCACTTATAACCCACCAACAGCCTGTGCAGGATCAGTTAGCAAAAGAACCATTAAGGGTGTCTGTGCAAATTTTACTTGTTTTCAGAAATCTAAGCCAGCCACAAAACATATAGTTTAGAAGGTCACCATTGGAGTTGTCTGGGGATTGTTGTTTAATGTAAAGCAGATCCAGTGGCCCCAGTATCCTGTATAATAAGAAATATAGGTTGCAGAAAATGTTCTGGCTCAGTCTCAACCAGATGAGCCAACCAGTAGTATAGATTTCTCACTTGTATCTCCCTTGCATGGTAGAAGGTTCAGGTAACCCAACCGTAAGAATCAGCAAACCTATGAGTTGCAATAATGTAGGAATTTTGAAACCTGAAGCATATATCACTTTCCATACCTGTGAAAGATGGCAATAATAATACTACCTTGTTTATATCTCCTGCTTGTCTCATCTATTGAGATCTGAAACTCTTCAGGTTGGAACCCACTTATTACAAAATTGACAAACTGGTACCTTGATAACACAGGTAGACTTATTATTATTACTACTACTTTTAAGTGCAATTCCTATTGAAATCTTTGGACCATCACCTACAGTGACATACACTGGGTGAAAGTTGCATAAAAAGATACCAGTTACACTCTAAGATACACTACAATGGAAATTAATGTGTGCAAATGAGTACAATACGTGTGTCAACAGGGTGACAATGAGCATATTAAATAAAGCAACTAACAGGCTCCAGAATGCCCTAAATTGCCTTATGCTCTATTAGTCACTGCACTTTATTGACACTTGCTTCAAGTAATGGCCTGTGAATTATACTTGGTGAGTTTAAGCACAGAACACTAATTCAATGCAAGCAAGACTATTATCATTTATCATCCTGTGCTTTCTTGCCATTTTTGTATACAATGCCCTGAAAGATTTTGGCCTGATTTATATGTGCGAATCTAACAAAACATGCTATAAGTTTAAAAAAAAAAATTGCCTTTCACTTACTTATTGCTTTTACAACTGTTTATTTTAACTACCAAGAAATATGTATTAATACAGTTAAAAAACCAGCACGCTGCCAGAAGCAGGGGTGTTGTTATTAGTGAACATAAACATTGTATTTAAAAAAGATACTGGTTAGGATGTCTGCTGTGAAACAAGAATATTGACATTCTCTTGCAGCATCTGTATCAATCTTCAGGTCATTGTATTGTTTTTATGTCTTCCTCCTGCATGTCATACACACACACTAATGAATGTGCCAAATCCTATACTGCCTGTAGTGTAATCACTCCATTCACGCCCTGGCATGTTCTAATCCTTGTCCAAGCATATATAAACTAAAGAGCTTTTTCCTCCCAGATCACATCTAATTTTTCACCTCTTTACCAAATATATGTTGTAATCAAACTCTTTCTGTACTAATGGTACAGGAAACTTTCTTTTCCTTTACTGACATTCAAGGATTTCCCTTTGCACTGCATTCAAGTCTTACATGTCTCACACACCAATTTCTTTAGTGTCACATTTTTCAGTGAAGGCCTAATGAATACAAAACCTTACTGAAATTTTTAAAAAGCTCAACAATCTTGCTTTATTTTATCCATTTTGATCCTATCCCATTACCATGCCCTTCAAAACTTTGATTCCGCCAAGACATAGGTGCTAAGTACTAACAGTCAAAAAGCCCAAAGGTGAATCAATTCAATCTTTGCAGGTTCATCTAAACTGCCTAGCCTGAACCAATAAGCAAGTGAACAGACATTCACTTTTGATTCTGGAAATGCAGTGGCCAAGGCCAGAAGCTGGGGGACACTAGAGTACCCCTCCCTGCTCAGCTGGAGCACACAGCTTGGGCCAAGGGGAGCTTGCCCACCCTGAGAGGAAGGGGGAGGTTTGCAGGGGAAAATGCAAAGCATTCTGGGATGCTGGAGGACTGTGAGTTAACTTGAATCTGGATGGGATCTGGGACAGAACTGCAATAAACCGATTTAACCTAAATCAGTTAAGTCTGATACTACATCCATCCAGGTTTCTTAAACTGGTTTTGGCCATTTTGTAAGAGGTTTATGTGCACTGAACTTCTGTTGTGTTACAAGATTTGAACTGGTTTCTGATCACTTATAGTGCTTTATGTGTAATTTCTTGCCCTAGGTAAAGGCACGATGGAATCTAATGCACGGTCCACACAATCATGATTCCTGTCATGTCACATGTGTATCACACGCGGCATGACTCTAAGATCTTGCAATAAATTCCATTGTGCTGGTGCATACTGCTGGTGCAAGAGGAGCCCAATCCGCGGCTCCCCCTGCACTGACAAAAAGCAACCTCCCACATCTGGGAGCCACCTCAGTCAAGGGACTTCCAGCCACAAGGGCACCCCACAAACTCCTAGGGCTGGGAGAATCACAGCCATGGCCCGTGACTGCTGGATCCCCATGGATCCTTATGGATCCCAGCACCAGGAAGCACATCGCAGGGACTCAGCCTCCACAGCTGCAGGACTCTGGGTCCTAGCATCTGGAGAGTACCTCTGGGACCCAGAACTGGCATCTGCTGGGGTGGAGAGTCCCCTCAATTGTGGGACTCCCAGCCCCGGCTGGGCATGCTGCACCTTGGGGTTCTCAGTTGCAGGGAAGACCCTGCTACATATGTAAATTAAAGCTCAGTGGCAACCAGCTATAAAATTAATATACAAAAGATGGTCGGACTTTTTATGGCATGGTAGTTGATCAAATTGTGAGGTCACAATTGTGGTTTGAAATGTTAGCAGAATTTTCAGGTATTACTAGACAGGGGTTGCAACGTTAACATTTCTGCTGTGGCACAGAGCCTCGATTATGCAACACCTGCTGCAATGCCTACTGCTTGAAGGCACGTGTACAATGAAAGACCTTGCAAAGTACAATAAATGAGCACAAACTTCTATAACAAAATGGTCAAATGTGGTGTAGAGAGACATGAGAAGGGGAAGAATGGCATGACAGTTACTTTCATGTGTGGTTTGTCTCACCAGTTAATTGTGCAATACCTATAACCCACAGAGGCCAGCTGAAAATAATTATTGCATGACATCGTCTTCCACTTAATGAACAGAAAATGTCAGAATTATTTCAGTTGGGAGTAATACTCACACCACTCTGGACTTCTAGAATGGCAACATTCATAAAATGCTCTTGTTCAATATTCTAAAATGTCTAATTTCTTTTAAAGTAGATGTCAAATGGAAAAAATATATACTTTCAAAATGTAGGGAGCTTAAGATTTTACATGAAATATACTCTCAAGCCTGCCTCAAAGCTGTCTTTGATCTTTCTGAACTTTTCAATCATGTGTGACTAAAGAATTCTCCACAAAGAATTATGTATCGCTTTCTACATTAATGAAAACCTAGTACGCAAAATTTAGGAAAGCAAAAAAACCCAAACATTTAAAAATATGGTAATAAAAAAGCCACGGGAGACTTAAGTTAAAGAGTCATTGCCATCTATATGTATGTGTTACACAACATTTTTCCGTCATATTTATTAGATTTCATTTGAATTCATCTTCCTAATGATGTTTATACGGAAATTATTAGGGGTAAAAATATAAAGAACTAAGCAAACTAATATTACAAAATCCAACCCCAGGGTGAGCCCAGAAATAATGAAAAGGCTGTGGAGACTCCTCTCATTTCAAGCCCTATTTCTCAATTACCCAGGTCACAAATACAACAGCTCTCTTTCACAAAGACTGATTGTAAAGCACGGGTTACCCTTCATTTGCTTTGATGCTGCTACTTTTGTACAACAGTGACCTCCTTTGAAATGCTAATTTCATAGACGGTGACCACATACAAACATTCATTTTCTCCCAGGGAGGGTCACTGCTCTCCCAGGAGAAACCACAAGTGTACAGATGTCCAGGATTTTTCTCCCGGAGCAAAAATGGACACTCTAGCTCAAAAATAACCCAGGAACAACCTGTGTTATATCACTCCCAGGAGAATTTCTCCTGGCAGAATGTGTACAAATATTTATTCTTTTGAAAGAAGCTACACCACAGTCCTCCATCATTACAGAGTGCTTTTCTCCTGTATCACACCTCCCCACCCAGGGAGGCAGCATGTTGCTTACTGAACTCTGCTGCTCCAGCTGAGCAAGACAGCCAAAACATATACGGTTCACAATTCCACACTGTGTTGTAGAGAGACCCAGACTAACTCTGAGCAGCCTGGGTCAGCCAATCAGGGCCTCCCTCTGCCCACTACCATTCTGGTTCTGGGCACACTGAGGGAGCCTGCAGAACATACTGAGATGTGTGCACAGGGTCCCCCTGTCCGAACATTGTCAGCACTGCAGGTTCTCCTCTGCTCTTCAAGGACTCAGCACCCAAATGTCTGTTTAAGTATTACCAAGTAAGTTTTTCTGCCATAAGAATATACCTGGAAGAATTCTCTCAGATCATTTGAAGTATGTATACAGCCATCATACGTTCTTCCTCTGCTGGCAGAAGGAAAAATAGTGGAAAATGGACTTCTGTTTGTTGGACCCTACACCACTGAAGTCAATGGCAGCTTTGATTATCATCCACAAATATTTATTAGTCAAGGTGAAGCTCTTGTAGTTTTTGCACTAGGAGAGATTTCTATGCTGTAATAAATATCTTATTTAAAAAAAATGGTGGCAATACAAAATAAACAATTTCACCCAATTCTTTCTGTGAGTAACACCTACCAAGTATGTGATTTTTTAAAACATAATCATGTTCTTCATTCTGGCTGTAAACTAATTTTACTCTTCTCATTCTATATATAGTAGGTACACATTTAAAATATTTTGCCATTTCACCTCTACCAGTATTAACACCTTGAAAGCCCCAGTAAAAGCCACTGTTACCATCACTTTAAGCATCATGTTATCTAAGGACTTGTCTTAACTGCAGTTAATTCTAGTTGTTACATGAACGTTGCTTCTAACTTGAGTCCTGCCTACAAACCCCAAATGCTTGAGAGTGCTGCTGCTTTTAAACCCCATGTTCTGGCCTGCCAGGGGATATAGTATACCTTGTTAGTTGATAAAAATAACTGCTTCAGTCAGCTTGTGTATTATTTAACAGTGGACTCTCTCATTCAAGTGAAGCTACACAGCCAGGAATTGAATTGAGCATAGATGAGTTAACTCTGTAGTGAAGACAAAGTAACTTATCTCAGAGCCAATCTAACTGAAATAGCACATAACATGGTGATGACAACTGATGGATCAACTACTGAACAGCTGCCTACACTTCAGATGAATTCAGACCTCCATATTACAGGTATCACGCATTTAACCTGTTAATTGTGCAATTACCTTGAGACCAGCTACACATGCAAAGTAGCTATCACATGATAAAAAGCTCCAACCAGCTATAAAGACAGACCTAAAAGATGTGTACTAACTTTATAGCTCCTTGCTATAATTTGTATGTATTCCCTGTGGCTGGGAGCCCCCTTAGCTGACAGGTCTCCCAGCTGCAGGGTGAACAGTGCTCAGCGTGAAAAACCTAAGCCCCAGAAATTGTGACTACCATGATCCCCAAGGCTCAGAGATGTATGAAACCCCTGGGGATCATGGGTTCCCTGTCCAGGTTGTGCCTTGTGCAGAGCCTGGACCAAGAGACTCCGCAGCTGAGAGGGTTCCAGGTCCCAGCTGTGCCTCATCGGCTGTGTGTGACCACCATGGCTGGGAGCCCTCTCAGCAAACAGGACCTCCCAGCTATGGGTGCCTGCTTCTTGCTGATGCAGAGCAAGCCCAGGATTGACCAAAGTGCCCTACGCTGGCAACAAGGCGCACTTGGATTTAGTGCATGAGACAAGTCAGATCAGGAGAGGCTGAAGGAGGTAAGCATATTCAGCTTCCAGAGAAGGCGCTTAAGAGGGGACATGATAGCAGTCTTCAAATACTTAAAGGACTGCCATAGAGAAGAGGGAAAGCACCTTTTATCTCTTGCTGCAGACAGGAGGATATGAACCAATGGCCTAAAGTTGCAGCAAAGTAAGTTTAGACTGGAAGTCTCAAAAAATTTCCTCCCTTTTAGAAAAATGAGGCAATGGAATAGACTGCATAGGGGAGATATGGACTCTCCATCACTGGCAGTGTTCAAGAAGAGGTTAGGTAGCCACTGGAAAGGGATGATTTGGGCATGGCTATGCCTATTCTCTATCATGGGTATTTCTCATACTTCTGGGCTTTGTTGGTTGCTCCTGCCCCCACCCACTTTTTTCTGTTATATGCATCAGGGTGTTTTTTCAACCTTTCCAATGGGTGCTGGCTATATCCAAGGCTGGCAACTTCAACTGGAGTGTGCCAGTCTCCTGCTGGGGCCAAAACCAAGGTTCCGGGCTGGAGGGTCTTGCCCCACCGCTCAGGGTCAGACCAATTGCCATATTTGGGGTCAAGAAGGAATTTTGCCTCATGGTCAGATTGGGATGGACTGTGGTAGGTTTTGCTTTCCTCTGTAGCAAGGGGCATGGCCCTCTACCTGGGACTTCTTAAGTGCAACATTTTATAGAAATAGGACATTGGCTGCCATGGTTCCACTGCTGTGCGAGTGGCAGGTTAGGGTGTTAGGTCTATGCTGTGTTAGGGTTTGAATAGGGATAATCATGTCTCAGGCAAGGTGTTGAACTAAATGACCTCTGGAGGTCCTTTCCAGCCCCACCTTCTCTATGTTTCCTTGTTCATGTCATACTCTTCAGTAAAAGGAAGGTTGTTAGTTTCTATTATTTTAGAAGCATATAAGAAAAAAAAAGGCCTATTGGTTCACAAGGGAGTTTTTAATAGTATCCATCTATAGTAATCAACAAGGAAGCTTTTCAGTGAATCTTAAAGGAATATTTATATATTTAATATCCAGAAACAAATAGTTGCGTCTACCTTTTGTTCCAGCTACTTTATGTTTAGACATTTCCTTGTAGGCAATGGTGAGTTGCCTACAGGTTAGAGGAAAAAAAGCTAGTGGCTTCTATGCTACTATGAAGCACTTTCCAATCCCAAACGTAATTCCTTTGGCAAGCAATTCTCTTCTCTGAAAACACATTCATAGAAAAACCTGTTTCTTTTAGAAACATAACAGTTACTAGTTTAATTTAAGGAAGGAATACATCAAAAGTGATTTTTTTTCCATATTTTGTAAGAAGGGCTTTCAAACATAAATAACTGAAAAATAGAGATTTGACAGGGGTTTTAAGATGTATATTTTTATCATAACTGGATATGAAGAGAACTAAAATTATATCTTCATTATATTTTGAAAATAAATAGTCAAGTTGCTTATATGTTAATTTTTCTGTAGATCTTATTCTAGCTATTAAGGAAAATAATACAACTATGTACACTTGATGCTTCAATCTAAAGAATTTAATCTTTTGGTATAAAAAAATAAAGATTCAAATTAAACAAGTTTTTATACTTGTTCAGTAAAAAACACTTTTGTACACTGATAAAAGTGAAAAAGTAGATCATAGTTGAGGACAAATTTATGTGGAAAATAGTAACATGCTCGATTTAATGTTTAGCATTGCCATTCTTTGCATATGACAATAATGTCTGTTTAAGGGTGTAGCCTCAGGTTATGCACTTACCCAAATTCAATATAAGCAGTGCTTATTAACTACAGGAACCACATGAGAAAGCTTTCTACACCTCATTAACACTCCTTGTCTCATTTCTCAGAGTGCTTCTAATCACAGCCTTGAAACTGGCAGGACCTACTAGTTCAGAGATGCCTCAGAAACTTTGAAATTGATGGCTCATATGAACTTTCACCAATTATTCGGTTAAATAGAATACAATTACACTTAAAAAGCAGACTGTTTAGTTGCAGAGTTCTCAGATACTTAATCAGTTTAGGCACTTAACCTTATAAAGAAAGATAACTGATGTTTGTTATAATGTAAAGCCAGAGGCAAAAGACTGGAACCAGAATCCTATTATGCAATTAAGCAAGTTATGCATGTATCCAACATGCATAAAGACTACACCATAGTCTTTTCCACTGTGACTAGGAAGAAAGTACAACCTATTTCAGATCATTAGTAGTAATGACAAGAAATGGATCCAAATTGTAATATCTCAGTATGTTTGGGGGAGTTTGGCTACTTAGTAACAAAAGTTAAAAACAAATTTGGTTACAAGAAGCAAACTTAAGAGGCTTGGTTATATTAAGTGTACTCCCTGAGACGTATTATTAGTGCAGACCTACAAACGTTTATACTTGTGGGCAACTTTCTAAGCAGAATTTTCAAATACATTATGTAGGTCGATGCATGGTTTTACTTTTGACTTTTAAAGACCAAAACAAACCAACAATAATTATGCTGCATTTTTCTTTGATTTGGAAGCTGTTAGCAGCTGCTTGCCTATATGTAAGACAACTGGCCTATTTCTCCCATTTGAAAAGGACTCATTGCCATGCCCTGACTCTTCTGATGGTCAGTTTTCTCATTCACTAACACAGTGATTCTCAACCAGGATGCCATGACACCCTAGGATGCCTTGACATGCTTTCAAGACTGCCATGGACTGCCATGCCATGTTAGCTCTGTTAGGTGTGCAACTACAATTCAGAATGCCCTCTTGCAGAAGCTAACTCCTCAAAATAATGGTAGTATCACAGAGTAAAGTTTTACTCAATATAAGGCCCCATCTCACATTACATTTAAGGCATAATTCAATGGTTCATCATAACTTAAGTAGTCACACCTGGCCACGTGTCCAATCAACTGCAGGATAAAAAGAGGAATAAGTTACAAAACTTTTCCAAAAAATATGCCTAACTTTGTAGCTGTTTCCTATCACATGATTAATTGAACATGGGGCCAGGGGCCCTTATGGCAGGGAGGTCTGTCAGCTGACTGGAGCCCCCAGGTAAGGGGGTCCCACACAGACCACAAAAGACCACAGTTGCTGTGATCGTCCAGCCGTGGGATACCCCATGCACACCCGTGGCTGGGAGATTGCAACACCAGCAATAAGGCACAATGGGATCTTATGCGTGATCCACACAATTGTGCTTCCTGCCATGTGGATCATGCATTAAAGCCCATTGCGCCTTCATGTGTAGAAGGGCACTAAGAGTGACATAATCGGATATGAAAGTTGAAAGCGTTTAATCTACGAGCAATGCTTGATCAGACTACAAATAAGAAAACAACAGCAAAAAAAAAAATACAATGCAACACAAAATGCTTCAATTTTCAGGCTGCTTTGAACAGTAACCATTTCAGTGAAAATGGATAATCTTAGCAAGTTTGATTCCATTGAACTTTCCTAATTTTAGCTTTTTGATAGAAAGATGACAATTTATTCAGTTTTTACAAATCTTAAAGTTTCCTCTTCAAAACAAACAATAAGAAGATGCAGTGCAATGGTGTCGTGTTCTGTATTTTGCATTATGAAATGATAAGTTAGAATGTCATATTCATACTAAACTGCCATTTTTTTGATCACTAGAGAGGATGTTACCTACCTAAAAAATAGATTTTTGGGCAGATTCAGAAAAAGTTTACAACAAACAAAAGGAGAAAAGCTTTTGAAAATGTTTAAGAACGTCCTTGTCCTTCCTGAGCATCTCCTATACATCCAAACACATGAGATTACTAACACCAAATGAAATTGCCTATCTAAAAAACTATCTATAAACATCAATCTCAGGTCTAAAAAAGCAGAAAATTGCCACAGGCTGAACTGTTCACAACCATCACTCTTCTTTTCCTGACAGAAACCACTATAACTTTATGTAATCTTTTCACAATGTTTATTGTTGAAGATTTCATAAGGAATGTACAAGTTTGTATGATGAGCTATTGCCTAACTGCAATAAGATTACAGATCTACTAGCGCATGTTTTTACGATTTCCATTGTCATTCAGGGGTCAGGTTGGCTAACCTTTTATCACTGAAACCTCTCAACAGAAATATAACAGATTGCCAGTTCTAGATAATTCTCAGTTTATACACCCCCATCCCCTTCATTGCTGCTAAAAAGCTAGAACCTGTGTAGCTACAAAGTTAGAGCTCCATAATTTACATGTCAAACATCCTCCACCACCTCACCCTCCCCATTTTTTTCAGATCCTGCATATTAAAATGATGCTTGAGATACACAGCAGTCAGGGAAACGTATGCAAAAACATGACATTATAAATATCCACTGCTTTTATATATAGAGCAGGACCTGAAATTTAATACAGTGGCAGCAGACTACTTCAGAACTATATTCACACACACTCTGGTGATTTGTAAACTCTGTAGAATCACTCTCATACATTTTCATCTTCAAAGCAGACACCAAACCAATGAGAAGTTGTCCCCAGTTTCTTAACATCAGAGCTCAATTAATCCCTGGTGGAACTCAATGAATTTGGTCCTTGATGTTATTCCTTGGGAAAAACACTTTTCCAAAATATACATTTAATTCACACTCTCTACAATCTGTGAAATCCTACCAGACATTTAAACTTATGCTTGTGTCATATTCATTGCAAGTAACACAACTTAACATGTAGGTCCTGTCTGAAATTTTACTGATGTAGAAAGTAAATGTAAAAAAAGTTAAATGCATGTCTAAAAAGGGTTCTGCTAACACTAATTTAATGTGGTTCATTTGCTAACAGCAGGATCCAAATTGTGACAGGTAGGAAAGAACTAATCATGGAAGACAAGACTGTGGTTGGAGAGAGAGGTATCTGACCATAAATCTGATCTTGTTCTTACTGATATCAATGGTGAATTTCCTATTTGCTGCAATGATGCAAAATGAGGTCACATATAAAGAAAGTTGGTGGCTGGCCAGGGTCCTGATTAAGGCAAAGACTTAAGCATATATATTTCAGAACTTTCCTAAGTAGCCAATGAATTTAGAGATAGAAGAAAGTTGGCGAAAATGCTTTCCTGAACCAGGCCTTGGGATGAAGAAAAACAACAACAGTTGAGGAAGTGGCAAATATTATAGCTAGAATTTGCTTTTTCACAGCACGACTATCATGGAGCAAACTGGACAAAATCAATTCTACAGTAATTTTGCGCACTTTGCATCCATTCCGTCTTCTTATATTGGCATAGCAGTGATAGAGTAGGCACTATAACAAATTCCAATATCCCAAGCCACAATTGGAAAACATTTGTATGCTTTGGATAGTCTGCTATCAGATGAATATCCTAAGGGCATATGAGACTAACCAGGACTGAGCTAAACTGACACAGTTAAAAAAAAAAAAAAAAATCAGAAACTTGGTATGTTTGTGGAGACAGTGGACTCAAATGGCACCATGGAAGACAAAAACAATTACTACTTAGAGACAAATATTATAAAACCATATCTAAGCAAATGATGCAAGAATTTTCAGCTTTCTGTCTAGTGGTGAACTCAAGGACTTACCTTAGCTTTTTTGGGAAAAAAATAAACCCTGAAAGTTTAACATTAGATAAAACATGAGGCTCAATCTATACAATACCCTGCCCACTGAAATAGCCATTTTGACACTCAAAAAATATCTCACTTACAGAGTCCAACTCTGAAAATGCAAAATGAAAGTTAAAAGGAAGGAGACAAGAGAGAGAAAAGGATACTTGGTCAAGAACATTAAATCTTAGTCTGCCTTGACAGAAAAACACTGTGATCAAATCTAAAAGGGTGAAGTTGGTACCAATTAAAACATGAAATAGGTTTTCTATATGCATCAAAGTAGCAGATTTATTAGTAGATTTGGCAACATTCTTAAATTTTAATTTTCAGGAAGACTCCATCTGAAAATAGAAGTTGACTAAGGATTGCTGAATATTCACACATCACAGCAAGTAATTAGATGAACCTGACCTGTTTCAAGTTTGAGAGAGAGAGAGAGAGAGAGAGAGAGAGAGAGAGAGAGAGTGTGTGTGGTGTGTGTGTTCATTTGTTTGTTCATTCTTGGGTCAGACCTTTTTTTACTCCAAAAAGACATTTACTCCAAAAAGAGTCCACAAAATACATTTGGATTTCCAGGGGTAAAATCATTTGTTTATAGAGCATCTGCAAGGTCAGAAATTATAAACAATAAAATAATCTGCCATCAGCATTTTAAATGACTTTTCGTTTGGCACCACTGCCCTGAACATGTAGGCTAATGGACCAGATGTATTGGGGTGTGATACGATCCTTTAATAGAAATCCTAAGCAAAATATAGGCATCAATCATACCAAGCATCTTGCAGTCCACCATCATTTCTGACATAGGTTCATATTTTGCAGAGGAAAGACTTTATCCCCACATTATTTTAGTGATTAGCTCTTTGGATTTCTAAACCACAACATGGTTTTTAAGAATCTTTGAATTTAAAAATGAAAACAAAATGTTCAAAAAACAAAATGTTCCTTATGATTTAAACATAATTTTCTCATTTAGATGCTTGCATACAGATGTAGGCAAAGTAAATATAAAGTATGAACACAAATACCATGTGCATGCAAATTAGATCTTTCATGGAAATAAATTCTGCACTGAAATATTATTGATTGCTTGCAAAGTCATTATGCAATTTGATTTATCGGCCTGCAGTGCTGCCTGGGAATCTCCCACCAGTCCCATGCACTGCGTGCAGTATGAGCTGGCGCCAGACCTGTACGTTGCAAGCAGCACACAGAGCCTGTTTGGCATGCACGTCACACAGTGCAGGGGGTGGAACTGTGCATGCTGTGAACACAGCATGTGGGACCAGTCTGGGATGTGGGCTGCACAAGGTGTGTGGGCCCTACATGCTGGATCCGGGGTTGGTTTGGATCAGGCCCATAAACTGCCTGCACATGCTGGATCCAGAGCTCAGGGCCAGTCTGGTTCAGGTTCCACATGTGGTGTGCACCCAAGACCAGACCCATGTTATTTATGGGGCTAGGGCTGGCACATGCTGCATGCAGTGATGATCTGGTGCAGTCCAGGGCATGTGCTGCCTGCACCAGACCACTTCTATCCACTGGATCCAGGGTTGGTCTGGATCAGGCCCAAGGGCTATGCTGGATTCAGCATATAGGGCCAGTCTGGACCAGAAAGGCATGCCATGTACAGCATGCACCCCAGATATGCCCCACACTGTGCATGGGCCAGGGCACAGTACACATGATAAACAGGGCTGGAGTCAGCATGCATGCTGCAAGCAGCATGTGGGGGCAATCCAGGGCATGCGCTGCATGTGGCGTCCATACCAGGCAGGCCCAGCACACTAGATTTGGCACATGGGGCCAGTTTGTGAACCCACTCTAGCCTACATATCAGCCCTGCACCCTCTGTCTTGTTCACAGGACTATTAGAGTCCCACATACCTTGAAAATATAAGGCTTGAGCTCTGATCCTGACCCTGCTACGGACTTTGCATGGCTTTGAATGATCACAGCATTTCACATCTCAATTTCCCCTTTAAAATTAGCATTACTTAAGTACCTTTGTAAATCTCTGAGTTGTTTGGATAGAAGACACAATATAAGTGACAAGCTCTTTTATTTATTAAGGGAGCCATGCACCACAGATTCTGCCTCAATGCTGTTTGCCTCACTCCACCCATGTTTCCCTTTAAATCTATCAAGATAATTATTGATTAATGACCACATCACCTTCAGTCCTGAAATATAAAAGCAATAGAAATATGTGTATGTCCCACAAATTAGCCACCTTAAGCAATGCGTTCCCTAATTTTATCCATTTATCCTAATGCACCTCCACTCTAGTAGTTTCCAGCAGTCTAAGTGGATACACTTTACCTTGGCCAATCATAATTCTTGTAGGTGGCAGGGTGGTGTTAGTGCTTAGGTGCTCTTAGATTTTGTTTATGAGCTGTTCAGAAATCATTCCAAAGATCAGGCCTGTCTTCCTCACACTTAAAGACTTGTAAGTTCACTGCAACTCCTGTTTCAGATTTCCAAGCCAACCAGCAGAACTACAAATGAAACCAAAGTCTTAATAACCTATTGGCTACTTACAACAGCCATTCTATGCAGCTTAACTGGGATATGCCTCATCCAAGGCAATATTCATAAAAAGATCAGTCAGACTTACTTCAGTGACTCCATCACAAGAGTGAAATCTGAACACATAACAAAGAGTTTGCTGTTAGGCTGACTGTTTTTCTTTGTACAGGGTACGAGTAACTGTGAACACTTATTCCATAGAAATAGCAAAGAGCAAAAAGGCATAATATTAACATGTACTTGTTAGCAAGTTAAAGTAGGCAATTCAGAATACAAAATGTCAAACTGGGAGGAGGTACAATTGAGGCTTCCCAGGCTTCTGCCTAGAATCCAGTACCATTCAATAGCTTAGTTAATGGTAGGGGAGGATGATAACGAGTATATATATTTTGTAAATTTGCAGATGTTAAAGCTGAGTGGGGAAGCAGATAGTTTAGAAGACAGAAACAGGATTCATATGGCCTTGATAAATGGAAAAACAGTTTGAAATAAATATGACAAGTCAATAAGGACAAGTACGAAGTACCATACTACACTACACTAAAAAGGACTAATCAAATGTCCCAATACAAAATGGAGAACAACTAGCAGGACTGCAATACTAAAGAAAAGAACCCACAGGGCACATCCACACATGCAAGCACGTATGCTTGCAGCAGCTCAAATAGAAGTGG
>JAGPOW010000261.1:178367250-178378014 GCA_030014935.1 Caiman crocodilus
AATTTGAGCCAGGACTTTTTTCCTCAGTGCACATGCTTGGACATGTACTTTGTTGTGAAGCAAATTGTGCCACTTGGGGCAAAATAACCCTGCCTGACTCCTCCTCGATCTGCAGCCAGGGGGAGCTAGAGCCCAGGGCCAGCACCTGTGCTGTCCTAAGCAGTATAGAAAGCCACCCTGGCAAGTAGCTCAGGGCTACTTGCTCTCAGGACCTTTTGGGGCCCAGCCAATTGGTACATGGGGACACTACTCCTTGTGCCAGCTGGACTGCTGAAGCAGCCCTGAGAGTTCCCTGCACCCTCTACCAACTGCAGCAGTCTGGCAATGGGGACTGCTGCCTGGCTGTGACCTGCTGTGCACATACCAGACCCGGATGGGGACTGCACAGCCAGGAAAGGCATCTACCCCTCTGGGCCAGCTGCCAGTGGGCTGTGGCTGCAGAGCTGGCCTCTTTGTGGCACTACTACTATGTGTGCCATCTGCCATCTGGGTAGCTATTGTGTGGAAGATATACCCAGTGTGCTGGCCTGCTTTAAACTGTCAAAGCATGTCCTCCTGGCCCATTTGGCCAGGAGGTCAGCCACAGCCAGCTGGGTCCAAGTTGCCAGCTCTGAGCAGGCAGTGTTCTGCCACTGGCCTCCCTAGCAGGCATTCTGGTGTTCCCTATTGGAAAACTGAAAAATCCCTGATAAAAAAAATCCCAAAGTCACTCCGTAAAATACCCCAAAATCTTTATTCCTCCACAAGGAAAACAAAAGACCACTATAAAGAGAGACAGAGAGTGAGATAGAGACAGTGATCGGTTGGATAAAGTCTGCAGATGACACAAAGCTTTGAGGAATAGTAGCTACGGTGGAAGGTAGGGCTAGGATTCAGAGCGACCTAGACAAATTGGAGGATTAGGCCAAAAGAAATGAGGTTCAACAAGGACAAGTGCAAAGTCTTGCACTTAAGATGGAACAGTCCCATGCACCAGTACAGGCTGGAAACCAACTAGCTAGGCAACAGCTCTGCAGAAAAGACCGTGGGGGTGACAGTGAACAATAAGCTGAATATGAGCCAGCAGTGTGCCCTTTTTGCCAAGAAGGCTAATAGCATACTGGGATGCATTGCTAGGTGTATTGCCAGCAGATTGAGGGAATTGATTTTCCCCTCTTTTTGGCACTGGTGAGACCTCTTCTAGAGTACTGTGTGTTCCCCAATACAGGAAGGATGTGGACAACTTAGAGACAGTCCAGCAGAGGGCAGTGAAAATGGTTCATGGATACATGGCTTCTCAAGAGAGGCTGAGGGATCTGGGCTTATTTAGTCTGGAGAAGAGACAACCAAGAGGAGGTTTGACAGCAGCTTTCAAGTACCTGCAGGGGGGTTGCAAAAGCAATGGAGCTGGGATGTTCTCAGTAGTGACAGATGACAGAGCAAGGACCAATGGGCTCAAGGGAAGGGAAGTTTAGGTTAGATATAAGGGAAAAGTTTCTCAGGGGGAGGATAGTAAAGCATTGGGACAGGCTACCCAGAGAGGTATGGTTTTTAAGACCCAGCTAAATAAAGCCTTGGCTGGGATGATTTAGTTGGGGGTGGTCACACTTTGAGCAGGAGATTGGATTAGGTGACCTCCTGAGGTCCCTCCCAACCCTAATTTTCTAGGCTTAATGAAATCTACAGTGTTAAAGTAATGTGGAAGTCTATCAGTGCCTCTTATAATAATAAAGTGAACTCTAAATACATGTTTCAAGAATTCATGAATACATGAATATATATTTTGCTGCCCTCCCACAGGAACTACAGCCCCCACACAAGGGCTATGCCCCTCCCAATAGGGGTTACCACACCCCCTGCAAGGCCCACATGCCTCATCCCAGCCCCGTGTTTGCTGCCTCACCTGGCCCATGCACCGCCAGCTGCTCCAACCCCCTGATGGCTGCCCCACCACCCCCGTTTCCCCAGACTCCCCCCAATGGCTGTCCCACCCAGCTCCATCTGCCACTTGCACCCCCAGGTCCCCATGGCTCCCCCCCAACCCCAGGCACCATAACTTAAAAAAAAAAAAGAAAAGAAAAGAAAACAGAAAAAAAAATGGAAATAAAAAAAGCCTCTACTTACCCTAGAAGCAGGGGCTGGGGGGCTCGGGGCTGCATTTTTTTGTTTCACATGTGCCTCTTGCCCTGTGTCAAAGGGGTTTGAGGTGGGATAAGAGGCACGTGCGTGCTTGTCTGGACATGTCCAGAAAGGTTTTCATGTATCATATATTCAATTTAAGTCAACAATGTAATATTGGAATAAACTAATAATGTAATGGGATAGAGAACAGGACGAGTAATGGTCTGAAACTGTTAGAAAGGATATTAAGATTGGATACTAGAAAGAACTTTTAACTATAAGGATGGTATAAGCACTTCAAAAGATCAGCTAGAGAAGGGTTGGAATCTTTATCCCTGGAAATTTTAAAGTGCAGATGAGTAACATTTGGCTGTGATGATTTAGACAGAAGTGTTCCTGCCTTGGTGAGGGAGTTGGACAAGATGACCTTCAGAAGTTCTTTCCAACCCTATTTTTCTATGTTTATATCATAATAGGAGTGCTGTATCCAATTCATAGGAAGTGATTCTTCCACTACTTGATTCTGGTGAGACGTCACATAAAATACTGCATACATTTTTAAGTATCACACTTCAAGAAAGATTTAGCCAAATTGAAAAGAACCTAGAGAAGGCTGAGGAGGAATCTGATAAGAGTTTTGAAATCCAAACTATGTTGTAGTGAGAAGGGTGGGTGGTCAGTTATACTGTGTGTTCCGAGGGCACAGGATAAGAAATTCGGCTGCTTGCAGCTATTAAAAAAACAACTGTGCACTTTACTGGAAGAAGCAGCACGTTACTTGGACCCAGCTCCACAGCATCTGTATATATTTTTAGTGCTTTTATTTAAAGCTGAGTCAATCAGCTATTAGATAAAAGCCCCCCACCAAAAGCCTCACTTAAATGCCCAATCTACAAAGAAGTTGGGCAAGCTGGATCCAACTAATATGCTGCCTCTTCTGGGCATGCCATTTTGGGGTTTTTTTTAACATCTACATGTAGTCAATGAGCTTAACTTGCAACAGGAGACATTTAGCTTAGATATTAAGGAAGAGCTTTCTAACTAAGAGGTAAATTATACCTTTGAACAGATTACCCAGAGAGACTGTAGAATCTCCCTCAATGGAAGTCCCTATTGACAGGTTTATGATTTAAAAAAATAAAAGATATAGATGAACTGGTTTTCTTAGTCTGGTCACCACTTTTTTTTTGCCAAGAAGGCTTCTATACGGAGAGAAGATTTTAAAAAAATTAACAACTTTTCCTTGTCAGCCCTTTGTAATCAACCTAGAATTTTAGCTCAAGATTATGGTAAAAAAAGAGCAGAGAAAACAGGTCAGCCTTACAGTCAAAACAACAATTTAATAAAGCTACATGCAGAAGTTCATAATTTCATACTGGCCTTCATATATTTTACATATATTGATCCTCAAAAGGAAGAGTCCTTCAGCAGTAACAGCACAAACAGAGATGAGATTTTTAAAACAAAGCCAAGGAACATTTGGAACTTCTGACAAACAAAGTGGCAACACAGCATCTGTGAAAGTATGCAATGAATTCTGAGCAGCTGCCTTTGCGAGTCCCAATACAGCCAATGATTTTAACAGGAGGCTTAACTACTTTTCGTGCTACACGTCTCATTAAATCAGCTTTCTTTTAACCTTCATGTGAAAAGCAGTAATCAAACCAACCCTTTCCAGTTATTTAAAATGGGTGCCAAACTCATCTTGGGCCCTGGTTCTCACTGGGGTGACAGTGGCAATGGCGCAGTGCTTGCTGACCCCCTGCCACTGCAGGTCTTATCCATCAGGGCCCCAGATTCAATAATAGGCCCCACGTATGACTAGCCACATCCCCAAATTCACTGGCCTGTTGGTAGGTTGGTGGACCAGATTGGGCCTGCAGGCCATGTGTTTGACAACACTGATTTGAATAATGCCTTCTTGGACAGTATCAGTGCTAAACATACTCTATTAGGTTTTCTTTCTATGGACATTACTGAAATCAGTGATAACAGAAATAAACATAGAGAAAAAAATGGTAAATGTTTAACTGGATGAGCTGAAACTTTTACTTGAAACTATCATCAGAGAGAGCAGCAAAAAATGGAATGTTACATGGCAACAGATAAGCCTACTCAACCCTCAAAGCTGACTTAGATGACAGTAATGTCAACTCTCCTGAAATTACCGCAACAGTCACAATTTCTAAGTAAAATTAAGTCCAACTCATGATCTCACAACAGAACTCTCAAACCTCAGGATTTTTTCGTCTGATGCATCTCACGTGAGACTTGTACAGCCTTCTGGGGTCGGGCTGAATGGGGGCAAAGTTTGGAGCTGGCCTGAGGTGGAGCCCAACTGGGCTGGAACTGGCCACCAAGTCTGAGACCATAAACTATGGCTGATTCCTTCTGAGACAGTGTGAACTGCATTTATCCTTCAACAAGTTCACACTATCACATATTAGTAATGCTTAGTCTTTGTTCACTCAGAACAGTTGTGCTAGGGAAGAAGTGTAAAATACAGATTACTATCAAGAGTCTGATTATAACTGTTTTCTATATTGGATCAAAAAAATTAATTAACTGTTTGATACTGAATGATGCTACTGTACAGGATTATTATTTATTATTGGTGTTGCCATAGCATATAGCTGTCCCAGGCATGAACTGTGATTCCATTGTGCATATACACACAACAAGACACAGTTCATGGCTTGGGTCCAGATTCAGGAAAATATTTAAGCATTTGTTTTACTCCATTTGTATTTAGCACAGCAGTAAGAACATGCCTAGGGTTCAACATGCCCAAGACTTTGGTATGTTGCTATATTTAATAGAGATGGATGATAAATTCCATCGCCAAAGAGCTATATCTGTAACGAACTGTTAAAAAGGAAATAGAAACAGGCTGGAAAAGTCTGGCTTTTCTAATAAGAGTTAGCAAGGAAAAAGCTATTTGTTTCATATTTTTCTCAATAGCTGGAAAACTGGTGGAAAACAAAATCCAAGACATTTCCTACTGCAGAAGGAATTACTTGGTGCATATCACAATTTATCAAAAAACATGTTACTCATCATGTTTATGAGATTGTGAAGAACACAAGACAATTCATTCAGAAACATTTCAAAACTGAAATGCTTTTTGTACAGAATTTTACAAGAGGCATAATTTGTAAAATAAATATGACCTCAAACTATGTACAACTCAATCTATGGAATACAACAAATTAGTTGTTTGATGCAACTGAAAGAATTCAGTCTCTAATATAAAAACAGGACCACCAAAAAGAATCGAACAACTTTTGAGCTGGAAAAGTGAAAGAAGTCTTGTGTGATCCTTCCACAAAAACAATTTTTTCAATTTCAAGTTCACGTGTTCCTTCAAGTACAGTCACCTTCAATGAAGAAAGACCTGCAAAAGTGACTATTATCTATGACACTGGGCCAAAATATACATGATCTTAGCCAAAAGACCGAGAAGCGATAAACTATGGTATTTTCCTTTGTACTGGGCAGCTAAGAGGGAGATACTGAGGTCAAGAGGACATGTACCAGCCAGATGGTGTGTAGCTCAGTGAGATGGAAGCTGTGATGGAAGGGAGGGAGTTCTAGGTTCTAGCCAGAGCTTGTGTTCCCAATGGGATAAACACTTATCCACTATTAGTTATTCATTTTATCTAATAAATATTAAATACAAAGTGCAAGTAGGCTAGCATTAAGAGGAGGACTAGATACCAGTCTGGACAGCACCTAGCCTGTGGCCTGGTGGTTAAAACACTTTGCTGAGAATCAGGAGTTGAAATTTAAAACCCGTTGGGACAAGGAGGCAAATGACCTAGTAGACATATGTACAAGATGATCATGTTTTGCTACAGGAGCACATGAAGTGACACAGGATTGAGCCCAATAGTCTACTGTTATCTTTTGGTAAAAGATGGAACCATATAATAGACAGTATAGTGTTCCTTTTCTATATCATTAGTAATGTTGCACAATCGTCATGTAGTAAATGATGACAGATAGAATATTAAAAAAAAAAAAAAATCAAGCTTTTATGACAATGTTTCTTTAAGTAACGGAAAAAAAATCACAAGCCTTCCTTCACTAGTGACTATATACAAGTTTCTAACCAGTTCTGTGGGTTTAAAATCAAATACAATACAAAACTTTTCCCACTGACATTTTTGGAGACAGTAATGTTAACAGAGCAAATATTATTTTAAATCATTGGGAATTGTTTAAAACATATAGTATACATTTGTCAGTCTTACCACAGAGATTGTTACCCTTGATAATATAAGCTGCTTACAGATGTGAGGGAAAAACCCCACCCTATCAAAGCCCAGCACTTTACTTTCAGCTCAGTGCATCCCCACACCAAACGTCATACATGGCCAGAAGAGGAACTGTGTCAGTTTGACCTGGCTCAACTAGCATCTGTATAGCTCATGTGCTTCAGTGGGGCTTTTTGGTGCTTTTATCTAATAAATGATTAAATCCACTATTAAATAAAAGTGCCAAAAAGCCTTGCCAAAGTGCATGAACTATACAGACAATGGGGAGGCAGGTCAAACTGATGCGATTCCTCTTCTGGTAAAACACTGTTCCCACCCCTCATGTCTGTCAGCACCCTTAATTTCAAGGATCACTAGGCACGATTAGTCAAAAACCCAACTAAACAGATTTTTGAAGAAGTATAATGTTTTGATCTCACAGCATTTTTTCAGTAATTAGGATCAACAGTTCTTTTCCCAATACAGAACTATGCCTATGAAAGCTAAAGTTTAGTAAAAGTATGCAATTATGGAAGAGTCAGAGGGCTGAATCAGTATTTTTTCCCTTTACATAAACTCAATCGGTAGCACTCATTCAGTGAACTACTATATATGAAAGAAGAGAGACTGTAATGGCAAAATTAGAATCACTGTATTTTCTCACGTACCACATATCTTGAAAAAATGCACACCTTTTTTTTAGAAGGCAGAAAAAAAGATTTTTTCCAGAATCATGGCTGATTTTGTAACAGAGTAAGTCCTCCTGGAAACACAGTGGACACCTATACATAAGCAGCAAGGCTGCTCTGATGCACTGTAAGTACAGCGCGTGGGAACAGGCTTGATTAATAAGACTCTGCCGGAGCACGGTAATTACATACAACAGCATGCCCATGTTTAAAAATGGTGGTGATGGTGCTTTAACTAAAGCTCATCGAACAATTTTAGCTAAAGTGCCCCCACCACCATTTTTAAGTGTGGGGTACACTGATACACAAGATGCTCTTGGCACTTTAATTAAAGCAACTCTAAATAAAGCACACACCCCACCCCGAGCACCTGTAGCCCAGTGTGTCTTGGAACTGTATGACTGCAGAATATAACCTGGGTGAAGCAGCAGGGACTTCCTGATGTGGGAGAGGACAGCAACATGGCTAGGGCCCAGAACCTTGCAAGGGCAGGAAGACTCTTACTTCTTTACTGTAAATAAAGTCCTGTAAATAGTAAAGGGTTGTTTCCAAACTGTGAGCCTCACCAAGATACTGCAGATTGCATGTAGCAGCTCGCTCATCCTCAGCCAGCTAAACAGCTCTTCAGCCCCTACTACACACCAGTGGCTGTGAGAGTTAATACTGGACTCTGCCTTGGGCAGCAGTCCCAGAGAGAAGCAGCAGCCATTGTCAGGCTTCTGTACTGCAGCTTGTGCAACTAGGTGAGCCACACTCAACTCCCTAAGCAGGGCCAGCTGAGCACCAGGCCCTTCCCCCCCCTCCCCGATACGTTCTGTGGCTGCTTTTAAGGAACTCCTGCAGCACCTTGGCTCCTGCTGTGCAATGTGCTGGTTCCACTCGCTCTTGCCTCTCACTTGCCTGGCTCCTTCCCCAGTACCCCTGACTGTGTACCCAGCCCTTCAGACTTCAGACTTCACTTTGCCTTTGGCTTGCTTCCTGACCTCTGATTCTGGTAAACGTTCCGGCTTGGAGTTTGAACTCCAGTCTGATTTCGGCTTGCTTCCTCACCACTGACACCCCCCTGGCTCTGTATCTTAGCTTCTGTTTGAACTTTGGCTTGACCTTGGCTTACTTCCTGATCCCCACGCTTGTAACTCAGATCTGTGTCCTGTTGCTCCAAACTATGGCTTACCTTTGCAGCCCCCAGTCCACTCCCGGCTGCCAACACTGTGGACTGTGACAGGCAGGAGTCACAGTGTCTGCTTGTTCTTTTCTACCCTGCAAAGAAAAATCAGCTTCCCTGCTTAAGATAAACACCCCAATTTTAGAAGGTTGATTTGGTTGGGGGGAGGGGGAAAGGAGAGAGAAGCTGAGTGTAGTTTGTGAGCAAATATGGTATTTGCTTCTATTGCACTACAAAACAAAGAACTTTAACTACTCCTAAAAAAAAAATCAAAAGATAACCTTATATAGAGTTGAACAGGAATTGGATGATTCCTACACTGTTGATTAATATTGTTTAAGAGGAGCTATGGAGAGGAGACTGCTGATGCTGTGTTTGTACAAAATTATCCAGCTTTTTTCTCCTTATTTTCATTGTTCCCCAGTAGGATTAAACTTTTCCACAGCGAGACAGAATAACTAGAATGCCTTGTAGGGCCATATTATGAGGCCTGTTGATCTGCTTTTGAGAGATCAGAGCAAGCAACAAAAAATTCAGTCTGAAATAGAGCCATGGGAGAAAAAAAAGCACAATGTTCAAAACAATGTAAATTATTAATCCTGCTCATCAATTACATTTTAATAGTTTTATGACAGAGCTCATTTTGAAGTTGTATGTGTGCTAGTTGGCAAAAAGCTGACCATAACTCATCAAGAAAAACATTCAAATGTAAACAGTCTTGACTGAGTCTCAGCAGCTGCATTTTAAAAATGGAATCAGGACTGCAACTGCTTAAATTCAAATTAAAATACTGATATTTTTAAAATACGTAGGGCTTGGAAAATCATTATGAAACAAAAAAAGTCAGAGCTCAGCAATGGAAAACAGACTGCAAGGAACCAATGAGGGTTGCATCTTTTTACATATTTTCCTGGACAGCTTTTGCTGTTCTACTCCTCCTAACTCTCCTTTCTTACTGCTCCGTTCATATCTGCGACGATGTCTTATCTGCATGCCTTTATTAATACTGTACTTTACACTTGGAATTCCCTCTTGTTCCTTGTGGTCCAGTTAACATTCCTCTTTTCATTCTGATCCCTCTCTAAAACTCATTTCTTCCATGACAGCCAATCCGTCATGCACATACTGTATTTACTCAGCTACAAGAGAAGGTTCCCCCCACTCCTGAGTTGGCATGGGGGAAAAAAGTCCCTTGTCCAGGGCCAGATTAACACCTAGGCAAACTAGGCACATGACTAGGGCACTGAGCAGGGGAAGGGATAAGGGGGGACTGCTGCTACTGCCATCCCAGGGACCTGGGTGCCTTCACTAACCCCTGGCTTGCTCCAGGCAGGAAGAGGGTGGGTTGCTGCAGCTAGGCAGAAGCATGGTGGAGCCTGCAAACAGGGCAGTGGGGGTGTAGAGCTCAGGTGGGCAGGGTGTGAGTGTGAGGGAGGCTGAGGGTCTTGGGACCCTCCACACACTCCTCCCCATGGTGTACACCCCCCACCACCAGCAGTGGCAGCCCTCAGCGCATTCATGGCCCACGCAGGCCTGGGCATGGTTCTGGCCAACACTACATGGTAGGAGCAAGGAGTGCAGCCCTGCCAGCTGCCTCTTGCATTGGGCACCATCTGGCGCACATGCAGCTCTGTGCTACCATGGAAAGCCTAGAGCTGGCTGCCTTCCTTGCTCCCTCATGTGCAGGTTGTGAGAGCAGGGGGCATGGAAGGCAGTTGGCTCCAGTCCGCACTGCTTCCCCCCAGTTGCATGGAGCTGGCCATGAGCTGCTTGGAGTCCAGTGCAAGACAGGCAGCCAGCAGGGCTGCACTCGTCACCACCACCATGCAATGTTGGCCAGAGCCACACATTGCGGGGGTGCTGGTGCTTGTGTGGGCCCCAAGGGAGCCGCTACTGGCAGTGAGGGCTGTGTGCCATTGGGAGAGGGTGTAGGGGATCTTCAGACCCCCCCCCGTCTCCCTCTCACCCCACACTTCCACACCCTGCCCCCACAAGCCCCTTCCCACATATACACCCCAACATACCCTACTGCCCCCATGCTCAGCCACACAACCTCCCCCCACACACACCTCCCACCCCCATTCACCTCTCTTTGAAAGGTGTTGGGCTTGTGCTGCTCTTTTTCCTCATGAGACTCGGCCACACTGCTTCAAGCCCCACTCCCCATGTGCTGCAGTACTGGGGTAGGGAGGAGGGTCTTGACTGGCCTGGGCCCACATATTTGTTTGCCTAGGGCCCGCTAAAGGGTTAATCCAGCCCTGCCCTTGTCTTACAATTGCTTACAAAGAAATATCCCTAAACTTATTGTCTATCATTAAACTGCTGCCAAAAGTAGCATGTGCTCAGCAATGGAAACCAACTATGGAGTTCATTAAATGAAGCCACCAGTGAAAATGACTATAAAACTTATACATGACCACATTGGGCAAATATGTTGATGGAGATGTTTGTTTTGTTTTTTTTTATATATATATCTTTATTGCACATTATCTCATCTTAATACAGTATATACAAAGATTCCTGAGCAGCACCTATTGAACATATATTACAGGTA
>JAGPOW010000261.1:178384428-178403350 GCA_030014935.1 Caiman crocodilus
CCCCAGCACTTGTTTCCTGCCATTGGCAGGGGGTCAGACTAGATGGCCTGCTCTAGGCCCCTTCTGACCCTAGTTACTATGAAACTATGAAACTATGGTTCTTCTTATCTTTCAGAGGATGTATGGTACCTTTAAGGATATGGCCTTTTGAAAAAAAGGAAAAAGTGTGGTTCTAATTTTGCTATAGATTAAATCAAAACAGCTGATTTTGGATAAACATTCCAATTAAAAGCAAGTGTCCTAAACAAGTCTCAAACAATCAAGATACAGAATTAAAAACTGCATGCATAAACACAAATATAAAATGGTGTTACTTCCAGAGAGGATTAAAAATGTAATGCTTTACATTTAAAGTCTTAACGAAGGAAATGAATTGTTGTCCTTACGTTTTGTCTGCTCTGGTGCTGAGCTGCTGCAGCACAGCCTGGCCCCTAATGTTATCTCAGGATGGGAGGAGGAGAAGGCAGGGGAGGGAGGTCAATTCTGGCATTTCCCCTCTGTGCTAGAGTGGGGGGTAGGTGGATTGGAGCCCTCTACCCATGAACCAGATAAAAGAGAAACTAATCGGGGCTTCTACTCTCCAAGATAGGGGGCTCCAATCTACCTACCCCGCAACTCCAGCATGGCTGATGAAACCCCAGAATAGATCTCCCTCCCCTGCCTTCTCCCCCTCCCATCCTGAGTCTGCACAGGAGCTGGGAGAGTGGTTGCAGAGCTAGAAGAACAGGCTGCAGAGTTACAACCTCTCTCCCTGGATCAGCTTCAAATTGGAGCTCTGTCTCCACCCCCTCAACCCAATAGTTAATGCCTGTTGGGTAAGGAGAATCGGTCTAACTCAGAAGTGGGCAAAGTCCAGCCTGTAGGGCACTTGGACTTCTTCGGCCTCTGCAAGAGAAGGTTGAGAGGTGACCCTGTGGCTACCTATAAGTTCATCACAGGGGCACAGAAGGGAATTGTGAGGTTTTATTCAACAAGGTGCCCCCAGGGGTTACAAGAAATAATGGCCACAAGCTAGCAGAGAGCAGATTTAGACTAGACATTAGGAAGAACTTCTTCACAGTTAGAGTGGCCTCTTTTCTGCCTATGCAGGGGGTCAGACTCGATGATTTATTGAGGTCCCTTCCGACCCTAGCATCTATGAATCTGGCTGGCAATGGACTCTATTTCCCAGCAGCTCCTACCCACATGGCTGGGGCTGGTTTCCATGGAGACTGGCCTCAGCAGCACTGGTTGGTAGCAGTGGCACCAGCCTCCTCCTGGTGGGGTTGTGCTTTAGGTGGGAGTGGGGCAGCCTTAGTTGCTGCTGCCCGTGTGGGGCATGCGGCAGTGGTGGTGCCACTGGGAGGATTCACTATGGTGGGGGGGTATGTGGAATTTTGAGGTGACTGTAGCCCCCCTAACCCTCCTCCTCAGTGCCGCTTCTACTGGCAGGGTGTACAGCAGGGTGGGGAACCACTCCTGAGCAAGGCTGGGATCTTGCGGCAGTGATAGCATGGTTCAAAGCCAGGGCAGAGCCACAATCTGAATCCTGCTCACCCCAGGCAGGGACGTGTAGGCAGTGCATTGCGGCTCTGCCCAAGCTCCAGACCACACTGTCACTGCTGCAAGGAGCTAGGGAAGAGCTGCAATCTACTGTCTGCACTTCTCTGCCTGGGGCATGCAGTCTGCAGATCCTGGCTTTGGACCACACTTCCACCACCGTAAAATTCCAGCCTGGCTCCAGAGCAGCTCTATGCATTACCGTGTACCCTGCCAGCACTGCTGGGGCTAGTCTCCATGGAAACCCTGCCCTCATGTTATCACAGCACAGCTGCTGTTGGGGTCTCCATGGAAACTGGTTCCAGCCATGTGGCTGAGGCCATTTTGCCCACCTATGGTCTAACTCACGGTGCTTTCTCTGAAGTGCCATGAGTTAGACCCAGGAGCTGCCCTTTTGTTTGTGCCCTATGTGTGCTGTCTGATCTCACTAGGGGAAAGTGAAAGCTACTTTTGGTAGTCACCCTATAGTTTAGAATGCATTACCTGGATCATGACTGGAGTGACCCTTGAGGCTCTGCTTCCTTCCTACAGGTATGTAAAGTCTTCTCTGATGTACAGAATCTACAAGAATCTCTAAGTACAAATCTGTCCCCTGTCTTTTTCCTTGCCTCCTTTTCAAGGGCAGGCTATGACCTACCATTCTATTTCCTTTTACCCATGATTTTTGCTTCCTATTTTCTTTTCTATCCTCTTGAGATAATTTGATCATTCAGCTTAGTTCTTTCCACTACAGGATTCTTTCTTCACCAGGGAATTTCTATCTCAATTTGAGCTGAATTTTAGAAAATTATTAAAATGTAAATAAAATAATGTTAATGTTGTGTTCCCAGTTTGTGAGATATGCTAATAGATGGAAGGCAATTTAAACAGTGTTTTGACCTCAGTTGAAAAGGTGATAGAATATGGAGATGAAAATAAGACAGGTGAGGTTAGCTGATGCTTCGGTCTTATGATGATGGGTACTATAAACATCTGCATTGGAAAGAATATTCTAAACTGTCAGACCTTGAATCTCTATGCATATCAGTTTATCACTGGACAAATTCCACTTAATTTTAGTGGACTTATTCCAGGTTTATACCAATATAAGCGAGATCAGAATTAGACCACCTGCTGTTTTGAGTAGAGTGAAATCCAAGGAATGAACACGCTGTGCACTTATTTTCCCTAAACAATATTGCTTTTAAAAATGTGGTAACTGTAAAAATATAAGCATAAATAATTAGTTAATATTTAGAAATTCCTATAAAGCCAGACTTGTAACCACTGCAGATAAACAGCATTTCTATGCATGCTTAATATATTAAAATGTTTGCTGTAATGACTAGGAGCCTGACAGTTCCTAAAGGAGCCATGATAGCAAAACAGGAGTCAAATAACATTGATAAAGACTGTTGGCCTTAATAAATAAATAAATAAAAGTAAGAAGGAATTTGAGTTCAGATGGCTATTTTTAATTGTTGAAAATTAGACTTTTAAAATTCCTGCAGCAATTTTTAAAATATATTTAATACATAAGGACACAGTGTTGGTCAAATTCTTAGTAGACTCTAATGGCAACAGGTTCTAAGGCTGCCAAAAATTGACAGTGCAGCAAAGGGAACATGAAAAAAATCAAGTTTATTTCTGAATAGTAGGGATTTGATTATTCAAACTAAGGGGTGGCACATAGCAGTGAAGTTTGCCTTGGAACAGAGGTTGACAACCTATGTTCCACAGGCTGGATCCAGCCTGCAGACCCACAGAGCCAAAGACCTTTAGAAGCTGCAGTGGATAATCCTACCTTGTAGTGGAGTGACTTGACCTGCATAAGGAGTGCTCAAGACTAGTTTCAAGTGTTAATGCGCAGACAGTTTAAGTGTTAAAAAGCTCCAGAAGCCACCCAAAACTACTGTATAACAAGGCTCTTAAAAAGTCTTAAGGGTTTTGTGGTGAGCTCAGGTGCAAAATGTGCATCCTGAATAGTATATTGTTATGCTTATATCACAATAAAGGGACTTTTATTCACCAGTGTGTCTACGTATATTTGCTTTTCACACTATGTGACTTGAAACACTTTGGGTTCAAGACAGGCTAACATGCCTGACCTGGCTTCTGTTTCCCCCTCCCCCCTCTACTGCAGCCACTGAAGGTCTTTTCCCCAGCTCTTTGCAGCAGTGACAGTGTGGTCCGGAGCTGGGGAAGCTTTTAGCTTCTCTCATTCCTTGGAGTCTCAGACTAACAGAGACTCACTATGCCTGATGAAGGGTGACTGTGCTCGAAAGCTTGCTAAGAACTTTTTACCAACTACTCAGTTGGTCTAATAAAAGATATCACGTCTACCTAAAGAACCTTGCCTGCCTATGTCCTTAGACCAACACAGCTACAACCAAAAACTCAGCAAGTGTCTTATCCAGCGAATAGAAAAAAGAAAAGTGAAAATGGGAAGCAGAAGCAAAGGATGTGTACTTCCTCATGGTTCCAGGGGTTTAGGTTGTAGCCATGTTGGTCTAAGGACATAGGCAGACAAGCTCCTTTGAGTAAATCTGATACCTTTTATTAGATCAACTTAAATAGTTGGAATTTTTTCCCAACTATTTGAGTTGGTTTAATAAAAGAGATCAGATTTCCTCAAGGTTCTGAAACTCTGGGGGAAAGGTTAAGGAGTGGAAGATGGATACAGGAAGACCCTGATATGGGGACAGAATGCTAAACCATGAAATACAGAAGGGGGCTTTAAGGTATAAATAGAGCCCCTGTCATGAATGGGAAAGGAGGTAATGAAGAGATAAAGACTGAAAGAATGGTGGGGCAGGCAGAGCTCTTAGCATGGAGGATAGAGTACAGTTAAAGGTTTGTGAGGAAGGCAAAAATAAAGCACATATCTCCTGGTGTCTGGGAGAGGAAGACTTGGGACACATGGAAGTCTGACATGGGGGATTACTGGGTTGCACACAGGAAGCTTATGAGGGAGGATGGATGATGGATGGATGCAAGGAACACTTGTTTGTTGATTATGTGTGACCTACAAAAACAATTTGGTGTGTAACCCTTTAGTAATAAATAACAAGAGTAATATCCAATCACTCTTTGACCTTTATTCTAGAGCCCTACAAATGTATACGTGGCCTATCCAGTGAATCAGAATACCAAAAACATTGGAATGGAACAGAAAATTGAGAGATGAACGTGCTGCACTTCTATATAAATCCTTACAATCTTAGTTAAAATGATGAAAAAGTTCGCCATCAGTGTCCATACTTTGTATGCCTTTTACAGTCTATAATGAAGCTGCAGTCACATAGAAGGTTGTACTTGCTACAATCACAATCCCTTGACATAAAATACATTAAAGACAAACCCCCCACAATATCAGAGCTTCAGTTCAGGATCAAATCTAAAGAGAAAAACTGATTGCTAGGAAACATAGCTCTTACACACACATATGTCTCTTCCATGACAGCACAGGAAATAAAGAAAATTATTGCAAAGTTGGTTTTGGTGCAAGTATTCTGAGTTTTTTTGGTTTTCCCCTGTGGGAAAGCCCTACTTTGGAAGTCAGGGCTAGTGTACTGGATTTCATCAACTTGAATGCTAATGTTTCAAATATTTGGGCTCCTGAAAAAACTAATGAAACACTGGACATGGCAGATTAAATTAACAAATACCTGCTATAGGAATAAACTGGAAATCAAACATAGTTTAAAGGTTTTTTTCCTAGTTTAGTTTAATGTGAAAAGTTCTTTTAAGAAAAGGATAGACAAACAAATGAGCAGTAATTTAATTTTAAATCATTCCCAATCGATTTCCAGTTCACACACAGATATCTGGAAATTTGCCAGGAAAAAAATATTTTAGAACCAGTAGATTAAGGCTTCATCTGCATGTGACACAAGGCATAATTGACTGGTTAAAAATTCCTTAAGTGGTCACCTGGCCATATGTTCAATCAATTAATGGCATGATAACAAGAAGAAGCTACAAAGTTATTCCACAACATATGTGTAAAAACTTGGTATCTGCTTCCTGTCAGAGCAGAACAGTTAAAGAACAGTTGAAGAACAGCACAGCTGTGTTAAGCACATTGTAAATATGGGTGCAGGGATTTCCCTTGTAACGTGGGGAAAAAAGTCTCGGTGCAAGATCAGAGCCCACCAAAACCTTGCAGCTGCACCACCGAGTGCATGCTCACAATTGGCTCACCATAAATTATGTACACGTGTTGGTTGGCAATTGGCTCGCTGGCCGCATAAAAGGCTTGGGCGATGCCCGCCCAAACTGGAGGAGAGTTTGGATGCACGTGAAGAAAGATCCCTGCGTGCATTTCCAAGCCACAAAGGAGGCCTGATCAACCGCCGACCACTCCCCACCAGAATAATCTGACGGCCCATACCCTACACGAGCGTGAGCATCAGTGTGCCTGTTTCCTGTTTTGTTTGTAACTCCACGAAACATGCCTACAGTGTATACAGACTGTAAGTAAAGGGTTTTTTTGTTGCAACTGCTGCATCTCCAGCACCTCAATTCCGCTCCATTGGCGGCCCCATTCTGCCAGCGTTTCTTGGCCCCCACACTTCCTATTGCACAATGAACTGAATATGTGGCCCAGAGCCCCTGTGATTGAGAGTCCCACCATGATTAAAGCTCCCTATTGGGGGGGAACCATGTACACCACCAAGCCTGCTCCCTTCTAACAAGGCTACCAGCTGGAGAAGGGGCCCTAAACACCAGCCACATGAGACTTCTCAGACAGCTCCCGAGGGGCATGTTGCACCCTGGCAGAAGGCAGATCATATCTTCTTCAGTTTCCCAGCTGTGGGGTGCTGCTGCAATCTCCCAATCCCAGGGATCCATGGTGCAACTGAGTGATCACATACACTGTGGTCTTCCAGCAGCAAGGGTGTATGTCTGCCTTGAAGCTGGGAGATTAGAGCAGCTGTTGTCTCTGAGCTGCAGGGGTGTGTGGGGCACCCTGGCAGTTGGGAGCCCCATTAGCTGAGAGAGATTCCAGCTTCAGGAGCTTGCTTCTTGCTAGTGTAGAAAGAGCCCAAAATTGGGCTCCTCCTGCACCAGCAATATGGTGCGATGTAATTTGATTTGCGATCCCATAATCATGTCTGCTGCCATGCACATGTGGCAAGGCAGGCAGTGTGATTGAGTAGATCACACATTAGATCCTGCTGCATCCTTACCTACATGTACAAAGGGGCCCAGAACAGATGATTCTCCAAAAGTTTTGCTGTTGGCTATAAACACCCTAAATATTAGATCTGCTGCTCCAGGACATTCATGCACTGGCTCAGACCCCAACTTCACAATGGAGCCATTACCTTTCCAACCCCTTTGCCTGATATAATACTGAAGAGAAAGGGAGGAGCAGCCGGCCTAATATGAGATTCATTTAGACTGACAATTAATGCTGTTCTAGGGGAAAAAAATGAATGAAGTTGTTTCAGGAAACTGAAGAGAGTTTCCATTTTATCTACCCCACTCCCAAGCAAGTCCAATGAGACTTCATGTGCTTAGCTACGCTTGTCTTTAAGTGCTTTTCTGGATTGGGTCCTGTATCCACAATTTTGCACTTACAAGAAAATGCCAAGAAAAATCATAAATGAGGTCTGGCACCATTAAGGCAAATTCAAAAAATGAAGGCCTGAAAAACAGTCCCTAAAAATAAAGTTTTACTTTTGGCACTGATTCATTATATAACAAACTTAGTCCATGACCCAATGAACTCACACTTCCAATTAATAAGGCAGTCTGTACAAGTTTGCAGAGCACAGTAATAGAAATGGCATCTTAGTGCAAGCACTAAACACAGAAACTAAATGTGTGTCTACAGTGCTATCACTACAGTTCAAAAGTACCTGCCTGAGCTAGTTTTAAAACTAGCTACCTTGGGTTTTGAAAGCAGTATACCATGGCAAACCTGAGCACATGCTACCTACACCAGCATTTACTCAACTCCTAAGGCAGCCTGTGCTGCATTTAGGCTGAAGGGAGTGCGAGAGCCTGATCCTCCAAGATGCTGAGCAGTCAACTTAAATAGAGACACTCATATGCTTAAAATTTGGGCTTGTGCTTAACCACTTTGCTGAATGGGAGCCAGGATCCAGCATCTTGCAATGTCATGCTTTGCTGATCTTGTAAATATGCCTACTTTAACCTTCCCATCTAGAGAAGAGAGGTAACATACTTACGTTATAAGGAATGTTCTGTGCATCTGCTATTAAAAGTTCACTTTCCTCTTGCTAATGCTTTCCTCCATCTCCTTTTTATGTTGGTGCCTTTCCTCTCTGTTCCTAAAATAATAAAGGCTGGCAATTTCCAAGTAGCAATTAATTTATACTTGTTAGAGATGTAGAAAAAATCAAACACTTTTCTTTGGAGTGTTAAAAAGAAAAAGAAAAAAAGCTCCCTCTTAATAAACATGCAATTCAAAGGAAAAATAGTTTTGCATGTCATTTTGCCTAGTTTTCTTGAGCAAGACAGGAGACCAAATAAAACTAAATTAGTTATAGCATTCTGATAGGCTACTTGCCAGAAAACAACCTTGACTTCACTTTTAAAATAGATATATGTTCTCTGAGGAGTTAAATAAATACTAGAGGAATTGCAAAAATAGTCTATCACCTTAGCTACTGACACACAGAAGCACTAAACTCTGAGAACACATATATATGCCAACTCTACCTATGAACCAAATATATCAGAATGACTCACATTACTAACATTGACATAAGGAAGACCTATGTTGAGATATTTTTAAAGAGTGCTAAGGTTTCAGCATTTTATCTTCTGTCTCACTCGATACAAGCTCTAACCCAACTGATATCAAGAATATTTTGGCCAGACTTGTTCAGAAAAACAAACTAGGCTACGAAATACATTGTTTCTGTTGCTGTCTATGGGTTTTTTTCCCCTGCAAGTCACTGAGTTGTAATTAACTTATGCACAAGACAAAGAAATATATTTTCATTAGGCAGCAGAGATCATTTTCAGTTTGGGAGTTGCACTCTATGGTAAAATCAATACATATATAGCCCATTATTTTGTGAATTATTTTGGAACACCCTTTAATCTTTCTTCTAAGGTAGTGGCCTCCAGATTTTTGAAAACCAAGCTGTGCATATGGAAGCAAAAACAAATTATTCACCCATTCTGTTTCCAACATTTGTTGTTAAAAGCCTATATCTCTGAATGTATACAGGTCTGACCATCCCTGGCTAACCTTTCAAGCTCAACTTACTTTTAGAAAAACCCTGTTTCCTTTCTTGTAAGTTTGGATGGGCAGTGAAATAATTACTCACACCAATGCTCAACCATCATTTATGGCATATCAGAGAGCACATACTGAAATGAATAAAGACGTCCACAGAGCTATAGTCTCTTGCTTTCTCAAAAAGACATCTCAGGGTTAGCTGCATGTATTCATGACAGATTTTGTTATTCGTTTTAAAAGCTGACACATTTTAGATGTTTGTTCATACTCACACTACCCAGCTACTCATTTGGGTTTCCTCCAATGTACACACTACTTTCTTGAAAAGCAGTATCTGCTGGAGCTGGACCTCTATACCATGTGCCTTGGTAATCCCATAGCTGAGAACATAAAGAGCAGATGGAGACTCAAGTGTTATTTAGTTTCCTTGGCAAGAACAATACTATTTGGAGAAGACTTCACATAGGCGTGTGGCTCATGGAATCCATGTGGACAATATATCTTGGAGAACCAGGGTTACGGTAACATAGTCATTCTTTTTAGAACAATTATCCATACAAGTTTCTCTGCTCTCTGTGTTACCGCAAGCCTGGGGACAGGAAAAAGGGTTTTATTTAAAGAATTCTTGCAGTTTTGCACTCTTTAAATCTTGGTTCAAGCTGCTTCTGAAGCCTGAACCAAGGAATAATGGGAGGAAAATGTAGAAATAGGGCTTCAAGTAGCACCAGTAGCTATTTCAGACATTGGGATGTTATCCAAACAACCAGAAGATGATGTCTAAACCTTCAGAGAAAGGGATTTCATCTGACCTGGAGGATCCATCTTCTGAAGGATGGTCATGTTTAGATGGAAATAGGGTGCCCTATAACCATTTCTGCAAAAAAGTCTAGAAGGAGTTTCTGTCCAAAGAAAAGGATAATCGCCTTGCCACATGTCTGGAATATGAATGAGGAAGTCTGGGATAAAATGAAGCCTCAAAAGAAAACTAATATCTAGACAGATTGACTGAGGTAGCAATGTAAGACTACCTTAGGAAGAAACCTGGAGAAATGCCTTATCTATAAAAGATGTATTCCTCCCATTCTTCCAGTCTAAGAATTAGTCACCTGAAAGCCTGATTTCATTCAAACCTGAAAGCTGACCAAAGGGGATGATAAGATTGGTGAGAGCTAAGTCAGGTTTCCAAGAAGAGGAGAGAAGCCCAAAACAGGGAGAGGTATCAAAGAGATGCTAATAATTTAGTTGCTATGGGTTGTAAAAATACAGTACGACCTTGAACCAGATGCTGATAAAATGTACCCTGATTGAGCTGAAAGACACACAAACTGGAAGAAGCTTCTCAGGCCATCAAGTCCAATACCCTACTTTCACAGGCAATGATACCACCAAATTTCCTAAGCATCATTCACTCTAAGCCCTCATACACAATTACAAGGCACAAAACAAGGAGCACCTGACAACAGGCCACAGATAAAAGCAGAGGAGATGTATCTATCTAGACTGGAATATATGCAAACAATTAATAAAATAATACAACATTCAACAAATCTACAGGGAGTAGTTCCAATACCTTAGTCAACTAAGCATAAGCAGAGGATTTTAAGTATTATAGACAGAATTATGTAATGCCTAGAATAAGAATTGTTTCAACCTACCAGGGTGAGGATGCTTTCTTAGAAGGTTTCTCAACAACTGCCACAAGGAGCAGTACTTCAATAGACAGGGGTGAATCAGAGGGGACGGAAGGTGCACTGGTGCACCTGGACCCCACTTTGCTTTCTGCTCCACCCAAAGTTTAAAACTAACTGCCTGGCAATGGCAGCAGTATTTCAAAAGTCAAGCAGTACAGAGGGAGTCAACTGATTTCAAGGTTCATTTTAACTTACCCAATCTCTTCTAAACTCTTTATTCCACAGATGTTAATATCCCTTTCTTCTTTTTCTACCAATCCAGCTCTGCTTCGTTCTGCAATTCTGCTATTTGTCAGCTGCTCCTGGTAATGGAGCTCCTACTTCACAGTCCTGCAGATTGTTTTAACTCATTCCAATGAAACTATATTTGTTTGTGCTTCAATCATAAACTGACTAATACAGACCTGGGCCCCTAGAATATTAATACTGCTTCTAGTTTATTTTTAACTGAAAAAAAATGTGTGTTGTATATGTAATAAATGTACCTCACCATCTGTATCCTGCTTTTCAAAATTCTAGATCAGCCCATATCAGTAGTACAGTAACATATACAATTTTGCCTTCCAACAATTGAAAGAAATAATTATTAAAATGTCTGCACTTTAGAAACATTTCTTCATCATTCACAACAGTATTCAAAAGTATTATGCTCCTGAAGGTATCATTCACATTACCACGGACATCTTTTCCTTAATGACATCATTACAAAGCTAAAACAATGTTAAAAATGTGTTAGTTTTTTTCCACAGTACCAATGATTTTCTACAAAATGACATGGAAAATCTATTCACATTTTCAACAATCTGCTCCAGCAAAGAGCATATGGGAATGTGCTTCCTCATTTCAGGCATGTTAACATTTTTTTTCTTAAAGAGGCAGTCAATGTTTCTATTCAAATCCCTTATTTTTCAGGGGGTAGCACTGTCAGCCCTTGGAGAGAGGGAATATATATAAGCAGCTTTAGGTGCTTTTGTGCTATCTTATATCTCAACATGGCTTAAGAAAAACAAAGTTTTTATGCTATTAGCTCATTATGTGGACTGCTGGCCTTTGGGAATTGGGGGAAAAATAAAATGACTTCTAAAAGAAACTATTTTGGAAAGTAAGCTACAGCACCTGCACAGTACCATTTTTCCAACAACAGTTTTTAAATTCTAGGGTTATTCTCTTTGTGTACATGTCTGGTGGCCAATGTTGACAAGATACAAAATCAGCCTTGGCATTTTGGTTTGGACCTGCACAACAGTTTTCCAGTCCTGTTTTAAACTTAACTAATCCCTGTCCAATGTGATCACATAACTGCACAGAACCTGGCACATCATTTTGAGGGAGATTGGTGACGTTCAAAGAGTTTAAGGCCAAAATGCACCATCAGCAGCAGCTAATCTGACTTCTTACGTAACATAAGCCACAACATTTCAATGAATAATTTTTGCAGCGCATCCATAACTTTTGCATGAGTTCTTAAAATTTAAGGTGGAGCAAATTAGTCTAAGTAAGGTGTATGACTCCATTTTGTGTCACTGAATACCTTCCCTTCAATTATTTTTACATAAAGAAGGATGGGAGAAACCATAGGCTGACATTTAGCCCTCTTTACTTGCCAAGTTAGCATTCAGGTTCATGCAGAGATGTCAGTGTTCAAAAACAGGCCAGTTTATGTAATAAACTGAACTTGACAGCCACAACTTTCACTGCCCAGAAAGTTCAATGGGTTTTCTGCAATTTTAGGTGAGTTTCTCAGTCTTTCCCCTCCAATGATGTCTATACAGAGACCAGATTAGCTAGTATTTTTATTAGTATATTTTTAAAAGCTTCAGAGGTTATTCTGAGCATTAGATAAGGTCTTTTACTGCTGAAAGATAAACATTTGAATAAGCAACACTAACAGAAATTCTTTTTAATAGTCCCATTGCTATAACTGCGAAAATCATAGATCAGCTTACCTGCTTGGCCAACTCCATGATAACCAATGAAGGCTTTGAACAGAAAGTGACATCAAGGACAGAAGAGCTTTTCACAGCACTAACTAAACTTTAACAACATGAAAATCAAAGCGACATGTATATCACTAAAACAAAATTAAAGATTTTTCCCTCAAATGTAATATCAGTCCCTGGCTGCAAGAGCTGAAGATTACCAAATTGTCAGACAGTAAACTAGGGATGCCTGGAGACATGCTGGGAGACTGCTCCAATGTACTGTAATTACTGTGTGAGTAATTGAGTCTGCTGAAGTGTGCTAATTAGCACACTCCAGTCAGTCTCCACACCAAATGAGTTTTAGTTATAGTGCCCTTGCTGCCACGTTGAAGCGAGGGGATGCTGATACACAAGACGCTGCAGGCACTGTAATTAGAGTGGATCTTAGAGCTGCTCAAATTAAAGCGTCTCTCCCCATCCACAGAGCATGTGTAAAAATTCCCTAGATGTCTATGAGAACAAGATACTCAACAGACTCCATTATCAGAGATCTGAAAAATAACCAAGTCTACATGAAACAGAGGGAAGCTCTGGACATAATGTCAGGCATGCACTCCATGTGCCAACAAATGGACCCCATTAAGCAGAAACCAACTAGTATCCAAAAAAAAATCTAGGATCCATCTTTATGAATGGCAGAGCAATTGATCTCAATGCCACAGAGTAGGAGGCAGCAAAAGAAAATGGTAGAAAGAAGTGGAAGAGACTAAATTTCATTCTGTGCAGAAGCACTGACATGGGAGGGTTAAATGAATAAACATTTTCTTCACACATATAGATTAATCCAATATCTGTCAAAAAAGAGCAATGTACTAGGTCTGCACTTCATTGTTTATGAAACTGCTGTCCCAGACCCTTTCTGGGTTCAAGTTAATCACAGCCCCCCAGCATGCTTTGCAGTCCTGGGCTGGGGTATGTTATCTGCTCCAGAGAGCTGGGCTAGCCCCACCTGTCTGCTCCCTAGCTGGAGCAGTAAGGGCTGGCTGACAAGCAGGTGGATGGGGGCAAGCCTGGCTGGGGATGCAGCTTATTCTGCAAGGGAGGGAAGGGCTGCCCTCCCAGGCAAACCCTGGTGGGGGCCTGGGGCCAGGGAGGGGACTTAAACACCCCTGCCCCCGCTCAAACTTACTGCTGGCTGCAACTGTAGACTACAAAACCCAGAAACACCTGGAAGCAGGAATAGGACATGATGAGCAATCTTGCAGAGTGCTGCGGTTGCTGTAATTCTAGACTGCAAATCCCAGAGACCTCAGGGGCAGTAGGAAGAGGAAATGAACACACAGCCAGGGAGTCATGCTTCTGGCTTGAGTGCTCCCCAGCTTCTGGCCTGAGCCACTTCAGGCATGTGGTTGCATTTCCCGAATCAAAGGCAAGTGGCTGGTCACTGTTGCTTCAATTTAATCTGTTCAGTTTAAACTGACCTGCAAAGACTGAATGAATTGATTCAGCCTTGGGCTTTTTGTACCTAGCTCTATTGTCCAGTCTATTGTCCAGTCTCCTGAAATGTATTGCAGGACCTGAACCAAAGCTGATAAAAATCAGTTGAAGTCTTTCTATATACTTCAATGAGTTTTGGATCTGGCCTATTCTTGTTTAAAATTCTTTCTTCTCCACAATCCCATTTTCAATCCCTCTTTTTCCCCACCCTCAGTAATTACAATTCTTTATAGATTATTTCTAAAATTCTCTGAGATCCTGGAATAACAATGTACTTTCATTAAGCATTTTTCATTATTAAATGCAGAGGGGAAGTAATTCCACAAAATGTGGACCTAGATTCTAGACAGTCAACTAAGATTTTGATTTAGGCCTATCTACTTCAAAGTTTTAAGAGAAAAGAACAGATCTTGTATCCCACAACCTGTAACATCTTACATCACTCTTCCAAGGCAGATAACTTATAAGGTTTCACCTGTATCAAATCAAAAGAATAATATGCCCTATTGTTGTTGCTGTTTCAGTAAACAGGCTTAAATTTGCAGGCTTAAATTATTCTCTTTATGAATATTTTTCTTTTTCAAAAAAGTAACTTTCTGTACATTGTTACAGCTTTGGGGATGAGTAAAATATATACGGGGAAGATGGCAAATATAACAAGATCTTATGGGAGAGCCATGGGTAATAAAGTGGTCAGAAAATGCTTGAATCTGTAAGAAGTGGGACACTGATGGGACTTGTTGCATTTTCCTTGGTCATACTATACTTCTCAGGATATACTTCCATAAGCTGATCTTGACTTAATGAAGGAATTTTTGCATTCATCTTGTTAAGCTGTGCTGTTTCATGGAAAAGAGACTTATTGAAAAACCCCTATAAAAAACTTCCCCAAACACTTTGCAAAAAGTGTTTTTGTAGCCCAGTGATTCTTTTTTGTACGTTTCCTTGTGGAAACAGTTAACTTAGTATCAAGTGGACTCGGCTTCAATTAGCTAGCTTTTCCTTGACAAAGGAATAGCTACATTGAGGGCGAAAAATAGTGCCATGTTTCTGAAGTGGTTGATTCAGTCTAAGGCTAATATGAGATACTGGTAGGCAAAGAGATAAAACATGCTGTTGTGATTCATTCTTCAAAATGCTTTAGAGTGAGCTGATTCAACCAGCGTTAAATTCATCCCTTCCATGGCTCAAATGAGGTTATGCTAGACATTCTATACCTTAAAAAAAAATCATTAAGTCAATGGGAGGTTACACAAGCTCATTAGTTTTGAAAATCAGGACCTTGATTTTTTATTATTATAATTTTAGCATACATATTTACTGGCCTAATATTAAACATTGGGTTTAAAATTTCAAATACATTTTTCCAAAGGGTCTTCCAGGTTAATTTGTAATCACATCTTTCTTTCTACTCAGCCTGACATGTAATACAGTATGGTATTGTGACAAATTTCTGTCCTTCTAAATATACTGTCTAATCTAAATTAAATTTCTGTTTGCTCACAGACAGTGAAAAATATCCTATGTACAACATTGGTGAGACTCTCAGACTTTGACAAATCTTTCTTCTACCATTTGAAATGTCATTATCTTAGAATTTAACTAAGTTTATTTATTAGTCGCATAGAGAAGAGAGATCTGATTATAAAGCAAATAGTGAAATGTTATAGATACCTGATCTAGATTACTTTTGTCAAATTATTGTTGGTTAATCACACCAAAAGAAAGGTTGAATATATACCTAGATGTGAATGGGGATTGGGAAGCACAGTTAGGATGGACCAAGAATAATAGGCAAGGAAGTGGGAATGGGTAGAGTATGGTGGACTGTTAAAGTTTTAGTGCTTTGATGTGGGGAGCCTCCTGTTATTTCTTATCTTGTGAGCTGCCTGTCTGTTACTGTAAGTCTCTCTGGGCATTTCTAGAAAGGGCAGGATAAATCTAAATAATAATGATATAAATCAATAATGGTTATGGAGAGCTGACAAAAAGAAAATAAATTTGTCCCCAAGCTCTCTGCTATCCTTCAGGATATTGCTTTCTAAACTCAAGCGCATGAGACCCTGGTCCAACATTTCATCCTGTATTATACAATCTTTTTTATATCAATTTGCTATGAAACATTCAGGGGATGGCAGTGTTTAATCTAGTCATACATTCAGATTAAATGCACTTATTAAAAGAAACTACCGACATGCTTTATTTAGGCATGTCCTTACGTACTTTACTACAGGTTCCTAACTCAACAATGTTCTATTTACAGAGCATTTATACACAAAATTTATGTGCAATTTTGGAAGCTAATTTAAAATACTGGCCCAGAATATCTTTTTAATGGGGTTCACTCCTCACCCTTACCAATATTTTTGTACAGTCCATATATTTAATCAGAAATAATAGACCAGATGCTTCAAATTAAAGAGAGATTTAAAATCTCTTCCAGCATGTAACTATAAATTCTGAGTCTGTTTTCAGTCTTAGAGACTGATTATAAAATTATGAAAGTATATTTATTTTGCTAAATATAAACATATTGGATAATAATTTTGAAATTTAATCTTTAAATCATCGAAATATTTGCATAACGGTACAGCACAGAGTGTTTAACTAAAAACAGTGCTAGCACAGTAGCTAGTGCAAGCTCTAACATTTTGGAAAGAGGTATAAACTTAGGGTGCCTATACACATACATAGAGGCTGCTTTGATGCACTGTAATTACAGTGCATCAAGCAGACTCAATTAATTGATTAATCAAATCTTCTGGAGCATAGTAATTGCTGTGCTCCAGCAGACTCCAGAGTCACATATATCTGTGTCCCCACACTGAAAAATGGTAGTGGGGGCGCTTTAACTAAAGCTTATTTGACGCAGTTTATTTAAAGTGCCCCCACCACCATTTTTCAGTGTGAGAACACTGATGCACACGATGCTCCAGGCACTTTAACTAGAGCTGCTCTAATTAAAGGGCCCCCACCTCCAGATACCTGCGGTGGGTTAGGCCAGAAGCCAGGCTAAAGCATGGCACCCTGGCTGTGTGTTCCTCTTCTTGCTGTCCTCAAGGTCTCTGGGATTTGCAGTCCAGAATTATAGCAGTAGAACTCTGCAGGATTGCTCTGCTTCCAACTGCCTATGGGATTTGTAGTCCACAGTTGTAGCCAACAGTAAGTCTGAGAGAGGGAAGGGGTGCTTAAGCCCCCTTCCTGGCCTCAGACCCCAGCTCAGATTTGCCAAGGGGGGAGCCCCCCGCCCCCCGACTGGGCTGCATCCTCAGCTGGGCTTGCCCTTTCCCACACCCTCTTGTCAGCCAGCTGTCACTGCTAGAGCTATGGAACAGAAGGGTGGGGCCAGCCCTGCTCTTTGAAGCAGACAGCATAGCCCAGTCCAGGGCTGAAAAGCATGCTGGGAGACTGTATTTTAACTTGAACCAGGAAGGGGACTGGGATAGAAGTTTCATAAATCAGTTTGACCTAAATCCGTTAAGTCTGATACTACATTCAATCAGGCTTGTCATAAACCAGTTTCAGCCATTTTGAAACTGGTTTACATGCACTGAACATTTATTTCATTACAGGTTTAAACCAGTTTCTGATCATGTAAACTGCTTTATGTGTAGCTTCTGTCCCTAGCCTCTGAGTACAGATGGCAAAATCTGGCCCCAAAAAACTGAGAGTAATATTTACATGTTGCTGTTTAGGTAAAGATATTTTAGAGGAGAGTATCCCTTTGATGAAATTCTCTATCTGTAAAACTGGGAACATTCTCACAGCCACATGACATGAAACTCAACAAAACTGCTACAGAATGTTTGGAAATTCTGAACTGCTGCTGAAAAGGTAAAAACTCGCAGCTGTGGGTTTGACTGTTATTTCCCAAAGAACAGAGAGAAACTTTGGACTAATTATTCTCCTGTTCAAACTGTAGAGCTCAGTATCTGTTTATTACAGTTTTACTGTTCAAGTGACCTGTATAAAAGATAGCTGGCCACAAGCATCAAATATATCCTTTCACCAAGTATACATTTACACGCATTCCCCTATAATTATCCTCTACTATCCATAGTCAGCAGTTTACTCGATAAATATCATAAAGAAATAGTATAGTGCAACTGAAAGGCTGCCTCCCTTGAGAATTAAAAATCACATACCTCTGCCCTATTATCTTCCAGATCATGTAAAACCTCTCCTTGAAATGAAATTGGTTTGCACCAACCTTATCATGAACCTAACAACAGTTCATTAACTCTAAAGATGAAAATAAAAGGTCATGGAAAGAATGCACCAAGCTTATGGACTACCCTGCACTCAGAATTGTGACTACAGCACAGACATACCTGTCTTAGCTTCCCTTTAGAAAGATCAGTAGAAACAGTAGTGAAGAAGTGACAGCACAGACTGTAGTAGTCAACCTGAGTATACACCCGGAGTATTTGAACAGACTGTGCAAAAGTGGGTGCTTGCTTATCTTCTCTTCACCTGAGGCAGCTGGATCACAAGTGACATGAGCTATATGCTTACCACATTGCAATCACACTTCTGAATGCAGTGCAAACACACCTAAGGCAGTGAGAAAAAAAGCTGCTGTTTTTCTATTAATGTTGTAGAATATACAGTGGATTAATGTTGACTGGACAAATGGCCCCTGGCAAGTGGCCTCTTCTACAAATGATGTCACTAATCTCCATTTCAGACATGGTGGGTGGGTCTGATTACAATCTTTGCTATAGAATTACAAATCACTTGTGGGGGGTGAGAAAGAATCACGAGAGATTAATCACTGGGACAAATTTAAATTTAATAGCTACTCCACAATAAGCTGTTTTTGTGTTACCGGTCTCTAAAGATTATTTACAGCTACTACAGAGAAATAGAGAGAACTTCTCACCAATGCTGATGTAGCCTCAAAAAAGTCTTACTGATGGATCCAGAGAAAACTATTCTTTCCTATTCTTGACACAATATGTTACTATTGTGGATAATAAAGAGTGACCAAACGCCAGCAGAACTGTGCTCACTGCAAGGGGAAGCAGCAGGTGCAGCCCAATCAGCTGCGCGAAGCATGCATGCTGCAAAAT
>JAGPOW010000261.1:178403450-178473264 GCA_030014935.1 Caiman crocodilus
ACACACAGCATCGGGAGGACTGATCACCCTCACCGAGGTCCTGCGCCCACGGTTTCCCTCTTCCCCCTGGGCGCTCCCTACGGATAGTCTGCAAGCAGACACGGTTTAAGAGCTCTTGAGTTCCCACGGTCTTTTTGGTTGCAGCGTTGGCTGCGAAGTCTAAGGGAACTGCTGGCACCGAGTGAGGTACGCAGCACTGAAGTACCTCATGGTGGAGCGAGGCATTTAGGTGTCTCATGGTGTGATTTCACACAGCTTGTCTACGGTCTATTTAAGTTGTAAGTAAAATATTTCTTTTCTATATTAGCTCGGAGTCTCTCGTGTGGGACAGGAAAGAATAAGAAACAGGGGACCATGTTCCTAACCCTTTCATCCCCGGCCTGTCCAGTTGGAGGTCAAGCCTCCTCCCAATTCCTCCTCACACGGCATCATGAACAGGATGCCGGGGAAAAAGGGGAGTGAAGGAGATCCTGACGAATTGGTTAGGCACTGCCCATGGGGAAATCATCATCGGCCCCTGACCACAGATGCAAGTACCCTGCAAGCTCATGTGCATACCACTAGAGAGGGCGAGGCGGAAATATGAGGGGCTATGTGTCCATTTGCCCAACTGAGGACAGCGAGGAGCCGCTAAAGGAGTGGGTCGCATCCAACCTCACCCCCGCAGCTTTGGGATAAGATTTTGAGCTTAGCTCTCTAGTTCTGCGGTTCTTTATGACCCACCTGAAGTGAGGTCTGCAACATCGCTCAGACGTATCAAGCTCAAGGATACAAGTGAATATAATCCTGAAAAAGAGTATGATAAGTTCCTACAATACTTAAAGGAGTGGACCAACTGTGAGATAATCCCCGATAAGTTTTGTTTCAAGTACACTCAATGATCCCTCTGCACCCAGGCAGGTTGAGGAGGACTAAGCACAATTGGAACAGAAGACACACCAGGAGCAGGGGAAGGAGTAAACTATAATAAGTTATCTGTGGCAAGACTATGACTGGTGGAAGGAAAGAGAAAGCATACCTGGAAGATAAAGACAGAAGACTAGAAATGTCTAGGCATTCAGTTGGAAAGCTGAAAAGGTCCAAGTAAGATTCACTGAGCAAGGAAACTGGGACTGGGAACTAGATGCCTAATTAAAGACTATCATAATGCATTCCAGGTCTGAGGGGTGGGAACAAGTCTGCACAAACAAATTTATTGGCATTTCTTAACTTCTGAGTGCTTGCCTTGGCAACATTAATAATGTTCTTTAACCTGGGGTTTTGGTTACTGTGTTTGAGTGAGAGATTAACATTAATATTCAGTGGCTCTGGGAATAATAGATACTGCAAGTTAATTCATTATCTTATAGAAAACACCTGCGACTTTCTTCTTCACTGGATATGGTCACTCATTTTCTCTAGTTCACTTCCAAAAATTGGTTTGGTCTCTTTATGCTTCAGCTTTGTTTCAATCTAGCAGTTTATACCTGGATATATATGACTTCATTTTTACCTGATGTAGAACTAGGGGTTCCTTTCAGAAACCAGTTGGACTCCAAGTACAATTAGGAGATCTCAACTGGTACACAATGCTGGCGCTAAGATCCTATGTAGTTTTGGGTGGAGTGAGCATAACAACTCAGTTTCATGGTCAGAAGCTGGATTCTGCATGAGATTTAAGGTCCTCAATAGAGCACTTATTTGGTCCTTTCAGCCCCACTTTCACTTCCCAGTTTCAGCTGTTACTGCAAACAGTTGTCTTGGGCTTCCTTGTGTAGAGATGCTGGGCACTATACCACTGTTTGCTTCAATTTAATGCAGAAGATATGCTTGTTTTCAATCCTTTCATTACAAATGTTTGGTCCTGCAGCCTCGATTATTAGACATCTTATTATGATAAGGATCTATAAAAACTGAGTTCATATGTCAATAGAAAATGTTTGTCAAATACACAGAACAGAAATTTGTGTGAAATCAATACTGTTCTTTACTGTCACTTGTGTTACCCTTACATTTAGTAGGCAAACAAATCTCCAAGAAGAAAATACAACACCTAAAGTTAGCTTAACTATTTTTCTTTGGTTCTTTTAAAGAAACAGAAAAACACACAATTGAAGTCAAGGATTTTCCTCTCCTTCCTTTCTCTTTTTACTTTTTCAGACTAGCAATAGTCATACAAACTAAATATAATATCACAAATAACGAAGACAATACAAATCTTCTTTTATGGCTCAACTCAGTCACCTTGTTGTTGCCACAGTCTGATGGATGGGCTAGAACTCAATCCAAAAATATCATGTGCCGAACAACATTTCTATACTGTGATCTCATTCTTTCATGTTACCTTATGGTTTAAGCAGCTCCCCTGGCTCTTGCACTTAGAGCACTTAGGATTTCCAGACAGCTCAGTGGCAGATAATTTAAGCTTGCTAATGCAGCACTAACTGGCACCTACAACTCAGTTCTTACTGTGAACGAATAAAGTTCATTGGTATAACACATGGTTATTAAACTACAAAGTAACTGAAAACTTTCAGAATTTTCATTTGATTTTTTTTTTTATTCACTGCCCACCTTATACAGAATATCACAAAGAACGCACCATGGCCAGCAGAAGGATGTAAGTTTGAATTTTTACCAGGGGTAAGAATTCACAATAGGGCATGTAAAGCACTGAGTTACCATTTGTGGGTATCTATGTGCTCTGCCTGTCTGCCCTAATCTTACCATCAATCAAGTTACCTAAATGAACAAGAATGTTATTCATTCAAACACAACTTTTTGCATTCAACAGCACATGCTTGATTGCAAAGATGGAACAACAGGCAGAGAGGAGTGATAGCTGAGTACACATCCTAGATTTGTTGTTATAGCCATCTAACAGGGAAGCTGGAATTGCCTGAGAGTCTATATTTTGTAGATCTGATGTATTTCTTCCAGATCTCTGAGATCCAGAAGGAAAGTAATGTGTAGCTTACAGAAGTTGTATCATGTGTCTGTCAACCTCCATGGAGTCCCTGTCCCTTCTATGCTGAAATTAATGATGAAGGCAGGTGTTCTGCCTCTCTGACCCACTAAGATCTTCTACAGACTTTTCTTCAGAACAGTACCAGCTGAAAGCATTTTGTCAAGACTACTAATAAAAATCAATTATTTTTTTGAGGCAGAGGGATACATTTAAAACATCAACAACAACAAAAACAGTCATTTAAATTTCTTATACCAAATCCAGGCCAAATTGATTCAACCTTTGCTTATTCTATTCAGGAGTTCTGTCTGATCAAATAAGCTTTATATATTTTCCCCATGATCCTCTTCCAATTTGTCCTGGGCTAGTAAAAGGAACATTGCAGCTTATTTCTTGGATCACTCTCTCTGGAGCTGTGTAATTAAATAATGCTCCCAACACATTATATATAATTAAATTAAGATAGTTGTTTAAGCTGATTTACGCACAGGACCCCTGCTCTGCATCATTCACTTTTAATTCAATTCATACTGCTGCATCTTCCCTCTGGACCTGTTTGCCAAAGAAACTAAGTCAAGGTGAAAATAGCAGTTATACTAACTATCAGAGAGAAGGTTAACCATGTCAGTCTGAAGTCTGGGCACGGTGGCAACTTATGGCACCTACACATGTGCTCAATGCCTGCCCCAAAGCGTGCTAATTAGCATACATAGGAGCAGACTTGATAAACTGGGTCTCCTGGAGCATGCTGATTAATACACTCCAGCAGTTTTCGTATCTCTTGTATTCAGCATCCCCGTGCTTCAAAATCGACCAACCTCTGAAGTGTCCCCACTGCCATTTTGAAGCACGGGACACTGAATACACAAGACGTTGCAGGCACTTTAATTAGAGTGGCTCCTGAGAGCTCCTATAATTAAAGGCTCCACCCCCCATTTCAGAGCACATGTAAAAGTTGTCCTTAGAGACTAAATGAACCAGGACAGGGTCACCCTGCCCTGCTTTCTACTCATCACAGGTGAATATATATACAAAATACGCAGTCATGTAGTTGGGCATGCAAGCAGCTATATGTGTTTCCAAAAAATAAATACAAGTAAGCATTTTGCACACAATTCACCTGTTTCTATAACTGCATAAGGATCTTACAAGTGTCCGTTTTTTAGTACTTTCATAAAATATGTCATGTCATGGTTGTATATACTATATTTTGTATCCAACAGAGTACTGTTTTATTAGAAATAAAATCGTATTGTTCTGAAATTTTAGGAAATCTTGAAATTACCATAGGAAATGACCGTATTTTCCACCAATAAATGACCATATTTGAATCAACTTGTACTAGTTGATTAAAAAAATGTTTATTAACAAGAAATATCCAAACTTCATCTCTACCTAATCTTTAGCTGAGGAAGAGATTAAAGTTTTCAGCTACCTCATCCGTACTTGGCATATCAACATATTTCTGCAATAAAGCGTAAGTTGTTCACTTCAGCTAGATAAGTCTACACTGACAATTTTCTGGAATTCCTCAAGGAAATGCTTTGGGAAAAAATCCTGAATAATCAGAAAATCCTATAAAATTATAAAATGCAATTGAACCAGGAAAAATGGAACAGTAATCTTAGAAAAGTACTCATTCGCTACCCAGGAAAAAAACCCAGCAAAGTTGAAAGTGCCTTTTTCAGTGAACTTCCATGGTGCATACACGAAGCCCTGAATACATTTGCTTTGTATCTGAAGTGTGAAAGAATAATTTTAGTTCTTACCAGGTTTCGATTTCTGCTTTGTGAGGTGCTTGTGGTCGGTAAATATTGGTGCGGGGTCCTGTACAGCTGTTCTTTCCTCCAAGTCAGACTCTGAGATAGCAGTACAGGCACCTAGTTGAAAGCAAAATACCTTCATGTTGTACATATGCAACTAGAATGTAAACTCAGTGGTATGCAAATAAGAAGATATGACAAATAATGTGGCAATGGTCTTTAAGAGTATATAATGTTGGAATGGTCTTTCTTTTTAAGAAAATATTGTGAAGATTGTGCACATTGTCACCATTCTTTTTAGTATACTAGTAAAGCCTTAGACATTCCTCTTTACCAGTGTTAGTTATGTAAGAAAAGTTAAACCTATAGTGTACGTTAAGCCTACTTCATAGAAAGTTTGAAAATAATGAATTATGTTAAGCATCAAATTGCTGGAACCTATTACAGTACAAAAAGGTGATCAGTGTGAAAAAAATAATTTTACAATAAGGAAAATCTGTGAAGATTGAGATAGCCTGCCACAAAGGCAAGAGGGTTTTTCATAATGGACAGCTTATAAAAGCATGTATACAATAATTCTGAACACTTTTTGCCATAGGAGCTTAGTAGCTCAGTGACATTACTATTGCTCAGTTTCACACTACCTACACTGATGCTTGAAGTAGCATACAACTTCTCTTATGTGGTCTGTTATATTGACTTGCATGACCATGTGGATTTTTCCATCTGTACACCCACAAGCAGATCCAGGATTGTGGCAACGGGGGTGTGGCCACACCCCCTTGAGCTATGTGGCACATATGCAGTGAAGACAGCTCACTGCCATCTGCCACACAACCAAAAGCAATGTCTCCACATCCCGCTCTCGAAGATCCTTGGATACCAGTGAGCTCTTTAAGCTCAATGGCACATCAGCACAGCTCCCGCTGGGAGCTCTGCATGCACTGTGAGCTCTATGAGCTCACTGGCAGGGTGATACAGGGTCTGCTTGGAGTTCCTACTTTGCACACAGCTCCGGAGTCCAGACATTGAACGCTGATGTTCCCTCTTTCCCATCCTCCTGCCACCACTCCACCAGAATTCAGCAGCAGGAGAAAAAGGGATGAGCAGTGGTGGTGGAGCTGTGTGCAAACAGGGGATCCAGGCATGCCCTTCACCAACCAGCTGAGAAGCTCAGAGCTCATGGCACATGTGGAGCTCCCGTCAGGAGCTGTGCTGATAGGCCAGCATGTGGCCCACAGCCAAAGGATGGTGAGACCATGCTACTGCACCCCCTTTAGATCCATCCCTGTACACCTTACTATATATTTAAATATCATATCAAATGCCTCCAGATGTGGAGAAAGTAAAGAAAGTGAGAAAGAGAAAGTGAAGAAAGGGAATATTTAGTACATTTATCAATCAACACTAAGAAACAAGCTGCTTCTGCATGCCAGCAGCACTGCTCACCTGGAGGCAGCTTCCACAATTCAAAATGGATTAGGATGTGGCGGGTATGTTTCAAACAGTTGCTCCCAGTACCTCCAGGAAAGTACTTTTGTTTGGTAGCAAAAACATGAATCTGCTGGCTCATAAATGTCTGCTCTTTAGGGTGACTTGACTTCCTTCAAGCAGCAGAGAAAGACAAACAAGTGGAAAAAAAAAGGAGGGGGAAAGATACAGGAATAGGAATGTGGGAGAAATAGATAATTCCATGTTTCACATTCCCTTACAGGATGTGTATGGCTAAACGGAAATAGGCACATTTGCATAATTGCTGATAATTGGATGCATATGCCATACTGAATCAGATGTAAACTTATGTGTGCTTTTACAGCTATGAAGAATAGGTGGAGTAAGTGCATAGTCAACCAGCCAGCAAACAACATAAGTGCAGAATATGCAGCATTTGAAACTTTTAAAATGGAAAGGGATGCAAGTAGTTCCCATTGGACCCAGTTAGATTTGAAAGAAAGGAAGAGTTTAAGTTCTCAATTTTAGCACAGCTGGTAAGGGTATGGGTAATCTTTCTGCAACTTTTTTCAAACCAGAAGTAATTCATATTTTGTTTTCTTTCTTTTAATGCTGAATCTCAAAGTATTCTCATATGTTGCTTAGTAGCTCCAAATGAGTTCCTTATTTAACCCAATGAAGTCCATGAAAGGTCTACACTTAATTTCAGGCATTTGTTCACTCACTCAAGTGTTTTAGAACAGGAGTTGTCAACTTTTTAAAATAAGTGTACTCCTGGCAGCCCTCTTTTTAATAAGTATACCCGGGGAGGGCACAGAGCAGGGGAAGGGGTGGTGATCGAGCAGACATGGTGCAGTAAGGCGGGAGGGCAGGGGGTGGAGGAGGTTACCTCCCCTGAATTATGTAATATAAGGCAAGCTAAACCAATTAACATTAAATGCTTTATTAATGTTTGGGCCTGGTATGCTGCTGGATTAGTACACAATAGGAAACAATATTATAACTCTTAATCAATTGTTTGTATAAACTTGTTTCTCTATAACAAAGTTACTATGACTGTCCTTTAATATTTATAACTTAAAACCTTTAACATCAAAATAACAACATCTTAAAGCTAAAAATCTTAAAAAATAAAAAGTCAATGAAAAATATCCACAAATAAGCCAAATGTAATTTCAGTCTTGCTATTTCAGTAGGACACTTGGGTCTGGTGGGTCTTGCACAGCTGCTCAATCCTTGGAGCAATATCAGAAAGACAAACTCTCATCTTGTCTTTGACATCCAATTTTGCTGTGTTTTGTTTTAATAGCACCCGGTGCAGAAAATCCAGACTCGCATAAATATGTAGTTGCAAACAGCAGCAGGACTTCCACTGCTTTCCTAGTAAGCTCTAGATAGTCAGTTTGAATGTCCAATCAAAAACTTGAGATGTTTCATCCACGACTCTGATGCTTCTGACGTAAAAAGCTGTTTTTGATCACTTCGATCAGCTTGTCTTTTTTGTGAACATTTGGACTGCAGCATTTCTTTGTTGGTAGCACTTGAAAATGGGTCCCTGATCCAGTCCTGGTCAATTTGTAATGACTTTTGCATTTCACCAAAATACCTGTTAAACTGAGCAACAAGCCCTGTTAGATGGCTACAAATTACCTCTGAAATGTCAGCGACTTCTGATACACCATCATTTCCATCCATTAGACCACGGAACATCGTCATTATTCCCATTTTCACTAGTTCATTCTACCATCCTGCTTTTACTTTGAACCCTTTTGTTTTGTAACAGAAATCTATTACATTAGTGTCTGGTCCCTGCATGCTTGTGTTCAGCCTGTTTAGTTCATCAAATGAGTCTACCAAGTAAGCTAGTTTAGCGTTCCATTTGAGGTCTTTGAAATAATCAAGAAATGAAGAATTCTGCTTCAGCAAAAACTGAGTTAACTCTGCTAGCAGAGCAAACAATCTTCTCAGTATAGATCCATGGGACAGCCAGCAATCTTTGGAATGCAGATTGAGGTTGGGGTACTCAGCACCCATTTCACATAGAAGCAAAAACACGCGAGTTCAGAGGTGAATCGGAACGTTCATGATTTTTACAACAGAGAATAAAACATTATTCAGGTCAGGGCTCAGTTTTTTTGACACTTGTGCTTTTCTGAGTAAGATGCAATGAGTTTAAACAACGTTTGGTGCTACCTGTTGTATTCTTGCTACCAGACCACTTCTACTGCCAGTCATAGCCCTTGCCCCATCTGTGCAAAGACCAACACAGTTGTTCCATGAAACGCCTTCTGTACTTAAGTACTGATTAAGGTCTTCAAAAATATCTTCCCCTGTTGTTTGTGTTGGCAGTTCAAGACGACAAAAAGAGTCTTCAACCAACTTTCTTTCCCAAATGTAGTGAACAAATACTAACAGCTGAGTCTGATTTCCTACATCTGTAGATTCGTCAACCTGAAGAGCATATGTAGAGACTGTTTTCAGTCTCTCAAGCAGTTGCGTCTCCACATCCTCTGCCATTTCATTAATTCTTCAAGAAACATTACTGCCTGAAATAGGTATCTTTTTAACTTTATCCATGTGCTCATTGCCAAACAGTACTTCACAAATGTCTGCTACAGCAGGTATAATCAAAGATTCTCCAACTGTATGTGCCTTCTTGTATTTTGCAGTTCTGAGCAATATCACATATGAGGCCTTCAGAGTACGTCCGCTGACTTCAATGCAATGGGTAAACACCTTCTGATGTTTCAAACTTTCAAGCCACCGTTCAAAGTATTCAATCCGTTTTCCAACCAAGCTGGCATGCTTTGTTTCCAAGTGTCCTTTTAATAAAGACAGCTTCATACACTCATTCCTTCAAACAAATGACACACTTTGGTTTGGATTTATCTTTGGGACTCACGTATGTAAAACTGAACTCCAAATACGTATTGCTGTACTTACGAACTTTCTGTTGCTTTGCATTTTCTGTAGTACAGCCTTTTGTGTTTTTTTCCTCCATTTTTCTTTTGCACTTGAGGAATTTATCCATGCTCACTTGAGTTGCGTCAGTGCTCTGGCACTCCACAGATGCTGAACTGCCCCTTGGGGCTACAGTGGAAAAATCAGGGAGAAGATTTTAGTTGAGGGGGCTGAGCGAGTGCACGTTTGCATGCACGTGCACCTCCTCTCCCAATAGGTAAGTCTTTCATGGGAAAGGGGCATGGGGGGACAGATCAATGCCCCCACAGTGAAGGAGGGAGTGGGGCAGAGGCAGGAGCTGTAGTGAATGGGCTCTGGGGCTGGGGGAGGTCATGGGACGCTTGGAGCCCAGGTGGCTCATCTAGGGGCGAGGGGGTGTTCCTGTCACTGCACACACACCAGCAGCGGCATGGGGGTCACATGCCTCCCAGATCTGTGTGCAGGATGAGGGTAGCTCCCGCTGCAGGCTGGACTCCGCACCCTATTGCCACTGCCTCGACAGCCATGCAATGCCATGTGACTGCTGCCATTGGGTGGGTAGGGGACAGACACACACATGCAGATGCAGACACATGCAGATGCAGACACACAGACCCCCTCCCCCCTACCTCACCCCAGCAACTAACTGTGTGTGGGGGAGGGGTGGGAGAGGCAGGACAGGGGAGAGGCAAGGGGCTGGGGGGGGGCAGATAGGGACCCCCACAGTGCAGGAGGGAGTGGGGCAGGGGTGAATGGGGCCTGGGCTGAGCCAAGTCCTGGGACAATGGGAGCCCAGCGGCTCCCATTGAGTGGCTGACAAGGAGGGGCTGGGGGCAGGGTGGCTGCCAGAGCCCTGCTGCAGGAGAGCAACTGCACTGACAGAGGTGCCCTGCTGGGCTAGCAGGCCCAGGGGCAGAATAATCAGGTAGTGATTCAATTTACAACCACTTTCAGGCACCTGCACAACATCCCCATCGCCCTTGCCATCACTATCCCCACAGCCAGTCACATGTGTGGCTCTGCCAGCTCCTGATGCATGTTGTGCCCAGCCAATCACGTGCCACTGGGGCAGGCACAAAACACACTCCCCCTCCCACCATTCAGACCCTCACAGCTCTGCTGCAAGGGAGTAAGGGCCATTCTGGAGACCATGCAGGGGCAGGGGGTGAGGAGGCACCACGGTGTGCTGTGTGTAGCCTGGCACATCGCTCCTCCTTTCTCCCCCTTACTGCCTGTTTTCACCCATGCTAAACTTTTGTTCCTTACAGATGTTTGTGAGGATATAAAGTACCAGGTTCAGGGAGTTCTTGGGTAAACAGTTACCTTGAAGTGCAGGGAACTGGATTCAATGGCCTAGAAGGCCCCATCCAGTCCTACGTTCCTAACCCATCATGTCTTAATCAACAATAGCAAAGACTATAATTTTTCCAATTAGAAAAGAACTGCCATAGCATATACTCCATTGGAACACCCAATTTACAGCAACATAATCTCTCTCTCACATTTGCAAAAATTAAAATAAGCCGACCTAGTAGCATTGTACAGAACACTACACCGCACCGAAGGACAAACAGCTTTTCCAGCAGCTTTAGAAACCCTAATCTTCCATCTAGTGAAGACAACAATTTAGTGAGGTAGAAACTCTGATAATTAGTTGGGGTAATATAGGGTTGCTCAATTGACTACAACAGAGGTATGTTGACTTACACCAACTGAAGATTTGGCATGATATTTTTGATTTCAAGGAATCAGTGAGAGCATGAGCCCTTCTTATCCCAGATATACACCATCAGCCAATATAATGTCACAGACTCCATTTGTTTCCTGAGAGAAAACTGCATTTTCTATTTTCTCAGCAAGGGGTTGTATTAAGGAAGGTCACAGAGAGAGAAAATTTAGCATAAACTTAGATACAAAAAGCATCCAGCACAGGAGTATAAAATTCACCACACACACTGGGCTGGATCTAGACCATGGAGTTCCTTTGCAGACTGGATTGTCTGGGGCATGGGGCATCAGCAGAGGGGACAGTAGTGGTTATGACAGGACCAGCAGTAGGGCAAATGGTGGCTCGATCAACAGCCACAGGATGACAGATACTGTGTTACCAAAGCCCCTGGCTCATCCTCCTGCCACTGGTGACCAAATCCAATGAGACTGAGTGGTCTGGATTCTGTCCATTTCTGGTAGCCCACTAGTAGCTTGGTGGGCTGAATGAATCAGCTCTGTGAGCCACATTTGACACCCCTGATTTAGCATAAAAACTAAAAAATAAAGATAACCAGACATGCAAACACTGTGACATTAAAATAGTGCAATAGACTGCTATCCAATGGTACAGTGGTAATTATAAACATACATATTAGCTGAAAGAATATACTCAATAACTCAAAACTGTAAACATATAATACATCTCTAAGCATTCATATAAATAAGAAGTGCTGAAAGTATTATCATATATTACACAGGGTTTTACAACACTGGGATTATGAGGAAAATGTTGCATAATCCATTAGCACCTACTGAGTTTCTGCAAAAGGGTCATTCTAAAAGGTTCATTCTAAAATCTAGAATGCCACAGGTTACGTAGTCCTGAGAATTAATGTTTTTTGATGCCAAGCTCCTTCATTAGTCATTAGCACTCTTCTCTCTTTGATGGTAACTGAATCAGAGTCAGAAAAATATCTATTTGCCCTTAGGCAGCCCATACTATTGGCTAGAAGGAAGTCGGATTTCCTGTTCTTGGTTTTGATGTTAGAAGTCTGTTAAAATTTACTTGTCAACTGATACTGTCAAAACTTACCAGAACTAAGAGCAAAATTCACTTTTTCCATTACCTGGTTTCCCTGATAAAGAACAGTAAGCAGTGGAATTTCACCATTTCATTTGGGGGCCTGACCATGTTACATGCAAAGAAAACATAGACTTGGAAAGAATCATAAACCATAGTATCAGCCACATTTTCAACACCATAAATAGCACTTATTGCCTATTTTAACAGAATTTTCAAGGATACTATACTGTACTGATACTGTATGTGGTTCTACTTTAAAGTAAAAACAAAACACATTTCTGTAAGAGTATACAGTGTGTTCAGAGCTGTGCAAGATGACTAGAATACTGGAATGAATTATTAGTCTGACTGGAGTCAGTGGAAATTTTGGCATTGACACTAATGAAGCTCCTGTCCCTACTCCAAGAAGCGTGTAAACTAGAGATGTGACAAGAAAAACGGAAGAGAGAATGCCAATGACATCACCAATATAAAGTCATGGTCATATTAAGGCATAGAGAAAAAAATGGCAGAAAGAGATATTTGTTTGACTCACAGAAGTGATTTATGAGTAAGCTTGATGAAGACAATAGAAAAGTTGTGAACCAGAAAAAGGAAAACATGATAGCCATATGAAATGGGTCAGAAAGAGAGATAAGACAATGTCAAGTTTGGCATCATCTCCAGAATGAAGAAGCAATGAAATGATGAGAAACAAACTTAAGTGAAGGAGTTTTCTGATAGTAAGACATTATTTGATGAAAGCTTCTTTTACAGACTACCACTGTGGTCAATATTTCTTAAAACTTTAAGCTATCTTGCCATAACAATCATGGCACTCTCTTATCTGTGACTGAGAAACAGAGATCAATCCTAGAAAAAAAATCTGTTCTTTTTTCACATTTTTTAATACAGCATAAAATTCAAATCAATTAACATGTTCTAAAAAAATAAAGCTAAGATTTTCCCAAGTAAGTTAAATACTCAACTCTCACTGATGTTTAATGGAAATTGTACATTCAATTCCCTATGAAAATCCTAGCTTAAGTACATAAATACTATAATAGATCTCTGCTTTGCTTTTTTACTGTTACCCTCTCTCCCTAATGTCATGAGAGTATTTCTACAGATTTTAGCACTATTATGTCGCTAAAGGTTGGCATATTAGACACCAGCACATTACTATATAACAGGGGTGTCAAACTCATCTGGTCCTGCAGGCCAGATGAGCAGTGCAGGGCTGGTCCATAAGATGGATGAACAGAGTGGAACCAGGATTAAGCCCACAGACCAGTCTTCCCCATCCCTCCATTCAATACTGGGTCCAGCACCTGCTCCTGTTGGTTTGAGATGTGATCTGTACATGGCAGCAGCTGGTCCAGGGTGAGCTCTTTGTGCAGCATGGGTCCCAGACTGGCTAGAAGTGGTGCCACATGCCACACAGTGCCAAAGCAACTCAGGCAAGTGTTAGATCTGGCATGCAGGGAACCCATGGACTCCCCCTTCCCTCCTGTATGCCAGACTCAGTGCCTACTCTGTCTGCTTCAGGACTCATGCTGCACACAGCGATCATCCTGGACCAGCTTCAGTGGGCACTGTATGTGGCACACATCTTGGACCTGCTGGAACAGGCACCATGTGCAGCTCAAGTCCCAGACTGGCCATGGGGGGTGCCATGTATGACGCAGTCCCAAACTGGGCACTGCAGGTACTAGATCCAGTGCATGGGGGACGGGTGTTCCAGACTGCTCCTATGCAGGTACCACTTGCAATACAGGTCCCATAGCAGATGCAGTGTCTCAGGGCTTGAACTGAAGGGGCTGGCACAGCACCTGCTGTGTGTGGCATGTGGGTCAATTAGAGACCCCGAGCCAGCACTGAGGGCTGGAGGATATGGCTCTTCAGGCTGAAAGTGGCTCACAGGCCATATGTTGGCAGCCCTGCTGAATAGACTTAGTATGACCCTCATCTTGCACACGCTAGGCACACCTATATCAGTCACTTATAGCGTAGTAGCCTAATAACCCTGTGTAGTAGCATGCCAGTCAAGAACTGTGCTAATAAGCTACTGCACAGTGTTACTAGGCTACTGCTCAGTAACAGTCACACAAAAAAACCTTGCACCGGTGCTACTGTGCGGTAAATGTAGTTACTGCGCATTCAATTAGTACTTCATTAAAGAAATACTAAATTAAATATGCAGTAACTATGGCGCATTAATGAACATACAGATGTGCCCACTGAAGGCCAGACACATTTTGCTGCTGGTTTCAGTGGTATAAATGGCAGCTCCTATATATGTATTTTTAAAGCCTGTCCAGGTTAATATGTACATTTGTTTGCTAGGTTTAAAAAGCAAAACAAAAACAGACTCTGGCTTCCAGACCACCTTTCAGCAGACCCAAATGGGAGCTTGGTTCAGGTCTATGTGCGCAGTGATGAATGTAACATTTAGAGATATGATTGATTTCGGTTTTCAATGGAAAATGTTTCAAAACTCTGCAGGGTAGGTATTATTTAGACTGAAAAGTTTCTATTAACAACTCTGTCCATTATATTTACATACTTCAGAGACTTATGTCACTCTAATAGTTCTTTATATCTATATTCAGAGCGATCTCTCTAAATTCCTTTGTGAGTTCGTATGCGTTTCCAAGGACATCTACTGATGACCAGCTTTAGCAACATACTATTTAGAATCTTTGTCTATCCAAAGGACTGCAGGAAAAAAATCACAGTAGCTAATCACTCACAGACATTGATACGTATATAAGCAAATGATAGCAAGCAAAAAAGTTGACTTTTCTCTTCCTTTATTTTTTAAAGCAAGAACTGCACATAAATTCTACAGACTGGAAATAATCCAGATTAAGAAATTCCCCAGATGTCAAATCTGTAAACAGTGCTTCATAAAATGAATTTCTCCATTAATTGTTGGCAGGAACATCATCTAAAATATGTTATTGCCTTTTGACCCCCTCTTCCCCTTTTACTGTGTAGTTGAATTCCTATCTGACACGACAGATATTTAAAAGAATATATTATGATAAATCTAGCAATTGGGGTAGGCAAACTATGGTCAGTACAACTGTTTGATAAGGTATGCTGTTCATAAAATTACAGCCAAGCAATTGTGAACTTTGTTCACTGAAGGAAATTAGAGTTTGCTTATTTCCACTATATGTTTAGTAACACATTTAGTTCTTATTTGGAAAGAAGCACACACTCAGAAGAAACATAAATATATAATAATTTTTTTTTATTAAAGTACTAACAGTTTTTTTACAGCTTCTCATAGCAATGTTTTTACACATCTGAAAATAGTTCTTTAAAGCATGAAACAAAACTAGTGTAACAGCTATAGAAGGTTTTGAAGGCAAGACTATTTTTGTTTCCTCTTTCTTTGCTAATTGATCAATAACCTAAACTATTCCTCATTCTTCTGAGATTAAATCTTGCAAAAATTATTCCACCAGTTAGAAAAAAATGTTACATATACCATCTTGTAGGTAAAAAAAGCAAGAAAATGAGCAGAAAACTCTGTAAAAAAGCAGCTATTAACTTCAGATATACACCAATATGACAGAGACAGTCTGAACAACAAAATTATCACAAAATCCCAAGGTTTTGAGCAATTTCATATTCAACTGTAGGTTTTACCTGCAGCACAGGCTGAAGAAGTGATCTTAAGCAATGTGTAGAATGAAAACTTTGTGTTCAATAGATATTATTGCCTAGAAGGCACTGAAGCATTAAAGGGCTCATAACTGTAACTCCAGCTGCATACTGCTTGGAGTATAGCCTATTTACTCAGTGATTTCACTCTTTCAGCACATTCTCTTGGTACTTTTAAAGAATCAGAATTAGCACTTTGGGAAGCTTTCCAAAAGATTTCTGTTGCAGCTGCGATGATCCTGCAACCCTACTTGTTTCATGCATCCCCTTGGCAGTCATGCACCTTGGCTCCTGGGACCCAGTTGGGTCCTGGCACCCAGCATCCACAGCTACAGGACTCTGGGTCTCTGTGCTGCCGGGACCCAAAGTCAGCAACTGCTGGGGCTGAGAGTCCCCTAAATTGAGGGACTCCCATCCCTGGCTGGGCACAGTACTCCTCTGTAATTGGGAAGCTGAGGATGTGCTGAGACTGCTGTATTCATTAATTAACAGTGGTTTGTTCTAGCAGTTTATACTTTTGTAAAACCTTTTCTGTACCTTTTCATTCAGACTGTGTGAAAATAATTGGCATCCCTTGCTCCTGGTCCTAACAGGCTTATGAGGCTCTGGAAAATAAGTTAGATCAAGTGCCTTCATGAATTCAGAAGCTCTCTCAACTTGTGGAGAAGCAGGGGACCTTGGCAGAACACACTTTGTCTAAGAGAAGTTATGCTGTGCAAGTCATCAGATCCTCTTGGCCATTTTTCCAGGATGAGATTCAGTGCATGTGGTATGCAAGTCATAGGAATGGCATTGGGAAACCCTGCTAAGAACAGATCCTAACAGCTGTTTCCATTAAAGCAGCATTATTGGATATCATGCCAAAAACATCAAAATCAACATTCGGTAGTGCACTTAGTAAAGCATTGCTGAGTGGAATAATGTTAATCTACTTAGCCCTTAAACTTTTACTAAAAGAAGTTTCTGACTAGCTGGAAGCAAAGGATGAATGATGGTGGTGCACATGTCACCCATGAGTTTGCTTCATCCAACATTGCATTCACATGACAATCATGTAAAATTAGTTCCTTCTGTTCATGTCTTCATTAGGAAAGGAAAATATTTTTGAGATGTGTGGAGTTTGGAGGAATTCCACCTTCTTTTGTCTAATGGCATGAAAATTCAGTATATAATGAAGCCTTTTCAAGGGGGAAAAAAAAATCAGCTGAGAAAAACTTCTGACCTATACCAGGAGAAGTTCACCATTTTATCTTTCATGGTGCGTGGTCTGACTGAAACAGCCAGTATCTGTTGTTGTCCTTCTACTATTCAGCATCTTTACTCTCAAAGTAAATTTTTTAATATATCATCATTGCATAGGATTTGTGTATTCAGTGCTAAATACTATGACAGCAGAAGTTACAGATTTTTACTGTCAAATTTTCAGAGCCCAACTTTTACGGTTTAATGACTGGCTGCTGCTTTTTTTTTTCCAAGTTGGTGTGTTATTTTAATAGTACATATATGATTACTAAGTGCTGATGGGATTTTACTTATTGCATTACTAATTAAGTTGACACACTTAAATCTTGGATGTGCATCTCTTTCTGGTTTTAAATGTAGAAATTACTTGAAATATTACTTTCCAGGATTTATTCTCTGAAAATAATTGTATATATAAATAGGCGCATGCATCCAGTTTACTACTGAGTCCTCGTCTCCTGTCCTGCATGCAGAACCAAAGAAAACTCCCGACGGTCAATATTCTGAGCTGTTGAGTCCAATAAGAAGTTTCTTCAGAGCATACCTGCTCTTAGTAAAATTAATCACATCCTGTTTAATTAATCAGTCACATTCTGTTAACCATATCTTTTATTACTACACCATTATTCTATATTTTTATTTTAAATGTATATTATGTAAGTTATATAACAAAAAAAGCCCCAACCTTCTTAGCATTAGGTGCCTTTAAGACACTTTTAACACGAAGTTCCTTCTCTTATTCCCATCTGAAAAATCTTTGTGTAGCCTGAGGTACATTAAGACATATATTCAGAGGAAGCAGTCCCTAGTTGGAGGATTCATTCTTTCACATGCAGACTTAATCAAGGAGGTAATTAGGGATCTATCCCTGCTGAGGAAAGAGAAAATTCCAGGACTGATTTGCTTTCATGATATAGTTTATAAGTCTGTTTAGTGACATGTGTGCTGTGACAGGGCCAGGTCCCTTACATGTACACTGGAGACTTTTTACCTATAATCACTTCTGATGACAGCTATGTCAGAGGAAGCTAAGAAATGGAGGACTGCAAAGAGTTTGCTTTTACCTTGAGGCCAGATTCTAGGAGGAGAAGATGAACAGTAGAGGTGACTTGACAAAAATGACTGTAAGCATAAGCAGGGAGATGTATGTGGTTCTTGAATGGGTATCTGGCAGATGCTGCTTCTGTATAAAATGGTTCCTAATGGACCTCATGGAAGAGAAACATAGTGGAAGAAAAGTACTCCCACTTGTTTAAAACACAAATCATTGAGATGGAATTTGATACATTTATAAACAGGATTGTGGGACACCATTGTTTGTGGTGACAGCAGAGGATGGGACCTGATTATGTAAGAGACTCTTTCTTGTCCTCTGCCCTATATTCCTATGGAACATTTCTGTCCTATAGATAGAAAATAAAGGAACAAAAGGATCAAATAAAGAAAAAATGTCTTTATCACTCTTCAGGGAGATGGCCTAGTTTCATTAATTATAGGAAGTAATCAAGTAGTACATGATGAAAAACAAATGTAAATAATTTGGCATTGAACAAAATTATGCTGATTTCTGCTGTTGAAACTTTTCACTGGAATAGCAACACTGCCAATAAAGGCATAAAAATACCAATCTGGGAACTTCTATTTCTCTGTGGTATTTGGGCAAGACAGATTTGTGAACTGACATTTGAATGGATACCTATAGAACTATAGAAATGCAACATCATTTATTGGCAGAAATTCAGTAAAAATAATCAGGGGCTGAATTCATAGGGAATAAAGAATTAGCTTCTCTGTTCTACTGAATTTCCAGATATTACTCTGAAATAATCAAACCTGGTAGTGAAATAAACAAGAGTACAAGCCTCCTCTATTAATAAGGTCAAAACCCAACATATAGCCAATGAATTTCAAAGTTAAGCAACTAGTAGAATCATTGGGTATGAATGAGCAAATCAAAATAACTAAAGAATTTGCAAAGGTGAAAGTAGAGATTTTTTTAATATGAAAAAGAATCTTCCGTTGCTTGAAACAAACTTCTCAAATAAAGCAGCTGCATTTTCTGTTTAGTATACTATTGAAGACTGCAATATTGAAGTTTGTTGAAGCGCAAGTTTCCAAGTTTATTGACAGCACTCCGAAGACCACCAGAGCTTTATTTGGAAATATTTGGTCGGAAAATTTACAAGATCTTTGGACAACATTGCTTTTTATTTAGTAGAAGAGATTTCTGAATGATTAACTTAATGACTTCCTTGGGTTCTATTGGGGGTGGAGAGTTAAACTAATATTAGTATCAAACATATAATGGCTGTTGTTTTGCTACTGCCGTGACATTTTAGTGACTGAAGTCCTAGCAGCTTCCTTGTCTACTTTTGGAATTAAACCTTTTTTTTTGCAACTCCTCACTTTGTGTTGGATCAGCCTTCCTGTGGCAAAGACACTGGCGTTTTGACGAGGATATCTTCATCAGGATTTATCGCAGCATACTAATGGTTGCATTAGAATGCTGATTGATCCCCAAGAATCCACATAGATGACAAAGAACAACGTGGCTGTAGGAGTCATAGGCATTTTAATCTTAGCATTGAACTGGGCTCCACTGGGTTAACAGTGTAGTTTCATTTATATTTGATTTTGAGAATATGGAGATAACATCCTAAAAATTTAAATGTTAATTTTGTTCTGAAGAACTGAGAGGTATTTATTAATTTCAAAAAGTTTGGTGCTAACCAGTAGACTTCTCTTAGCAAAACACTTGAAATGCTGAGCCCGGGGACCTGACTTTGACCTCTCTTATCCCTATGTAAATCAGATGCAACTCTACTGAAACAGTGATATTAAACTGTTGTGAAAACAGCACACATGACAAAAATATATAGGTTGTACTGCTGGAGTGGTTCAGATTTTTTTCCCCTTGTTTAATTAAGATTGGAGGACTTATTTTATTAGGACCAGCAAGCATCCTACATAATACCTTGAACTCAAGATTTTCTAAAATGACTAGTCACTTTGTGTGCCTTGTTTGACAGATGCTAAAGAGGCATGATTTTTAGAAAGTACTAAACATCTTCCTTCTGAAAACCAAGCATTTCAACATGTCTTAAGCAAAGTTCCTGATGTATACATTTGAGAAAGCCTTGAGCCTGACAGCAGGTGGTTTAACTTGGCAAACATCACCAAATAAATTATGTCCGCTAGTCGTTAGAAGATAAAGGACATTTTATGAGAGTTATGTTCAAGTTAACCCAATCTTTTTGGTAAAGCAATCTCTGTTTTTATAATAAAATGCTAAGACCGAGACAAAGCAGCGTTTTATATAGGGAAGACATAGAATTAACTGCATTGCTTTAACTTTTGCAAAACTGACAGTGCTGTTAATGTACAAAACTGACAGAGCAAGTGGAGTAGAAAGATACAATCAGTTATTCTTCTATTTTATATTTATTTAATTCATCTAATTCAACTACATAGTTTTCAAGGGTTTGCTTCTAACTACTTTTATGAAATTATGATGTGGAAATTAGAACTTTATCAAAGGTATCAGAAATTACTCTTCCATTTTTTTTTTAAGATTGCAAAATTCTTGGTACATTGTCATCTCTTTATTTCTCTCTGTGCATGCTCACATTATTAAGACCTTAAAGTGCTATTGTAACACAAAGGTTAAACAATAATTAAGCGCATTAATGCTTATCATTTTTTAGAAAAATGTGTTTGTTGAAATCCATGTTCTGTTCTGTTATTTTTTCCCCTTTACCATAAACGCATACTCTTCATAACACAGCAGGTGATGCAAAAATAGGAAACTCTTGGTTCATCTGATCACAGTCTCCATCCTACACAAAAGACTATCAGGCAGTCATGTTTGAGACAGCACATGCAATATATATGTTGCTACAAAATAAAAAAGGGCTACCAAAATTGCAGTCACATTTGAATTTAGTGTTTATACTCTGATGTTTCTTCATTTTGTTAAGAGAACCTGTGATAATCAATTTGTTTCAAATACCTATTATTTTCCCTACAACTCCCTTATCAGTCAATATTCCTTTTATATGAAGCTAGAAATACAGTCTAAATTTCCAAGATGCTTTAACTTGCCCTTGTCAGTGACCTCAATCTTGGGCATTTTTGTGGAACATTGAACCATACCTCCCACAGTATAGCAACAGATCAATATTCCAGAGAAAAGCCCATATCAGGTTAGTAGTGTCCCCAAGGTAGAGACAACACTTAAATTTCTATTCAAACTAGTATTCTAGAAGCATGGAATTCACTGTATTTAAAACTGGGTGGTATGGTTTACTTCCCCATAATATAATTTTAGGTTGGGCTATCCCTTTGTTACAGAAGTATATTCAAGTGCTATGTATGGATGTGTATAGCTGAACATTATGTAACATAATATGATAATATTTTTGAAAGAGTATCATAGACCTGTGTGATTAAGCAGGGTCTGAAACTGGTTTCACGCTGGCTGCAGAATGCATATACTTCCCCCTATATCTGGTAATGTTACTGCTACTTGCCAGCTGTTTCTACAATTCCACTCCCCATACAAAACAACTCTGAAAAACCAGGTGTGCTCTTTCTCTTTTCTACTGCTTCATCACTTCAAAGAAACAGCTCAAACACTGGGGTGGCCAACCTAATAAAACTGCAGTTTTCCATTTAAAAAAATGTCCTGTTTTGTAATAAGATCAACATTTTACCAAACTTGATAGTTATAAATGTATTTATAGCTTTTCAAAATGCACACAAAAAAATATCACATCCTTTAAAACAAGCCAAAGCATTTTAAAGTCTGTTGTGGCTGTTAACCCAAGGAACTCCTTTCCTTTCATATCATTCTGTTACACCAGTCTTTCATTTACACATCTTTAACTATGATATCTTTAGGATTGGCTCTCTGAGGGCAAGTTTTCACTCTTGTCAGAGAGGAAAATTCCACTGGTTGCCATGTCCATTTATCAAAAAGGAATAATTAAATACTATACCTGGAAAATTATAACAAATTGATACATTATCCATATATAGAAACTAATTATTGGGGAGGTTGTTCATATATTCAGGGTTGTCTCGTATTTGAGTAAATATAGTCTATGAAATGTTTCTGTATTTTGTGTAGACGTACAAGACAATTATCTTAAACTATCTCTCGTGTTTTTGACTTAAATCAACTGACTCACCAGATATGCAGAATGAGCCAGTGACAAAGGACATATGTTTTTGTAGAATAAAACAAGAGGAATATTTTGTATTGATTCAGTCTGAAATGAACGCTTGTGCTGGTCCTCAGCTAATGATAATGCATTTCAAAGGATGAAGCTGTTGGTCAGTGCTCTACAAGCCCCCACAGGACAAGTGCATTCCAAGCAAAACACCAAAAATCATCTCCTCAAATATTATGATTTATACTTACACCATTTAAAAGAATCCACATATTTACTAAGATTTTCAAATCTTTTCAGCCTAAACTAATGTAGAAGATTGAATTTTGAGCTTAAAAGTTTTCTGTGCTTTAGGGAGGAGTAATTATGCAGGGAGTAGTAACGCAGCATTTATCAGCCCATCAACAAAACAAAATCCTCTCTCATTAGTTCAAGCTCATCTTAAGCAGCCTTTTCCAAGGAAAGAACGGATGGACATTACCAGCTGACCTGTTGATTAGCTCCAAAAAGTCCTAAGCTCCACAGTCCTGTCTGCCTTTCCCAGTGAGACACACACAGAGATACCTCTCTCTGCATTAGCTAGCATACCACATGCCTAGGGTCCGTGGGGCTGGAGAACATGCTGTGGGAGATGGGAGGGAGGGAGGATCCCTGCTTGAACAGCGAGTGGTAAGGTGGGGGTAGGGCAAGGGGATGCCAGGCAGACTCTGCTGTGCCTGCCGTCTCTGATGGAGCTCTAGGCAGGGAGCAAAGGGGAGGGGCCATCCCTGTTCTCTGAAGCAGACAGCCCCACCCAAGCTCAGGGCTGCACAGCATCTGGGATGCTGGGGAGACTCTGGTTTAACTTAAACAAGGAAGGGGTCTGGGACAGACATTGCATAAATGGGTTTGACCCAAATCAGTTAAGTCTGATTCTACATTCAACCAGGCTTGTCTTAAACCAGTTTCAGTCATTTAGAAACTGGCTTATGTGCACTAAACTTATGTCCTGCTACAGGTTTCAACCAGTTACTGATCACTTAAACCAGTTTATGTGTAATGCCTGTCCCTAGCCTGGATGTTATAACTGAAGCCAGCTAATTGCATTCCTTTTAGGTGTAGAAAGCTTATTTTTCTTACACACTCCAAACAAGGAACTCAGTCAGTTGAGTACATATTTTTCCTTCCTAACTGATTGTGGCCTAAAGGTGTGTTGGACATCTTTTAGACAAGATCAGTGGTATCAACCTTTTTGACAGGCATGATACAAAGTAGCCCCAAACTCTCTGCAAGTGCCATTTTGACCCCTATTCCTTTGCCCAATCTGCTGCCCAACTTTCTGCTCCCTGATGAAGCTATTGCTTTGCTTTCTGCTCCGTCCTGTGCTCTCTGCCTGCTCTGATGATCCACTTTCTACTCCTTCCCCTGTTTGTCACTGTGCTGCCTGTCCCACTCCCAAACCTCCGTGTGCCCCACACACAGGCTGCCTGGGCCACTCGCAACACCTGTGTCACAGGTTTGCCACCCCTAGAATAGATGTTTTAGCTATACAGAGTCAAAGAAATCCATATTTATTTCCAATTGTACAATCAAATATACTCTAGGTACATTGTTTTCAGCTGGCACCATGCTTAATATTTTTTATTGATCTACTCATTGCTTAATTCCACACACAAGAATATTGATTGTTAAACAATTCACATGATCTATAATTGATTATGGAAATAAAATATATTATACATTATTTCCAAACATAAGACACTATTTAAAGCAGACTGATTTATCTAGAAGAAGCATGTTTTATATCCAAAAACTTGTCAAACATCTCTCTTAACCATATAATTGGCCCAATAAAAGCTATCACAAAAAGCCCTTGTCTTCAGCATCACCTGGACCATTTAACATTCTAACTCCACTACTTGATTTATCCTGTGATTTTTCCATTGTCCATGCTAGTTTCAGTGAATTAGTTAAAGCCGTTAAGAACCAATGATTGTGAAAAATGCTTTAGTACCTGTTAAGAGTCTGGAAATGTGACACATGCCACATTAACCATGTTTTAAACTCTCCAGTCCTAAATTATCATTTGCTGTTTTAAAATAATACATTTTGTAACCTTTTATTGAGCAAGTTGCAACATGTATGCTTATTTTCCTTACTGTACCATTTAGGTTCCCTCTACATGTTACATTTATGGGAAGGGTGCTACATATGCACCCAATTTAAGGTGCCATAAAATGGCAAGTGAGACATGAAAACATGGAACATTGTTATGGCTGGTTTGCATGGCAACTTAAATTTAACACTGAAACTGATTTCATTCCTCCACAGGTTTAAAGTCCCCAGTGGGGAGACCCTTTCGCTTCCATCCCAGAAAACTCTGATCCCCTGTGCCTGATAGCCCAGCCAGAGCTACCAGGGACAGGGTTTTGACAATCAATCAGCTGACTGTCAGCCCTAATACAGACAGCCCAAGGTCCAAGACCTCTGACTGTCTGGGCTTGGAGCTAACAGCTGGGACATCTCCACTTCAGGAACCAGACCCAGGTTTGTCTGGGCAAGGGCCAACAAATCAGCCCTGTGTGCAGGACTGTGAAACCCGCCTTTTAGTCTGCCAGGGTAAGGGGACCCCAGGATCATAATGCCCCCTGCACTGGCAAGTAATAACAATGAAATTTGGACCTGATCCCAAAATTGTCTCCTGCCATGCACATATGGTATGGCAGGAGGCATGATTGTTGGGGTAAGATCCTATGTATCATTAAACGCATGTGTGCCCGGGATCTTAGTACCATAACAAAATATAATTTTTCATTTTGCTCTAACTTCCCTGATATTTCAATATTTTCAGAGTCATAGTTCAGAATATACAGTTCTGTCATCACTTCTGACAAGAAAGCTTTTTTTGAGATTGGAATCAGGCCATACAACTTAGTTTAAATCTAATCCTTTTTTGAAGTGTAAAACCAATGAAGTGTAAAACAAAAACAAAACTGATAACCATGTATGGCTTCCTATAAATAAGTTTTATTTCCCGCTTAGCTGCCATGGGAACTATGCATTTCATTGCATGTTCTCAAGGCGGAGCTATGATTTGAATCGCTTCAATTGCAGGGGATCTAACAAAAAGAAAATATACTACTCATATTAGTCTTTGCTGTTAAACATTTAAAAACTGTCTCTCGATGTTAGTTTTGTCAAACCTAAATATGATACGGAGAGTGCAGTATTTCAAATAGTAATATATGGTATCCATTAAAAGCCAGGGCTGTACAGGGGTTCCATGTTGTCGCATATATTATATGTGAAACGTATCTTACAAGTTAGTGAGTGTTCTCACCAAATGTTATTGAATCAATGAGATTTTCTTATTTTCTTTATACCTGTATCTATGTACTGATCCTCATAACATAACATGACGACTATGGCCTCATTATGCTAAAGTGATATGATTTCAAATAAAAGTAAACAAAGTTTCTAAAGTCTCTTCATTTCGTATCAACTCTTCTCCTGCTCCTCTCCAAAATATAATCCAATATAATCGTTCCCTTTCCCTTTTTACTGACCCCATAATTTATAGTGGTTAATGGTTCAAAATTGGCATTTGCATTTTCCTCCCTCTCCCCCCATCCAAATATTGAGGGCTTGTCTACAATGAAAAGCCTTCTGGCAGCAGAACCTGCTGAGCTCATACAGACCCCTGTGGCTTCTAGTAGCAGGACAAATACTGCTATCACACCCACCCAGGGTAGAATAAATCTGAGAACATCCTACCTTATGTAGCTAATTCAGGCTGCATACACACGTTCAAATAACCTGGAAGAATTCTCTCAGGTTTGCTCTCTGGGTAGAGAAACTTACCCAGAGCTGTAAAGACATTCATATACTGAGGCCCTGAATTGCAGTGCTGACACAGTGCAGACATCAAAGGGGCGATTTCAGGGGGCAATGCATACATGTCAGTGTGCTCTGCAGGCTTCCTTAATCCACCTGGTGACAGATTGCAGCAGTGCACAGGGCAGCCCTGAGTGGCTGACCAAGATTGCCCATGGTCAGTCTGCATTTCCTTGCAGCACAATTTGGGGATTGCAAAGGTCAACTGTTCTGGAGCAGCAGAGTGCAGCAAATGAAAAAATGTCTACCTGGGGTGGGAGGGAGAGAAGCTAGAGAACCTAATGATCAAAGGGAAGCTAGGTGACAGTGACCATGAGCTGATCACCTTCACCATCTGCCATAAAGCTGGCAAGTCAGTCAGTAATGCAGAAGTCCTCAACTTCAGGAAAGCTGATTCTGACAAGCTAAGAAAGCTTGTCAGTGAGGCCCTAAAGGGCCACAACCCAAAGGGGAGGGGAGTTCAGGATGAGTGGTTGCTCCTCAAGGGAGCAATCCTGGATGTGCAAGCAAAGTCCATCCCATCTCAGAGGAAAGGCAACGAAAGGGCACAGAAGCCCCCTTGGCTCTCCAGGGAACTGGTGAACCTCCTGTGTCTTAAAAGAAAGACCTGCAAAGGATGGAGGACTGGAACCACCACCAAGGAGAAATACTCTGCTCTGGTCTGGACCTGCAGAGAGCAAACCAGGAAAGCCAAGGCTGCGATGGAACTCCAGTGAGCTACAAATATTGAGGACAATAAAAAGTCCTTTTTTAGATATTTGGGGAGCCAGAGGAAAAGCAAGGGCAACATTGGACGCCTGCTATACCAGATGGGGCAAATGACAACTGATGCCTATGAAAAAGCAAACTTGCTAAATGGGTACTTTGCGTCAGTTTTTTACCAGTCCCAGGGGACACTCCTGACCACTGTGGGTCAGGGAGGCTTGGGTGAGGGAGATTCCTTGCCCTTCATTGAAGCTGACCTCATGAGGGGCTGGATACCAAGTCAGCCGGCCCTGACAGTTTACATCCAAGTGTACTCAAGGAGCTGGCAAGCATCATAGCTCAGTGCCTGGCACAGATCTTTGAGAACTCCTGGTGCTCTGGTGAAATGCCTGAAGATTGGAAGAAGGCCAATGTGGTGCCTATCTTAAAGAAAGGGAAGAAAGTAGATCCGGCAAACTACAGGCCTATCAGCCTGACCTCTATCTTGGGGAAGGTCTTGGCAAAGATCATACTTAACAGATTAGCTGACAGCAATATCCCCAGGGATACCCAGCACAGGTTTGCTGCAGGTAGGTCTCGCTTGACCAATTTCATTTCCTTTTATGACCAAGGTGACCTATCACCTGGACAAGGAAGAAGAGATTGATTCTGTATATCTTGATTTTCAAAAAGCCTTTTATCTGGTATCCCATGATCACCTCTTGGCAAAACTGGCTAACTCTGGCCTGGACCTCACCACAATCCACTGGCTGGGGAATTGGCTCCGTGGTAGGACCCAGAGGGTGGTGGTTGATGGAAGCCAATTGTCTTGATGTGCAGTCACCAGTGGGGTCCCTCAAGGCTCTGTTCTAGGGCTTATACTGTTTAACATCTTCATCAGTGATGTGGACACTGATGTCAGAAGCAGACTGGCCAAGTTTGCTGACAACACCAAACTGTGGGATAAAGCATCCACACCTGAGGACAGGAGGGTGATCCAGGCAGATCTTGACAGGCTCATGAAATGGGCAGATGATAACCTGATGGTGTTCATCACAGAAAATGCAAGGTTCTCCACCTCGGGAGGAAAAACCTGCAGCATCCTTATAGGCTGGGCAGTGCTATGTTAGTTAGCACTACAGATGAAAGGGACTTGGGTGTCATGATTGACCACAAGATGAACATGAGCCTGCAGTGTGATGCTGTGACTAGTAAAGCGAGCAAAATTCTGGCTTGCATCCATAGACGCTTCTCAAGGAAATCCTGGGACGTCTTTCTCCCATTGTATTCATCCTTGGTGAGGCCATAGCTGGAGTACTGCATCCAGTTTCTGGCTCCTCAATTCAAAACGGATGTGGAGAGGCTTGAGAGATTGCAAAGGAGAACCACGCACATGATCAGAGGTCAGAAAAACAGACCTTATGATGAGAGGCTGAGACACATGGGACTCTTCAGCCTGGAAAAGCACAGGCTCAGGGGTGATCTGGTGACCACTTACAAATTTATCAAGGGTGCTCATCAGGATCTCAGGGAATGTCTGTTCACCAAAGCGCTGCAAGGATGACAAGATCGAATGGTCACAAACTCCGCCGCAACCGATTCAGGCTGGACATAAGGAAGAACTTTACTGTCTAAGCCCCCAAGGTTTGGAATAGACTTCTGCCAGAGGCAGTTCAAGCACTCACTTTGAACGCCTTCAGGACACATTTGGATGCATATCTCGCTGGGATCCTATGACTTCTGCTGACTTCCTGCCCCTGGGGCAGGGGGCTGTACTCAATGTGTCTAGGAAATCTATGAAACTGTATTCTCTTCTGAGAACATACAGACATTGGCTGTCCCTAGAGAAACTCTCCTGGGAGTTATTTAACCCTGGTTGTTCTTAAGTTATTTTTCTCCTGAGCTGCCTGTTTTTACCCTGGGAGAAAAAGTGTGAACATCTGTACACTTGTGGGATAGCAGTGACTCTCACAGGAGAATCTGAATAACTATATGAGGCCTCAGTCTCTGGAGCATGTTTCTAAAACAACTTTCATGCTAACTTTTTCACAAAAGTTTTTCCTGCAATAGTAATGTTGCCATTTGATATTGAACATAAGGAAAATTCTAAGTGCACAATTTTTGATTTCATGGGAGAAAACCCAGCTAATTAAGTCAGTGGCAAAGTCCCACTGACTGCAGTGGGGCCAGGATTTCACCCATATCTTTTTGATCAAAACAATAATTTCACTATTAAGAGTAATCCAGACTTTTTAGGTCAGCCAAGAATTTCTTCATGCAACCTGTCTGGCAGTGTCTTTTAAACTGTATATACCTCTGTAAAGATTCCCTTTCTATTCCACCAAGGTAAACCATTGGTTTGCCAAAAGATTACAACATAAGAGAATAGCGTAAGTAACAAAGACCTTTCTTTCATTTTGGCTCAGAGCAGGTTGGATCAGGAGAGCTAGAGGAAAATATACTTTCTAAAGCATAACTTATTGCTCGTCCAAAAAGCAATAATTAACACCCTGTCATCACCTAGCACCTGACAATAACTACAGCATACACTCAGAGAGGCTGGTCATGTCTGCAGGGATGGGGGAAAGGACTTCCTAGTTCCTACCAACTCTATGTAACATACAAATGGTTTTGTCCAATGGTACAGTGATTTTCTTCAGAAAATGACAGACTACAGTATTTAAAATTTTACTGCCACTTTGGAAGTTCTCTATCTTTCCCTGAGTCACACAGTAAAATGTTTAAAAGAGAAGTTCTTGTTCTACATTGTGAATTTATTTTAGTACTAAGATATTAGTGTTATCCATTAGCCATGGATATTATAACTGCACTCCTCCTTATACACTCCTTCATATAGCCACTGTTTACAATATATTTCACCAATGTGATCTAATTTGCTTGAAACTTAATAGGTATAGAGGACAGACTTATCCACATACAAATCAATTTTACACTAGATGAGAATAAAATACTGCTTTTTCTGTTCTAGAAAAGGACGAAATATCAAAGCTGTTTTTGGACATAAAATGCCTGAAGTCTGTTTTGAAACATTGGGAATATTTTGGACAGTTGACACAAAAATACTTTCTTCAACACAGATTAAAAATGAAGTGAAAAACATTCCAAATTCACAGCAGATTTTGCTTTCCTATAGTCCTCCATTAAAGCACTCAGAATGCTTTACTAAAGAATTAAGTAAATACTAGTAATGTTTGTAGGAAAATAATGCAGCCATTGATATTCAATACTTTCTTACATCAACTACTTAAGAAGCTGCTTGTAGAAGGAATTTTAGTTTAGAGCCCATTGACATCTATAATTTCCAATGTGGTTCTAAATCTGAGCAAAAAGAAATGTAAGAGCAGCCTCATTGATTAATGTAATTATATTCCTTTAATGTACACTGGAAAATAATCGGATCAGTACCTCAAATAATACAGCATATTTCTCTGATACTGATTTTATCTCTGCTGACTCTTAACTATTAAGATATTATTTGGATTATTAATCTCCCAATTCAAATGACAATGCCAAAGCATACTATAAGGCAGACAAGGTTTTTTGGGTAAATCTGATATCTTTTATTAGACCAACTAAATATTTGGGAAAAAAAACTGCATAAAAGAATTTGCTCATATACAAGAATTCCATGTGTATTCTTGAAAATAATCGTTCTACCATGGGTTGCAATTGTTTGAGGATTTTCCATATAGGTTCATGGGAGGAGTGATATTTCATAACCACTGGTGTGCAATTGATAGAGGTTTTCCTTCTGTACTACAGCAATTCTTCACATAGTATCCGGGTAGCTCTTTTAAATATGCACTCTCTCTCTCTGAAGAAGTGCTCTTTTTGAGTGAAAATCTTTTTAATATTAGTGAGGTGTCAATGCTGGGTGTTCTCCTCAGTGCAAACTCGGTGGTATCTGAGAGCTTGGTTATATATCACATCTTTCTTGGTGTGTTTAGGATGATTGCTGGTTCTGTGCAGATATGTATGTTAGTCTGTGGGTTCATGTATAACATGGTCTGTATTTTACCATTCTGGATACTGATCATCCTATCTAAAATGGAGATGTTGGTGCTGCAGTATTCAAGAGATAGTCGGATCGAGGGGTGATGATTGTTGAATTTCTGATGTAAATCAATCAGAAATTTCAGGTTTTCAGACCAAATGATGAAGATGTTGTCAATGTATCTTAAGTATAGCAAGAGTTTGATGGTACAGTCCTTGAGGAATTCCTCTTCCAGGTGGCTTATAAAAAGGTTGGCATACTGTAGGGCCATTCTGGTGCCCATACCTGTGCCCATGGTCTGGAGGAAGTGTTGGTTATTAGAAGTAAACTGTTGCATGTGAGGATGAAGTGTATAATATCAGTAATATTTTTGGGTCTGTACTCTGAGTTATCTTGCTCTTGAAGGTATGTAAAGCAGGCTTGGATGCCATTCTGGTGTGGGGTGTTGGTATAGTGCTATAAATTTGAACAACAGCACCTATAATGACTATTTTAGTTGTATAAAATTCCTCTGCTTTAGAGGAACGGTAGAAATAGTAGCAACTAATCATTTCATTTAACAGATTTGTAAGTGTTAAATGAGAAAGAATCTGCCATTGGTCTCATCCTGTATATCACAAGATGAAATTTCCCCCTGTGATTCCCGCATTTTGTTGAAGCATCTTATTGAAGGATTATTTCCAAGAATACATATGGAATTCTTGTATATGTGCAAATTCTTATACTTTTCTCCTAGTGATTCCTCCTGCAGAAGGCATTCAAAACTTAAGATGAAATTGATGGGACTTTTGGGGATTTAACAAAGTGTTTAATATAGAATCTATGCAAATGCTAGAAAAAGAAAAATCAACCCATGCCCACCCCCTAATAAAACTTCAAAATAAATAAAAAAAAGTATTGTTTGTGCAGCAGTAAAATGTAATAAACCACCACCAGAATACCAAATAACTTAACCATGATTTTTATACTATTTATCACCCTTTAGCTATACTATTCCAGTCCAATCATCCATTTGAAATGGAAGCATCCTTCATCATCCTTATATGTCAGATGCTATCCTTGATCTCAATGGTAAATTTAAGGGCTGAGTAGATGTTCTTTGAAATGCATAGCATGGCACAGCAGCGTATTGTTACATGGAAGACAGTATGCCATTAAAAAAGAAACTCAATACAGTAGAGCATCTCCCTAATCATAACATGTCTTTGAAGTTACATCACTTTCAATGATAACTCTAATTTACAGTCAAATAGCTTTCTGTAAGTGCAATAATATTGAGGCTTTGGTTAAGGTCAAGATTAATAAAGCATGTCTTTTCAAGAAAACACAGAGTACTACTGGCAAATACACCCTGCTGTGGTATTTGAAATTATAATACACTGCACACATCCAAAAATGGGCCTTCTACCATGTTAACGACATGAAATTCATCAAGCTGTGGTTTTTACCATTTGGCTGACTTTTTTTTTTTTATAGCTCTACAAGAAACTATTTTTAAAATTAATAATGTTCATTTAACCCCACATTATTTTTTTTTAGTATGTAGTGTTTTAGGTACTTGGGAAAGGTGAACTAAATCTTTGTCTCAGACTGAAAGTGAACCAAACCAAAACCTTTGTGATTCAAGGGTTTATTTGGTTTTTTTTTAGCTTTTCACTCTTATCTGCCATAGCATTTTCTGCCTCTCAACTTTGTGGTTTTGGCCTTTGGTGCAACAACAGATATACAATGAAAAAAAGTGTATTTTTGAGGTAGTTCTAAATGAAGGAGCACCTCATGCCTAATTCTTGTTATATTTTCCAAAGCAAATCTCAGATGAAAGTCAGATCGGAGCCAACTCAGGGATAAATTAAGCATGCATCCTGGTCTAGCATTCCAGCCCTGCCTAAATGTATCCAGACCAACTTTATATACAGGCCCCTGTAGTTGGTTGCTAAAAAAATTCACTGGTGCCCTCCTATCTCTGAGTGTCCTTAAAGAGGAATATTTCAAAGGACAAGAAAAAAATACCGATTCAATCGTTTCTGCATAAAAATTAATGAAACTGACACTACTTTCATAGCTCTTAGCCACATACCTTGAAAAAAATCAAAACAGTCATCTTTCACATTCCTTTCAGAGATGGAAAGGAAGTAACAAACCTGCCATTACCTCCCTGCCTACTGGTAATTAAAAATGTATAGCCTTACCTCTTCTGTTTTGTTTGATTAGGAAAAAAATGAACAGTCATTCTCAGTCAACATCCTTTTCCTCTCTGTACATAATTGAAAGCTCACTCCAGAAAGTACAATGGGCTCCTACTAATGTTCAATTGTCCTCCATGGTGTTGTTACTACATTTTAGAGGGGCAAATTGGGGGGGGGGGGGAGAAATTATGCAAATTGTGGGAAGGAGGATAAAAAAAAAGAACTGTACGCGGTCAAGAGAGGATTATGATGATATTGTCGAGGAAAAGGAAAAGAAGAAATGTTGATGAAGAAAGAAAACATGACAGAAATAGTTAGAAAAGGAAAATAAGGAGCTGGGGAGAGAAGCATAATTCAAGCAGAGAAAGGAGTAATCTTAAAGAAAAAAAAAGCACAAGCACTTAACATGACTGAAAAAGATGAAACACAAAGATCCTGGTATGCAGTAGGAGAAGACAAAGAAGGCAGAAAGAAGTAGTAAGCAAGACCAAAATCAGAAGATGTTTGGTGATTTTTTAATTATTTTAAACCGTCACAGATAGCCAACATGTTAACTGCCAGAGTGCTCACTATGCCCGAGATCAACATCTCCCAAACTGTGAAACATGACCTCTTCTATGAGGGCGCACAAAAGGTTCCTTTGGGAGCATGTGGGAACCATAGCAGCAGTTGCCAGTGCCACTCACCACATCCCCACACCAGCCATTCTCACAGTACCCTACCTAAGGAAGTACCCTACCTGAAGTACTTCAGCTGCTACCACTCATAAGGGGTAGTGGTAACAACAGCAGCTGAAGTAGGAAGGTTACAAGAGTGCCCAACTTTCCCATCGTGGGGTGTAAACCCATGAGGCTTGAGAAACACTGAGCTAGATGATTTCCAAGAAGTCAAGAACTTTGAGAAAATCATACCCTAAGACTATAATTTCAGACTATAATTTACCCTTTGTATGTTTATAGATTTCTAAGAAATCCCTCTCTGGTTGGAATCTTACTTCCTTGGTCTCAGTCCCAGGAAAAATTCTTTTTAAACATTAAAGAAAAAATCTTCCACCTAATAGAATTGTGAGATACAGTATAGAAAAAAATACTTTTTCTTCTGTAAAACAAACAAAAAAAAAGCAACAGGAACCTTTCTGTGTGCTATTCAAAAACACCTGCCCTTTACAAGTTAAAACTTTCCAAGTGCCTAGGCCTCTTTACACATTTTTGGCAAACTAATCTGCAAAACATGAAAACTAAAGGCATAAGCCAAAGTTTGCTGAAGTCAATGGAAAGATTCCCATTAAAGTCATCAGGTTGTGGACTAAGACCCTAAACAATATGAAATAATTGAAATAAGCATACATTGTATGTGCATAACTGATTTTTCACTTGATCTAGAGTTATGATATTATTTTATGGCAATATGGCATGACAAATATATTTATATTTACTATGTTGGTGTGGTTTTATGCTGCTGTTTCACCATATACTTCCATAGTAACATACGCTTTTCATTATTCAGCAGCGTAAGTACAGAGTGAAATCAGCAGTTATTAAAAATACTTTATTTTTTCCTGCTTAGAAGGGCAGGAATATAAAGAAAGCTGCAATTAATGTTACAATTTTAAACTTGGAAACTTGGAGCAGGAATCGATCAAAACTCACAACCAAATGCAGTGCTGCTATATGATGTAAATGACAAATTTTGGCTTATTCTGGGCTCATGTGTATTTGGTTGTGTAATTCACTGATTTCCCTGATTTCACCAACATTAAAGGATCTGGCCCAGTAAGCTAAGTTTGTCAGAAAACTAATGACTGTTCTTAAGTGCCAAAGCCATGTAATTACAGTGATTAGGTATTTCTTTCATATGCTAATCATGTAATTTACATGGCAAACAGGGAGCAAAAAGCATGTTGCATAAGGAAAAGGTAATTAGCAAAATTCTCCTTTGACTTTAACTCATGTTGCATCATCCCTATATTTCCAGATCTAAACCTATCAGTCTAAACAGATCTTACCGGTTTCACTAAGCGGTATACTGCTTCAGCCAGGCAATTAGTTTCATTTTCACATCATATCAAATCAGTGTTAGAACTTAACTGATGCAAAATTTTGCCAATTATATTTGATAACTTGCTACTCTATTTAGATCTGTACCGATTTTGCTCATTTGACAACTGCGTGAAAGCTCTGCCCTACTGAATTTGATGGAAAATGTCTCACTGACTAAAATTTTGCCGAGTACATGCAAAGGCTAAAGTTCTTAAAGAAACTTTAATTCCCCACATAACATAGATGCGCACATCTTAACATAGCATGAGCTATTGTATCACAGTACAGAAAAAAGAAAGTCTCGCTAACTTGATCCTATGCAAAACAAATGAATTAGAGTTAATACAAGACACAACTCTGCTGACTCAAAGCCACTCTTTCCATTCCAATGATAATATGAACTATAATTTTTGGTATATCCTGGCACCTGCCCTTTCCCCTGACCTACACAAGTTCCTGCCACTACTAGTGCTAGAATACATCTTAGATATCCATACCTGCTTGAACATACCTGGTACTTCTAGCTTGACTTGCTAGAAATAGATAAGCTATACAATTGTGTGAGGATGTTATGTATTATAGGTGAGGGGAGAAGGGGACACACATCACCTAGGGGATGTGCTGATTCCATTCTCAAAATAGCTGTTACTTGCATATAGGTTGCTGTTGCAACCTTGGGTAGGCCTATTAACCAATTTCTCTGCCACTCAGGCTGCTCCACAGCTCAGCAGAATTAGAGATGTCTGCAGTCAAGCCCAGGTGTCCTGCTGCCTCGGGAATGCCTTGGATTATCAAAATTGACAACAGATTTGCTAAATAAACTTGTCACATCTACCTCCCTATTACCATCCAACTTAACTTGATAACATTATTTCACAGCCAGTCCTTTCACCCATCCACTCCTTCATATATGGAGCATGGGGTCCCAGTGCTCTTTGGAGGGATTAAAATGTGTGATTTGGTCTGTTATATTTTTTTTAACACAATATGCCTATAAAATTAACTTTATTTTAAATATAACATCAAGGTTACAGTATTGAACACAAAGCCAGGATATGCCAAATGATTTAGCTATTGCCATACACTAAGCAAACTTTGACTTTGAAAGATCCCACTGTTGGTTACAACCTTTTAAATAACTGCCTGTGTTCTACATCTTTTGTTAACACTAGTAAAGCTTCCAAAAGAAAATGTCAGAAGTTATACACCCTCTTCAACATCTTGATTTTCTCTAGTTTTGAACAATTAGCTTTTTATTTAAACTGAAGGAAGATACAGGTGCTTCTGGTCTCCCAAGAACACAAAAAAGAGTTAAAAAAATGAAGTGTACTGACAAACATGATCATTAGGGAAAATTCTTTCACTGACAATTATTTTCAGCAGAAGCTTACATCAATGTTATGAATCATTTGTGACCACTTACACTTAAGCTGCACATATTAAAATTTAATGGGTGCCAACACAAAGAGCCAGTGATAGGATTCCACACATGAAGACACTAATGTGTTGAGCCCAACTGTACTGAGATGAAGTGGGGGTTGGAACTGCAGTGCTGCCAGCACCAAATACATACAAGTGAATGAATCCCAAATCTCAGGTGGGATTTCTTTTTTATTCATTATGCATGACTTTTTTCCTCTTTAAATTATTCATTCTTTTAAATGCTATTGCTTGAGCCTTTTTAACCTTTATACTTTCTCGTTTTTGCCAGCTGCAATATCAGCTGAGCAGGGAAGTGTTTTTTCAACAACATAATAAAAAGACTTTCATTGTAGTCCATACCAAAGTGTCTTGCTATTGTCCCCTGTTTTTACACTTCCTTTCACAACTGTGAATACTGGGAGAATGAATATTTTTGGAAGCTGCTGGGGAAAGATGCAATGGCCATGTTCAGAATCTGTCTCTGCATTTCCATTAAAAAACAAGGGTTTATGTGACCCATGCAGTTCAATCACCTGAAGCAATCACTGTCAGCAGAGTCTGCCAGACTGATAATAAGTCAGCTGAACAAATTTTCTCAAGAACTTCCTCCAGCCCAAGCCTGGCTCACATTAGCATCCTGCTCCCTGACTGTCCAGATTTTTCCTCATATATGAACTTGAACTATATTTTCCACTCACCTGCTAGTTGTCCCTGGAGAACGCCTGTCCCACGCACCCTCTAGTGCACTGCAGGTTATCCCAGATAGAGTTGGGGAGGCTGAGGCCAGCACTGGGCTGGCCTGAACAGCCTTACCTGGGGTCCTTGAGGCCTCCTGGGGCTGCAGCAGCGGTGATCATGCTGCTCAGAGCCTGGCCAGCAGCCAGAGTATGGCTCCAGCTGACCAGGCTCCAGTTTTGAGCAGTGCACATTGCACCTGCATACACCACTCTGCTTTTCTTTTTTTTTCATGGATTTTTTTGCCCTCTGGATATCCAGGGGTCAGCCCCCCCTGAGTGCTCCTGTCTTGCAGCACAGAGAACAGCTGAATGTGTGGTATGTAGCACCACAGACATGTCTGTAGCACCACATACCACACGGCTGCACTTGTCTGGACAAGGTCAGCGATGCTTACACCACAGAACAAAAGCCCTCAAACTTATTTGCCTAACTTAGGTTTGCAACAAACGTACCTCGAACACCTAGAAACCTGGTAGATTGTCTACACATAACAAATCAAAGCAGAAAAACACTTCATCAACTCAAAGCCTAAATCTACTGAAGGGCAGTTCTTGCTGCAATTCACACACAAAGATGACTTCTAACAAGAATGAGTATACTGTTCTTCCACTTCAAGGACATGACTCTTTCTGCAAACTATAGGCAGGAGATTGTGATCTGAGACTATTTTAATACAACTAGTGAAAAGATTTGCATATACAGAGTTAACTAATTCTAGTACATTCTCCCAGGAGAAAGGTGGGGATTGAGGGAATCTGAAAACAAAAGCAAGTGTCACTACATTGCAAGGGTACACTGTCACAATGCTCTGTGCCAGGCCTAACTACACCAAGTTTTAGAAGCAAAAAAGGATCTGGAAGACTACCTTAAGCTACTATTATAAAAAAACATTTTCTAACTTTATTACCAAAATGATTTAGTAAATTTATAGCAGATGTTCTCTATAGCTCATATTATTTACATTTCTTATCCACTGCATCCTAGCTTTGTTAGCAGTGTAATTTAAATGTGACACATGCAATCTTTTTCGAATGTACCATGTTTCAAGGAGCATTTTACTTGACTCTCCTTGTGAAAGGTCATTACAGGGAAAGACAAAGCAGAGAAGGTTGTAAGGACAGCTCCCTTCATTTCTGCCTTAGGACAAGCCAATGGGCTGTTAAGTGGGAAAAGCTAAGATCATTGTTGGAGCCAAGCACAATGCAGAGAAGCAATATGCAGCTTCTTTTTACTTCTATATAATGGGCTTTTATTCTAATACTAGAACCCGTGTTTCTGTAGGTGAATGGGTAACAACTATATAAAATGGATAAAAGGTAAATATTTTTTCTCCAGATAAGGTACCAATCTGTAATGAATTCTGAGCCAATCCTATGGGATGAATAAATGACAGCAGTTAAGTACAGCCCAATATGAAACAAAAAATTATAATCAGTAAGTGATAAAATAAAATGTATGTCCAGTACCGAGGACCAAGAAATAACAAAGGCAAAAAGAAATTGGACGAGGCGTGGAACAAGAAAAGATTTGGAAAACACAATCTATTATGAAATGTTGAAAATATAGGCGTGTCAAGTACAAAAAAGACAAAAATAATAGTGTAGAGGAAAGGATAGCAGAAAATTCAATATGTAAAGAAATCGGTAATTAATTGCTATCCTGCTTCCAACGGACACCTCCCTGATTTACAACAGACTTGACTCAAGTAAGATGTTAGAGAAAACTTTCCAAGCTAAATGGATATTTAAGCATTTTAACAGAAGAGAAGTTGTAAAACCGCTCTCAACAGAAATTTTCAAGAATAGATTAGATCTGTGGTACTCAATCTCCAGCCTACGAGCAAAGTGCAGCACACAGAGCCTTGGAATCCAGCCTGCACAGCTCTCCAAAGATCAGGAAATTTGGGGGTGGAAGAGAACTGACGGTTAAAAACTGCCACTCCCCCTCGCTGCCAAAATCCTAAACCCTGTGCAATGGGCTGAAGCCAGGCCATGACTTTCCCCCGACATGGCTTTGTCAGGTCCAGGCCAAGCCCCTTTCCCTCTGCATGGCTGGCTGGGGCTGAGCTACACCCCGTCCCCCTTGAAGGGCCTGACCATTCCCCAGCTTCCTACATGGCAGGTTTGAGGCTCGGCTTTCTCACCTGCCACAGGGCTGGGCCACTCCCTGTTCCTCCTGCAGGGCTGGATCAGGGCTAGGTAATGTCCCCTCCCTGCCATGGGTGTTGGTTGGGCCCAGGTCAAGCTCCCTTCCTCTGCACAGCTAGATCAGGGCTCGGCTGCCTCTTGCCCCCTTCTGCACAGCCTGATAGGGCCCCAGTGCACCAGCCCCAGGCTCTGGATTGGGATCACTGGCCAGATCCAACCCATGAAGGGACCAGACACTGGCCATCTGGCCAATCAGTGAAATAGGTTGAGCACCACTGGATTAGATTAACAACTAGGAGCGATGGTCAAAATGAATTTATCCTCCCTCAGCACAGGAAGATGGACTAGTTGACCTGGTGATGCCTCTTCCAGCAGTACATTTCTATGACTAAAATTCTATTGATATATAGTTTAAAAAAAAAAAAATTATAAAATTCTACTTTCTAAAACTTCCTGCATGGTCAATGGCTGTTTATGGCAACACTCTCCTATCATATATATGGAAAAATGCTTACAGATGCTGTGTCTGTGATATGGACTGTTACATTTTCAGTTGATCAAAAGTGGAGGAACAGGTTATCTTTAATTAGGCAAGCTTTGTACAATTCCACTCACTCTAATAAAGTTTCAGTATAACTGACTTCCAAGTCCAACAAATAAAACTGTATCTACTGTCCAAAACATGACCAACTAAGTAATATAAAAATGTTAAAACAGAATACAAAAGCATCTTATCAACATTGAAATGGACAAAAATTATCAACAAAGACCAATAAAAAAGAGGAAGTAGGGAAAAAGTTGGGGCAGAAAATAACTACTCTCCTAATTTGAAATACTTTAAAAAAAGCCTAAAGATATTAAATGTGGGAATTTGAGCTAAGATAAATGCCATTTGGAAGAGGGACCTACACCAAGGACCAAAAGAGCAAAACAAGATTGCATGCCAACCCAAGACTGGGATATCTTAAATGTGGGTAAGGCAAGACTACAAATACAGCTCTTTTTAGAATGAGGCCAAAAGGTTCAGTACAGCAACAGCCAATACTGCTTAAGGCTTTAAAAACAAAAGTAATTAACATGCTGGTATGGGAAAGAGTTTGAAAAACTACAGATTACCATTGTAGGTGACCTGGATTTATAATGTAATTTTTCCTACCCATTAAACTTAGTGTATTGCAAATCTGGGTGGTCTACACTACCTTTCAAGGGAGCTTTTCTGGCCTTGACCAGAACTAAAGATTGGCACAATTTCCTAAACCTTTAGCTGCTGCTTAGTTCAACTGTTTAGGTACTGCCAAAGCTAACATGGTGCAACATGCAGTCTGATATAGCTGAAGTTTTTTATGATCACATTCAACAAATGCCTTTAGACTATTGTTTGCCTCAAACACCTGAGAAACTTAGGCATTAATTATTCTATTAGCCTCCATAAAAAATCACTTCGGAATTACTATTCCACTTTATCTCAGATTTAGCAAAGGTAGTGAATTTAGCCTGCTTGCATATGTTAAAAAAAAAAAAAAAAAAAAAAAAAAACCTAAAAAGGGGTTTACCGAAAGAAGTAGCACATTACTTCAATCCAGCTCTGCAGTGTCTCTATAGATTGGGCGCTTCAGTGGGGCTTTTTGGAACTTTTATCTAATAGCTAATTCAATCAGCTATTAGATAAAAGTTCCAAAAAACCCCACTAATGCACCTGATCTATACAGACATCAGGCAAGCTGGGTACCACTAATGCACTGCCTCTTCTGGGCATGTGCCAGGCACGCTGTGGGAGTGCACAGAGTTTAAAGTAAAGCACTACTTTTGTGGGGGGTTTAATATCTGCAAGCAGCCTTAATGTCCTCATGTAGATAAGTCTTTAATTCAAGAATTTTTAATTCTAACTGTGGCCTTCAAAACACCTGAAACCCCTTGCAGTTATGTGTTATACCCAAATTTTAAAAGCATATTCAACTAGATCATCACTGAAGTCATTAACAAAAATACTAAATAAAACAGGACCCAGAACAGAGTTCAATAGGGCTCTAGTTAATATGTCTTTTCAGCATGATGACATATTCTGAATGTGGCTTCTCGACTAGCTTTGTACCCACTTAATAAGAATTTATTTTAGACTCTATTTTCCAAGTTTTCTTATGACAATGTCATGTGGGATCATGCCAAAAAACATTATTAAAGTCAAGATATATCACGTTACCATATGTCAAAAAAGAAACTTAGATCAACTTGGCAAATCTAATCATGACAAACCTATACTCTCTGTTTCTCATCACTTTATTATCCTCCTAGTATTTAGAGATTGATTGTTTAACAATTTGTTCCAATATCTTTCAAAGTATCAGACTTAAGCTGACAGGTCCATTTTTCAAAGGTCTTTCTTTTTCTTCTGATTTTTATACACAGTTTCTAAGTTTTCCCTTCCTTGGTCCCCTGTGACCACACCTGCTCTCCATGAGTTTTTAAAGACAATCACTAATTATTCACAGATTGCTTCATACAGCTCCTTAAAGTACTCAAGAGAAAATTTCATCAGGCCCATCCTTATTTGACTACATCTAGCACTGAAATATTATTTAATGTAGATAGGTTTTCTTCTTTTTTATGGCAGACATTCTTTGAACAGTTTTCAACACATTTTGGGCATTACCACAATATAACAAAAAAGACAAGGAATAAAAAGAAAGAAAAAACTTTTATTCTGAAAATACAATCATGTTTCTGGAACCCAGTATGAATGATACATGTTGGCTCCTTTTTTGCAAATCTTAGCCAAACTGCATTTTCTGTATACCCAGAACTGTTTATCTTGCATGGGGCATTGCTATACCTGCATTCAACCATCTGCTTATTTAAAGTTCTTTCCTATTCAACGTATTAAGCATTTTAACTGTGATCCATATTTATTCCATACATGGTTAACAGCCAAAGTCAAATATTTTGTGCTTTGCTTGGAATGGACCTCTTCCTTGTACTATTTTTATGAGGCATGCTGTTTAATTGTCTACCTGTATCATAATGGGACATAACACTAAAGCAGTGCTTTTCAAGCTGTGGTCCATGGACCTTGGAGGTCTGAAGACTATATCCTACGGGTCCGCAAAAGATGACTATGATCAATCAAAAGTATGCGAGTTCCACCCTTACAATTCAAAGAGTCCATAACTCCATTCAAAATTTCCACACAGTTCTACACCTCCATTTGAAATTTTTTAGAGGTCCACAAATGAAAAAAGGTTGAAAACCACTCCACTAGAATATATGGGTCATTGGTCTTTTGGCATCTAATGTAAAGGCATTAATATTTTCTTTTTTTTTCTTCTTCTTTTTTTGGTTTTTATTTAATATATGTACTGCAGAAATTATTGCCTCTGACTTCTTTTGAGGTACTATATTACATGAAAGATGCATGTTGTTTCGATAGTATATATTTTGCATACCCCACAATCTCCTAGTAACATGACATGGCTATGCTAAAATGAATGGTCTCAGTGACTGCAAAGCAATATTCAGTTAAGTAATAGTTACTACTGTAAAGCTTTTGTCAGCTTCGACACTTTAAATTTAAAAAAAAAAAAATTTAAGTTATAAAAACTGAAAATAAAGTATGTTACAACTTGGATGGGGGGATGGTGAAAGAGTGGTTAAAACAACTTATTGCAGCTCCAGAAATGTGAGTTTCAATCTTGCTTCAGACTCATGCTGTAGGTAGTCTCAATAACCCATCTATAAATGTATATCCTAGGCATTCAGATTGGGTATTCAGAGGTAGCTAACATGAATGCTAACCACATTATTACTCCTTTGTGGACCATTAACAATGGAAGTCCCCATGCCTAAAACTACATTAGCTCACTGGGCTTTTATAAGTCAGTTGGACCATGACAGACTGACTGATTACAAGTAAAATAAATAAATAATTGCATTTATTTGTACTATGACACCGCCATTTAATGATAAAAGTGTACATATATGAAAAATTCCCATTTGCTTTAGAGAGAATCCTTGCTGGTAAAACAGAGATCAGCGAAGTTTGTGGAATTTCATTTTATGAGCTCAGTCCTAGAAAGGAAAGGAAGTTATATAGCACCTATTTCACCCTTTCAAAATTAATCAGAAAGGAAAACAGTTTATATACTATATTTTGCAAATTAATAATTTCTTCATACATGTTAAAAACAACGCATTACAAAATACACAACAAAATACACAAACTTTATTTGATCTTTATTCTGAGGTCACATTATCTGAACATCCATCCACTTACGTATAGGTATTGACAAAAATAATTTCTCTAAAAGAAAGGAATTAAAAGTAGAAAACCTTTTCTCCCTAATCAACTTGAGATAATTAAATTTAAACAGCTCCACAGCAGCATATCTAGCAAAGGGTTGCTTGATACCAGGTTCAAAGACTCGTTACTGTAAGTATAGCACTTGCATAGGCCATTCAGAAGACTTTTACACAGCAGGTCAGACTTTCCACATCAAAGATGGGAAAAGAAGCATAGAAAAACAGAAATTATGAATATCTGGAGTTTTAAGATGAGTTCCCACATGCATATTCATCTGCCAGAAATTATCAAGCTTAGACTTTTTAAAAATACAGTGGGTATGTGTTCTGTCTCTCTGTACTCTTCACTGAATGCATAAAAGATGGTGCATGCTCCCACTATTAAGTTTTCTCTGAACCACTGAATTCCAGAATAGCAGAACTCTAAGGAAGATGGAAATGACTGTAGGATAAAGGATATTTAAATCTAGATTAATCATGTTCCTTTTTTTCTGGGACAGCAAATCTGGAAGTAACAACAGAATCCTGGCACACGCTGGGCAGCCTGGGAGCAGAGCCGAATCCTTTCCTCTATGGAAGTCTCCTGTCCTTGCTACCTGGTACAAGCCCCCCAGGCTGCCTGGAAGCAGTGCCGATGAGTAGGGCGTGCATGGGGGTTCACATGCACCCCCTGAGAACGCTGGTGCACCCCTGACAGTCAGTGTTCCCGGGCAGGAGGGGCAGGTGAGAGCACTGGTGCCCCCCTGAGAGCACAGGCTGGGGAGTTGGGGTGCCAGGAGAAGCAATCCCTGCAGTGCCCCCATGGCTGATTGCACCCACCCAGAAGTGCAAGTGGCATGATTGGCCGTGGGAGGACACCCCCCACCCCCGGGTCGCTGACTGGCTGACTCAGGAGGCACCAGTCACCCATGCCTGGAAGAGACCTGAAACATTTCTCAAACTTCTGTATTGTCAGAGCAGACATAATCAGCATTTACCTGCCATCTCCTCATTGATAATCACAGTGGATAACTTTGCTGGGAGCAGACTGTTGTAAAATATCCATACCTGCCTCCATTAAAGAACATTCCAGTTCTGAGGACACAAGTCTTCCTCCCCATTCCCCCAACCCCTTCACCCTTCCCACCCTACTTAGGGTGCAAGTATAAAAAGACTTTGGGATGCTGAGACACAGAAAAGCAATCCTGGGTGGTAGGTCCTAACTCTGCAAGCACACCTTGAATATAAAACCCATGGTCATGTTGATAGGAAGGGGTACTAATAGGAATTAGAGAAGGAACCACCAAAGGTATTCCACTGTGTGCGTGGGCACGCACCTCAAACACTCAAGCCCTTTATGGCTTCAGGGCAGAACATGAGAAGAGCAAGCGTACGCACCTTTTGTAAGGCCTCCAAGCATGTTTGACGTGCTTGCCCACATACACTGGAATGTGCATACAAACTTCAAAAAAGAACCAAGATAGTACAGCTAACCCTATTTCCAAGCACCATGAAAGGTGTTACTGTACTTACTTGAATCTAATATGAGGTTTTTTTCCCCCCAGTCAGCATGGTAAAAAAAGCTCTTGGTCTTAGATTCATGTGAAAAGCAGAGGGTGGGGGGCATCTGGATCCTACAGCTCTAACTCTGGACCTGAGCCCAGGTTCGGGCCAGAATCAGACCCACAGCAGACAACTCTCCAATAATTAGATTTGGAAAATTATAATAAATTTATAAATTTTCCCTATATAGAATCTAATTATTGGGGGACCATCTTAGATTCAAGTAAATATGGTAAATTGCAATTACAAGACTATCTGGAAGTCTGGAATCTGCATAACTCATACACCTTCTTGATGAAGCACAACATTTATGACAAAATAATGGACTTACCATCTTTTCAGAGGTATTTTTTTCTTATACGTTGCTGTTGCATATAAAGTAAGGGACTGAAACTGGACCCAGTCAGTAAGATTGTATGCCCAAACAGGACTGAGGTACACATTTCAAACCCAATGGGTTACAAAGATCCTGGCCAAAGGCTTCTGGAAAACGTGCAGTTTTATTTCTACTGCTGTAAAGGGAATGTGTATAAGTATGCGAATTACTTTAAGATAATAATAGCCTGATTCCAGGCCACTAAGCATGGCTGAGCTGGTGTGGGTGCTAAGGTGCATCGCTCACAGCCCAGAGGTCACAGGTTTGAGACTACAGCAGAAGCACTCATGGCACAGACTTATCAGATTCCAGTGAGTCTGCAAATTGTGCTAAATACTTTGTCATATTTGACACAGGAAAGGAAGGATGCTTCTGTTTTCCCATCTAAATGAAAAGATCCTACAAAACACCAACTTTCAGATACCATTTAACCAATGTTGCACAGTTTTAAAACTGTTAATATTTAGTTTCCTATATTGTATTCCATAAATGAAGTACCCTCTCTCCCCAGTACCACCATCATTCGTTTTTTTGAGCTAGATTGTTCTACTTACAATATTTTACATGGCTATGAATTTTCTTATGAGGGATATACCATGAACTAGGTATCAACGATTATTTTTCACACCACAAGGACTTTTTAAATTCATTTCTGTTTTACAGTATATTATTACATAAAAGACATATACATTTTTGCACCTTACAAATAAATTTATCAATAAGCTTTGAGAGTACCAGTAAAATGATCATCTGAGATAAATAGACCAATAAATGAATAAGTATAAGTTCTTTAAATATAGCACCTAGCAGTCAAAGTTAAAGAAAGTGTCACTTCAAAATATTATATTCCCTAATCCAGCCTTTTCACCCTGGATGGGGGATGCCAGTTGACCAGATCTGCCACAACAGGTACATGTGGTAGGGGCCTGATCTGGCCATGCAGCTGGGGAGGCAAGGGGCAGCTTGGCTGTTGCACAGGGCTAGGAAATTTGGCAGTAGGGCAGAGGTGGCAATATTAACTGCCACTGTTCCCCTAGTGACAAATTTCCTGATGCATGTGGAGTCCTACAGACTGAATGCCATGGGGCTGCATGGGCTGAATTTGGCCCATAGGCCAGGAGATGAGCTTCTCTGCTCTAAACCATTTTTACTGGTTAGAAAAATAAACTGAGCGTATTATTATTCTATATTGTGAGAAAAATACAAACTTGTTTAAAAGATGTAGCACCAAAATTCTAACAAGCATGTTGATTCAGTGATATCCTGAAATTTGAGGGAGAAAGGAAAAGCATCTGTTTTGGCCATCTTCATTTACTGTGAAACAAACTCTAAACTTAACCAAATGTCCATTACTTAATTTGAATATATGTAAACTTTTTGAATTAAGAAAGTATCTTACCTGGCATCATGATAGCCTGCTGAGTATTTGTGTCTGCATTCAAACAGAGGCGCCCACCTTTGGCCAACCTATCACAGAGCAAAGTTATGTGTTTCTTCAGCCTACTAGTATCTTTGGGTATGCTCAGCTGACTGGTGAGAGTCAAGGCCTGTTCTTTAGAGCTCTTGGAAAGACAAGTTCTCAATAAGTAAGAAATTGCAGCATCCACAGTTTCTTCCCAGCCCTAGATGAAAGGAAAAGAAAAGAAATGAAGTGAAATATAATAACCCTTCTTGAACTTGAACAAGTTGAAGAATATACAAGTCAAATATCTAAGCAATAAGTCACTAACAAGTTTCAGTCTACACTGCGGTATAAAATAGACTTTCTAATTTAATGAACTATCCTGAAATGACACTTCTTAAAGTTTGCATAGAATAATAATAACTAATAAATTGATAAACAGAAAATCCCCCCTAATTATAAAAATCAGAGAAACAATAATACAAATCCCAGAACAGTACCTGCAAAAGAAAATTATAAGCTATATCACAGCTAAGCCCAATACCTTTATTTAATGTTATAAAATAAGAATTTTCACTATTAGTATTATAAGAATTTATCATCTATTTATATAAATAAGAATTTTCCCCATTTAGGAAAAGCTCCAGAAAAGATTCTATGTAAACATAAATGTTTGCTACAATATGTTTGTTTGCAAACAAACCAGGGAGAGAGAAGAATAGAGTTCATCCAATTGTATAACTTTTGAAAATCACCATAAAAAAACTTTTAATTTAAGGGTTAAATGTTAAAGTATTTTCTCCTGTTAAATACCTGTGACGATTTTAAGATTAAAATATAATTCTTAGCATTTTATGGTATATATTTACATAGGCAAAGATTGTTAAAAATTACAGCTGCATACTAGATAATTTAAGTAGATATGGCACTCATTACAATGAGCATAACAGAACTCCCTTTCATACAGCCAGTTGTAGGTCTAGTCATGTGCCATATCACATTTAGGCATTTCTTACAATATTTCTTTATATTAGGAGGCATTACGCCAATACCACAGAAAGAATGCCACTGGAACCAAAAGTTATTACATTTAATATCCAATCATAATACTCGTAGTGTGCATTATGGCTCCAATACAGCAAAGCACCAGCACATGAGTGTCTGAGTTCTTTGATAAACAGAGACCTATCTGATTTAGAAGAGAGTTAACCTGCAAAGCTTCAAGTTTCATGGATAGGTCATGGGGTAACTTAAAATAAGTGGCTACATAGAGACAATGAGAAATGGTGGAAAATTTGAGCCAGAGATTTTTGTCTTGGTGCACGTGCCTGGACATGCACTTTGGTGTGGGGCGAATTCTGTCACTTGGGGCAAAATAACCCTGCCTGCCTCCGCCTCAATCTGCAGCCAGGGGGAGCTAGAGTCCAGGACCAGCACTTATGCTTTCCCCAGAAGTATAAAAAGCTGCCCTGTCCTGGACCCATCAGTACAAAAATCTGCCTTGTCAAGTAGTTCGGGCTACTCACTCTCAGGACCTTCTGAGGCCCAGCCAATTGGTACCTGGGGACACTACCCCTTGTGCCAGCTGGATTGCTGAAGCAGCCAAGAGTTTCCTGCACCCTTTACCCACTGCAGCAGTCTGGCAGCGGGGGCTGCTGCCTGGCTGTGACCTGCTGCGCACCTGCCAGACCTGGATGGGGACTGCACAGCCAGTAGAGGCATCTGCTTCTCTGGGCCAGCTGCCAGGGGGCTGTGGCTAGTGTTGGCCTTTGTGCAGGACCACTGCCATGTGTGCCACTTGCCTGGCCATCTGGGCAGCTATTGCTCGGAAGATGTTCCCAGTGTGGTGGCCTGCTTTGAACTGTCAAAGCATGTCCTCCTGACTCCAACTGGCCAGGAAGCCAGCCACCTCCAGCTGGGTCCAAGGTGACAGCTCTGAGCAGGCTCCTCTGTCTGGGTCCTGCCACTTGCTTCCCTAGCAGGAATTCTAGGGAATTCTAGCAGGTGTTCTCCATTTGAAAATTGAAAAATCCCTATAAAAAAAATCCCAATCACTCTGTAAAATACCCAGAAATCCATGTTCCTCTACAATTAAAATACAAGACTACTATATAGAGAGCAAGACCGTGAGAGACAGAGATCAGTTGGGCAATGTGTTATTGATATATCTATAGTATTAAAGCAATTTGGAAGTCTACCTGTGTCTCTATCATCATAATAAAATGAATTCTAAATACCTATATGTTTTGCTGTTTGCCTTTGGTTTTCTTACCACAGAGCAGTTAGAGCTCCCTGTGACCCCTTCATTAACCAGTATGTGTGGACAGCTGCATCTGCAGCCATAGCTCCTGCCACCAAGTGTCATCCTGTCTGGCAGCTGGGCATGCAGGGTGTGTGCTGGGGGGGATGTTGGGTTTGCAGGAGGAGGGTGGGAAGGGGGGTGGGGAGATGTGGGTGGCTGTGAAGGGATGTGGGGGGCCATGGGTTGTGTGGGTAGGTGTTGGTGGATTATGGGGGAACTGTGCAGGGGAGCTACTCAGGAAGGGTAGGTTCCTTGCCCCCACTGGTCCCCCACCAAAGATCACAGACTGCCTTCCACAGAGGCCACAGCCCCCCCGACAAGGGCCACATGGTTCCTGCAGGAGCTACCACCCCCACTGCAGGGCCCACATGCCCCATCTCCTGCTAGCTCTTGCAGCCCTCCTGATGGCCGCATTGAATGGGGACATTGAGTCGAATCATCAAATGAACAAAACATGGCATAAAGTGATGCTGGAGTAAATTCTGGCCCAAATTAAGCATACAATGTAAATAATTTTATAAATGTAACTAATGAATTTGTTTCTAATTAGACATAGGGGTGGGTATGCTGATTTGCTTTATTTTGATCAGCAACAGTAATAGTAATTTCTTTGCGGCACACATCAGAAGAAGAGAATGTGCTAGCACTTAGATATTTCAGTTTCACAAAAAAAATTAAATAAATATTAGGGTTTTCATGCTAATAATGAAAATCTATTTTATGAAAACTCTTCCATCTTTGACCTTCATATTGAGCACTGAATTCTAATCAAACTTAGGATATCAAAAATATGAATTTCAGACCCTTATGAAATAATACAAAGCATAATAAGTTCTAATCGTGATAAAATTCTGTTGTCAATGCTGAGGGTCACTAAAACGTGAAAATACCCATGATTATTTGGGATCTGCTTACTGCACCTGAGGATCTTAGTAAATTTATCCCTCCATATAAATTATAAAATCCAAGGGAAAGAAACATTTCAATTAGGACTGCAACACAAACTAATAAAATTCAGGAAAGGACAAATGGCTTGTGTATTCTGTTATTGGTGCACTGAGATATATTTAACTTTTTCCAAACCTAGTTTTTGTATTTTATTTCCATGTAGCCTGCTTTTTCAATATATCATAAAACCATCTTCCCTAGTTCAAGAATTGTTGACTTCATAGAGCTTCATGATTGGCAAAAAATATGTGGAAATTACTACTAAATAAAAAAGCTTTCACAGAAATATTGTTGTACAACTAAGAAATAATTGCCTAAAGTTGCTAATTGCCTAAAGTTGCTAATTGCTAGCAAATATGATTACTAAAAAGAAGGGGAAACCAAAAGGAGCAGATAATCTTTCCTATCATACAGGTTAAAAAAGTAAATGAAAGCTGAAATGGCAAGTGTGTTATGCTACTCTAGGATTCTTTAGGCAAATGAGATATATTTCATTAGACGAACTAAAAAGTTGGAAAAATTGTTCTTGCAAGCTTTCAGGCAAAAACACTCTTCTTCCAGCATTGGAGAGTCTGCTGTTGGTTTGGATGCTCTCTTGGGTAGACTATAACCCAATATGCAAAAATGCAGGTCTATGAAAATGCAAATGCATGGTAGACAATAGATGAGTGTGAGGTGGGGAGGGGGATGTTGACCTATATGCTATTCTATACACATATATCCCACAGCAGAGGTCTGATTCTACCCATAGGCTCATAACATAGACCTCTGTTTTGCCTAATAATGTACGTATTTCAGAGCCAATAGCAAAACAAGTGTAGACAGGTATGATAATGGCAGTTTCGTTCCAAAAAAACGTATCTTAATATATGTATATGTCTTCTTCAATTCCTAGTGCTTCCCCAGTCACTCACAAAAAGATGCATAGTTGAAAGAATTAGGCACAATATAAAATATTTTATTATCCAAAACAAATATATTGAAAAGACCCAAAATGATTAAATATCTTTTGTTCCAGACTTGCTAGAACAATGATGTCAAGCTTCCACTGATTCCTTTCCCAACAGCAGAGAGAGAGAGAGAGAGAGAGAGAGAGAGAGGGCGTGCGCAAGAGCACAGCACTATTGATGATAACTTCTTTCTGTTTAATTTTTTAAACAGAAAGATATGTAAGAACAGGAACAAGTTGTCATCATCATTGCTGACACTAGAGGCTCCAGTTCAGGAAAACATTGGAACAGTCTGAGTTTAAGATTTAGTATGCGTTAAAGCACGTTACACCCTTGCTGAACATGGGTAGATTTATTAAATCACATACTTAGGCCTCAGGCTTTTATCATATGATAATATGCTTTGATTGGTGTATTGCAAATGATCGAGTCATTATGAACATATGGTTTGAACAGCACATGAGAAGAAGGCATACATGGAAGGAGGCTAGATAGACACCTAGCCAGGGTCGTTTGACCCCAGCTTTCTTTTCTGCCCATGGAATGGGGTTGGACTTGATGATCTGCTCAGGTCCCTTCTGACCTTACCAACTATGAAACTATGGAGAAGTCCTGGAGATAGCGTTAGAAAAGAAATTGATTACATCACCATCAACAGAAGATTTAGGAATGCAGTTCTACAATTGAAAGCTTACCCAGGGTGGACTACAGAAGTGATCATGTACCTGTAGTATACACCATAAAGATAAGGTCAAGGAAACTAAAGAAACCAAAAGCAACAAAGAAGCCTGATTATTCAATTCTACTGGAAAAAGATCTGATTAAAGAAAAGTACACAGTTGCAGTCAAAAAAAGTTTTCAAGAACTTGAAGATGAAGGAAATAGGTCAAACTGGGAAAGTTTCAAAGAAGCACTAGTTGAAACAGCCAAGGAGGTTATCCCATTAAAAGTAAGGCACAGAAACAAGAATGGATGACTGAAGAAATCCTTGAACTTACAGAAGAAAGATGAAAACTGTAGTATGGAAGAGTATAAGAAACTTGGACAAAAGAATTCAATCTATGTGCGATGAAGAAAAGGAAAACTAGGTTAATGAAAAAGTGTACAGAGATAGAAAAACAAAAAGATAAAGATGTTAGATCGATGCATACAAATATCAAAGGCAGTACAGGCAAAGGAGGGTACCACTAGGGGGTGTATAAAAGCCAAGAATGGCAATGTAATTATAGAATGAGAACAAGTATGAGAAGATGGACAGAGTATATCAAAGAGTTATTTCACGACCGTCAAGAAGAAAAGTAATATATTAAGAAGAACATGAACAGTTTGAAAATTCTTAAGTCAGAAGTATGAATAGTTATCAATTAAATAAAAAACAATAAAGATATAGTAAACGATCAAATTGCAGTAGAACAAATAAAATATTTGGAAGGGTTTATTATAGAAAAGTTAACAACTATTATTAATGAAAGTGGAGAAATACCTGAGGACCTCAGTAAATCAATCTTTATTGCACGCCACTAAATACCTGGAGCCATTAAATGTGTTCTCCATCGAACCATCAGTTTAATAAGCTAAGTGACAAAGCTTCTCTTAAAGGTGTTGATGTTGAAAGCTTGAACTAGAATAAGACTGGAGATTGCAAAAGTTCAAATGTGGTTTTGTTGAAGACAGAGGTACAAGAAATGCTATCTTCCTGCTATGAATGCTTTTGAAGAGGGCACTAGAAATGAGGAAAGACTTCTTACATTTTATTAATTATACCAAAGCTTTTGATAGAGTCAAGCATGCAGAGTTAATGGAAATAAGAACTGGATATTGATGGTAAAGATTTGAGAATTTTAAGAAACCTCTATTGGGATGAAGCTGCAGCAGTGAAGATAGACAATGAACTAAGTGATTTCATCCAAATTAAGAGAGGTGTAGGCAAGGTTGTGTTTTTTTCACCTGACTTGTTCAACTTGTACAATGAGAAAATACTGATGGAGATTGAGAATTTACCAGGGCTGAGCACTGGAGGACAGAATTTGAACAACTTTCATTATACTGATACCGCTGTCTTAATAGCTGATTCAGAAGAGAAGCTGAAAGGAAAATTATTAGTGAAAGCGAGAAGGTGATTTTAACTATCAACTGTAGAAAAACAGAATGCATGGTAGTTATAAAGAAAAAGATCATTCCTGTATGCAACATCAAAGTGGAAAAGGAACAGATAAGGCATGTCAATAAATGTAACTAGTTGGGAAGCTGGATAACATCAAATGGCAAATGTGATCATGAAATAAAATGGAGAACAGGGATGGCAAAAAATGCATTTCTGAAAACTAAAAAGCCACTGGCAAATAATAAAATTTCTATGGGGAGGAAGTTAAGAATTTTGGATTGCCATGTTATACCAGTCCTCAGGTATGCGTCAGAATGCTGGACAATATTGTCAATTCTGGAAAACAGAACTCAAGCAAGTGACATGTAGTTCTTAAGGCATATCTTGAAGGTATGTTGGGCAAGCAACACTTCAAATGAAGATATTTTGTTAAGAGCGGGCTGCAGGAGGAAGCTGCTAATTGGCATCAGAAAAAGACTTTCTCGGACATGTTATGAAGAAAGAGGAAATTGAAAGTCTGGTCATAACTGGAAAGATTGAAGGAAGGAGGGATCATGGAAGACAAAGGTTGACTTATGTCAAAAGTCTGTCGAAATGGATGAATGTATCGACACTAACATTTCTGTTTGTCTCAAAGAGAAGAGATCCATGGTCACCAACATCCTGTTTGGATATGGTACCTGAAGAGAGAGAGAGAGAATAAGCTTTCCTTATGTATAGCTCACTGATGTGCCCAGAGACTTTCCATTTGTAGCCTCTGACCCATGGAAAGAATTCCAAAAATCTTGGCCCCTAGCTCAATCTCAGCAGCAGTAAAGCAGATTTATATGGAGTCCAAAATTATAATGATGGAAATTGTATATTTATTTGTTGTGCTATGAAGCTGGAAACTTTGGCTAACATTTGTTTTAACTATATATAAAAATGAAGCAACACCACTGACGATGATTAAGGGATAATACTTTGTATTCATGTTTGGAGTTGGGTCAAATATAAATTACAAAATTTATTTATGAAATATTTTAAGATACTGTTAGTTGGTTACTTTTGCTATATTGTAACTTAGTCACCACCATGGGGGTGATCTCAATTTGCCTGTTTTCTACTATTTTCCCCTCTCAGAAATGAACAGGTTAGGAAAGTTTTCCATTAGATGAATGAAAACTGATTTGCTCTCCATTGCAGTTTGCAGTGTTTAACACAACAGGAAAACTACTTGACAGGCCAGTAGACTTGAATACTGCCATATTCAATGCTAAACTGACCAAAAGCATCTTTTAATGTTTCTTTCCTAACTTGGTGAAACTGGAATATAGGTCAATAGAAAGTAAACATGTAAACGTCAACCCAAGAAAAGTCATTATTTAGCTTGGAGATTATAGCCATAAGGTTTTACGAGCCAAAAATTATAAATGAAGACAAATGAGCTAACGGTTTACTCTGTAAAAAACAAAACAAAAAAACCAGCCACATTGAAATGACCAGGGTACATGCAAGGGAAACAATACAATCAGAAGGTTGTTTTGTTTATGTTTGAGAGGTAAATGCTGTCTCCTGAAAGTCTGCTGAAACAAAATGAGCAGACAAGACTGGAAGTTCTTGGAATCTGCCATGTCTTTGGCATTGGTCAAAGCTTTTCAAGTAGAAATGTCTGCCCACAGATTATCAGCATCAAAAGCTTATTCACAATCACATCAGTCAAAACCAACAAATATTTATTTCACTGTATAACATGATCTTATAATGTTAGACTATTTACATAAGTGTTGAGTGAGAGGAAAAGGAGAGAGTGTTTACATCACCAGTTGCCTCTAAATATAAAAGAAAATATTAAATATGTAATACATGATATTGCACATTTTTGTTTAAATAAAACAGCCTCTAGGTCAACTAACTTTCAGGATACATTGCTTTATGGGGGAAAGACTTCTCGTTGCAGTACTCTAGGTAGAGCTGGACAGAATTTGGCTGAGAAACAGAGGCATTTTAAAAAAACAACTTAATCTTATTCAAATACAGTAAGTCTTCTCTAGACTGTGCCTTTAAAATATTTTGGCTAATATTTTGTCAATGAGATAAAAGTTCCAATGAAAAAATACTAACCTGATAGGCATAAAAAGGTACAACAAGGCACAAAATAAATATTGTGAACAGTTTAAGAATACTTTAAGAACCATATTGTAAGTTTCAGTACTAATCAGTTCATAGAGGGATTCAAATAACTTTCTGGAGTGTACAAAAGCCCAGACATTTTTAAAAATCTAGAAATATCAGGAAAATGAAATAATGCAAATCACATAATGTCTCTATGGAGTTGAGATTTACTGCTTGAACTTCTGAATATCTGGTGTGCAGTCCTTGTATGTGCAAATTGTTTTTAGTGATGGTGGAGTTTCCCTGTCTAGTACTGTGGTTTGCACACCAATAATAAAAAGGTAACCAAATCAGGTAGTATGCTATCTTTTGTGGAGCAGAAAAGGACTGCTAATAACAGTTCTGTAGTAGGTCTAATTCTTTCATTCTCTCCTTTTCAGTTACTTGTTCATAAAGGAGGGGTCTGGATGATAAATTAGAATCTGATGCATCAAATCAGTCTAGAGAATAATTTTCTTGGTCCTTGCACTTAAAGAGAAATAACATCTTGGAAAGTGCAACTTCAAAGACTACTGGTATCTACTGTGTGAGATTAAAGTACATTTCCTTTATGCTTTTGGTAGCAATTGTCTGTCAAAGAATAAATAATCCTCATCTGGAATCATGACAGTCTATCCTTCTTACATGTGTCTCACCCATTGACATTTGTTGAACAGAAACTATATAAACCTCAAATGGGAGAAATGGCCATATTTGGTTTGACTTTTCCTCTTAATCTCATCTATAATTTGCTTCTTTAGTACTACTGGTCTCTCTTTAGTAACCAATGAACGGAGTTTTTGTATGATTTGTCCAAGTTGAATTGCTTGGTAAACTGGCTTGCAAGATGTTGTGTTTGGCTTTTTAGCAATCAGTTAACATTTCATCTTTCTTTTCTTCAAAAACATCTTTTTACAGTAACTTTGGTGAAAGTGAAGTTCTGTTTGGCTTTTGTAGTCACTGTCAAAGCTTTCTGCATGAAAATGCATCAATGTCTAGGCATTTTGTTGTAGAACTCAATATATCCAGCAATGTGCCTGCTACAAACAGGGCCACAAATTCAACAATGCTTAGCGAGATTACATTCTAGACCTTTAGAACATCTTTTGGAAGGAAAAAACATGGAGGAAACAGATGTTTGAAAAGATACTCCTGAGACTTCTTACTGCATCCCATGAGACATTTTTATTTTCATAATCACTGGTATCCTTAGAAAATAACTTCCTTTCTTTTATTATGATAATTTCCTTTACTGGGCTGCTACTACATCTGGCTGCTACTACTGGGCTACTACTACTAAGGGAGGTATATCACATGATTTTCATTGTTTCAGGAACCTGTAAAACATGGCATCCTGCTGGGTCAGATATTTGGATTTACTGGATTGCTCCTATTTCCATTTTATGACATTTTCCACTGTCACAGGGAATCCCTGTTTCTTCCTTTGAGCTAGAAAGAAGCATAATCTGATGCTCAGTTTACTGTCTTCCATTAGTATATTTGGATTCCCAAGGCTTACGCTCCCAGACTATCACTTTTAGCAATAATTTCAAACGGTCTCTGAATGTTACACTCCTGCTTCAGACTGTGTCACAGCTCATCATTCTAGGCTAAGAATCTGCAAAAGCAGAGATTGGAAAGTGAATTTACCTTTGTGCATTTGGCAATGTTCAAATTTCTTTTTCTTTATTTCTGGCCACCTGGAAATAGGGGAGTGGCCACAGGTTCTTTTTCATTGTTCCGCTTTCTTACATTTGCCTCCTACCTAGCAGGGCTAAATTTTGGCTATGTAAATATTCTATTTAGTTGAAAGTTTTATGCAAGGATGGCAGAAATACACCATATTATTGGCTTTCCAGTCTCTGTTCATTTGTTCTGAGCCAGGCACATACTACAAATGGACAGAACACACAGTTACTTCGCTACATCATGTGGAGAACTAAAGAGGAATTATTTTACAAAGTCGAGAAATCCTGGCAGAAAATCGGGCTCGGCTTCAGTTGTCCTGGTTTTACATGCCAAGTCCATGAAGTTTTACCCCTACTGCAGCTCTTGAGGCTATCTTCATGAACAATAACCTCCCTGCCATTCATATAGACATTATTACATTCAGAACACACTAAAGGCATTCTGTAATTTTTTATATCAAACAGGACAAAATAAATCAGGGGGGGGTGGTTTTTTTGTTTTTTTAAACAAAGTTTATCTTTTTCTACGAAGGACAGAAGGAATTGCAGATCAATGACAAATAGATTTGGAAACAGCAAGGACAGCCAAAATGAGCGAAGCTTGTTTGCAACTCTTTCAGGGCAGGAAGCTACAGGTGGGAATGTACTGTATTGTAGATTTTATTAAGTTCCCACAGAATTTCATTAATCCCTCCATCCCGGCCCTATAAAGAACATGTATTTTGCCTTTGTATCCATGAAGTTCATAATAAAAGACAGCATAAATTCAGCCACATATAAAATTCACAATACAACATGGTGAAAGCAGGCTCTCCTGTTTGCTGTATCTCCCCCCATTAATCTGTTATATATCATGAGACCAATATACAAACATTTTGGTAGCAATGAATAGTGCTCAGAGTAAGTGATGAGACTCTTATTAGCCATGTAATTTTGCTCCTTCTCCAAAACTGCATATCAACATGTAGCACCTCTCCTTGCTCCCTCATTTTTTCTCCCTTCTCGAAATCATATAGACTGATTAGCCAGTTTGGAAACCTGTTTTTACGGGATTAAGCTAAAACAAGATAAACCCTTCTTAAACGAAAATAAATCTACCCACACAAAATGATTCAATTAAACTGGTTAAAAATATACCTGTAGTTCAATTAGTGAAATCTGTGTAGTCAGGATCAAATTCTGCCTACCACTTTATCCCCTGCTAAACTATCTACCACTGTCCCTTGTTTGGCTTGAAAACAACTTGGCAGAACATCTTGAGTTTCTTCCTGCTCTGAAGAGTATGTTAAAAGCAATAAAAGTGCCAACTCCAGCTGCTCTTCCTCCTACAACCAAGTTACATGTATCCTTTGCTCCTCCATACATACGTACTAGATTTGAGGACCTGCTCCTACATACACAATGCTACCTTCCCAAACAAGTCAAAGGCCCTAACTTCTCTCTCTTCATGAATTGACAGGGAGTAAAATCTCCTTGCACCCTCTGTCCTACCTTTCTCACATTTGGGCACCTCATGCTGTCCTCATGCTGCTACTCAGACTGATTTCTTTAGCAGCAAAAACAGAGAATTGAATACCTGTGAGCTTATACTTTCAGAGAGGAGATTTCTTAGATGTTAGAAACCATCATCTCTTTTTTGATTAAACTTTAGAGAGTGCCAGTCCTTCCCTCTGTATTAGTCAGAAAAAATGGTCTTTAACCTCATGAACAAATACAAATCCAAAACAAACCAACAAAAAAACCCTTTTCCTAATCTGGCAAAGTTCTGCATTCTGTACTAAAGGGGTACAGGTCACCAACTCAAACTTCTCTAAACTCAGCCATGCCCAACTGTACTTCCAACTGTACTGCTGGAGAGATGCTGTTAAAAAAACTAAACAAAATAACAACAATAACAAATAATAAATACCTATCATAAAGTATTAGTTGCTTAAAAAAATAAAGAATGGGCAATATAACTGGTAGGTCATAATCCCAGTAGTTCTACACTACCTGTTGCTACTATCTAGAAATAATTTTCAGTGGAAAAGTGGAAAAATCCTTGCAAAATAAAAATCACAGAAAGGAATGAGAGTATTCCTGATAGGTATATGAACAAAACCAATATGATTTATAAAAGTCTTTTACATACACTGCCTCTAAGATTGAAATGAAGTTGATAGAAATCACATAAAAAGTAGAGCGCAAAGGTCACTACACTAAGCTAAATATGGCAGCATTGTACCAATAACTACAATCTAGCTACAGGAGAACATGAGAATATATCCCAGGGAACTATGCCAGATTTATCACAGTGGAAATAAATCAAATCTTGACCAGATACTATATGCTAATTATTAAAAACAGCAAAACTAAAACTTAATCGTTTCTAAAAATTACAGCTTCTAAAAACAATGCTGCTTGCAAAGTTTAATTATTTTTGTTTATTAAAAAACCCCACAAAGTTTGCTGATAAATTTAATAGATGTTGGACATTGTTAAGTCCTGAGAGAATTACACTTACTGGAATGAATTTACTTAAAATTTATACTTAACCTTGATTGCTGTGTTTTTGGTTGTAGCCATGTTGGAAAGGTGATTGTGCCTAAAATCTTGCAAATAACTTTTTTCAAACTACTCAGTTGGTCTAAAAAAAAGATATCACATCTACCCAAAGAACCTTGCCTACTTAACCTTGAAATCTTTCTGTCAGTAGGTGATCCTGTTTGCAAACTGAAGTGTTCTGTGTTGTACAGACACTTCTGTTATCATGTAAAAATGCCAGCTTGCCACTTCGCAAAATTCCTTCTCATTTACACTCAAATTTTGCTTCAACTGAAATGATCAGCTGTTGTGAGACTAACTTCAAAGATACTATTACTGTTTTTTTATCACATACAACAAGCATCTTTTTTCAGAAATCAGCTGCTGGAAATTGGAATATGCATTATATTTAAGGAAATAAGGTAAACAGCAGTTTCTGCTGCTCATGGAGCAAGAGCAAAAGTAAAAGTCTGCATGCAATCCACGCGGAGCAGAACAGTGAGCAGGCTTGATTCCCTAGCTGTTGCTATTCAATTGCTTAATTTTCATTCTACCTTTCAAAATCAAGGTGCATACCTGTCATCTTCTAGGGCGTGCTGTATGAAAGAATGCAGTATTTAGAATTTAAAGGTTTCCTTTGCTGCCATATTTTGAACAAGGTTATCCTAACTTTCACATCCAACTGTGTTACTCCCACTGCATCCACATCACGTCTTTAATTCCGAAGACATGCATGTTGTATAGTCAACTTATTTTTTTTTTTAAACAACAGATTTTCACTTCTTGCCATTTGGCTTTCTCCAAATTCCACTTCTTGTATAAAATTAAGTCAAGATTCATTATGGCAATTTATTTAGTAGACCTAATATCACATGTTGGAGAGCGAGATGGCAAAAAGGAAATAAAAAGGTCCTTCATATGACTAAACTGGTGGTCATTATTTAATACAACATCATACCATTTGATTAAAAGAGAGAAGGGATATTTTGTGCAATAGAAACCCTATTTTTACATTATTTGGTAACATCATGGGAACTATGAAAATATTTATTCTTTGATTAGGTTCCCAGAGACAGCAATATTTACAAGGGTTATCTAGCAGTCATAGATTAGGGTGTTAATAGTGACAGACATTTTTTCCTTTGTGATATTTTAAACAAAGAAAACATTAATAACTATAACGATCAGACATCTGAGTCATCACTCAAGCCAGATGCCACTCAACCATTATATCAAAACTATCCAGTGCTGTACAAACCCTTTGAACCTTTTAAATTAGCCTGAATAAATTCCCTGCTTTCCCAAAAGGATTTCCTATTGTAAACATATGTGCTATCACAAACATGGCATTTTGAAAAACCTTCCTTCCCTTCTACAGATAGATGAGTTTTGTACAGAACATAATCAGTGGAAGAATAACCTCAAAGGTGTTTTGCTCTTTTTCATGTTAAGGAAATCAAAATTCTTCTACTCCCTGCTTTTATAAGTTAATAGTAAAAGACACAGCCTTACAAAATACTTATAAGTCTTTGCTTTCAGACACATTATTTTGAATATATGAACTATGGTTCTGACATCTTTGTAGGTGGCAAAACCACATTTTATAGCATGTTTTACATGCTCTTAACAGACAAAAGTCTCCACCAACAGGAGCTGCTTTCTAGTCTGAAAAGCTATTGAGCAACAATGACTTTTTCTTTGCTAATTGCCTAACAGAACTAATTGCCAGTCCTAGAAAACAAGATGCAAGCTGTTCTAAATGGAATGGCATGTATGAGAATAATGTTGATGTTATGGTTAGAGGAACATTTCTTTCTACAGGAACTCAACATTCTAAACATTTTCTCCTTTATTAAAAAAGCACTTTCTTAGTTTAATGTTTATGAGGCATAAAATGTTCTAGAGAGGCACAGTGTATTCAAACTATCTTCTAACACATTCCATCCAAATAAAAATACAACAAACCATTGTGCAGGACCGTTTGAAGAATAAATAAAAATTCTTCCGCGTACTTTCTTTCACCACAGTTCCACTCAATTGCTTGTGGGGAAATCTGAACACTAGCTGGGAGCTTCTGTCTATAAGTACTGTTGGTATGTCAAAAGCTTTTCCTTCCCTAACTAAACTTCTTTTTAAATTATTCAGATTTCTGTGGTACCATAATAATTTCAATATGGGATGTATTTCAATATTTTGGTAAAGGTTTCTTTTCTATTTCTACTCCTAGTTATTTCAGGTTTAGGGTTTTTTTTCATGCCAGCCTCCATGAAGGACATACTACCCCCCCCCCCCCCCCGTATTTTCATGTGAGGTCTTGCAACTTAATAGGGATTATTCTGAACTCCTGTATCTGCAACATCAAGAAAGGTATTAAAATGATATTTTTTAAGATATGTAGCAGATTTTTTTATGGTGCATCAGAAAATTTGTCAAATCAAGGTAGTAATTTGAGACTTAATGGACCAATAAGATGGCATCACATAACCCAGAATGGTTTTAGTTTCCAAGGGACTTGGGAACTTTAAATACATGTACATCCCTGCACTTCAAGTTTCAGAGCCAAATAAAAAAAACAAAAAAACTCTTAAAGTCTCTTTACTCTTTAACATCTTCATCAATGATCTGGATTCGGGAGTTAGATATGAACTGGCCAAGTTCACGAATGATACCAAATTATGGGGGAGGGTAGTCACACCACAGGACAGGCTGGGAATACAGAGCTGTGGCAAGGCACTGTCGGTGCCAAGCAGTAAGCAGGTGTTTGATTGCAGTGGCCATTTTAGATTCCAGGCTGACTATATAAACAGGGCATTTTGCCCCTGGCAGTGCAGGCACTAACGTTGCCTGGCTGCAAGGCTGCATGTGACATCCTGGAGGTAAGGGCAGGAGCTGCAGGGGATGGTCGGGAGGCTCCTGGTCCTGGGCATAACCTAAAACTGCACCCTGCCAGGAGTGGGTGGCCTGGTGGGGCTCTCAGTGGCACAGGAGCCCACAGGAAATGCCAGGCCAGTTACCACCCTGGTGAAAGGTGAGTAGGGGTGCCTTAAGCCCAGCCCTTACATTTGGGTAGGCCAAAGACCAACAGAGCAGGGTAGGTAAGGCTCTGAAGGCACCTGAGCCTGCTGGGGGGAGTGACACTGCAGGGCCAGGCACGCTTCTAGGAGCGCTTGAGCCAGGAATGGGGGACCACAATCCCTAAGTGCAGGCAGGGGGCGAAAAACCAACTGAGGCACTCTACTAGTCAATGCTAGGGCCAGGACCAAAAGGGTCAAAAGGGCTAGGAGCCCACTACAAAGGATGCCCGTGATGATCGAAGAAGCTTGGGGTCCCGACTGGCCTGAGATGGGGCCAGGGCTTATGGAAGCCGAAGGTCCCATGATTGGGGGCCACAGCTCATGGGTGAAGGGGACAGTTGAGCCAACTGTCTGAGATGCCATCTGCGAGGCTTGGGCCAAACTGTAGGGGTGAAATGGAGCCACGGATAGCCGCTCCCCACCAATTTCAGAGTGTACGATGGGCAGCCTCCCACCTTAATTAACAACCTAATTAATTACCAACAAGGCATTGCAGGCAATACAGGTGGGCGGTATGCCTAGAGACAGGTGGGGAAACCAGCTCTGCAGCTAGTCAAGGGCCCCACTTTGCCACAAGGGCGACTTGGACACACTCTTAAGGTGGGCCAACCAAAACCTGATAGCCTTCAATCCAGAGACGTGCAAGATGCTGCACCTCAGCAGGAAGAACCCTCAGCATACTTACAGGCTCGGCAGCGCTACATTCAGCACCATGACCGAAAGGGACTTGGGGGTCTTGATTGACCACAAGATGAGTATGAGCCACCAATTTGATGCTGTGGCTGACAAACCTAATCAAACTCTGGTGCATCCCTCAGTGCAGCTCAAGGAAAACCAGGGAAGTCACGCTCCCGCTTTACTCAACCCTGGTAAGACTGCAGCTGGAGTACTGCATCCAGTATTGAGACCCCTCTTTCAGGAAGGATGTGGAGAAGCTTGAGAGTCCAGAGGAGAGCCTCTCATATGATCCAAGACCTGGAGGGAAGGCCATACGAGGAGAGGAGAGACTGAGGGATTTGGGACTCGTCAGTTTGGAGAACAAAAGGCTCAGGGGGGACTTGGTGGCAGCCTACAATTACATAAGAAGGGTACTTCAGAACTTGGGAGAACACTTGTTCACCAGAGGTCCACAAGGAATAACAAGATGTAATGGCCATAAACTGCAGGAAGGCCGATTTAGATTGGATGTAAGAAAAAAGTTCTTTACAGAGCATTTGTCCAGGGTCTGGAACAAACTCCCCACAGACTTGGTACAAGCACCTACTCTAGACTCTTTCAAAAAACAGATGGATCTATTTCTTGCTGGGGTCACTTGATCCCAGCTGACTTCACACCTATAACGGGGGAGCTGGACCTGATGATCCCCTGATGTCACTTCCAGCCCCTAATGTCTATGAAATCTATGAAAACCCCCCAAAAACAAATCTTGGACAAAATGTTTTGTTTTACCTGGCTTTGGTAAAAACCATGAAAAAGCAGTTTCTCTAGTTTTCTAACTGAAATCATGGACTTCTCTAGGTTCTCCTGAATCTAACATAAGCTTGCTAATGTATTTATGGACCAGTTCTGAGTATGAGATTTATGATGCAACCCAAAACATGGATTCGGTGTATACTGCAATAGTATGACACAGATTTAATATAAGACTTTATGAACATGTATGTCCTGCAATATGTTTTAAAGGTCAGATAGCTTAGATTCTTTTTAGAAGAAATGCGGGCCAAGCGATGATCTTCAAGCGATCATTTGAGATATAGGAATATTCCCCCTCTCATTGTAAACACTTGTTTCTAAGCACTTTCCTTTAGAACCTGAGGAAATCTAGGCCAGAAACCAATCTGAAGGTCATTGCTATTTGCTTCATTAAAATGCTGGTATAACTCCAGTGACTAATTATCATATGCTTCTGTTCCACTTCTGGGTCTCCTGCCAGGCACATTGGGAAACCCCCGTGCTCCTGTAGGACGCTCCATCTGCCCCAGCATCGCAGCATTCACAAGTCGCCTGGGACCTTGAGGTATGTAGAAAAAACATTTAAAGCTGTGTCTATGTCTGAATCATCAAATCTCTCCAAACTGGTTTGAAGGGTTCTGATTTGATTTGGAGAGATTAAAGGGTCTCCTGATTTGATTCAGATATTTGGCCACTGAATCATGCTGAATCTCTACTAAACTGAATCATGGACTAAAGATTCGCACAGCCCTAGTACTTGTCTGCCTGAAACACCTACAAGAACACAGATCAGACCCAGATTAACAACATCAACACATTGCACAAAATCATCTATTTCATCCTCACCCACAACAACCTTGCTTCCAACAACTGTCACTTCATCCAAACAATGAGCATGACTGTGGCACAAGGATGGCCTCCCAATGTGCCAACCTCTTCTGACCCAGCTTGAAGAAAAATTTGTAGGAAACTGCCATCAAACATGCATTATACCTGAGCAATGTAGATGACATTTTCATCATCTGGATCAAATACTAAGGCTTGCTTATGGACTTCTATCGCAGATAACCCATTGCCACCTTTCTATCAAATTATGTCGGAATATTCTTACACTAACATCAACTTTCTAGATATAATGATCCATATTTGGGGTGGCGCCCTATAAAACATTATATACAGATAACCCATGAACCACCAGTTACATCCACAAAACCAGCAACTATTCCAGACACACCAAATAGACGTAATCTAGTCAGGCCCACAGATACAACAGTACTGGCTCTGAGGATAATACTTGCTACACTTACTTCACCAGCCTGAAAACTGCTTTTACCCAGCAAGGACATTTTGGCCAAGAAGCAAGTTTGCATCTTTCAACAAAGCATACAATAACTTACTAATACCAAAAGAAAAACCCCATGGCTAGATCTAGCCCAGACAGCCACTTCATTTGAGCCACCAGGCTACCAGAAGTAAGGTAGCATGGCATGCTGCAGAATCCAGAGCCCCTGAGCTCTAGTGGACATGGTCAGAAGGTAAAGCAAGGGTACCACTGCTTTGTTTGTCCTGCAGCTGCCAGTCTCAATGCCGTCCCCACTGGCACTGCGTGTAATATAACCCCTTAAAAATGGCCTTTTTACAGAATACACAGGGAAAACCATGTCAGTTTAAAGAATTAATACTCTTCCAAATGGCCAAGGTAAGTAAATTTTACATATCCTTACCAGCTCTTGAGTATCCTGCATTAATGGCAAAAATGTAGCTTCCAAAATAGCAACTTGGTCAGGGCTGAGTTTCTGCCACAGACTAATCAACATAATCACCAGATGGGTGGCACTCTTCAACTTTACGAATGCCTGGAACATATTGGCTTGGTTTTCCTCTGCAGCATCTGCTAAAGCTATTACCTGCAAGAATTACAAATTTCTGTTACGTATAATTTTACCGTACTTGCACACACTAAAAGTGCATTTGGCACACTTTTGTTTTTCTTTAGAAAATCCTGATGAACTCTGTCTTCCATAAACACAAACCACAGAGAGTATTAAATGAGTTATCATTCGTCTGAATTTTTCTTTTGTACATTCAAGGTAATTTAAAATCCGTATGGTAGTAGGACTAATCTATTACAATCAGTGTAAAGAGCTTTCTATTTAATACATATTCTATGATAAGGCATTCCCCAGGTTGAGTCCCAACATATAATGTAACACAGTAGTCCCTCACAAACTGTAAACATTCAGGTTTATACCACACATGATGCTAATCCCTGTATGACCAGCAGCCCTGAAGGACTCATCAAAACTATTAGACGTATTTTATCACTTTTTAAACAGTTATTTTAGTTAAAGCTGTTATTTTCAGTTATTTCTACATGAAAATAGTTACTGCCTTATTATTTCAGTAGGGGTGTGTGTGTGTCTACATAGTTTGTACCAGTTACTTCAACACTGCACCAATACTGTAGATGTTCTGGCATGTGACTGGTTGATACCATTTTAACATAAATGGCAGACACGGGACCCACACAGATCTTGAAAAGAAAACTCATTTTGTGCTTGCTTGAAATGGTAGCTTAATTTCCTGTAAGCCGGTACAATACTTTATCCTTGTCAGTACTTAAGTAAAGAAAAAAAACAAAACCGGAAGCATTGGAGAGAGAACCTGAAAGTACTAAATGTTATTTTATTTATTTTAGATGTGTTACATTAATATAGATACTATTACCTACTTCCTATACATAAACACATAGCATTACCTTACAGAATTGCAAGAAAAAACATTATTTGACTTAAGGGGAAGTTATCAAAGGATGTATCCAAATTGTCAAGTTTTTTTTTATGTAAAATACTGAAACATCTACTAGTCATTATGAAATAGCAATATAGCTTCCCATTTTGTTTTCTATATACCAGGAACAGATTCTTCCATGGTGTCCATACTAAATGAGTTTTATCTTAAAAATCAGTAGTACCTAGTGGCTTAAAATTGGGGACTTAACCAGAACTTCCCCTGGTCTCCTCTCTGCCAGTAACTCTATGTACTGCCTATTCAAAGCTTGGTTTGCAGAAGTTCTGATCATCTGTAGCTACCATTTATATCAACACAAAGCACCACCCTTAACTTCTTTTACCTTTATTTACTCATGTGTAAAATGGGAACATCACCACTATTAAGGAGGACAGGGGTTGGCAAACTTTTAGGAGTGATGGGCTGAATTAACAGAGTTCAGTCAAAAGAAGGGGTTTGCAGGCTGTATTATATTGCCTGGCAGGCCAGAGTTGACCCGGGGCCATAGGCTGCCAACCCCTGAAGTACATACTATTAAGTCTTGATTTTATAGACTACTGTATGACACTTATGTGAAAGTCATATATAATTAGTATAAAAGAATAATTTACTATGTAAAGCAAAGATACGTCAGCTTATTACAGCTCAGCAATCTCTTTAAAAAGGCAAAAATACTATGCTATGCATCTTCACCCTAGAAACAAAGCCAACCAGCTGTTAGCATTTGTTTAAGGAAGCCTATTTTTAAAGTGCAACACTGGCACTAGAGAGGTGTGTTCCCTCCAGATTCCCATGTACCCAGAAACAAAGACAGAGACTTCAAGGAAACAATACATATGAAGTATTTCAAACAAAATCTGTTGATAGCTTTTTTGTTTTACATTTTAGGATTTAAGGTTTTCAAGTAAAAAGGGAACTTAAAGGGTCTCTTGAGTCCAAACACTGTATCAACTAAAGCCAAATAGTGAAGCAGATGCCCACTTAGCTGCACTAAGGAAAAAAGTCCAAGTCATAAAAGGTAGTGTGAAATTAATCCTAAAATGTGAGAGCTGCCAAAATACACTCTAAAATTAGTTACAGAAAAGCAGCAGCATTGTAGATATGAATTATATGATGTCAACATGGCCACATAGTTCCTTTACCTTAATAAAGTGGCACTGTTCATGTTGCATATTGCGTACAGTACAGCCATGACATAATTGCTAGCCTACAGCAAAAAAATGGGGCAAAAACCATAACAGCATTAGGTCCAGCTCAAATAATTACATGTCCGCTTTGGAAAAGGTTCACTAAGCAAAAGTTAAACACTGGACAACGGCAAAAGGAATCTGAGAAGCTCCGATAGCTCAGCAGGCCACTCTTAAGAACAGGACATTCATTTGAATGCCTTACCCCTTATCACCAAAGTGTTAGGGTTGCCACCATACCAGAACTTTCATAACAGTTCTAGCTGCAGCCTCTTTAAGACAAAAAAAATCTATACATAAACCTCTCTACAGATAACTAGTTTTCCAGCCCAGATTCTACCAGGAAGTAGCTGAAAATGAGAAGAGTCTGTTTATTCCATCTTAGATCCTAATAAGACAATGGACATACTGGGGAAAAAATAGTGTTTTGTTCAGAAAAAAGATTTAAGATACAGGCTCTCTCATTTCCATATACAACACAAAACCAATGCCAAGACCTACATCCTCTTTCATTGTTATATTACATACACATACATAGAATCATGGAGGTAATTTATGTGATACATACAACACTATAATAAACAGGATCTGTTATGCACTGAGGATCATGTCACCTCAATCTCGTGTGAATAGGTGACTGTCCAATCTGAGAGAACATAGAGGACAACTTGTAGAAAACTGTCCTTCCTCCCCAAGGAGTCTTTCATAGGGACATCACAGCTGTCAAATAGGTCATCTTTCCTGTGCAATGTGTTTTGGGGAATCCTGGGAGGATACATTTATTTATGTATTTGTTTATTTATTCAATTCATGCCACCCTTCCAAACAATGGCTCAGGGCAATTTAAAATAAAACAGAAAACATTAAAAACATGAAATGACAAAAGGACTTACAGCAATTTAAAAGGAAACGATGTAGCAGGGAGCCAGAGGGGATGCCACAGGAGGCTAAGCTTGCTATGTGGGGATGGCAGCTGGGCAAAAGCTAGCTGCTAGGAAGCAAGCAGGACAGTGACAACAGGGGTAGATGCTATCAGGCACTGACTATCCTGGTGCTAGCTGTGCTGCAGTAAGCAACCCAGGGGAGACCTCTACGTAGCGCAGGAGTAAAGGATGCAAGCAACTGGGTGAAACTTCAGCAAAGGAGGGCAAGCTTGCCATCAATCCAACACAAAAGCCCCAGTATGTCACTGCAGAGCCACTTGACAGAAAGGGATGGGGCTCTGGGGCACGTAAGACCAATGCCTGAAACCAAGCAGGCAGTCTAGCCCCGCAGTCTGCAAGGAGAGGACCTCCTGGAGGAGATGGCTGCAGGAGATGGGTTGGCAGGCACCTGAGCTATCCCATAGCTGGAAGGAGAGAACTAAGAGGGCTTATGGCAAAGATCCAGAGTGAGGCAGATTTTAGTTTTTAGGTTTAGGACAGCAGTTTCCTGGTATTTATACTAGTATTAAATTTGAAACTGCAGAACTTGGTGGTGGCTGTAGGGGAAGACAACAGCCATGGAGGGGTGGGACACTGGGACAGGCTGATTCCACTGTACCAGCCCTTAGCCATCTGAGTCCAGGGAAAAGCTAAGTCCAGTGGAAGCAGCCTGGCCTGAATCCAGAGGGCTGAGGCTGGTACAGAGGAAGCAGCCAGGCATGCAGCCAAGGATGCAGAAGGCATGCAGTCAGGGATTCAGACCGGCAGGGCCAGAGGAAGAAATTAAAGTAACATCTGCAAAGCATGGGCACAGACACAGCTACAGGGAAGAATGGAGGCCTCAGGGTGTTGAGGAAGCTAGCAAGGGTTATTGCTGGGCCCTTGGCATGGCTTTATGAGCACTCGTGGTGCAAGCCAGGTGATTGGAAGATAGCCAATGTGGTCTCCATCTTTAAAAAAGGGAGGAGAGAGGACCTGGGCAACTATAGGTCCGTCAGTCTTACCTCAATCCTTGGGAAACTCTTTGAGAAGATCATCAAGGAGCACGTCTGTGATGGGC
>JAGPOW010000261.1:178474456-178503300 GCA_030014935.1 Caiman crocodilus
CCCCCCAAGTCACGTGATCAGCGTTCCACCATCATTTCTGTCTTGTCTGGATTCAAGTTCCATGGGCTCACCTAAAACCAAGTCCCTAACTGCAGCCAAGCACTGGGAATGGACTTAGACTGCAAGGCCAGACTCAGAAGAAAAGGAAAGGTAGACCTGGGTGTCACCAGAAAACTCCAAATCTCTGCACCATCTTGCCCAGCAGCCTTATATACACATTCAACAGGAGTGAGAAAGTAGATCTCTGTGGGACACCCCAGGAAAGGTCCTGAAAGGATAAAGGGCACTTGCCCATCATCACCCTCTGGTACCTCCCAGCTGTGAAAGAGTGGAACCAATTTAGAGTGGTCCTGAATGCCTGGTCATGTACATGCTTCATCAGCAACTCATGGTCAACCACATCAAAGGTTGCTGAAAGCTTGAGTAAGATCATCAGGGCACAATTTCCCCTATCTATTTCAAGGAGAAGATCATCCATTAATGCTACAAAGCAGTCTCTGTGCTATATCCAGGATGAAAGCCAAACTGACAAGGGCCTAAGATGTTATCCAGATATGCCTAAAGTATACCAGGAAGCTACCATTCAACAACCTCCCCCAAAAAGGGAAGATTGGAGACAGGATGATAACAGGATAGTGAGTCAGCATCTAGTGATGCTTGAGCAGGGGCCAGACAATTACCAACTTAAGAGCATCGAGTACCCTCCCCTCCCAAAGGGAGATGTTGACACACCCTACCAGCAGTGTCCTTCAGGTGGTTTCTACAAGCGAAAACAAGCACTGGCCCAGCTGGCTGCCCTCCTCCCTCCAAGTACATCCTCCACATCAGTGGATAGGAGCAATTTGAAACAATCCATATAAACAGGACAAGACCAGACTTCCTCAACCCCAAACTCTGACTCTGCAGCATAAGTAAGCACTCCCAAACTATGCCAGATGTGTATGATTTTGTCTGCAAAGTAGGTGCCCAAGTCATTACAGCAGATTGAAGCAGAATCAGGTTCCTGGCAGAAACAAGATTAATCAGGATTAATCAAGTCATTTACCACTCCGAACAGTTCTGCCAGATTACATCTGGTAGATGAAATAGCAATGCAGAAAAAAAGTTTCTTTGCTGCCATCACTGCCACCTCATTGTCCTTTAAGGAAGATCGATGCTGCAATCAGTCAGCTTTTACACAGCTCGAGTGACACCTGCACTCTCAAGAAAAATAAGAAAAGGTAAGTTAGGTGCATTCAATATGCTGATAATCAGCAAAGTCTCTATTATGTCTTAAATGACTAGTATAGTGGAATGATTAAGTCAGTAAATCATCAGTGCCCAGAGGCAGGCAAGGTTATTTGGGTAGATGTGGTTATTGTGGGAATGGTGGAGATGTGTTGGCAACATTTTGCATTTCTTGTCTTGGCATGGTCTGAATCCAGGAGGAAAAAATTGGTGTAGGAAAGCCAAAAGTAAGCACGGAAGACTCAAAGTAAATAGCTGGAAATTAGGAAACAGCTGGATCCAGACTGTGCCAGGACAAGAAAGGTAAAATGTGCCAATACATTTCCACCACTCCCAAAATAACCACACCCCACAACAGAACCATCAGCATTCCTGGATCTTACACCTGCAGCTCCAGAAATGTAATATACCTAATCCAGTGCACCAAATGCCCTGATGGAAAATACTTAGGAGAAACCAAACAACTGCATACCACACTGAATGAACTCATACTGCAAATCCATCAAAGACAAAAAATATCCAATTACCTGTGGGTATATACCTCTCACAAGACAATCACTCCCTCTCTGACCTTTCAGTTCTAATTCTCAAAGGGAACTTACAAAACAGCTTTTGTAGATTTCATAGGCATTAGGGCTGGAAGGGACTTCGGAAGATCGAGTCCAGCTGCCCACCCCAGGGGCAGGAACTCAGCTGGGGTCAAAGGATCCCAGCAAGATAAACATCCAAATGTCTCTCAAAGGAGTCCAAAATAGGTCCTTGCACCACCTCTGGAGGCAGTCTGTTCCAGGCCTTGGGGGCTCAGACAGTAAAGAAGTTCTTTCTTATGTCCAGCCTGAAACAGTCTTGGAGGAGTTTGTGACTGTTTGACCTTGTCATCTCTTGGGTCACTATGGTGAACAGGCATTCCCCCAGATCCTGATGTACACCCCTTATATATTTACAGGCAGGCACCAGGTCCCCCCTGAGCCTGAGCTTTTCCAGGCTAAAGAGTCTCATGGCTCTCAGCCTCTCATCATAAGGCCTGTTCTCTTGCCCTCTGATCATACACATGGCTCTCCTCTGGACTCTCTGAAGCTTCTCCACATCCTTTTTCAATTGTGGAGCCCAGAATTGGATGCAGTACCTCAACCAAGGCTGAGTACAGTAGGAGGATGACATCCTGGGATTTGCCTGAGAAGCATCTATGGATGCAAGTCAGAGTTTTGCTCACTTTAACAGATGCGACGTCACATTGGTGGCTCATATTCATCTTGTGGTCAATCATGACACCCAAGTCCCTTCTGGCCGTGGTGCTAGCAAGCGTAGCACTGCTGAGCCTTTAAGTATACTGCAGGGGTTCTTTTCCCCAATGTGAAATACCTTGCATTTTTCGGTGTTGAATGCCATCAGGTTTTTGTCCATCCATTTTCTGACCTTATCTAGGTCAGCCTAGATCACCATCTTGTCCTCAGATGTGAACGCTTTACCCCAAAGTTTGGTGTCATCAGCAAACTTGGCCAGTCTGCTTCTGATACCAATGTCCACATGGTTAATAAAGACATTAAAGAGTATAGGCCCAAGGATAGAGCCTTCGGGGACCCCATTAGTCATGGTGCACCACAATGATTTACTTCTGTCAACTACCATTCTCTGGGTCCGACCTCAAAGCCAATTCCCCAGCCATCAGACTATGATGTAGTCAAGGCCACAGTTGGCCAATTTTTCCATGAGATGATCATGGGACACCAGATCAAAGGCTTTTTTAAAATCAAGAGATATGACGTCATTCTCTTCTCTCGTCTAGGTGATATATCACCTGGTCATAGAAGGAGAAGAGATTGCTCAGGCAAGACCTAACCACAACAAACCCATGCTGGCTATCCCTCAGGATGTTGCCATCAGCCAATTAGTCAAGAATGGTCTCTTTGATTATTTTTTCCAGATCTTCCCAGGGATAGAGGTCAGGCTGGTAGACCTATAGTTCCCCAGATCTACTTTCTTCCCTTTCTTGAAGATAGGCACCACATTGACCTTCTTCCAATCTTTGGGCACGTCACCCGAGTGCCACATGTTCTTGAAGATTTGTGCCAATGGCAGAGCTATGATGGCTGTTAGCTCTTTAAGTACCCTGGGGCGTAAACTGTTTGGGCCAGATACCTTGGTGTCCAGCCTCTCAAGACGTTCCTTCACATGGTCTACATTGATGAAGGGTAACAATTCTCTCTCACCTTGGCTGTCCCATACCATATTGAGCAGGGCCGTCCCTTGGGACTGGTGAAAAACTGATGCATAATACCCATTAAGCAGGGTATTTTCAGCCTACAAACTTCACTTCATAAATCTACTGAATACAAAAAATCACAGACTCAATGTAGACATTGGACTTATGACACATTACAACCTGCCTGACATCTGATCCACCAGGTACCAGCCTGAACTTACCATTTACATTTTTCCCCTCTCCTTCCTCTCCATCCTTTGTTTTCCTAATTTCTACCCATTTACTTTGAGACACCTTTTGGTTTATCTTTTGGTTTTCCTTCACCCATTTTTCCCTCATCCCCCCGCCCCCACTTCTCTACTCATTGTTTTCCTAATTTCCACCTATCTACATTCTCACTGTCCTCCTGTCACACTTTTAGCTTCTTTCATTCCCTGGAGATTTCAGAACAACAGAAAAGTCTCCCTATGCCTGAATAAGGGTACTTGTACCTGAAAGTTTGCAAATAACTTTCTTCCAACTACTCAGCTGGTCTAATAAAAGATATCTACCCAAAGAACCTTGCCTGCCCATGTCTTTACACCAACATGGCTACAACTAGAAATCAGTGCCCAGAGAGCTTCTGGCTTGGTTACGGGCTAATATGTAACAGTGGTAGGAAGCAGATGAAACAGTTGGTAAATATTTGCATCCATAAATAGGAGTGATAACCATTTGTATCAGTAAACAAAATACGAGGACATAGTTATATCTTAGACACCTGTAAATATCCACTTTGTGTCTTCTCTTGTGCTATATTTCTGCACAAATGAGCACCTGATGTACTTGTGTTTGCATTAATGAGAAGGAACTGTTGGCATGGATTTCTATGTAAGGAATTCTCCAGTTCAGAGTCTGTTTTGTCCTTGTGTTTCAAAGTATCCTAAACCTGTTAAACATATGTCAAGGATAACTGATTTCCCAGGGTATCTGGAGTAGAGAATAATGGGAGTTAATGGTGGGTAGTTTAAATGGGATTAATGGGAGTTAATAATGGGAAAGGAATGGGAATAGCTTGATTACCATTGCCTACTGTGGGGAAATACTATTGGTGAATATTAGAGGGAGAGTCTTGTCAGTAAAGCAACCACTGAACATGAATGCTATTATTATTATGTCCATAGGAAGGATTACATTCCTTTATCTAACTCTTAAATACTTAAATAGTCCACCAATTTTTAACATGGCAAAGTATAAAAGCTACTTTAAAAAAGTCAACCTGCCACAAAAATGCTTACTTTGCTACTAAAATTACACTCCTCTGAGAGGTGCAATGTGCCATGAAGAATTGACACCAGTAATAGGCTTAAGTTTGAGGGGCCATACAGTATAGCATGAACAACATCTGTATGACATCTCCACATACTGTACACACCTGCAATTCCCCATTCAGTCTCAGAGAAACCAGGTTTAATGTCTACAATCATTTCCTTACAGCTTCATCTTCAGTTTGTGAACATCTGCAATTATAACATCTTTACTGCTATAAGATTCTGCTATAAGACTGCTGTAAGATTGTGTACAACTACATGTATATGTTAGTTTCAAAACGCAATCTCTATCATCAGACAGGGGAAAGGTTACAAGGGGGCATTCTTGAGATCCGTTCTGAATTAGAAGCAATACAGAAAGCAGCTGGAAGACTCTAGAATCATTGATAATGCTATACTCATTCATATCTACACATGGTTCCACTCTCAATTTATAGGGTAAAAAATAAACCTTTTCTCACACAAAAAAAAAATGCTTTCAACAATTCCCAAGACATCAGGTAAATATTTTTAAAAGCGTTCTGAGGATCAGCACTCAGACATTTCAGAATTCCTGTACCCATTTTTTAAATGTTTTCCAAAGTCTTAAAGCATTTTCCGTATTTTCCTATTTCCTCTCTACCTGAATATTCTCTCTAATAACCATTTTTACAATGTGGGGGGAAGGGGAGATGACATTTTTGTCTTCAGGAGCTGAGATGCCAGAGCTTTTTCAGATACATCAACGGTTTATCCATAATTTCTAAACCATGTTCCAGATTCTCATATTAATTATGCAAATCCTTCTTATTTCAGATAAAGTTTGCTTTACTTTCTGAATAAATATATATAAGAAACCAAGAAACCAAGGAAATTTCTTCTTCGCTTATATCAGAAGCACCTCTATCGTCCCCCAATTCTTTCCAACTGCACAACAACTGGATAAAATAGCAACCTCCCAGCTTCAATATTCCACATAGCCAAAAATATTCTTGAGGTATCCAGACTTTTCTGACCGTATAGGTTAAAGGAAAGAGTCTCTCTAGCCAATACATGGCCCATTACTGTCTACTAAACTTTTTTCATTTCCCTTCTTTTTAGGCAATTGTCTCAAAACAAAACATAACTAATTTTTTGCAAACCTGTGATTCTCAAAGCAACAGAAGAAGGAAAGGTAGCACTACATTCAATATAGTTATTTTTAAAAGATGATCAAAACTTACTTTGCATTTAGGATTTCTTTTGGCTGACCAAAGTCTCACCCTCTGTTAATGGAAGTGTGTGTGTGTAATTTTTCTGTACTTTAAGGTTATCAGCTTAACAGATTTCTATTGTATTTTATATTCACAGATGGCAAGGGCAAAGCTCAACTCGAGAAGTGTTTTTATAATCTCCTAAGAATTTCATGGACTTCACCCACCAAGAGTAAGACCAACAAAACTTGATCCAAAACATTTCTAAGTACAGAAAAAGTACTTGCCTTTTATGATTTCTGCATAGTATATTCATGTAAGGAAGAAATTTCCAAGTTTAACTGCTTGGTCTGTCTTATGAACTAACAGTATTCCTTTAAATTCTATGAAATTACTGGTCAAGGCTATCAAAAATAACTAACATTTTAAGGGGCTTTAATTTTTGGAGTGAGTGCCCAGCACCCACATTTACACTTTACTTTTGAAAAGCCCACACATGTGCATTCAGACTCTCCTATGCCTCCATGTAAGTTCTTATCTCAGAGCACTGGTACAAACTTCTATCTTAGGTAAACTCAAACAACTGCTTAATTAACTTCTCCTTACTATATTTACGGATAAGGGTAATCAGAGAAGCTTCTCATAGATTAGAATGTTAATGATATTTGGGCCAATACAAGCACAAGGTAAAGAACATATGAGTCTACATGTTCTATTCCTTCTTATTAAAGCAGAACACCAATCAATCGCTATACATTTTAGAGAAGGAAAATAATTTCTAACAAAACAGTAATAATGCTTTATTAGTACTAGAACCTTTTCCCCCACTGTTGAAAAAATAGCAATAGCATATCTTGAGCAGCATACAAAATTGGCATTTTGAACTTAATACACAATCCTTTTCTGCCCGCATTACTGTTTGACTTGGATGTGTGTGACCAACTACTATAATGGCTGGACACTAGAAATGCAAACTATTAGAACTTCTATAATGTTATAATAGTTTCAGTTATTTAGTTTTTAGAAAAAATCGCTAAAAAGGCTTTATTTTGTACCATCTTTATAAAGTATCACAAAAGCAGTTTACAAAGCAATGAGATGGATACTGGTAAGACAATCTATATACACATACATCCTCAATAGCTATCATGCATACAACTTTGACTTCTGAACCAGCTTTATGGAATGGTGGGCAAGGCTTCCAATGCTAGGATATGATCCTTGCCAGACACCCAGCCTATATACAGAAAACCATCAATTTATAATTTACTTTCTTCCAAAGGAGAGTATTTTCAACACAGCAGTAGTCTCAGTATTCCACTGTATAGGTATGAGCCTAGGTTCGAATTTGCTTCAGACTCCATTATGAGAGTCCCAATCAGTTCTAACTGTGAAGGTGCTTGTTGCAGTATTAGCATATATTCGGCATAAACATGACAGACATTAAGTCACTTTTCCTAAGAAAGTGAACAGCCATCAAGTCACAATGGTATAACCAGGGCATGGTGACAGGATCAACCACCCCAGGCACCAAAGATGACGGGGAGCAAAAAACTTAGCTATTGCCACAGCCAAGAGATTGTGATCATGGCTGCAACAACTAGAAGTCACCCCTCTGTGCAGCAACTGCCCTGGGTGCCTGCCCACGTTGTCATGCTGCTGCCAAATCATGGCAATTTTCAAATAATTCTTAACCTAAGTATGATCTGAATGGGTGACTGAGAGGTAAAGGGCCTAGTATCCTAATTGTCCAGACTCACACTGACCCAATTCCCTCCTAAAATTTATATTATTTTGCAAAATAATTTCCAATTAATTTAAGAAAATAGCAGGGCAAAACTGTTTCCTCCAATATTTAGATTTTATATAGAACACAGGTCTATTTAAAATTCATAATACATTTATATCTTCAAAGTGCTCAGAACTATAAAATAATTAATCCTCCTGTGAACAAATAATGCTATATCATGTTCTCATTCCACACCTGAGAAAACTATAAGTTAACAGAGTCAAAAAGGGAAGGTGAGTTCTTTGTTCTTATTCCAAAACTTCAGCCACCAAATCATGCTTACACTTCTTATATAAGGGATTCCCATTGAAGAGCCATTATCAATTTTTCCATTGCTCATCACAAAGCTTCTCGTAAACAATACTATCGATACAAAACTTATAATGTAAGTGATAGATTACCAAGGCAGCCAAATGACAAACAAACAGATGTCACTGTTTAAAACTGACTCCTCTCTATCTTATCCTACACGTATAAGAAATTTGATTCTGTCTCCAGAAAACAAAGAGGGAATAGATTGCCATCATCTCAGTAAATGAGACACACTGCACCCTTTTGTTTTTATTTAAAGTTCTGGTAGCAGCAATGGTGATAAGGAAATGAGCTGGATAAAACGGGTTATTATGTCAATAAAAGAAGAGTTTTATAATAAAATAAAAAGATGTGATAGAATCTGCGTAATTTAACAATACTGATTAAAGTCGCTCTCTTTTTTTACTCTTTAGAACAATTATTGTTATAATGTTATTTCCCAACTCTGATTAATGTGATCTTGTTCCTTTTCTTTTCCACTAGGAATAGCAGGAAGGACTCAGATTATAGCCTACTCTGTACCTGGTAAAACACAGAAATGCAGCCTAAATCACTAGCAGACTGATGTCGAGCTAACTTGCTAAGAAATCTCTATTATAGTTACGCCCCAGGGATTTAAACAAGTCAGGCAAGCAAAAGTCAAGCTTGAAACTGATCTGACGTGCTCTTCATGATTACTGTATGGGTATCAGTTGTACTACCAACATCCGTATTTCTCTATTACATTCACCCATTCTGTTTTTTCCTACCAATAAAATAGTATTGGAGAAATTTTCTATTAACAGGCACATTTGCAACATTTTCCCTGTGTTTTTTTTTTTAATTAACATGCATCTGCTTGTTTTAAACTGAGGGTATTATCCTGAGCAATATTATGCATGTAAAAATCCAGGGCAATAACCAAGCTGATTTGCCGGAGCTTATGGCATTTCCTCTGTTTGTGGATGAAAAATTTTGACAATTTCAGTGTTATCAACTATTTTTTACATTATTTTTGACAGCTTCTTTTAGGGTTTTAATAACATATAAGGTTTCCCTCTGATTCATTTTTTGTTAATTTATTTTTTGTTCTTTTTTGGCAAGGGATGGGCTGTTTTATTTTGCTTCTGATTTATTATTCTGGTTGGCATAGGTGGGTTTAATACAAGGGATAACTTAAATACCTATATGATATATCCCTTTGCTAGCCTATCCAGAAATAGTTCTCAGCCAGATTTGCAGACAAGCAGTTGCCTGTTACTTGGTACAGAGGGAGAAAGAGGGAGGAAGACAGGAAAATGAGAAAGAGAAAAGAATTAAGCTATAAAATAAAGCAGTTGATCCAGTTTATTACAAAATACTTGTAATTCTTCCCGGTATATTCAAAACTGGGTTCCAGCGTACGTCTAAGCTAAAAGGTGGAGTTATGAAATTAGTAGCTTATCTGAGGGGAGTAACATCTGGTACAAATTACGCAGAACCCGAGAAGCCAGTGAGTTACAATGAATCCTTTACTTATGCTTTCAAAACAAAAATGTTATTTAAGTATAGGGATGTGCCAAATTATGCATACACATCCATGGAAATGAACACTGAGGACAGAGGGACTTTCACTACAGAGCTACCATCTGGATTAGCAGCATTCTTATCCAAAAAATATTTAAAAACTGATACACCCATATACCAATTGAACGGGTAGCAGAGGCGAAGGTTGTTAAATAAGGCAAACATTTTGCTTATATTTTCAAGTGCTTGGTTTTAATTATAAGCCAGTCAATTGAGGCAACGAATCTCTATTTTTGGCATGCTCAAACAAGCTGGTAACTTAAGAAACCAGTTATTTTTCACTGTATATTAAGAGCCAGAGTCTGCAAATTGCTGAGTTCATTCAACTCCCACAGATAGTTAAGGCTGCTCAGCATCCAATGAGATGCACACAAGCCCCAATCCTAAAAGCGCTAATGCATATACTAAAATTCAAAGTCCTGTGGATGAAGCCTGGAGCTTCGCTGAACTCAGTGTGGTGTTCTGTGATGCCAGGGTTTCAACCCGTAATGCCATTCATTTCAACAGAGACTACTAACATATATAAAAAGTGAAGCATAGTAAATGCCTGCAGAACCAGGATATTAGATACAATAATGCAATATAATGCAATATAAAAATCTAGATTAAATAAATTATTTGTGCTTCGAAAGGTGGTGCTTAGCATCTACTAACACCATTGCGTAAAGCAGTCTCTTCACACACACTAGTATATAACAGTGGTTATTAGCATTTTTAGGCTTGAGGCACCCCTCAGAAAATGCCAGCTCTTAGCTTTCATTACTTTCCTGACTATGGAACAGTAACAGAGTGATTCTGTTGTAAAGGACTCAGAAAGACTACAACAGATGTTGTTTTTGATGGTATGGATTCCAATTTGAAATCTCTAGATTTACCTTGGCTGAATATAAACATTGACATGATCTGGGAGAATTCTCTCATATTTGTTCTCCTAAAAGAAAAACTAACCTGGAGTTTCCTGAACAGACTTTCAAATGCTGAGCCCCTGAAGAGTAGAGAGCTTGCAGTGCCCCTGCGCACACACATCTCAGCATACTCTACAAGCTCCCTTCACCTGCCGAGAGAGAAAGAATGGCAGCAGCGCACAGGACAACCTACCTCGCTGGTCGAGACTGCTCAGTCAGTCTGTGTCTCAATGCATCATAATATGGCAATAGTGAAGGGGTCATGCTTTGCTCCCTGCTAAGATGGAGCAGTAGAGTCCAGCCTGAGTGACACACTGTCTCCCTGGAGAGGGTGAAGGGGGAGGAAGTGCAGAAGCAAAGTACCCTAGGATGCTGGAGGACCAGGCTATGGCTTCCCTCAGAAGGAAATGCATACAGACATTTGCTCTCTCACGAGAAATTCTCCCAAGAGCAATTTCACCCTGGTTGTTCCTGAGTTATTTTTCACCTAGAGTGGTGATTTTTGCTCTGAGAGAAAAATCATGAATGTCTATACACTTGTGGTTTCTACTGGGAAAGCAACAACTCTCCCAGGAGAAACTGAATGTCTGTACGCAGCCCATGTGAATCATGTTTAGAAGTTTGCATGCCTAATATTATGTGGCACCCTGTGGCAGTATTAAAAGGTCTTGTGGCATCCCAGGATATCACTACACCCTGTTGGAGAATCATTGTTATATTATCTAAAAATCAGAGAATATATGTATAGTTTAAACCATCAAATCTTTTTAGAAGTGCCATACATACAATCATTACCAGCACATAAATATTGCTGCACTTACATACATGAACCAAAAACCTGTTTACATGCCAACATACTTGAAAGATAAAAACATCAATACAAAGACGCTACCAGATCAAACAGATACAATGTAGTGAAACCAATGGCTAATTTCCAACATATTTGAAACATTGTTATTTTTGCCAATACAACCTGAGCATTTTCCCAAACTTCCAGTGCAGGCTGGATACCATATAATTTCAAGCAAACTGAAAATATTGTGAACCTTAATATAGAAGCTACACAACTGTAGGACTGGCATACTGTTAAATTAAAAGACTATACTGGAAAAAAAATCCAAAATTAACAATTAAAGAGAAAAAGCATTAAGTTAACTAGAAGCTCAAACCTTCCTGCTAAGTACAACAGTATCTTCAGAGCAGTTCATAATGAGACAAATGCATTTGCTATTTTGAGGTATTTTTCAAGCATCTGAGCTTAGTAAAACCTTAAAAAAATGTTCCACATCTGGAAATAAAGTATTTTCTTACGTCAAGACAGAAGGACTCAAGGACATAATGGCTGCTTGCTGGAACACCTGTCTCTGAATGAAAAATGTTCCCAAAACAAGTTATATTTTTTTCTGTAGCAAGCATAACTTGAAGTGGAGAGTTTAAATAATAATTTGAGACCTAAAGCAGCATCTGTATGAAATTGAAAGAACCTGGCAGGGAGATTAGATTCTAATTTATTATAAAATTAAGAAAAACAGTTACAAAATATTCCTTTAAGTAAAACTTATGAATTCACTGTTCATAAAAGGTGGCTTAATGACTAGTCCCAGACAGCCTGAAACCCTCTATTTTATCCACAGACCAGAAAAAAAAACCACTGCCAATTGCTGATGTGGCCACTAGTCTCCTGGGAACTAAACTCACACCAAAAACTCAGAATCCTAAAATGTTATCAGATGGTAGTTTGTTTCAGGTCAGCCTACTGGGATGGATTCAAACTATACATCACCGAACCATTTTCCAAAATCATTCAAGCCTTTCTACAAAAAATGTAGAAAAACCCCCAGAAAATGAGGAAAAATAACTTCTTAGGTGACACAGGGAACAGACCTTTACTTGGTAATCAAAAGATCAGGACACCGGGTCTCCTGCACTCCTGGTATAGTTAAGTACATTATGTGCATTCATCTGTGAACCTGGAATTGTGCCTTCTTTCTGATCAGTGGTTCTATTCTGAAGCTGTAAGGCTAAGAAAATCCTCACTTTAAATTCCCTGATGATTCTGCAAGAATAAAGTCAGCAAAAACAGAATCAGGTGCAGTTTATTCTTCAGGCATATCTGCCATGCTTGCACAACAACTCAAATGTGAAGGTTGCTTACTCATTTAAACCAGTGGTTTTGAATTGAGATATGCATACCCCAGGGGTATGCAGAGTTTTGCCAAGGGCTACATGCCTAAACTTTAATAATGGTGGTGCAGCTTCTGACTGGTCAATATGCAGTGAGTAAAAGCATGGTCATCAGTCATGCTACAAGGTGGTCTATACTCTTCCCGACAAATGAGCATGAAGAGATGGGTGTAGAGGGTATGAGCTGAAATATTTTGCAGGTAAGGGGGATAAAGAGGTATGCAGACCGTGACTGCTTTCACTCTAGGAGATGTTCCTGTGCTGCTTTTGCCCGGGCCCTGGATCCCGGGGGCCCTGGGCTTACAGGTGGGACCTGGTGTCTACCTCTGCTGGTGACAGGAGGACCCCTAAACTCGCCTGCCACAACTTTGAATGTAATCTCAGTGGGGGGTCCCCGCCTTCCGGTAGCCACCAGTGTGGGCGCAGTTCCTGGCGGGCAGCCTTGGGGCTCCATCCTCCCCTACACCCCAGCCATTCGCCACCTGTGGTCCTATCACCTTTAGGCTTCCTCAATGTCCCAGCTCTGCCGCTGTCTCTCTTCTCTCCTGCCGGCTGCCTGCTCCGGCCTCTGGCTCAATATGGTGTCTGCCGGGGCTGCCAGCCCAGGCCTTCCGCCTCAGCCCCTTCTTTCGTCTGGCCGCTCGTCCCGGCCCAGACTGGGTTGCTGCTGAAGCGGCCGGTTCCTTCATCGGCTCATCCATCTGTAGCACTGCCAGTTCCTTCACCGGCTCTGCAGCCTACCCTCACTGGCTCCGCTAGCTCCCGTGCCGCCAGTTGCCTCACCGTCGCTGCTGTTCACTGTGTCATCACGCCTCCTCAGGGCTCTACTGCTCCAGATGCTGCCGGTTGCCTCACCAGTGCCGCTGCTCGCCCCGTCATTACTCCTCCTCGAGGTTCTATGGCTCCAAACCGCACTGGTTACCTCACCGGCACCGCTGCTCGCCCTGTCGTCGCTCCTCTTCAAGGCTCTATGGCTCCAGTGGTTACCTCACCAGTGCGGCTACCTGAGCCGTAGTCAATTTCACCTCTGCCTCTGCAGCCGCTGGAGTTGGTCCCGCCTCCAGCTGCGCCGCTGGCTGTGCTATCAGCTCTGCCGGAGCCCAAGCTGGCTCCGATCCTCACCCCCGCTGCGGCCCCGAGTGGCAGCGGAGCTCCTTCACATTGGGGCTCCTCCCTGTAGCCCCTCCTCTCCGGCTGCCCCGCTGTTGCGACGCAGCCGCTTATTTTCTCCGGGAGGCATCCTCCGCCCCTGCTGCTCTGACACAGCTGGATAAAAGCCCAGCTGATCACTCGTGCCGGTTCTTCGGCATGCCTGCTTCCCCTGGTGCTTCTGGCCCTGTAGGAGGTGAGTGGGACCCCGTACTACCTCGGGGTCCCTTTGGCGTCCCGGCTACCCTGGGACACAGACAAAAAAAAAAGTTTGAAAACTACTGATATAAACCTACCAGTTTGGATTTCAAAGTCAAATACTATGTTTAGTTGCATGCTAAAGTGAGATATACTATAAGGCCAACATTTATGACATCATAAGTAATTCTGAAAGAACAAAATACTTCATCTCATCATAAGATACATACTATTGTGCAATAAGCAACAGACTTAGCATCCGCAAAACATTTCTAGGATTGGTGCCCTATTTTGCACACCATACTTCCACACATTATTTCTATTGTTCTACTCTGAACATGTTTGAAACTTTGAATATTTTTAAAATGAATACTGAATGATAGCATTTAGTGATGCACTGAGATGCACTGGATTGGGGTGAAGAGAACAAAAGTGTTTATTACATTTTAAGTCCTAGCACCTTCTTGCACCACACATATGGAACTTTAGCCTAATCCAAAAAAATTCCCTTGTCTTCCAATTCCAGTTCATGGGGGAACCAGATCCCACTAGAACAAAACATTACCAGCACCAGCCACAGGCATTTCCATTATAACACTGATCAGCTTTCTTGAAGATTTATCTTAAATTAGAAATATTTCCATTATAAGTTTTATTTTTTCTGTGGCAAGCATAACAGATTCTGACACATCATGCATAGCCATGGGCTGCTGACAGTGGGCCTAAAATGCCTACACACTGCCCAAGTCACCTAGCAATCTTAAAAAAAGCAATTGTGATGCCCGGAGCAAGAGTTAAATTCTAGGCTTAATCTAAACAAGCAGGGAACAGAGGGAACAGCTGATCTTAGGCACAGAGGAAATTTCCTTCTACTGAGGAAAGGACTTAATAGACTTAAACTTTACCATTAGCAATACAAGAGTCAGTGGCCTATTATTGCTCCATCCAGCCTACCAGCCTCTTTCATCCCATCCCCCAGACTAAGAGAAACTTCAGCTCCCATAAGAAAGAAAGAGGCAACAATATTTTTCCACCCCTATTAGTGAAGAAAAAGTCCTCTCTGAGCCAGAGAGAGGTGGTAATGCCCTGGTTCTCAAAGTGAAGGTTTATGAATGCTTTTACTGAAGAATGTATGGTTTTAACAAACAGTACCCTAAATTATGTAGAATAGGAAAAAAAGTGCGTCTCATTTTTCAGGGCCAATATATACAAACACATCCTGCTAAATTGGTAACAAATGCTCTTAATTATTTTGGCTGAGCTAAGTTTTCTGATAAGACATATTTTTATCCTAGAAAAAATTAACTACAATTTAAACACTTTCATCTTGTTCCTCTTGATGCAATACATTTTAAGTTCATGCTCTAGTTCAGTCAAATCAAATAGTTTAACTTAGTTTATTCCATTACTGGTCATAACAGGATGTATTCAAAATATGTATTTATGTTCACTTAATTGTTCTGCATCAAAGTTAGCAAAATGTATCTGGATAGTGAGCATACTAGCTACATACAGTACACTGTAGATCAGAAATCCAGACAAAGTTATTAGCCAGCAGGGTAACAGAATAATTTCGCCTCATTCAGGAGAAAATACAGTATTTTTGTCTTCCAAGTTGGAGGAGATCAGGAACATGACCCATATAATGTGCTTCTATCATGGTTGTTTCTTTCTTTAGCATCTTTGAATGAATAAACAAGAAGCAGCATCAAGGAGTTAACAGCACTCATTTGGAAACAAGTAATAAGGAAAAAATGTTATTTTTATTGGTCTTTTTTGTCTAGATGAGTAAATGAAAAAACAGCAGCAAAAATTAGCATTATCCTTTAGAAAATCTAAAAATGCTGATAGTACGTTCATATAGGATTACACCTTTTTGGCAGCTGAATTTAAGCAAGGAAGAATCATCCCGGAGGTTCAGCCCAGAATACAATGATTCTAGCCTTGGTTCATAACTGTACAAAGGCCATGACAGCAAAAACAAGTGGATGGAGTCCACAAAATGCTGGAAAGTGAAAGAAGGTTAAGAGTCAATCACACAGCTGAGACAGGGGAAATCAGCACTGGGTCAGTATATGCTATCCTCAGTGAAGATCAGGGATGAAAATGCACTCAGTAAAAGAGGTGTCCAGAATTTAACCATTGATTGGAACAAGGGTGGCCAACAGCTGTCTCCTGGCTAGGCTAGGACACTGCCCCCTGCCCCTGGGGGGCTGCCTAATGCTGGGACAGGGACAATGTCCCCCTGCCCCAGCAGCAGGGAGCTCCTGGGCCCAGCTCCCTGATCAGGGGCAGAAGACTTGGAAAGAGCTGCAGAGAGGGGGCAGGTCTCAGACCCCTGCCCCAATCTGCCAGTGGGGCAGCTAACAACTAGCTCACTGATAGCTGCCCCACACTAAGATTGGGGCAGGGGCCTACCCCACCCCTGCATCTCTTCCAAGCCCCATGCCTCAATCACTTAATCAGGGCATGAGACTGGGACCTGTCCCTGACTGGGACAGTTCCCAGCCCCTGCTCTACGATCATGGGGCAAGGGCTGGAAAGCCTGCTCCCCACCCAGCTGCATGATTGTAGAGATGGGGGGGGAACAGGCTGGGGACCTGTTGACTGCTCAGTTCTGTGACATGGAGCTAAGCAGGGAACAGGCTCCCCAGCTTGCTCCCCACACAACTCATGGAGTAGGAAGCTCACCCAGGTTCCCCAGCCTGCTCTCCGCCTAGCTCCACAATCACAGAGCTGGGCAGGGAACAAGCTCCCCAGGCCCCACCAACAAGGAGCTCCTAGAACCAACTCTGTGGTCTCAGAGCAGGTGGCTTGGAGCTCCCTGTTACCATGGCAGAAGGACATAGGACCTGCCTGGGCTCCACTGGCAGAGCCCACCCCAGCAGCAGGCAGCTCCTGGGAGCAGGAAGCAATCTCCTGCCCCACCAGTGGCCAGCTGACCAGGAGTAGATTTGCTCCCAGTTAGGCATCTACATGAGCACTGCTACGCAATAACTAATTGCAACTAAATTTGCAAGTAGGAAATTTACTCATGAATAACAAGGTTTATTGCACAGTAAGTGTGTGCACGTGTAGACGCACATGCTTTCTGCACAGTAAACTACACTACTATGCAGGAGAGCATCTTGTGTAGATGTCCTTACTAAGGCCAAAACATGGGCTCACTGCTTTGATCCTGAAATTAAATGGCAAGTACGCAGCAAAAGGATAAGCAGGGTCCAACTTCCAAGAAACTGAAGGAGGTGCTATCATTCAATAAGCTACAGTTTTTTAGAATGTGAAGCATCCCACATACCTTTCTACAAGCAAGATCTATGGGGAATACCATTAGCGCTGTACTTGTGAGAAGCTATTATGAACAAATACCATTAAAAATCATAACAAGAAACGCTGCTTCTCTAGGATAATGCACCACCCAAGACACCCCAAATTGCTGTAACCAAATATGACTTTGAATTAATTTGCCAACCAACCTATTCACCAGACTCAGCTCCCCCAGACTTCTATCCATTTCCCATTTGATGGAATACCTTGGCAAGAAGAGTTTCAAATGATAAATGAGGAGATTGAAGCAGCCAAGGTGTTTATTGGCATAAAGGAAAAGGAGTTTTAGAATGAAGCCAATTTGTAGCTGCACTGAACCACATGCACTGATGATAAAGAGAACTATAATGAAGCATAAAGTGAAACATATATTGTGTTTCCTCTTCTGTCATATTTTCTGAACATCCCTTATATTGTAACCATGGTACTAGAAGCAAAGAAACAAAGTTGCCCATATTTGAATCTAGTGCTGTACTAAAATATAAACTTCTCTGTTATAAATATTTTCAGACACCAACCTATCTTCTTCAGGTAAGAAATAATGGCATTAAATCAGAAATACAAAACAAAATCCAGGTATTTTTCAGGCTCGAGTGTTACTGTCCTCAATAGTACAGATTATTAACAATGGAGCATATCTCCAAATAAAATGCTTTCAAAGAACTATGAAATTTCACTAGTTGAAGACCTTGTCAAGAAGGAAATTCCTCCATCACGTTAGTGAAGGATACAGCTAAATAAGATGCTGACAGGTGCCATGAGCATGTCTCTCAAGTCTTCTATTACAGACTAGAATATTTCCAGATTCCTACTCTTTCCCCTTCCTGTTCCAACTCTAGCATCTTAGAGAGCCATCTTTAAAGCAGCCACTTTTGACTATGCAAAGTTTGTTGTATTTAATCTACCCAGCATTTGTTTGCTTAAGTTTCACTTCACACCCATTAATGAAGTATAGCACTTTACTGTGCCTGATGAAAAAAAATAGGATGAATAACACACAGGTTTATTTAGTAATACTTTAGTATCTCTGGTATGTTATACAGAATAGTTCAGGAAAAAAGTAAAATCCACTAAACAAAACTATAAATCATATTTAGCTAGCAAACTCCATGTAATTAGGTCAAGCTTCTACTAAAATACTAACATTCCAAACAGCATTTTAAAAATAGTAACTCAATACCAAATTATATGCTGCTAAGGTTTTTTGTTTCGGTTTGTTTAAAATGTACCAAAAGCACATGCTGAACAAATCAGCAAGGCAAAGTAGTTATTTTGAGGACATACATATTGGTAAACATTTTTAGTCTACTCACAGTATGTTCTCAGTCTAATTACCATTTTGAGGTATTTCCATTACTTCCTATGTAGAAACCCTGTAGTTAAAAGCTCAATTTCTTTCTTATGCCACACTCAGACAACTTACACAGATACTCTGATGACCTTTTCCCTTACTAACAACTATTTCATAATCTAAAGATTGTGAAAACAATACAAAGCAGTAAGCCTTTTTTTTATTATTTGTCTGAATAAAAAAGACTGTACTACATAAATGTGAAGAGTAGCTATGGGGATAAAATTTGCACAAATACGTAAAAGACTTAGGGACCAAACCCAAACTGATCTAATAGGTGCTTCCACTTTAGCATCACAATACCCTAAAGTTTCCCAGAAGAGTAACCAGAACAGGCTATATGTAGAGGCTTCCAACACAGTAAAATAGAAAACATAAGTGGCTTTCATAAGCAACCCAGACTGCCTCGTTGCACAGGAGGTAGGAGACTACATTTAGCCAAGAAAAAAGTGCTAAGCATAGGGATGTATCTCAATTTCTACCTTTTCCTGGAGTGCAGGTATCAGACTCAAGGCTAAAAGGGAGGTGCTTCCATCATGTTAGGATCCAAACTCTTGAGAGAGAGAGAGCGAGCTAACCTATGCCAGAAAGTCTAACTGATGGCACTGGCACACCTTGCCCAGGTAAAAAAGACAAATAAGGTTTAGGCCTTCCTTACCTGGATGGAACTCAATCTATGTCCCAAAAAAAGGCCCTCAACATTAAGCTATAGGCTAAAATGTGAACCTTTTCTCCAGTCCTCTGGCATTCAGGTTCCTGATGCCTGTGTTATTTCTGACTTGTAACCAATAAATTCTGAAGAAAGGATATTCCTTAAAATATCCTATGCTAGCAAGGATGGTGTACCTTTACTTTGTGGGTCTGACTTTATTTTAAAAGAAAAATCGAAGTTCCTTTGAGTTTTTTTTAACTCACTACTAAGTCTCATGTTCTTTAATGCAGCAATTGGACAATTATTGATAGTACACTACAGGGCACTGCCACAACGTTAGCTAAATGGTTTGTCATGGATTATCTTGATAATCACTTAGTATTTGTTAAGTGCCCACTCTTGTAATTTTCTATTACTTATTCATATGGATTTATTTCAAGATCCTGACTATTACTCTTCACTAATTTACAAAAATTCACACAAAGGACAAATATTAGAAGTACAACAGCATCAAGAGACCATGACTAGGATACTCAAAGGTCCCCTAGAATGAAATTCAGGCTTCGATGAAGTGAATGGTAAAACACTCACTGATTTACTCCAAGTGATGCAGTGACTGAATATAGGTACCAAACCATTTAATCCTCTTTCCTTTAAAAAGCTCACCCTAACCTACTGTTACACTTTGTTCTAGTGTCTTGATTCTTCTACATACCTTTAACTACTATTGGGAACATATCCCACATGAACACAGCTTACTACCATCTTCTCTCATATAGGGAATCTCATTAAGAGCATAGACAAGAAAACTGTAAAGCTTATTCTCCATTCCTCTGGGCAAGAAGAACTAGCTGTGAAAATAAGAAACACCCCCAAAAGGGGTACATGTGGCAGGGCACTGGTAGTGCTGCTGCTAAGGACTAAGGACATCAGGCAGGTGCCTGATGAGGGCAGCCATTTGAAGGCCCAGCTCCCTGAGCTGAGGGCAGTTCATGACTGGCCAGCAGAGGAGAAACATCTCTCTGCTGAGCTCTGCCAGGAACAGGGAAGGTATGGGGATGAAGGAGGCCTCATTTGTCCTGAGTAAGACATGAAACTGTACCCTGCTGGGGAAGGCAGAAGGTCTGGTGGGGGCTCTCTGTGGCAAGGGAGCCCCAAAGAAAATGCCAAGCCAACTGCCTTCCTAATGAAAGACAAGTGTGGGGAGCCTTATAATCCCTGCCCCTATATCCCTCGTGGGTTCAGCTGGGAGTCCTGAGGCAGGGCACAAGCCAGCAGAGGGTCCTGGAGTAGGGCTCCGGCTCTTTGTGAGTCCTGTGGCTGCAGAGACCCTGAGAGGAGGCCAGGCACGATTATGACTACCTGAGCCTCACAGGGTGTAATACCCCAGGGCAGAGGGCCAGGCAGGGCTATGGCCACCTGAACCAGGTGGCCCAGTGAGAGGGCCAGGGGCCTGGAGCCCAGTATGCATTTGTCTGTTTGCATGTACGTTTTATGAAAGATCCAGTGCAAACCACTGGTGGATGCCATCTTCGAGGCTTGGGCCACAGTGTAGGGGTGGAACAGAGCTGCAAATATCCCCCTAAACATTGGCATTCAAAAAGGGCAGTCTCCTGACTGATTAATATCCTAATACTATTACATCAAGGCATGGCAGGAGAACGAGGTGGGTGGCTAACCCAAAGACAGGAGGCGGGCTAGTGCTTGCACCGGGCATGAAAGTTTGTCCACCACAGTACATTTATCTACTTTTCTTCTCTCTGTGACCATACTTGCTAGTGTCAAATGAAGACATACTGTGAATGAGGACATACTTGCTAGTGCCAAATAAAGACATAATGTGCTTTTCTATTATGGAGGTGTTAAGGTGAGAATCATCACGCCTAGGTGTTCATCTGACAGAAAAAGGAGCAAATGAAAAATTTCAGGAATGTTAAAATAAGAAAACAACTGATTTTCATTAGAAAGTCAGTCATCAACAGTCAGAGCACTATACCCCATACCATTACTCCAGTTTAAACTAGTAATATCTGTTTGGTAACAGCTGAATATTTTCTTTTTAAATGGCTTCTCTTATGATAAAGTTCAGATTAATTATTTTAAAATTTAACAAAATGTCACCATTTTTGTGCTGAAGATCTAAGTTCCTGTGCTTTTTTTACTGTGAATAACAGACAAATTTAAAAAAGCAGCCAAGCAAGTGGTTCAAAGAAACTACGTTTATTTTTTTAATTCCCAGAAGATGCAATTTTAAGCATATTTGGCTTTGGATTCACAATCTATAGATCTCAAGTTAAATCATTTTGGTTAGAATTATATTAAAAATTTCCCCCATCAGTTGTCAAATAGGAATATTTACTTTCCCACCAAATCCAGACTAACTTAACTCTACAAACCACATATTTTTGTAACAAAATCAAAAGTTCCCCAAACTAAAAAAGTAGCCTGGATTTTCCTGGGCATAAATCATGCTTCTCCAGTAAAAAAAAAAAAATCAACATTATGAAGGCCATTAGTTAGATGCTTATAGATCATTTGTGGAACACAAAATTCTTTAACTTCTAAACTGATTATTAATATATAAACAACCACATCATAGAATTATTTTTAATTTAATTTTTTTTCCATACCACAGAAGCCACATGCATTCCTAATACAGAAATCACCAGGAAACAATGGATTTTGATAAAGGTACATGAATTTTAGGATGCTGTGAAAGAGATTATCATCAGTGAGATTTCATTACATGCAATCAAACTGCATTAAAATAGCAAGCAAATTGTAGAATGGAAATAATGGACACAATAGGTCCAGACACCATAACAGCCACATTAAGGCAAACAACTATTCTACCCGACTCTAAAATCAAACAGAAATCAATAACTCATCCCAACTGTTCACATTTTTGACTAAGGGGAAAAACAATTTCTTATAAGCAACCCCCGCTTAACGCTGTTTCACTTAGCGCTATTTCACTATAGCGCTAATTTTACATTGATACCCGATTCCACTTAATGCTCAGCAAGTTTCATTATAATGGTCATGGGCATTGTACAGCTGGCAATGAAACTGACACTAATCCTGGCACCCCTGATTCTGGTGGCTTTAGAAAGTGAAAGTTGGTTTGGTATAACACTCAGTTTTTCAGGAACCAATTAAGAGTGCTAAGCAGAGGTTGCCTGTATGTTTACAGTAGCATCAGGCAATTATTTCAGTTGGAGGGCCACTTAACAAGTTTTAGTGAGGCATCGAGGGCCACAATGGCAGCCCCACCCCTTGACAGATGCCCACTCTCCTGGTTGCCATCTTGTGACCGAAAGTCCAGCTAAACCCTAACCATTGCCACTGGAAGTCTCTCCCCTTACCATACCTTTTGGGGGTGGGGTTTGCTTGTACATTGTGTGTGAAGAGGTGTAGAGGTATGGTGGTGGGAGTATGTGGTTGGGGGTGTGGGTATGGTGCGGGTGCAGTAGGGGAGTGTAGGAGGGGTGAGTAGGTGTCTGTATGAGTGTGGGATGTGTGGGGGCTGTCTGGGGATGTGGCTGAAGTGTGGAGTATGTGGGACTACTGGGTGTGTGTGTAGGTATGGTGGGAATGGGAGGGTGTGGAGGGGCATGTGTGGGGCATATATGTAGATGTGTGTGAGGGCATGGGATGTGTGGGTTGTGTGGGACTTGGATGTGTGTGTGTACAAGTATGATGAGGGAGTGGGGTGCGTGAGGGGGTGTGAGTGCATATGTGGGGAGCTGTAGTTATGTGTATGTGGGGTGTGGGTGTATGTGTGGATGTGTGTAGGGAGTGTGATGTGTGTGGGTTGAGGTGTGGGGTGTGTTTGTAGGTATGGTTGGGGTGGGGGTGTGCACGAGTATGGCAGGGAGTGGGGGCTGTATGTGTGGATGTGTGTGAGGTGTGTGTTTGGGGTGTGGGTTGTGTGGGACAGTGTTGGGTGTTTGGGGGTATGTGTGGATTCAGTGTGTACATGTGGGGGGCTTTCAACCTGCCTGCTCTTCAGAATGTAGCTGAGTAAAGCCCCTCTGCAGGCAGGGGGAGAGGAGTGGGATCGGCACTGCCTGCCTGGCAGGAACTGCAAAGGGCAGGAAACCAATTACCACCAGCGGGCAGCAACAGAACCCCCTGAGAGAGAAGAGAGAAGTACAGGGAACCAAGCCTGTCATCAGTGTCTCACTTGGTCTCTGTCCCACACTTGTCCACTAGGGCTGCAGCGGTGCCAGCACTGACTGGTTCCTGCTGCTTCTATCTCATAAGCCTGCCTGGCAGGGCTGCACCAAGTGCACACTAGCTCCTGCTGCTGCTCCCCAGCTTGTGCCTGTTCTGTGCTTGCCCCATGAGGCTTTGTGAGCAGACAAGCTCCTTCACACCCTCTCCTCCATCCACATGCTCCCCTGCCTGGCACAAGCAGAACCATAGGGAGCTAAAGGCAGAGCGCACCCCACTCCTCTCAACAATGTATTTTCCCCTATGTACCTGCTGCCTGGAGTGCTGCCACAGGGACAACGCAGTCCTCCATCCCCTTCCCCCAGCCATGCTGGTGTCTCTCACTCCCAGCTGGCAGCCCCCAGCGCTGGCAGTGCCCTGCACTCTAAACCCACAGTCCCCCACCCTCCTGATGCCCCTCACTTGTAAGAAGGAGTTGTTGCTGGTGGATGGGGGAGCCCAGCAGTTCCCTGGACAGTGGCAGCAGCAACCCTGCTCTGAAGCTGTGCCTGCTGGTGGGGCTGGCACCATCTGGCAGGGGTTACTGGGAGCACAGTGAGCTCTGCACCAGGCAGGACTCGGTCCCATGCAGAGCACAACAGGGGCAGTCAGTGGGACCAGATGCAATTAATTGGTAGGTGACTGCTTGTGGGCTAGATCCAATCAGCTGGTGGGCTGAATGTGGCCCATGGGCCATAATATGTCCACCTTTGACTTACAGTCACTGATATGGTTGATGATCATAGTATGATAGTGTTTATCATACTATCAGTTTTACAAACAACAACATTTTAGATGTTCCCTAGAAAGGAAAATAGTAATGGTTTAGAGGAGGGGTTGTCAACTGGAGGTACCTGGGAAGGCCCCAAGCGGTACATGGTGGTCGTGTAGAAAAGTGGGGCTACTTGGGAAGCATGCCACCACTGCCTGAAGGCAACATCTCCCCCAATCATCAACTGGCTGCCACCCCCCCACATCAACTAGTTGGCGGGGGACCCCCAATTGTCCAGAGGGTACAGTCAGAAGGCGTACACTCCTTTAAAAAGGTTAAAAACTCCTGGTTTACAGCAGGGGGGGCCAACCTTTTTGGAAGTTGTGCCACAAATTAGACCTGTACTCCACTCAGTGCCACTGCAATCTCCTTCCTATGCCTCATTTGCTTCCTGCCCTAATTGCTACCATGCTGCCTGTCCCATTCCAGTTTGCCAAGGACAGAAGCTGCCTATGACACAGGTTGGACACCCCTGTTTTAGAGGATGTGCTAATACTACTGATCATTAGGACAAAATGAACCCCAAGGTAGAAAGTGAGATTTGTACTCTACAATCACTTCTCCTAAAGAAAAACTGTCAGCTTTACTGCTGTTGGCTTTTGTTCCCTGCCAAAAGTCATATTCTAATAGCATATTCTTCAATAGCATGTCCTAATTTTTTTAAGGTACTTAAAAAAAAGCAATAGACATTTTGCTATTCTCCAATTGATGTTTAAACAAATCTTGCAAGAAGAGAGAGACTGTCTGACTGTATAGATTAAATATTACAACTAACTGAGAATCCCAGGCTTGATTGAAGCCAATGGAAGTTTTGCCATAGACTGGGGAAAGTAAATTGCAAAATGTTAATAGACAGACAAAATAAATAAAATTATTCCCCACTGACTTTCTGGTTAAATTAATCTTCCATGTAAATTATATTTTTCTTGTTTTATATACAATCTGTATATAAAATCCAAAAAAATGCAGATATTCTACCACTGAACATAAGAAATGATCAACTAGGATAAAAGGAACTTCCAATGCCCCAGAACTTTGGAAAAAGTTATATTGAAATGAACATAAATAAGCATAATAATTGTATGAAAACAGCTCTAATATTCACTGTAAAAGCTCCTCCTATCCTAAAGTTAATGTGACATTAAAATGTTTCCAACATTTGAAAAGAATCAGCATCAACAGGAAGTATCAATGAATTGATGGTCAAAACCCTTTTCAAAATGGTAATGTGTGCTTCTGTCAATAGCCCTGCTAATTAAAGTATGCATAGTTTTTTATTTGCTCTGTTTCTTCATTGGATATTTTCTCATAACCAGCATACCATCCAATGTCTCCATTTTATATGCTGTTTCATATAGTATCCTTCCCCATCTTTATTTGTTGTTTCATCTTAAAACCTGTTCAGATTTTCAACATGTTTACAAGACAGGAAATTCATTCAAGAAAACAGATCCTTGCACAGGCAAATACATTGTAGTTTCTTTGCGTTCATCAAAAAAGGTTATGTTTATAAGGCTGAAATCATAATATTTAGGACTCTTGATTTATTGTCCAGGAATATAAAAAGGGACAAAAATGACCTATACTTGATTGTTCTTATGATTTGATTAAAGAATTTTAGAATATTCAGCGTTAGTTCTAGCCACTGTAGGATCTCCTCCTAATAGGTGATCATCCAGTGTAGAAGTGAAATAAAAAAGCTTAATTATTTGAAACATTCCATATAAGAATATTAGAACTTCCACACTGAATCAGACCAAAGGTCCATCTAGTGTAGTATCATGTCTCCAAAACTAGCAAATAGCTGTATAAATATGTCTAATCCCTCTTTGAACAAGACAGTAAATTCTTTAAAACAACAATATCAACAAGCTTTGATAATTTAAAAGGATTGAACATATTTTTTCCTCTTGAACACTTTGTTAAGCAAAAATGAAATAATTTTAGTAAAGTGTGACTGTTCAGAACCTATCCTACATAAGATAGGATATTGGTATTTTATTATTTTCATTTTTGTTGCTGGATATAGGAATTTTATAATTGACAAATCAACATGTATCACAGAAGATTCTTCAGGTTTTTCCCAAAAAGCCAATACAGGGTACGATGTACACGTGTAACTAATGTGACTTAACATACTCCAGCTTAATTTAAGATAGTGACATCAGGATTAGTTTATCTACATGTGCATATAAGCATAGTAATTTACTGCACTGCCAGATACAAGTGGTATCTGGCAGCTCAATAAATTCATCTACTGTACCTTATACCTTACATGTAGGCAGTTATGCTTCACTGTGCACCAAATTAGTCTGCTGTGCAATAAAGCGTCACATACAGACACACCCACTTAGACTGAAAATTTTCAACCATGAGGATAAATAACTATTGGAATAAGTTGACAGAGGAAGAACACATGCAGCAATATATGTTTTTGTCTTCCTCTGCTCATATGTTCCTGCAATTAAACAAAAGATTTCTCAAGATAACATTCAAGAATAAATTCACATAGAAAGTAGACTATGTTGCATTAACTACTAATGTTGTCATTACTAAAATGTATTTTGAAAAGAAGGGTCCATTTCACAGTTGAAAAAAATTCGACAGGTCACCTCACAATGTTCACAAAAGACTAGATATTGTCATCTAAAGACGTTAGCCATTTATCATAGCACTGTTTAAAACATCCAACAGACAAAACACAGATTAAACAACAAAAGTAAAAAAAATTAAAAGCAATTTGCTTGTTTTGCCCTTGTCTTAGCATGTGTTCTCACAGGACACATCTACACGAGAGTCTTACTGCACAGTAATGTTGCAGGATACAAATCATGACATGACACCACTGTACAGCAGCAATAAGCTACTGCATGGTCAGTGTCACCACGAAGCCATGTGGGAACACTACTGCACAGTAACATCAGTTACTGCACAGTCATTTAGACGTTGGGTATGCAAGTACTAAATGACTGTGCAGTCAGCACCTCGTGTAGACACAACCACAGACTCATAGATTTTAACGTGAATGGTGTGTATCCCTGGTGGCTGAGGGGACACAGTGGCAGCGGGAGCATGGCGGCAGAAACCGAGGGAGCTCCCATAGATGCCGCTGGCGGTGTTGAGGCGCGCAGCAATTGCCCACAGGCGCCACTGACAGTGTCGGTGGAGCCTTTTTGCAGGGGGTGCACTGCCATGCTCAGGGGGTGCACGTGCACCCTCTACGTGTTGCCCCTGGATTTTAAGGTTATATCACCATGGTTACCTATAATGACCTCCCTTGTAACAAACTTCTCTGAATTTATTTCTGCTGGAAGTCCAAAAGCTGAGGCTGAAACTCAGTCTTGCCTTAAATATTTCCTTCAGTAGAAAGAGTACAAGTTCCTCAAATAGTTCTCCTCATTGTAAATAAATAAATGCCCTGTTTCTATTATGAATCTCCAGCTATTATATCTTGTTACAATGTTGCCTGTTAGACTTAAAGAGCCCTCGAGCCTTCTATTACAAAATTTCTGTTCTCCAGATCGGTACTGATAAACTGTGATCAAACTACCTTCTCTTCAGTTAATCAGATTGTGCTGCTAAAGTTTCCCGTTACAAACATGTTGTTCTCTTCTGTATTTTATCCATTTCTTTAACATCCTTCTTGAAGTGCGGCCATAACTGGACACAGTATGTCAGCAGAACTCATATCAGTGCCAGCAGAGAATTATTATAACTTCCCTACCATATTTCCAGTTCCAAAAAAGAGGATAACTGTTGGGAAGGAGGGGGCAGTTTCTATCTGTTACAGTAAACAATGAGTGTTATTGCCTCAGAAATTAAATGTTAAGCAAAAATAAAGGCACAGAACCCCACCCCAACCCTGCTGGTGCCCCTCACTCCAAACCCACAGCCTCCTGTCTCTGCCAGTACCCCTCACTCCCAACACAGTCCTCTATCTCCTTCCCCCAGCCATGCTGGTGCCTCTCACTCCCAGCTGGCAGCCCCCAGCACTGGCAGTGCCCTGCACTCTAAACCCATAGTCCCCCACCCTCCTGATACCCCTCGCTTGTAAGCCACAGCACCCCCAGCCCTGACAGCACCCATCACTCTCAAGCCACAGCTCCCTGCTCCCTCCTCCCAGCCCTGCTGGAGCAGGCCCCCAGCCGCCCCCATCCTGACCAAGCTGAAGTTCAAAGGCTGTGGCGGCTCTGACTCATGCAAGTGGTGGTGAAGCAAGTCCAGCCCTGACATGGGGCTCCCACGCCAGGAAGCCTGGCCATAGCCCCCACCCGAGAAAGTGTCTTTTGGCTGCCCTGCCCTTGTGAGCACAGGCACCAGCACCAGTGCCACCAGCCCAGCCATGCAGCTCCTTGTTAGTCCCAAAGGGCCACTCCCTCCCCCCACTGGAGGGGTAAGTGCTTCCCCTTCTCCCTCCCTGCCCTACCTCAGCCCCAGTGTCTGACTACCCAGTGCCAGTGTCTCCCAGAGCTAGCAGGCACTCACCCCTCTCACACACCCATCTCCTACACACACACACACACACACACACAC
>JAGPOW010000261.1:178510648-178540734 GCA_030014935.1 Caiman crocodilus
GTTCTGGCCATGTGCTCAGCACATGGCAAAACTGGGGGCTGTATCTGGGCAAAATACATAAAACCCTCAGGTTTTATTAGCCATGAGAACAAACTTCCAAGGGAAGTGGTGCTGGCTCCTACCCTGGGGCTCTTTAAGAAGCCGCTTGATGCCTACCTGGCTGGGGTCATTTGAGCCCAGTTTACCTCCTGCCCAGACAGGGGGTCAGACTTGAAGATCTACAAGGTCCCTTCCAACCCTACTTCTACAATTCTATGATGAGAAGCAGAAAATCCTCCAAGCAGATGAGTAAGAGAGAGGCTAGACTGTGGCACTCCCTAACAGAACAAGGCTTGGGCAATTTCATATCAGATATATAAGAACAACTCAACTAAGTTTTTCAGGCTTTTTCTCCTGGGACTGCTGAGAGCTGCACAGCTGGATTGGGAGCGAGAAAACCTGCCTTCTCTAGGAGGTTCTGTCCCTCAGTTCACTAGAGAGGCAAAAAGAAGCTATATGACAGAAGGGCCTCGGCTACAGGGAGAGAAAATCTGTCCTGGAGTTTGAGACTCCTATTTTATCTATCTTTCCCCCCTTTTTTTTTTTTGTCTTGAGTGGAGGTGTTGATTCCTGGAGCAGACTGACCAGGAATGGGGTCCTGGCAGTTACTAGCTCCTTGTGTTTGGAAACTGTAGTGTCTCAGAATTGTGGTATAGCTGAAACTGGATGTCCAGGCTACAGCCAAAGGCCTGGGCCCTTTTTGCTGTTTCATAGCTGTTGTATTTCTGCCTTGCTCTGCAGCTGAACCTCAGCCACGTGTTTGGCTGGACGATTTGGGCCAGGGTAAAGCCTGGCATGGTTTGAGCCAGGGTGAGACCTGGCACTTCTTGTTGTTCATCCAGGGCTCAGTGTGATAGAGGTCTGGCTGGCTCTTGCTGTCCAGTTCAGGCCGTGTGAGATAGGCCCGAGCCTCCTTTTGTCCTTTTTGTGGTTTATGTCCCAACCAAGCAATGTGGTTGGCCACTATATGTCATTCAGGCCTGAGCCAAGATAGGCCTGGGATTGGGACTAGGAATTTTGGGGTATGGTATGCTGACAAAAGATGCAGTTAACCCCTCAAAGTCACCATGCAGAAGTAGAGGTCAGTGCTGTACCATGTCTCCAGGAGCAATGGAATCCTTTGCAATGTAGAAGGACCTGTGCTCTCAAATAGTTCCCCATGATGCAGCAAACCCAAGGAGCAACACAGGAGTCTCCGGTGTGGGCCCCTCTATCCATCCCATTGCTTAAGGGCTAGTATAGGGTCTCAGGCCCCAGAACTACCTGTTGAGGAGCCCCAAAGTGCTAGACTACATGGGTATGGGTGAAGCTTCCTCAAAAGGGTGCCATCTATAGACTTTGTTCTATAGTTAATAGTGTTTTAAATTGCATTTGATGTTTTGCTCTGTTTTCTGTAATAAATCTGTCTTTTGTGCTTACACTGCTTAGAAAGAGGGGGTTTTGTTTATGTAGGACACGCTAGTAATTCATTTAGTGTTCCCAGATTTCTGGGTGGAGGCTTGAGCCAAATAAAATATAATTAGTACCCCAAAATTGAACCTAGCCCTTGCTGCTGTCAACCAGTGCCTGGAAGAAGAGTTACATAAAGAAGTTAAGAACATTTGAGCATATTTTGTACTTCAGAAGAGCTTACTGACTATTCCACTGTAGTTCCAATATTGTCAGAGCTTTTTAAAAAGTAAAGAAATTCTAATATGAAAGCCTTAGTTTGTCTGTCCATCTGTCTGTAACACTCTGGGCCAACTGCACATACACCACCAAGAGGGTACGTGCTGATTGGCTGTGAGGGCCCAAAGCATTACAGACAGAGGGGGCCACCGTGCCACCCCTCCCCCATGCCCTGCAACAACAGCCGGCAGGGAGAGGGAGGCAGCAGGGAAAGGAGGGAAAGGGAAGAGGGAGTTTCTAGTGGCAGCACCTCACCACTGTCACCTGGCCCCAACAACAGCCAGCAGAGAGGGAGAAAGGAGAGGGGGAAGGCAGGCAGGGAAGGAGGGGGGTGTTGCCTGCTGCCGGCAGCCACTGCAGTCACGTGCAAGCTCCCGTCCCCCATTCCTGGGAGCCAGCAGTGGTGCAGGGTGGAGTGGCAGGGGTTGGGGGAAGCACATAGGGCTGGATACAAGGAGCGGGTGGGTGTGGGAGGGGGCACACAGGGCCGGATGCAAAGGGTGAAGGGCACAGGGAGTAGGGGGGGCTCCGGGGCCAGAGGCGGAGTGGCAGTACCACGGGGCACTGGCTGACCATGATCCAACCCCACCTGCCCCACCCCTGTCATTCATGACAGGCAATTTGTTAGTATATAAATAAAATACACTGACTAAAGTGTTTCAGTAATCAGGTTGTTTTGTTTCCCCCTGTTACTAAATAGTTGCATGATTTTAGGAAATGGCCTGTAACTAATTTATCAAACAGAGCTGAAAAATCATCTAGACCTGGAAGTCAAATGGGCAGAGGGATGACTAGGCAATCAAACTATTCAAACACTCTGATACTTTGTTATCCAGTAGTAATTATTGCTCCCTGGACCTGGGCCTGATTAATTTTAGCAAGTTAAACATAACTCCAATTATAGACAGACAAACTTCAGTGGGTCTTGAATCTGCCTGGTTTAGATGAGCGTTCAAATCTTCAAATCATTTACTTGAAGATTATGTGGATCTTCAGTATATTGCCTTCAATCCTCTTGAGCCTCCAAAACTGGACTAGAACTAACATCTCTGTTTCTGGTTCCAACTGGAAAGAACATGAAATCAGCCATCCTCATTGGATTTCAGTGCTCTTCAATCCTTCTGCTAGCCATAAAGCAGAAATAATATATGTACATTTATATGTAGAGAGAGAAAACATTTCACAACCTTAGGGGGAGGAGGGGTGATTTGAGTTCAATTAAGTAAACAGAAAAAAGTTGTAATTTTACCTGAAACAGTGCAATGATTTCAACAAATTGTCACATACAGCATTCTCTAACCTTATTAGATACAGATATCTGTCAATACTTTCTTTTTTCAGACTGATTAGTACATCGAAAATCTAGATATTTCTTTGAAGGGTCTGTTTAATCATTTACAGCATGTGAATTCAAAACTGCCATCAAGCGGTTTAATTATATGTTTTTCTTTTTTGTATCTTAGATCAAATACTAACTGAGAGCCTATTTCACCCTGGAATATGCCAGGAACCGACTGACAAAGAAAGAAAAACTTTTACATCTATAATCATCTTTGTTAACTGACAAAAGACAAGGAAACATTTCACTTATTAAATTAGAATATACACTGCCTCACTTTTTTGGCACACTTTTTTTAGATACTGGGATGTTATGGTATATAACATTGGCTCCTCACTGCAAATACACAGCATGGAGAATCTTTAATGTACACTGGGTGCATTTTGCAGTACCTCAAAAGCCTTTGAGGCACCACAAAGTGCATGTTCCTGCTCATCTGGACACGCTAATAGTGCAGAATCTTATTTATTCCCGTGGGGCCAAATCTCTTGCTTTAGGGTCCATGTCAGCCCATTCTAAAGTTACCACCTATTTTTCCCTTCATTAACTAAAGACATATTTTCATGATGACACATTTGAACAACAGAAAAGTTTACAAAAAGCAAAGCCTTAAGTGTTAAAACATTTCAATTTTAGCTGAAAGCAGAAGTTGTTCTGAAGGGGAATAAATATTTAAAGAAATCAACCCTCACTAACTCAAATAATTGTCACGCCACTAAATTAATATTATTTCTTTTCAGCTTGCTTCTGATATCCAAAAACCCAGCAAATTAAACAAGAAACCAACAATAATTAGTATTTCTGCCACAACAAAGGAATCTACGCAAAATCAATTCCATACTTTAGAAATCTACGGGTGCATGTAGATGTGCTGCAAGGCTGCTTTGATGTGCTGTAATTACAGTGATTAATTGAGTCTGCTGGAGTGTGGCAATTACTACTCTCCAGCCAGCCCTTGCATCCCACGTATCAGCATCCCCATGCTTCAAAATAGCAGCAGAGGTGCTTTAACTAAAACTCGTTGAATGAGCTTTAGTTCAGGCACTTCCATCACCATTTAGAAGCACAGGGATGTTGATACATGAGGCACTGTGGTGCTTTAATTAGAGCAGCTCTCAGAGCCACTCTAATTATATGTGCCCCCCTCACCCTGCCACTGGAGCACATGTAAAAGTACCCTATAGTGCCAAATGTAAAATAACCAAAACAGTATTTTATTACATAATCTACCTGTGAGATAACAAAAGCCCTTTGGAAATAAATTTAAGAAATGAAGGATCATATCTTCCAACTTGGCCAAAGTGTACAAGTATAGGAACAAGAGATACATTAAGCTCCCTCTCAGATCCACAAATCCTAGAGTCAGTCCCACGTTCAGAAATGAGCACAGGTAATGTTACTCAACTAGTTACAGTCCCTAGGGCAGGAGCAGGCAATTATTTTGGGCAGAGGGCTGCTTACCCAGTTTTGGCAAGTTGTCAAGGGCTGCATGGGTAGCCCTGCCCCTTGATAGGTGCCCCGCGCCTGGTCACCACCTTGGGACCAATGTCTTGGGACCAATGATCCAGGGCCAGCACCAGTGGGGCCCAGAGCAGGACACAGGCTGGCAGGGGTCTGTGGAGCTGGGTTGGGCTGCACCAGCAGGAAAACCGGGCTCCATAGAGCCCCTACCAGCTGAGACCCTATACTCCTGCTGCCCTGCTTGCACTGGCCTCAGGACAGTGGTGTGGACCCCATGCACCCACTCACTCCCAGTGCCCCCCAGACCCATCGTACAGGCTGGGGGCAGTGTACAGCTCCAACCCCCTGCTCCACGGCAGGAAATGAGCTGGTGCTGAGTGCAGGGAAAAGCATCCCCTTGCCTGCCCCGTGCCCAGAGCCCCATGCTGCAGCCACTCGCAGCCCACATAGGACTACCTTTGCCTGCTCAGGACAGCGCTGCATGGGCAGCAAGTGGCTGCAGCAGGGAGCACGGGCTATGGGGTGGGGGAGGGACTGCTTTTCCCTGGGCTCTTTTCTTGTTCCCCCCTCCTCCTCCCCTCCACTTATCTGAGTTTCCAGCGCTGGTGCAGTCATGTGGCCCCAGGCCAGAAGCCCTTGCTGAGGCTTCCGGCTGGAGGGGCGAGGCCAGATGGGCCCTGCTGTTGTGGGAGCCCACCAGGCTTTCCCTGGGTCCTACTGCCCTGGTCCTGTCATTTTTGACAGGAAACAAAGACAGATAAATATTAATTTTCTAAATTGTTTGGGGACCCCATGGGCCGGATATAATTGGCCCTTGTGGGCCAAATCCAGTTTGCAGGCCACATTTTGTCCACCCCTGCCCTAGGGGTTCTTCAGACAGCCTGAATCTGAAGCAGAAGTTACTCCAAGGGGAACAAATATTTTAAAATAAACCACCATAAACACAAATTTCTATATTTCCCTCTACATTTTTCTGGTGTCTAAAATGAATTTGTAGTATCTATGGGTGTGGACAGATGTATATTTGCAGCTCTTTCAATAGAGGAATGTTTTAAAAGGGCAACAGCCATTATATTCTAATTGTTGTATATGAATGACACAGGAACAATTCAAATGTATCAAAACTGTTCCAACTTTAATACTGGATAAAGCACAGTGAAAAAGTTGGAGTGATTTTGCAACATTTGAATTATTCTCAGCCCTTTTGAAAGCGCTCCTGATGTGTAGGTATTTCTACCCAGATGATTAAATGCATATTCTTTATATAGACATAAGAATAAAAGAGATATAAGGATACTCTCGGATCAGGAACAAGAGAGATGGTGATTACACCAGCCTACAACATACCTTACAACATACAACTCGGAGGCCATACACCAAATTATCTCCATACCACTGAAGGAGTGCAAAATAAGCATTACAGGGCCAAGCACTTGACCCAATATATACAGTAGTGAATAAGACATATATTTAAAACCCTTAATGTTGAATCATGCTTAATTGGTATTGTTACTGAGGTCTGCCTGGTATGGGACCAAGTTTGGAAGTCAAGATCTCTTCAATCTATTCCGACTCAGCCACTGACTGGCAGTGCAACTAATAATTTATTTCTCTGCCTCATTCCCCCATGGAAAGACAATAGTTGCAGTTCTTAGCTCAATGTCAAATACCAGAAAAGAATTACTACCTAAATGATTAAAAAAAAAATCTCCCTCACTGTTTTGTCCAATCACAAAGTCACTAGTATTCCAGCACAAGACAGTAATAACTAATGCTATAAATAAGCTATTGCAAATGCATCTATTCCTTTTGCTTATGCATTAGCAGCACTTAATTAATACATTTGTAGGGCACCTGAAAATATCCTGAATACTCAACTAAGTTGTATGTCATTAGAGTGATCCTCTAAAGTCATCTTTTGTTCTAATTTTTAATTAAAAATACTGTGTGAATATGAATGCACACAATCATACCATATAATCCTCCCCAAATATATTCTTAGCAAAATGAAAGTGAAAAATCTACATACTGATTTGCTATCTGCTTTCACGTGGTTATTTTCCTAAACATTTTTGATGATTTGGTATAGTTCATAAATATGAAGATAATTTGTTGTGAAGAATTAGTCACTGTTCAGAACAAAGTGAAATACAGCCTGCACTAAAGACAAGTAGCTCTTTTAAGTGAGGACTCAAGAAGTAAGTATTACAGTAATGCAGACTTTTTCCTCCCTAATTGTTGCAAAATGTAGCCAATTTATGTACAGTGCACACACTCTCAGGGATGGAATCCTGCAGCCAGAACAAGGGAGGCCCACTAGCATTCAGCTTGACCTCCCATCCTGAAAAATACTGGGACTCCTCCTTGAACTACCAAGTCTCAGCTTTGGCTGAAGTCCAGCACTGCATTCGCTTCATAAATGTGCTTTCAGAGCCAAGACATCTGTGTATTTTAGTGACATGCAAGTTATAAAAGGGGTGTTTATATCCAACTTCAATATCATGTGAAAATTTAGCAGCCACAAGACAGCTTTATACAGTAACTAATCCTTACTTAAAGGAGTCATTGTATTTCCAATGACAATCAGCAAAGTCACTATGAATTTATAAATTAATTAGACTTTTTCCTAATAATCATTAAAGTCTTTGGGGTTCTTGTAATATAAGATAGACCAAATATCACGAAAAACCATAAAAGACCCAAAGACTATCATTTAATTTTATCATTTACCAACCAATATTTCTTCTGCAATACACAATAATAAATTGAACAAGCAGACTCCAAACGGTACCAAAATAGTAATGACATTGTTAGCAAAGACATCTGGGAGCACATCCTTCTAGACCTCTGCTCTATGTACTGGTTCCCTATGGAATGCAAAGTCTATCTGAAGGTGTCTACATTAACAGCCCTCCATGGGATTAAATTTAGCCTGGAAGTATTTCTCCCACCAGGACTTCCCAAAATGCTATTTTCCACTGAAACTGCCAAACTGTTGAAAAAAAATTCAAGAGTTGGACCTAAAAAATGGACCACATTGTCACATGAGATGAAAGAGATTACAGAAATCAACATTTTAAGAACTGAATACAAAATTTAACTCCAGAGTTTGGTTTTCTGGTTCTCTCATAAGAAAGTAGGTAGTTGTTAACACACAATACAACCATCAAAAGCGCCTTTATGTTCATCATACTATTTCTCCTATTGGTTGGGAAGGAAAAGAAAGAGGAATCAAAATATGTATTTATTTTTAAATAAGTGTTTTATTATAGAGGTCTGATTTTGTTTTTAAAGTTTTCAGAGGTTTAGTCACTGTGGTGATATGATAAAAAAGTGGGCTTCCTCCCAAATAAAATGGGAAGCAGAAAAATCGAAATTTATACTAATGTAGCAAGCATTTTTATTGCTATGCATTGTGATTGTTCGTTTTAGTTGTAAAAATTAAATTTGAATATGCAGGGGTGGTTTGGCAGATTATCTTATGTTTTTATTCACAAACAGCAATAATTGAATGTACAGTCTAAGATCTTTAGAGTGATGATACCAAAGTGGTGAACAGGCAGGAGCTATGAAGGAAAGTGGATATATGAACAGGGTTGCAAGTATTTGCAATAAGGACCTTGTGGTGCTTACATTCTAGTTGTCGTGTATGAATGACAGAAGAAAAAGTCAAATGTAGCAAAACTGCTCCAACTTTAATACTGGATAAACCTGCCACTCTTTCCCAAGAAACTTCTTACCTTTTACTAACTTCTACAATTTCATCGTTTTGGTGCTTTCAATATACATTTGCTTACTAAAACAGTACACTCTGGAACAAGTATACAGCAAGCAACATTGTTGCCCATTGTTTGTGCGCTTGGCACTTTAATGCCAATTACAGGTTGCCATATAATAAGGTCATATAACCACCTTATTACTATTGATTAAGGAATTTCAATGCCAGTTTACCCTAACACATGACCACAACATTTTAAGACATTAAGACATAATTAATTTGTCTCCTTCACTGAGTGACTAAAGGCAGAATAGAACATAATTTTGGCACTTTAACTGTGCAACTTTATGACTTAACATGCTTCGATTACTTTTATTTGATTACTTTTGATTACTTTTATTTTTTATTTTAACTCAGAATTGTAAACTGAGATTATAGTGCTTAGTTTGCCAAAGAACATCAACAGAACAGTTAAGGCTTCTTGCCTTCCTGATACGAGTTCAAGTCTGATTCTGGACTTTCCCATTTGAATCAGCACACTGGGTTAAGCTGAGGAATCAAAAAGAAATTGGATGTGATGCTGCTAGCTATATCATCACATGAGCTATGGATATTAGGGTTACCTTAACTGTGCTTCACTGATGGGGCATTAGGTTTCAGTAAACTAGCCTTAACTTGCTGCTGCTTTGTTTGGGGATAATTATAAAGTTGTGAACTTCAGTCTATTGAATAGTTATTGATAAAAGTACTCCCAATATTAACTAGGGCTTAAGGTAGTATTTTCATCAAATGTTTCATAAAAGAAAATGCAAAAGAAACTGAAAGTGACTTGAAGTAGAGCACATGCACCTTAAGACTGAATGTGAGGGTCAAAAGTGGTAATTATGTGGATTCCTGGAGTTAATGATTGTCTCTGAATACAAGGAACTGGACTCAGTGCAATCCCCTTCCAGTCATACTTAAAGACATATAATATCAATCTTTTTTTCCATTTCACTTTTATCACCAGATTTACTATTCCACTAAGCAACCAGAACATAATAGGCAGTTGGACAGGGTTTACAGCTGCTTTGTATTATCAAAACAGCTGGAATGGACATCCCAATTGCATCAAGAGGCATCCCTATGTTTCTTGCCCTTTTCTACATCTTCCGACATATAAATCGAATACCTCCCCACCACAGTATTGTGCATTTCTCATCATTTATCCTTCCATCTCACCCAAATATGCATGTACTCTCTCCACATACATGTACACCTTCCATTCCCCCCTTAATTTGTCACTGTTAGGTCGTTCCATACTTCCCTGCAGGCATGCATTAACTAATTTCCTCCCCTCTTTTACTGAGTAAATCTAATATTGTTGGTATCTTTTGAAAAGCAGTTTTAAGATTTAGTTGCCATTTTTTGGCCATTAGTCTTCTTAACTTGTCAGTCAGCAGAGACTGTTGCACAAAACCATCTTACTGAGAGAAACTATCTACCACCACCCATTACTCCTACAGTGATTACAGGGAAGTTGGTGACTTTTTCACTCAAAAATGACACAAATCCCTCTTAAGTGAGAATCTCAACTGTAACCATGCAGCTAAAACTGGAACAAGCCTTATCTACTCTTTAGATATGACATATAATAATGCAAATACACAAGCACAGAACTGTTATAAAATGCCTTAATTCGGTTTTCAAAGCTTCTTCTGTAGATCTGTGCAACAAGCTGTCTTAGATATCTTTGCTGCCTCCTCTTTTTAGGGAAAAAGAAGAAAATAAAACCTTGCTCATGCATGTAATAAGCTCCCTCCTTCTCATTTCTAAGTACAACACGTAACCCTATGATTCTATGAAAATTTCAACATGAAAATTCATTCTGACCCAAAACCCAGAACTTTTCCATTTCTGAAATGCCAAAATAGGTTGTTTAAACAATTACATTTTTTCATTAAGCATGTTTTACAATAAGAAATTAATTGAAACATGCCCAAAACTTTGATTCCAATGAATCAGCATTTTACAGTGAAACATTTTGGTAAAAAAATCCTCAACAAGTTCTAACAAGGTTGGAGCACCAGGCCTTTAAGATGTTGAAAAATGCTGTGCATAATTGAAAAAAGAAGGGTGAAGAGAATAAAAGATAGTAACGGAAAAGGAAATTGAAGAAAATAAATGAGACCAAGAACCAGAAAGCAATCTTGTCTGCAATAGGAGGCCAGGGACAGATTCAAAAAGTTCAAGCCTGCATTGATTCAATCTTTGCAGGTTAACCTAACCAGCAAAGACTGAACCAGTTTGCAGGTGACTAGATAGTCCCTTATCACTCCAGAAATGCAGGCACATGCCTGTAGCGGCTCTGGCCAGAAGCCCGGGAGCACTAGTGCAGCCCTCCCCTCGCTTTCTCAGAAAAGCTTAGCTGAGGGGTTGGAGGACTTGGCCAGGTAGCCCTGACCAAGACAGAGGAGGGGTTTAAACCTTGGCCTGCAGGGTTCAGAGGGTAGAGGAAGAGGGAATGTGGCCAGACTCCTGTGGCAGGGGTGGAGGGGAGAGCTCTGCCCACCACAGTGGCTCCCTGGCAGCCAGAGGTGATGTGTAGGGCATGCACACGGGTGCAGGTGGCACCCCCTGAGCGTGGCAGTGCATCCCCTGTGGGCAGTCGTTGAACGTCATCCTGCTGCTGACAGCATCTGCAGGTGGTCTGAGATAGCTGCTGGCTGCTACCGCCACCAACGGCGCCTGTGGGTGGTTGCTGACCCCTGGTTGGTGTTCACCACCCTCCCCCCCACCACCGAGATTGCCAGTGGCATCTGTGGGAGCTCCACACTTACTGCCACTCCGCTGCCACTCTGCCCTCCCAGCCGCTGAGGGCACGTGCCGTTCATGCTAACAGCTGGGAGCAACCTGGGCACACAGCACAGTCTGGCCCCAGAGAAGGACTCTTCCCCCTCCTGTCTCCCCTGCTACCACAGGGTGGGAGGGGGCTATGTGCGATGCTGGAGGGGGACTCTTCCCCCTCCTCTCCATCCCCTCTCCTCTGTCCCCCACTGCCACAGGGAGGAGAGGGGGGGCTCTGTGTGGGGCTGCCTGGTCCAGAGGGGGACTCTCCCCCCTGCTTGTTCACCCCCATGGGGCAGGAAGGGGGGGCTCTTCAATGCTGGAGGGGGCTCTTTCTCCTCCTCCTCCCCCCTGCTGCCACAGGGAAGGGACAAGAGGCTCTGTGTAGCACTAACTGACCCAGCCCACCCTGCATGCAGCTGTCACTGAGCCACAGCTACTGGGGCTAGCCCTGCTCCCATGGCCCAGCCTGGCCCTGCTCAGTCCCAGCCAAGGCAGCCACATGGCAGGGCTGGTTCCTCCCCAGTGGCTTCAGCTCAGTCATGGGCAGCTTAGCCTGGCACGCACAGGTGGCAGGTGGCCAGGCAGTGGGATACCTGGCTGGCTCAGAGGTGATGTAGGGGCTCATAGGTCCACAGAATTAACTTCTATTTTTGATCACTTAAACCAGTTTATGTGCAACTCTTATCCCTAGCCGAAGAGTGTATCTAGATGCTACATCCCCCTAAGAAGTGGTACCAGTCCTATCAAGGAAGTGTAGCTGTGGAAGATCCACATATCGAGTGTCCCAGAAGAGAAAGCAAAGAGGGAAGAAAGTGTGATGGAACAGCTTGTTGAAAGAAGAAGCCAGGCTGCTCTTTTGGGAAAGCAGCACAAGTATAAGTTATTTCTTCTTTATTAATGCCTGAGGGTTGGTAGAAAATGAACTGCCTCAAGAACTAACAGAGCTAATGGGCCTGCAAAAGGCAGCAAGATAAAGGACCCAGTTACAGAGATGGTTAGAATGGCAGGAAGAAAAATGTTCATACATTCTGACATGAAGGTGGAAAACAGCAAAAACCCAAAGTAAAACAGATGAAGTAGCGGAGAAAAAAGAAAATTAAATTGAAGCAGGAAAGTGGTTCCTGAACCAATTTCAAAATATATTGAGATCCCTGACAGCAACAATTGTTTCTAGGAAGTCTCCTGTACTATGCAGCCACCAAAAAAGTATCTTTAAGTAGTTTTTCAGTCCAAATTATACTTTTGTTTACTTCTTCCTAATATAAACAGCAGTGGCTTTAAATTAGTCACTGTGGCAGCATAGCTTCTACTGCTATCACATCCATAAGGTTCTGTGAAGGCTTCCACATATGTGCAGTTCTGTCAGTTCTGTAATAAATTACGCCAAGTACAAAGTGAAACAAACCCTCAACAAGAATTCTAGTACCCACAAAGCTTTTCACAGGCCAATTTAGCCCCACCTCTCCCACACACAGTATCCTCTCATCATTTATTAAAAGACCACTTCTTAAGACCTTGTTTCCCATCTGTAAGTGGAATATTGATTGCCACATTGGAAAAGTGATGATTGTGTTTAAACATGAATTTCTCCCCCTCTGTCCATCTCTTCCTTGCACTTAAGCCCCTTTGTGAGACTATAATACTAAATTTGTGATGATATAGTAATCATCATTACATTATGGACATGGGCATATACTCTCACTGGATCAAATCACCCAAATTAAATGGATGATCAAAAAAGGGTTTGCACAATGATCTATAACCACAGTAATCAGTTACTGGAAAACAGCATCATTTGGATGAGATGACAGGGACAATCCAATACATTTCCCAGATTCAAAGAATAAATTTAACAAGTTATTCTACTGATCTCCTGGAAATACTTACGTTATCCAGAACTCAAAATCTCTACCTTAGACAGCTGTAGGCTGCAATACAATGTGAAAACACAATCAAGACTAAGCAACTCAACTTCATGAAAAAAGATCCTAGGAGATGGGAAACAGACTACAAAGCAAATATTGGGTATTGTGCCAAACAATATCCAGTCCTTTTCGTATACTTCTGTGTTTTTACTGAGGCTAAAAGGGGTAGGCTCAGCCCGTGGTTTGATGGGGCTAGCCAGAGGCTTTCAAATTTGTAAATAATATATTGATAAGGAATTTTGAGATGGAGGCAGAAGCCTCATAAGTTAATCAGTGCCAGGAAAACAGAACAACACATGAGTTGCAGAGCATTTTTCCAGTGCCAAAACATTTTACAAAGATTAGAAGGCTAGGGAGGTCCTGTTAAGATAACCAGCTCTCCTATTCATTACACGCTTATTTATAAATACTTCGCTCCTTTCACTTATAGCTCTCAGTGTTGTTTTCAGATGAGGAAACTTGGGCACAGAAAAGGCAGGAGTTACTTATCCAAGACCACACAGTGAGTCAGTGGCAAAACTGAAAACAACATAGGGCTTGCAACACCTGGTACTGTGGTCTAACCACTGCATCATATTGACTCCTAAGAATTATGCACTGAACCTCCTCTGCATACTTTAGATAATTTATCCCTAAGAGAACTCAGTACCAAAAGAAACTATATACAACATACTTACTTGATAAACTGAATTGTCACTGTACATTATACAAATTACTCGTCTGAATTCGATGCCATTGTACATATTCTCTTATTCCACTGCTTGTAATGTAATTGCAGTCACTGAGAATATTCTCATTTGAGTAATACAGTGAATGCACAAAAGTTACTATATTGCACAGAAGTCTCAGCAGTATGAAACGGGATTTTTTTATATTGCTTTTGGATACTGATGAGGGAAACAACGTCAAAAAAAAAAATCTTGATTTAATTTTTTGAGGAGATTACAAGGTGGTTGACAAAAGTGACTACAAGCTGTAATAAGCTTAGATGTTTGTAAGACATTTGATTTAACATACTATGAAATATGATTAGAAAATTAACACTCTACAATACACTCTACAATATCAGTAAAGCACATGTTAATCACATTAAGTATTCACTGGCAAATCTCAAAAAATATTTGTGATCAGCAGTTATCATCAAATTGAGTATTTCTAGTGGCGTTCCAAAGGGAACAGTAAACCAAGCCCAATGCTATACAACATCTTCATCCAAGATTTGAAATTAAGTCTAAAATCATTGCTAAAAACATTTCCGGGTGGCAAATATTGCTAACTAATGATGAAGACTGGGTACTCATAACAAAGATCTTGGTAAGCTCCACCAGTTGAAACAAATTGTGCTTTACTGCAGCAAAAAATCAAAGACATCTAGGAGTAAGAAATGGAGGCAACTACAACAGGTGTGGGCAGCATTTTCCAGCAGCAGGATGGAAAGACCCAATTCAAGTCCTAGATGGGTGGGTACTAGAACTAGGCTCCCAACACTATTGCTGCTTCTCTCCACTACTGAGCCACAGTGATTGGAAGCAATGGGTAGGGCAAAACAGTCACTTTTCAGGATTGAGAGAGGTCAATAGAGGAGTTTCACAGGAATCAGCAATGGGCCCAATTTTGTTCAACATTTTCAGCAATGACCTGGAAATGGGGTAAAATCTCCAAATCTGCAGATCATATCAAATTATTTCATATAGTCAAATCCCAAGCTGACAAAGAGATGTTGCAGAAAGATCTCACCAAGCTAAGTGAGTGAGAAAAAATGGCAGATGAACTTCAATGTTGACAAGTGTAGGATAATGCAACTGGGGAAAAGTAACTTCAACTGTATGTACACAATGCTGGTTATGAACTAGCTGCTACATCTGAGGAAAGACATCTTGGAGTCAACTGCAGATGGTTCTTAAAAAAGGTCAGCTCAATGTGCAGCAGCAACCAAAAAAGCCAGTAAAATGCTGGGAATCATCAGGAACAGAATTGAAAACCTAACAGAGAATATCATAATGCCATTATACAAATCCATGGGGCTCCCACATCTTGAATACAGGTTTCCTCACCAACCACTGTTTTGCCAATCATGGTTTTGAGTATCCACAGTTAATATTCTATATACCATTTTGGCTACCAAGGTATACAGTTTTAAGTAACCACAGTTTTCAGCCCACTACCTGCCATTTTTCTCGAAAGCCTTTTGTCTTGCCAACCATGGTTTTGCCAACCACAGGAACTTTTAGGAACCTAACCCCTGGCAAGGAAAACCTGTACTGTGTGCAGGTCTGGTCTCTGCATCAGATAAAGGATGCAGTAGAATTAGAAAAGGTAGAGAGAAGGGCAACCAAAATGATCATGGGTATGCAGCAGACACCATACTGAGAGAGACCAAAAAAAGGGTTCCGTTTGAAAAGGAGAAGGCTGAGGGAGAATATGACACGGGTCTATAAAATCATGAAAGAACCTAGTGGACAAGGAACTATTATTCACCAAGTCCCAGAATACTAGAATGAGGGGGCACCCACTGAAATTAGTAGGTGACAAGTTTAAAATTAACAAGAGAAAGTACTCTTTTACACAGAGTGTGGTTAACCTGTGGAATTCACTTCTAGTGGAGATGGTAGAGACAGACAGCATTCCCAGGTTTAGAAAGGGACATGGATGATAGATAGATTAGTAGCTGCTGAATTGAATGGTTGGAGATGTTTCCTCAGGCACTCTAAACAAATAATGTTAGATGCCATGGAGATTAATGAATATGGAATAGATCACTTTAGATGTATCCAGCTCTCCTTCTAGTATCCATCTCCAACAGTTTTAGAAGTAGGATACTGGGCTCAGTGAGTCATTGGTCTGACCCAGTATGGCAGTTGTGTTCTTGGTGCTGTTGAAATCCTTGCAGTGCCAAACACCATTGAAGCCCCTGCCCTGTAGGCCAGATCCAATGGCTCAGCAGGCCACAGACCCCTGATCCCATTCTAGAAAGTAGGTCACTATACGTTGCAAAGCAGTAATTTAAACAACATAGTAGACGAGGAACTTAGCATTATTAGTAATTATTTATGTTACCAAAATGCAGTTCATGCCCAAAAAGGCTGATAATAGCTCCCAGTGTTATACTGCAGCAAAAGAGGATAGTGCATAAACAGGTTGATTCCTAGCTAGCATGAGTTCGTACTATTTTTACCCCTGGGTCCTCTTTGGTAATTCTATACAACCGTTCTATTTCTCTTTGCTGACTGATTCTCAGTACTTATGGCTACTATTATCTGTTGCTTTAAGCTGCTACAAGATCAGTCATCTGGAAGCAGGCATTTCTACATGAGTGGGTGGAGGATTTAGTAGCAACCCATTTAGATCTTTAGCTATATCCTAAAAAGTCTTTATTCTGTACTTTGTTCCCTCTTCCCCTACTATAGCCTATCTTCCTCTCTCCCCCACCTCCCACCCCACTTTTATAAAGGGCACATATCACATGCAACATTATAAAATTATGCCTTCTACTCTTCTACTGGATCTAATTAGGTGAAGCAGTAAAACAAATAAGAACACAACTAAATTGGTGGTTTAATGATTTCTTAAGCATTTCTGAATCATCTGCCCCCTTCTGAGCAAGTTATTTTCTAAAGTTGCTTCATTTTGTTTTGTTTTAAATAGGATTTTGAGAAATTGTTATTTCAATATACAATGTTATAATTACTTGCATGGAATTACATAGATTTATGATGCAACCCATCAGGCTTAAGTATCTCAAACTTCCGTAGCACTCAAATAATTTTAAATCAAAAGTATAAAGTAAACAAATCATGAATGTTGGAAAGGTAGATACAAGAAAAACAAAAATGTAAAGATCTGATACCAGTGGTAATTTACTTGCGTATTTAACATTAAATTGCATAAACAACATAATGAGTAAGCAAGTATTTTATATCTTCAATACAGACAAGTTAATCTTCCTTTAGAGCTTAGATTTATGCATTCTCTTTTCTGCTTAACTTTACAAACTCAGTGATGTCTTTAAGATTGATACATACAAGTTTCCTTAGTTTTTGTTTTGGGGGGGTTGTTTTGTACTGGGGGCAGTAGGGTTAAATATTATTATTCTAATAAAATAAAGACAGAATATAATGAAGTGATCCGGGGACCATATATATTCACCCCAAGCATCTATGAAATCTGATAAAAGGCATTTTTTCAGCACATCTCAAAATGGCATCACAGTAAAATGTCTCTCCACTCATAACCCTGCAGGAAGCCAGGGAGAGTATACAAGTGTCTCATCCCCAAATCCTGTACACCTTGTCTCTCTCCAAAATCTTCATTCTCTGCTTTCCCCTCCCCTGGAGGATTCTTCCAGTCTCTGCATTTTTTTTTTACAATGAAGTCTCTCCAATAATGTCTCAGTTAAACCTACGGCTCTGGGAACCATATTTCCCTCTTATTCTCATACATGAAATAAGCTCCAAATAAGCAAAATCTTTTGGGCCCTAGGCTCCCCATTCTTCTCAGTGTCCCAAGCAATTCTCCAGATCTTAAATCACTTGTTCCTGCTTCTTTCTGCCTCCAGAGAGAGATACAAGGAAATATGGTTACACAGCTGCCAACTATTTGTCCTTTCACAAACTATGCAAGCTTTGTAGATTTTCTTTATGATACATATTTTTTTTTTGGTGAAAGTGCCAGGAAGACTGCTTCATAGTTTACACAGCTGTTTCAAAAATGGAAATAAATTTTGCAAAAAAATTTTTCATAACTTTGATCAAATTTCTTAATCTACTATCCACTTTCAATTTCAGTTTTTCAGACTAACCTTCATTACTTACAAATATCACTGTTTCCTGGGCTGAATTTTTGGAGGTGTAGGTGGTTATCAGCCCTGGATATCACCTTAGTTAACCAGAACCAAAGCACTCGAGTTAACAGAACCAAATTTTGTTAGGGTCTAAAGCAGCTTATTTTACTACATTTGTATCTTGTGGACATGAACTGAAAGAGAAGTCATTCACTGCAATCAAGTTTAAGATATTCAAACTGAAAAAAGTTTTAGATTTTTCCATGTCCATATTAAGTAGACCTACAACACTGTTGCAGCCATTCTGTGTTCTTGGCTTTACTGCATATTTAAATTATAGATTCAGTTTCAATCACCTACATAATTTACATGATCAAAAATTACACCCTAAGGACATAAGGGTAGAAAAAAGTCGTATTGCTTTTATCAGAATGTTGTTTTCAATTCTGCTTCTATTATTTTTGAAATGTGATGCTTTTAGTTACTCATCTGTTCTAATGACACCAGCTATTGGAAAGACAAAGATATAGAACAATGAGTAAAAATAAACCAGGCCTGATGCAGTCTGCATTTCACTCTCGTTAATAATTCTACAGTACATTTATGATCTTCTCTGCATTTGAGGGGAGGAAAAAAAGTCCGAGTAGTATCAATAAGGTGCTGCTGCTCGCTCTTATCTCATCACTAAACAAGAAATGGGGCTGAACCACAGTACAAAGGCTTTTCATACAAGATTACCACTGCAGAAATCAGCATAATGTTGGCATTGCTAATGGGATGAAGCCAGAAGAGTATAAATAATACATTACATGCACCAATCAATGTTACAATGTAATGGATTAATAGTAAATAAATGTTCTTCATGAAAACAGAGGAAGAGATTTCAAACAAATATTTTATGATTATTCACATCATCTTTACTGAATAAAAACAAAGAACTGTTGCTTCACTCTTAACAGCTGAATGTAAAAGCAATATAAATGTTGCTTTATCCATATCCAGTCATTTATTATCACTGAGGCTTGAGTGAGCTTTATTTCAATTTGATTCCTCTTATTCCTCTTAGTTTTGCAGAACCTAAGTTTTCATTACTGTTTTGAACTGAGTCTAGTCCTTTTACTTATGATATTACTGGTGCGTCTAATGCTGTCCCTCTTCTCCTAACTCTCCCTGCAGGTTAAACAAATTATTAGTGAAAAACTGGAAGCCTGTGTCACAAGAATATATGTTCCTAAGAGAAATAAGGGCAGTTTCTTGGGAAAGAAGAGAAAAGGGTCATCCTTTTACCATTTCTAAACGAATGCATATGGCACACTTACTGTAAAAGATTACCTTTGAAGTGTTTTGTGGTTTTTTTTCATGTATGAGCCATTCTATGTTCTCTCCTAGTTTCAACTTCTCTCCTCATATTTTAAGCCTTACAGCTTAGGCCTCTTCTCTACATTTACAGCTGCGTTCAACCCTGCAAACTCACTATACTTTTCTGGCCTTTGAACCTCCTTATTCAATGTCCATTAGTTGGAGTGCCTGAAGAAACAGGAGCAAAAGCTACAAGGGCCTGCATTCAATTAACCCTACAGAAGTTTATATTTCTTTGGTCTGTTCCTTCACCCTATTATACTTGCAGCCTACAAGCTAGTAACTGTTGTTCATTGGTTTGTAATGTACCAGTAAAACTAGGCCAAAATTAGTTGTTCCTCCTAGATACTCCCACAAAAAAGGGATGGATGCAATGGTGGAAAGCATGGGAAGAACCTTTACAACAGATGTGGCTACTTTTGCTGCCTATAAAAATAGAAGCAAAGAGCTTCAGATATATGAAGCTTGAGAGTATGAATACAAAATAGTCTTACTAAGGAATAATTTATTCTGGATTTTAATCCATAGCCATAGCAAAATTTAGAGCAGAGGACTGAGGGATACTGGGAGTAGCCTAATATTGAGAAAGGTATACAGCCGCTTTACTTGGAGCAAGTAAAGAAATCTACCTGGTGAGTAGTCCTCATTGTTTCAGGGAAGAGCCAGTTCTCTTCCACAAAAACAACCCTGAATGGCTCTATGCTCTCTTTTTATGCTGGAAAACAGGCATGTCTCCCAACACAAATGTAATGCCTGTCTAAAGCCTAATGCATTATACATAAAAATAACAAACATTTTCTCATTAATGAATTAAAGATCCTTAAATGGTTTCCATTTTATCCTCCTCTAAAACCAATGGATCTTGGACAGATTTAAGCATAAAAAAAAAAAAAAAAAGATTTTAACACCCTAGTTTTAGCTGGGAAAGATCAGTAACTAATTCCCTGCAGCCATAAAAATAGGACAGATCAAAAAAATAAAATGAGAAACCAAATTAAAGTCCAGTCATTGAAACTGATACCATTGTGCAATTACTACCCTACATATCTCCATAATTTTATTATTGGTATCATCATCCATTTTCCTCCTCACCCCAGTATTTGTGTACTGTGTTAAAGTTGAATAGTAAACTCTTCAGAAAGAGTTCTGTGCTTTCTCCTATATTTATACAGAACCTAGCACGATAAAGCCATCATCAAAATTGAAGACTCTATAGGCTATGGTAGTAAGCCTATAGAGTCAAATATTGACTTTTACTGTTATAACTGTTATTTGATAATAGTTATAACAACTATTATCAAATATTAGCCTAGGTTCAAGTCACATAAATCCTACTAGCAGATAGTTTATTAAACACTAGGGTTGGAGGTAAATATTCTTTTGAGATTTCTTGCCTAGTTCATATATATTTCTATTTTTCATTTTGGATTTTAAAAAATATAGGTAATTTTCCTCAGCCATTTCACTCCTACACTTAATAAGGTGTGCTTTAAGAATCATTTTTGAAAATAAATGTTATTAAAACCAGTTTCATGAGGAAGCAGAAAACTTTGAGGCAAATCTTCATGCAGGTATAGAATTCCTTACATCAAGTGTTGCTGACAATGCCTTAATACAAGGACAGAAATCTTCCGATAGACAGGAAAGTTACTGGCGATTCCACAGATAACCGAGGATGCTGATCTGAGGAGTAGATCCTAGTGATGTCTGATCACAGCTCATTCCCCTATTCTCTTTTATCTATCCACCTGCACAGTGAGGTGAGTTTTCCTGAAATGATTAATGGCCTTGTAAAACGTCATTTTGCCTTTTGTGATGATTCAGAGCTCAAGTGTCCCAGGCACTGACATAAATATTGTCATCTATGTTTATTTTTGGGGAAAGGTAGCTACCCAGGTAGAGGAAATGCTCAACATTTTCCAAGGATTTCATGTGTTGAAGCAACTAGTTGGTTTAGGTGGGTTGGTAAAGTATCTTGATTTTCATGAAGTTGACAGAGTCCAAGCACTTCATATGCTCCACGGAAGCCATCAAGAATGATCTGAAGCTCTTTAATTGAGTGAGCATGTACAACACAATCATCATTGTATTGAAAACAGTAATGGAGACATTGGTTATCTTGGATTTGGAACAAAACCAGTTCGTATTAGAGAGACTCTGGTCCATTTGATATTGGAGGCTGACTCCAGGTGAAAGTCTATCAGCAATGAGATTTGGAATACAGTGGGTACTCATCCTTAATTGGTTCCAGGAGGCGCGATGAGTACCAAAAACGATGAGTACCAAACAAACAGCCCTCCCCGCGCCAGGGAAGGGCGAGAGGAGCGCGGGGCCAGGCAGCGACGGCGGCGGTGCCTTGCCAGAGCAAAGCAGAGCAGAGAGAGCAGAGTAGAGCGAGCAGCGAATTTCAGGAGGGAGCAGGCGTCACCGCTGCCGCCGCCTCCAGCGAGTACCAAGCAAACGACGAGTACCAGGACAAAGATTTCCAGTCAAGATGCGTCGAGTACCGAATTCGACGAGTTGCAAGGCAGTCGAGTACCAAGGTTCCACTGTAGTTGCAATATAGATGTAAAAGAGTGTTGCTGCAATCATACACCCTTCCTTGGCTCCATTTTTAACAGTAAAAGGATCTGTTACCTTTGGAGAAGTGCTGCAAGCAAGGCAGACAACTTTACATGGCCTACATTGACCTAAGGCCTTTGATTCAATCAACAGACAGACCTTATGGAAGATCCTGATGAGATTTGGATGCCTGCCAGCATTTGTTACTATTATCAGACCTGCTTCATAACAGCATGACAGCTAATGTCCTAAGCAGGGGTTTGGAAACAGACCCCGTTACTTGCTAGAGTTAAGCAAAGATGTATGATTGTACTAACGCAGCTATGCATACATATATATCAAAGAGAAAGTGGTGCAGTAACTCTGGCTCAAAGATGGCAACCTGTCCTTTATATCACTTATGTTAAAGGAATATTTACCAAGTTAGAACTAAAAATAAACCCAAGTTACACCGTTTTGCCTGCAACCTGTTATTCTCAGACTGGAGCGTAAGACAAAAGGCTGGCAATGACTACACAACAGCATTCACTAAAGTAAGGCTTGAGGAGGATGCAGCAGAGGGTGAATCACTGGGGCTTGATAGGTCCTTGGCTAGCAGTCTCAGCCCTACATGTCATGAAGCCATTTTATGAAATGAACGGCTGGTAGCAGAAAGAGTCTGTCAGTTTCTCTTCCCCTTAACATTAAAAGTTCATATATTGAAATTTTCCACTTTAAAACCGTACTAATATTTGTGTCAACCTTCATTCTTCTGCCTGTCTGGATCTAGGAGTTTTGCAGAACCAAGTACAATGGAGGAGTTATTTGCATATTATTCTATAACAATGCTCAATAAGCCATGAATGTTAAACAGTAGCAATGGGCTAAGTTCAATGGAAATAAAAGCATAGTCCACAGTTATAACAGATGATGTCCAGTATATTGTCCAGTATGAGAAAAGAACACAAAAGAATTCCTGAATTCTAACCACAACTCCGCTATAAATTTGCTATTTACTCTATGACAAATTACCTTACAAGCAACGTAATACAGAAATAATAATGTTAGTTACCTACAGTGCTTGGGTGGTATAATTAATTAACAGTAATGTTTGTACATCTAATGGGCTATTTATAGATCAGTAACTCTTTAATGGGTTTTTTGTTTATTTTTGTTTCTCCTGAGAAGTTCTGAGCATCCTCCACATGCATTTAGCAAGAAACAAAAAACAACAACAAAAAAGATTATCATCAACTATGAAGTAGGAGAAAAATCTATTTATTTACGTTCTTCCATCTTGTTTTGTTATTTTACAACTAAAAAAAAATTCCTTCTCTGTAAAATTTCGTCCCTTGACTACATTCCAAGCAGCTGAAAGGAAGGCAAGATGTATTTGCATTAATTGTTGTTTGCTGCACTCTGCTGGAACAATCCACTTTCCAAATGAAAGTACTGGTGTTTTAATAAACAGTATCACAAGGAGTAAGTGGAAAGACAATAATTCATTCTTTCATTCCACAGGAAAAGATAGATAAAGCTGAAAGCTAATCATGGTGCCGGAATCCTTACTTAATTATCTAATAATGGCCCAAGTTTTAGAAGTACTTAACACCTGCAGCTGTCCTACTGAATAGGATTTGAGAGAATTCTAAATTAATTAAAATAAAGCCACTTAAGTTAGTGTCTAAAAACAAAATTAAGTGCTTAACTTTAAGTATGCAGTACCATGGCCTTACATGTTAAATTGTGAATATTCATCTGAAAAAAAACATGTCATGTTAAAGAAGGAACACACAAACATGCATACACACACAAACCAACTTGTCCTCATTCTATCCCAATATATCCTAATAAATGCTCAAGAAATAATGCAACTACACTTAATATTTAAGCAAGCTGAGACAACACCTTTATCTTCTTTTAAAAAATGAAACATTTTACTGCATAAATTTTAAGTTATAATGTGTAGTTCTATATGTTACATTATAATATAAAAACTTAGGTCATCTACCTGACACAGACAGAAGGGAAAGTTCCTCAGTCCCACTCCATTAACTCAATAGTACTCCAGGACAATTTGCTCTGATATGATCCAATTGTGCCATGTCTCAAATTAAAAGAGGGCCTTGTTATACCTTATACTGTGAGCTGCTCAAATGTCGACCGGCGTTAAGGTTAGCTTGAGTATGGAACAATCACACATTCAGGCTGTCAGGGGCCTGGAGGACTGAAAAGTAAGAAACCTCTGCCTCCCATTCCAGGCTTCCCCCATGCCCTCAGGGCTCCCCCACACCTTCAGGGCTTCCTCTGCCTCAACCCCACCTCCGCTTACTTCTGGCTGCCCATGCTGGCTGTCCCAGAGGAGGAGGCCGAGAAGGGTTAACCTGCCTGCCCAGTCCCCATCATGCCAGTACCAGGCTGCTGCTCTTCTCCAGGCTGAGCCCAGCCTAGACAGCAGCAACAGTGATGGTTGGACAGGCAGGTTAACTCTTTCCCTGCCTGCTTCCCCAGGACAGCCAACACAGCCAGTCACAAACAAGCAGGGGGAGGGTGGACGGCAAGAGGGGGTAGTGGGCAGGGATCTGGTATGCTAGGGAAGGTTGGTAGGGGGGGAGGCATTGGACCCAATGGGGTGTTTACACTAAGGCTGCACCTTTAGTGTAGCATGAGCTGGGTAACACAGATCAGAGATAATCCTGCCCTGGAGCAGTATAACTTTGTGCTGCCTAATGCATGCTTAAAACTAGTTTCAGGTGTTGCCATGTGTGGACAATTCAGGTGTTAGAAGTTCCAGCAGCTGCCAAAAATGACCATGCAACAAGGCCCTAAGACTTCTCTCTGGTCTCCCCATCCAGAATTATGAACCTACGGTCAAAACAAAGAGCAGATAGATCAATCTATTTGTATTTGGGAAAGATCAATCTATTTGTCTTGGCCTAGGACTTCCAGAGAATATAGCTTAAGGGAGAAATAAGTAACACAGATGCAATGGAATGGAAACACATCAAACGTCTTCCAGCAGTCTTACAAGGGCAATGAGAAAAGTTTTTCACCCTGAGATCTGTCACGGGAATTACAAATACAGATGTTGGCACCTGTCCCAGCACATACAACATACTTCTCAATTTTTACTAATACCTACTAAAATCATGTCTTGACCCCTTTGCTTGAAAAGTAAAGTATGTAATGACCTCTTCATTATAGTCCATAATTCACATAAATCTCAGAGTCTTCACAGGGAGAGCTTTCCATGGAAGATTTCTCTTGCAAGGAACAAAAGGGGCCTCTTAGGCAGTTTTTATTACTTCACAAATTTCCTTAATGAACTAAAAACCTAGGATATAGTAAAAAATTAATAAACACAAACAGTTTTGCACTCCCCCCCTCCAAAAAAAAAAAAAAAAAAAAAGCCAAACACACATATTGAAAAATGGTTTCAATGACTGCAGCTACCCTATCTGAAAATTGTCACAGGAAACAAACACAACAAAATTATCAGAGAAGATATCAATTTCAAAGGTTGAACTATAGGCCTGAAATTGGACAGGGCAAGTAGTTTTTATATAAGTGCTTGGAGTTCGATCATATTCCTTTTGCCAAAAACAACTGAGCAGGGTGCATGTGAACTGATCCACAAAGTGAATACCTTCTCAGAAAAACAAATGCAAACACTAAGTTCAAAATATTCTTCTGGCCTATGAGTAGAGCATAGCTAGAGCGGGGAAAATAACTACTATGGAGTTTTCCAAACAATGTTCATTTCCCTACTTGTAATTGCTACTTGCATTTACAGTATCAGTAGAAACCTCTAATATAGGGAGAGTCTAATCCAATAAGGGAAAGAAAGAGGAGAGCACTAGGAGGCACTGAACCTCCAAAGTGGATGAAACAAGTAGAAGAACTGAGCTGACAAACTGGATTGGATATGGAGCATGATACTGCACAAGAAACTGCAGGAAGTTGCAAATGGATACTGGCAGGTAACTGGGGTCATACTAGTACTACTGCTGATGAAGCAGAGAGACTTCACCACTCAGTGTCTGAAGGGAACCTCAAAAAGGGGTTCTATACTCTCTCCTTTATGATCCTGGCATTCATGCATGGAACACATACGAATGATGAGTGGGTTCAGGCACAATCTTGACCTTAACGTACTATGGCATGGCTTACAATTGAGACAACACAGGCCACTGATAGATATTAATTTACAGGTGTGATTGGAGCTAATCCCTAATCCCCAATCCCAATAACAAGACCTCCTACCATGCCACACATCTGACAGCATGCACGATTTTGGGATCAGGAATCAGATCCCAATTGTACCCTACTTGTCAGGGCAGAGGGAACCTAACACTGGCAAGTTAAACTCAGATGGCTCAACCATCAACTGATTGTCAGCCTGCTTTGGGGACAGTCCTGTATCCAGCTGACATTCAGCTGATCATCAGCTGTCAGGGACCTCACTAGGGTTGTTCAGGCCCTGGTGCAGTCCTAGATCCAGCCAAAATCAGCTGATGAGGACCATATGAGGACTGGCTGGAGATCCCTTTGTAGTCCCAGCCGTGACACATTTTATTTAAGGCAAGATAGAAACCAACTACAAAAATACTACACATTTTTCTGTAATATTCTTGGGTTGGTTTCTTGTTGCACCATTAATTCCCTTAGTGTGGCTTGGTTACTATTTAAGATGTGATTAACAGACTAATTGCATCTTAAATACAATGTCTTCAGGGGTCAAAGATCTGCATCAGACACAAGATTCAACCACAGCATGTATATAGTAGTACCTCAGAGGAGTGGTGACAGAGGAGAGGAGGCAGTATGGGACAGGTACTTCTATATTGGAGCATTCATGAAATTATTACTAATAAACCACATTCAGCTAACATTCTTGGAATGCATAGTAAAAGACAAAATAAGATAAAGCAAAAGGGTGTATGAGAATAACAAACTCAGAACAACAAAGTATACGCTGCAAAAAAGAGTTAAGATTCAAATAAAGCCATAAACTGTTTGAGACATGGCGTACCAATAAAACTACAAGGAAACCAGAAAATAAGCATGAAAGAATGGGCACTGCATTTTAAAATGAAAGTAGAATACAGATACACAGATACATTCACATTTTAATATAGTGTACCTGTAAACAAATACTGCCAAAAAAACCAACTATTTTCCAAGAATAGTATAAAGTCAAAGGATAGCATAGATAGCCAACCAGTAATATGATTCATATTTGTTTCTATAATATGATCATAAAATTCAATTGCTTCACATACTCTTAGAAACCAAAAAGAATGAATATAGCCAGAAGATCTAATGCATATTAAAACTAAACAGCCATTCAAAAGAATGTCTTAAGGCAGTTTTTCTTGGTTGTAATCAAAAAAGAATTTAAACATTTTTCTACAACAATGCATTCTTTAAAAGAAAAAAATAATAGTCAATTAAAACAGAAAACTATCTGTTAGAAAATAAGTTCTCCTCCTAGCAAAACATGGATTTTTCTCCAATTTGGAAACCCAATTCAACTCAAAACTGAGGCAACTACCTTCTTTAAAACGAAATCCAATTTAGCCAGCAAATATTTAAACAATGGCTAAAGCCCTACTGTTTGAAGACTTAATAATGAGAAGTAATTAGGCTAACAAAGAAAAGGTTACTTATTTGGGGCATTTCTATAGTGAAGTATTTAAATTATAGGTTTTATACAAAATGCAAGGGCTAATGAAAAAAAGCAATTTTAATGGAATGCAGAACAAATTAACATTTTAACATTAAAATACTACTCACTTGTATAATGGGATTTAGCTAAGTGTCACAGAACAGAAAATAAAAGTAACACTCAAAGGTATGCTTGTTAACCTCTTTAAGCTAAACATAATATAAGTCTACAGAGGGTTGTAAATAGATACACTGTAACATGAAAGACTCTAAATTCAAAGGTTTTAATATGTTCTTTTAAAATGCAGTGTGTACAAAATGTAACCAAATGAACTAAAACACATGCACTGCTTTCTAGATTAGCCAAAGGCTAAATCTTGAAAAATGCATACTCTGGTCCCTCTGTACAAAAGGGTCTTTCCTCAGCACTTCCATGGATGGTGGACAAACTCCTGGTGACATGGGGCTTGATGCTGGAGTTCAGTATTCTGGCCCTGATCCAGCAAAGCATTTCTTACTTGCTTAACTTTTAAGTACTCTGAATAATCAAATTGACTCCACAATGAATTACCATGAAAAAAAGAAGTAATGAATAGCAGACATAGAACTGTGGCAGTGAAGATGCCAGAGTAACATGGGAATGTATTGTACATTGTAAGAAAAGAATATAGAGAGAACACCTTAAGATAGATATGATCATTTTATTGAGGGATTGATAACTGAAGGAGCTTTACTAACAAAATAACTCAAAGTGATTACGTAACGGTTTTAAGAATTATTTAAAACTAAGCCACACCACAGATATATTACTCAGTTCTGCATGCCTGCATCTTGCATTCATTGTAAATTTATCATTCCTGTAGTGAACAAGAAATGACATTCTTCTACTCCGCTGCAAGCTGAAGGGTATCCAAGTCCAATGATACTTCTCTTCAAACATTTATATTTTTGAGTAACACTATAAACAAGAATAGAAATGTGAAAATCTTATTTCATAAAAAAAATAAACACAGTGATTATAAGAATGACAATAGGGCATATGGTTACTTCTTTCTTCTTCCTAAATCCTCACCAACAGTGCACAGCACAGACTTAAAGAAAAATACTGTTTAATATTACTCACAGAAGGATAATTAAAAACTTCCCAATGTAGAAGCACTAACAGCATTGTAGGTACTAGTTATATACAACTAAAACATGAGTTAGGTCTGTGAGACTATGCCAACTGGCAAAAAGAAATGAAAAATAAGCCCTGTTCCCCCTTTTTTTCTTTGTCAGTTTACAGTTTTAACCCACAGTTTAGGTCCAAAATAAACTTTACTTTTTATTAAAAAGGACTAAATTGGGAAAATGACCACACAAGTTATGTTTTTCCTCAGAGAGGTAGTAGCTAAAACAGGAGTTTGAGCTGAGGTTGTGCTGACTTCAAGAAATGCAGAACCAGAGGAAAAGAAAAAGTTTTAACAAAATCTAGAGGCAATCCGCTGTGCAGTTTAAAACCACACTTCTGGATTATCTTATTTCTGATGAATGGCATAAAGATGTGTCTGTTAAATTTGTTGGGGGGTGGGGTGGAATGTAAAGAATACGCATCTGAAGAGAATGGGAGACAGGGAAACATGGATCCTATTCCCAACTCTGCCACTGGCCAGGCTGGGCGACTTTGAACAAGTCACTTTGTCTCACTTTCTCTTTCTATAAATGGTAGCGATCCTACCCTCATTTATGAAGCATGTAAATGGAAACCCTAGCTCTTGACAGAGGTGTCACTAAGCCAGGTAAAGCATGCTGTGCAAGAGCAGGGCTCTGCTGCTGGGAGAGATGTCACCTCCTTTTTAGCCACGAACACACGTGTTGAAAAGGAAAAAAAAAAAGCAGCACTGATTTTCAGCAACAAAAGAGCAGGTGACTTCTTTCCCAGCCACAGCAAATCTCTGGCTTCCATAAACTGTACACCATGCCATAAACAAAAGCTGGTTCTTAGTGTGCTCCTTTTACTGCATGCAGTCATGCACAATTAAAGTGACAACTTAAAGCAGCATTCTTTGGATTAAAAATGAAATGACACAAATCCACATATAAAACATATACCCAAAGGATTAAACTTCCTACATGAAACTTAACCACCTTTGGAAAGATGTCAGTGAATTTAGCATGTGTTCATGCGGCCATTACTTCATTTTCCACAAATTATGAGCACTATGGAACCCAGCTATATAAAAGATCATCTCTGACCTTCAACCTTTTCACAGTAGTTAATACTGGTTTGGGTACTCTTAGATAGATTTTCTTTCAAATAAGTGCTTCTGCCTTTGGAATAGCCTCCATAATGGTTTCCATCAAAAACTAGCACATTTCTGTTAATAACAATAAATGAATGTTCAACATCAGCTTGTATGTTTTAATGTTACTTGGCTTTAATGTTTGTTTTTAGTGTTACTTGGTGTTACACTGCTTGCTTATTATCTTCTGATTGTAATTTTATATTATGGGTAGGGATAGCACTTGAGTAAAATTTGGTCTTTTATATACAGGTTACCTCCAGAGGTGGTGCAATCACCTACCCTAGAAATCATAGTATCATAGTGTCTAGAGTCAGAAGGGGCCTAGAGCAGGCCATCTAGTCTGACCCCCCGCCAATGGCAGGAACGAGTGCCAGGTTCACAGGACCTCAGCCAAGTACCTATCCAATCTACTCTTGAAGACGCCCAAGGTAGGAGCAAGAACAACTTCCCTAGGAAGCCGGTTCCACATCCTAGC
>JAGPOW010000261.1:178540834-178551572 GCA_030014935.1 Caiman crocodilus
TCTTGAAGACGCCCAAGGTAGGAGCAAGAACAACTTCCCTAGGAAGCCGGTTCCACATCCTAGCCACCCTAACTGTGAAGTAGTGCCTCCTAATGTCCAGATCTTTAAAAGGAGACTGGTTGTTCACTTTTCTGGGGTCACCTGACCCCCAGTTATCTTTCCTGCAAGGGGGCTGGACCTGATAATCTTGCAAGGTCTTTCCAGCCCTTAAAATCTATGAATATTAAACACTGCTGTAATTAATTTCTTAGATATAAGACCATTTAATTTCTGTATGATACTAAATATGCCTCATTTACATGCATACCACATGCACCTTTTCCCCAACAATTAGTTTCTCAAAATGGAGCTGTGTCTTAGGTGAGGAAGCTGATTTGCTGCCCAGAACAGAAACATCCCACTTTGATTCCTACTCCCAGCAGCACTGGCATTTCTATTAAGGCAGCTGAGGGAGTCAGCTGAGTTAGTGATTCATTGTTCTTCACTTCATAGGTGTTAATGATCGCCTCTCCTTTTCAATCATCTTGATGATCCAATAATCAAGTTAACCTTTGTTCTAGCAATTTTACTTTCTCTGAGCTACTCCAGGTCTCTCCTCCTCTTTTGCAGCTTTTCAACAATGTTGAGACCTGTTTTCAGCAGCAACTAAGGTTTCAGCTCTTGATTAACCAAGAAAAGGGGAGAGTAAAAACTGAAAATAAGGTTATGCACCTGCTCTATGCAACCATAAATCTGGAAAAAAAATAAATTCTTCATTCTGCCTACGCAAAACAAGAAAACTGAACAATGAGTATTTAAAAGTCAGTTTTCACCACGTTATTATAATTCGACTCAAACCTAAACAAATTCTGATCATTAAGAAGGTTAAATAATTACCATATTTCCTAGATACTATGAAGTAGTTCCCTCCCATCTGACAAGAGGAAAAAGCCTTTCATCTTAGAATTAAGAGGGCATTGGGGAGATGCCTACTAGTTCAGGCTCCAGCCCCTACCCAGGATCAGGGCCGTAGCTGCAAGCATGAGTGACTGGTGCCTTCTGAATCTGGGGGAGCACTCACACAAGCCACTGACAGCGGCAGCCCTGTTGGGGGCACACCAGCCCTATTGACAGCCTCAGTCTCAGCCATTATGGGGGGCATTGGCCCTGTCAGGGGAGGTGCATGCACCCTCTACCAGTTGCCTATGGCTGCAAGCTGCCTGCTTCCCTGGCCTTGGCACTCTTCCATCTCTCCCTGAAGCCTCTTCCCTTAAAATGCAGCCTCTGCTCCCCTTCCTACCCTTCACCCTCCTCAATTTTACCCTTGCTCCATATCAGCAAGCTCTGCCTACACTGCAGCCTACAGTGCAGAGTACAGCCCCAGCCTGGCCCCACTGCAGCCGCATGCAACTCACATGGTTGCTATGGGGGCTGGGCTGGGGTATGCTCCATGTCCCAGGGGATAGAGCCTGCCAGTGTGGAGCAGGGGTATTGTAGAGTGGGGATAAAGCAGGGAGTAGAAGCTGGAAGGAGAACAGACAGCAGAGGCTGGGGGGGGGGGGAAGAAAAGACGAGAGCCTGAGGGAGGAACAGGAGGGAGAGCACAAGCAGAAGGGAAATGTGGGGATGAAGCTGTGGGGGCAGGCAAGGGGCAGGCACAAGCAGTCATGGTGCTTGATCTCCCCACATTGCAGGCCCCACATTGCAGCAACAGGGGTGATGAATTCAAGACAATCCTCCAATAATTAAATTCTACATACAGAAAACGATAAATTTATAATTTTTCCATGTATAAAATCTACTTATTGAGGGTCATCTTAAATTCTGTTAAATATGGCATTATATCTTTGTTCCAGGTTAATAATTGTATTACAGAGAAGAGGGTACAATGAAGATGCAATGGGGACATAACAGGAAGTCCCTGAACTACAGATTAAACAGCTCCATCTGAAGACCAGTCATAAACATACTTCTGACTATAAGTCAGACTGCCATTATACATTTGTATACTAAAAATCTTCATCCAGGTATCCTGTTACAATATGGAGAACAAACTGCAATACTGACAAAATAATGTTTGACCTTGAATAACTTTTATATTGCACACCAAAGTTCACTCTAAATGAATAAACTGAAAAAGATTAAGCAGTCTAGTAATGGCAGTGTCCAAGCCAATTTATTCAGCTTTTAGCCTAGTTAGGACTACTTCTCATATCAAAACTATTTAAAACCAGACACCTTAATACTATAACCACAGTGTGCAATGTAAAACTACCTCTAGATTTAGTAATAACTTTCTTTAAAATACAGAGGCCAAGAATTTCTTGAGACAGCTCTTCCAAATGCTTGTAATATAATTCTTGAAGCTATTACCATAGATTTGTCCTAAATTGAATAAACCATAACTTACTCTTGAAGGATAAGTCATGGTCACAACTAAGCAAAACAGTATAGACAATCATTGAACAAGACTGGTTGATATTAAAATACAGAAGCTGGAAGGATTTGCTAACACTTGAGAGACATTTAGAGACCTTCCATGATGTAAAGAATTTCCCAGAAGGACAAGGAACAAAACATATTAGTTGACAAAATGAGTGATACCTTTTACTGGACCAGCGGTATGGTTGTGACAAACTTTGGATACAGGCTATTTATTTCCCTCAGTCCTGAAGATTATATTTCATTCAAACACCTATCTAGATTTATCCCAACAATGCAGTTGATTTCATAAAGTATATCAACCTCAAGAATCCTTGCCTCCTGCATATTCCCTGGACCACCATGGCAACAGCACCACTCCCACACCACCAAACGCTCCCACCCTCCTAAAAAACAGAACAAAAAAACACCAAACCAAACAAACAAAAAATGTTAACCCAATTCTAACACAGACAACAGTATAGCTTATGGTGAGATCATTTTATCATTTATTTATGAAGTGATATTTGACATTTTACTACCAAGTAAAGGAATGTGAAGGCTGCATAGCAATGTAATTTCTCTACACCAGACCAAGAAGCTGGAAGCCACACAGCCTCAGCACAGCTCCATACCAATAGAAAATATGCCCATGCTACAACCATTGGGTGGACAGGGAAGGACGGTGGAGAAGGACAGGGAGCAGCAGCAGCAGCACAGGTCTAGGTGGAAGTTGCCTGGACCTGGTGCATTTCCTTGCTACTCAGCTCAAGCGTGGCCATGAGCATGTCCACAGGAACCAGCAAATCACTCTGGCTCATTCACCTGGATCCAAACCACAGGCCATATTTTGCCAACCCCTAATCTGATCTTTTGTCCCATCAATACATGCAGCTATTTTGCACTTAATAGCTTTCTCTTACCATGATTTTCTTAAGTTTTCAGTGATTAGACATGTCTTTGCTTTCTAAAGCAAACTAACCATCAACTGAAGATAGTGCATTGTAACCAGAATTATGAATGACATTGGTCATAAAAAATTATTTCTATACATGTGTAATATATGGTACTGTATTAACAACCCTAACATATGCCATCAATTGGTACCAACAGGTTTTGGGTCCTTTCAGAATATTTCTTTTAAAAAATATGGGAATTTGCTGACATGCCAGCTATATCATACTTAAAGCTAACGAGAGTCTATGCAAAAATAAATAACACTATTCTAAACACTAATAACACGCGCAATATTTTGACTGTTTGTATTAATCACTCAGCTGTTTTTAGTAGATTTAGAAGAATAAATTGCTATAGCTAACAGGAACAGCAATAAAAAAAATGAGAAGCTAAATAAACACCTTAAAAGAACTGCGTATTTATTTAAGCCAAAGAAGGCTAATTTATGTTATTAGTGTAGGTCTCACTGACATTATCAGGGGAAAATGACTATTACACCAATGGGTGTGATATATAGCTCTAGTCACGCATGATAAACTCTAATGGTTGTGCTTTGAGGTAAAAGTCTTTACTAAATCAAGCAGCAATGAATCACTCCCCCAATGTCATGTTTCTGAGGCCATGTGTGTCAGAACTGTGAATTTAAAGAGGATACTCAATCATTAATGACTGGTTTTAAGATCTTTATCAGTCAATTAATAGACAGGTAAAGGAGTTAAGGGCCTTGGACAAAAAATTAATGGATCCTCACTGACATCCTATATTTAATTTTAGCAAACAAAGTATAGTGAGTTTTCCACTAATCATCTAACACCGTCATGTGTTCAGAGAACTCTACACAGTGCAGATCTATAACATAGAGTTTAGAATTTGGAACAATATCATTAAAAAAAACCATGATGGATTAATCATTTATACTTAAAACATTGGAAGACATAAATGCTTATTGCATGTCAAGATCCTTGTAAAAGACCAAGATTTAGAAATAGACATACAAGGATCCTCTTTCTCTGAAATCAGCGGGGTAGCGAATGAATGATGAGAGTGGAGAAATCATTAAGAAAAGAAAATGCTTCAATGTCCTAATGTGTCTGTTGAGTCCAGGGTTCAGTTAACATTAACTTTCAAGAAAGTAAAATTTGCTTTTATATCTAGATGTGGAAGATTAAGAAAGAGAGATATGAAAACAAGAGGTGGAAACAAATGGGTTAGAAGTGGTGACCACAGCAAAGATGTGATCAATTAGTTTATATCAGTAAGTCTCTATATCAAATTCCAAATTCCACTGCATCTTTTGAGCATGATTTTGATAGGAAGTTTGTATTGTACACACATTTTTGCCTTTTACTCTCTAGTGAAGAGTCAGGAGAAATTTTTTCTTATAACAGAGAATGAACAACAAAGAGTAAAGCAAGGGGTTTCTAATCTGGAGTGCTTCACTGTAAAATGAAAATACTCTAAGACAATAGACCAGTTATTCAGGACACAGTTCACCTAGGTATGCCTGTCACCAAGCAACTGATAATAAGTTGAGAGACTTGAAGTCAGTGAAGAGACTAAACTGATGGCAGGAACTGGGGATGTGGAAATACCATATTTACTCAAATCTAAGACTAGGGTTTTCCCACAGTCAGAAAGGAAAGCAAAAAAGGTCTCATCTTGGATTCAAGAACAAGGCTGAGACGTGCAACTGCTCAGCTCCAACCTTGGCTCCAGGTTCAAGGCTGAAGCCATAGATAAGCAATTGCCTGCCCTGGGCTGGGATGGCTTGTTTAGCAAGGAGAGGGGGTGCATTACTAGGGGAGTGGAAGAAAGCCACAGTGGAAAGAGGAGGGAGGAAACAGGAGAAACCCATGTGCATGGCTCAGGGGTAGCATAGGGAGACCATGCAGCCTGCCCTTCCCTACCTCCTTGCCACTTACCTTCTGCTCTGGTTCCAGTCCTGCCAGCTCTGATCGACACCTGCTGCTACTACTTCCTGGCTAAGCTGGGCTGGGGCTGGAGCCAGTGCCAGGGCCGGAGCCAGGGCCAGGGCCAGGGCCAGGGCCAGGGCCATTGCTTCTACTGACTGCTCTGGAGAAGCAGAGCTGCAACAGAAGGAAGCAGTGAGGATGGAGTGGAGGTAGAGAATGGCGGTGGGAGAAAACAGGCATGATCCGAGGGCAGTGGGTTGAGGAGCAGATGGGAGAAGATGTGGGACAGGCTTCAGGGGGGAGCAAGGGGTAGGGGACAGATGGCAGAATGAAGCATGGAGGGGCAGGCAGAAGGGCACATGGCAGGGGCCAGGCACTGGACACAGACAGGCACGGGGGAAAGCAGCAAGGGGAAGCAGGCAAGGAGGGAAAGGGACAGCAGTCTGGTTCCTCTCTCCCTGCCACTGCTTTCTCCACCACAGTAATAGGGGGATAAATTTAAAACAACCTTCTACTCATTAAATTCTATACATGGAAAATTATAACACATTCATAATTTTTCATCTATAGCATATAATTATTGGAGGATGATCTTAAATTCAAAGTTGTCTTCATTTGGGTGAATACAATATAAAAATGGAGTGTCTCTCACTGACCGTTTGAGACAAGGGTGCAGACTAGAAAAAAAAAAGACTGAGAAAAAGAAAGAACTGTACATCCCAAAGACACCGAATCAAATCCTAAAGCACTCTCACAGTTGGTCACAAACAATCTGAGAAATGGATTTCCATGGAGATTTGACCTGTTTGCCCCTTGTGCTAAGAGTAAAATGTGTGAATATACATGTGCATCTTCAGAAGTATTGTTTTTTAAAGTCTGTATTATTTGCTTTCACTGTCATATTCCCTGAAGACTGGAACAGTAAACTGAAGAGAGACCATGGATTTGGAGAAACTCTGGGAAAATGGCAAGAGCTACTGGGGAGAATTGGAGGAGTAATTTTCTGGGCCCAGATAATTTAGCTGCAGGTCCCTGCTGCTGAAAGGATCAGACATATATAGCATCTGTAGCCCAAGTGTTTCAATAAGGCCCCAAGTCAGGGACAGAATGTCTACTTTCTTCCAGGTCCAGCAAGCTAAGAGAATTAGGGAGTCAAAGTTGGAGTCCTGTACAGCAGCCCTGTGAGTCTTTACCAGGATTGTAACAATAAGGGAACAGGAAAAAAATCCATGAATATCTATGATTATTGAATCTTCCTCTAGATTATTGAATCTTTTAAAATGATCCTAAAAAATTTGCAGGGAGTACAGGACTGGGAGCAGAAAGCAGAACAGCAGATTGGGTAGGGGAAGGGAATCAGAGCAGGTATGGGGATAATTTGTGGTATGCCTGCCAAAATGGTTGGCCTCCACGGATTTAATAACAAGCCTGTGGCAAACAAAAGTAACAAGTCCATGGAAGAAATTAATTTGCGAGCCAAGCATCAAGCTCATTTTTCTATTCCTCTAACCTGGGTGCCTCTGTCAATTTATCTATATCACGGCTTTCCATCATTATAATTGACAAGACATTTTCCCATAATATTAACAGCAAAAGCAAAGCTCTAGAGGTTTTCACGGCCTTCCCTCTGGCACTGCTAGCTTTTCAGAGAAAGCTCTGCCTCATGTCATGGTTTTGATTTGATGTATTTAATTTTCTTTAAGTTGATTTTTTTTTTAATTTTTGAACTGGTTGTAGACTTTATTAGGAAAAGGATATCAATGCAGTGACTGGACTTTTGATGGGACTTTTGATGAAAGAAAGATGTACTTGAAAAAGTAAGTTTTATAGCACCTTCTAAAGGTAACCAGACTGTGTGCTTGCTTAGTTTCCTTTAAAAGTGCCCCTTGCTTCAGTGAGAAATACTTTATACCCACCCACCCCCAATCTCGCACTTTTTGCCCTAAGCTCTGTAAGCAGTATTAACTCCTTGAGGACTGAATGAACTTGAAGGTCTGGTAAGCATATGTTTCTGAAAGAGACCTTGACTATTTCAGTTACCAGTAGTTGACTGTAGTTCTGACTCTCACCTACCACAAGGAGTGTTGATGCATTTCATTTTCAGTATTCAAAAAAACTTTTTAAAAAGTCACCTGAGACCTAAACAGATCTTGGGATTAGGCTAAAAACCCTATGAAGCACAAAAAGAGCACCACTTACAAGTCTTTATGGTGGCTCTACATCAATGGAAAATCTTTCTACTGATGGGGTGATCCTCCTTGAGCCCATTTACAACAGGCAAAAAGTGATCAACCCACTTCTCAGAGTTTATCCTAGTATGCCAGTCTGATATGCAAGTTTCCAACTCCAAAAATTATGTGGTAGATTGTGTTGTACTTTTCCCCCACGCAAAAAAAAAAAGTATAGGCTTTTTAATGCAAGACGATGTAAAGCAAGTATAATTTGACTACCACCTCTAATGTAGTTCATTATAAATTACATGGCCCTTAACTGTATTTACCTCATATTAAAATATAAAATAACCCAACATTAAGAAAATCTTCCAGGAAAGGATGACTATAATATAGTGTACTTATAGAAAGGAAAAACAACACAGCACAACACAACACTTCTAAATCTATGCAACACATAGGTTAATTTTGGAGGCCTCAGGAAGTATACTAAGTATATATTATGTTTTCTAAGATTTCAGCAGAATCTGAAATCAATCTGAATTTCTGGACAGAAAATACAAAGCGAGAATCCCTTTGAATCCATCTTGTTTATTAAGAACAATTTCAGGGAGCTTTTACTATGGCCGTCCTAATCATGCATATTATAGCTTTTTTTCATTAAGATTTGCAAACAAGCAAGAGTGTTGAAACCCTGCAAAGCAGTATTTTAAGTATTAAAATACTATGTGCCAATTCTCATTTGTTTCATAACAAAACGTGATACAAATCAGGCAAATTAGTTCCTAACAAGATTTCAGATAACCCAGTAAGTCTGAACTTGACATTATTTCATCTCTGAAGTTCTGCCACATTTAACTGTAAAATCAATATTCTAGTTGAGATTTGACAAATACCCAAGTTCATTCACATCTTCTCCAGGCATTTTTTGGATAAATAATTTGATCATTTTCTAAGACAGATTCTCAGTTGTTCAAACCAGCATTATTCCAAGGAAGCCAATAAAACGATTGATGTATAACAGGCGAGAATCTGAGCCTCTTTTTTCCTAAACAAGTTGTAATATATGTTTTCCAGAGATCAGTGGAACTATTCATGGAATAACATAATGAGTAAACCACCCTTGATATACTATCCCCGAAGATGTATGGATTCATGCATTCTTGCCAAAATGCACATAATGCATTGAAGCTTTTGTTTATTTGTAGTTTAATATCACATCATACTGAGCATGACCTTAAGATGTGCAGACAAAATTCTCTTTCCAAAATATAGTTGTTATAATGAAGACTTGAAACCCAGCTTCCTTTAAAATTCAATCATACATTATCTATTTTAAAACATTTAGAGCATTTGTGTAGTTCTGAAAATTGGATTTTTTTAAAGGCAATCATAGTGAAATTGCATGCTTAATCATTCAGTCCTAGTTACAGCAATATCCATAGATTCATAGATATTAGGGGCTGTAAGGGGCCTCTCAAAATCATCAGGTCCAGCCCCCGTGTGCTAGGGCACAAAAGACTGCTGGGATCAGATGACCCCAGCAAGGTAAGTGTCCAGGTGTTTTTTGAAGATATCCAGAGTAGGTGACTGTACCACTTCTGGGGAGAGTCTATTCCAGACCCTGGACATTCAAGTTGTAAAGTTTTTCCTTATGTTTAATCTAAAGTGATCGTCTAGCAATTTATGACTGTTAGTCCTAGTCTTTTCCTGGGGAGCCCTGGTAAACAGACATTATCCCAGTGCCCAATATGAGCACTTTATATATTGACAGGTCACCATCAACTCCCCTCTGAGTCTTCTCTACTCCAGGCTGAACAGACCCATGTCTCTCAGCCTCTCATCATATGGCCTGCTCTTCATACCTCTATACCATACGTATAGCCCTCCTCTGGACTCTTTCAAGCTTCTCCACATCCTTCCTGAAGTACAGCGCCCAAAACTGGATGCAGAACTCCAGCTGTGGCCTCACCAATGCCAAGTAAAGCAGGAGGATGACATGCTTAGTCCTGTTTCAGATGCATTGGTAGATGCATGCCAGTGTTTTGCTTCCTTTCCCAGCTACAGTATTGCATTGGTGGCACATGCTCATTGTATGGTCTATCAAGACCCCCAGGTCTCTTTCAGTTGTGGTGTTGGTAAGTGTAGCACTGCCGAGTCTGCAAGTATGTTGCGGGCTGTTTCTCCCCAGATGGAGTACCTTACACTTCTCAGTATTGAACATCATCAGGTTTTGACTTGGCCACCTTGTGAGCCTGTCCAGGTCAGCCTGTATCCACAGCCTATTGTCCAGCATGACCGCAGTCCCCCATAATTTGGTGTCATCTGTGAACTTTGCCAGTCCACTTTTAACACTCGAGTCAAAATCATTAATGAACACACACTGGTCTGAGTACTGAACCCTGAGTTTCCTTTGGTCCAAGTACTGAATCAGTTGAGTTCCCTTTGAACTCATCTGATAACCCCATTGTGGGAAGACTTTATTTACAAATTCCTTGCTTTGTTTGTTACGTCTTGTTTTCTACAGAAATAAATTGCCTCTTGCGCAAATGTGTTAAAATACATCATGCTCTTAGATGAGCAAACATACAACACATAGTACAGCATTCAATAGGTAATATGCACCTTGCTATTCCTCCCCCATAATCATACATGTACTCTTTTACACCATTGGTTCTCAAATATGTGAACAACTTAGCTTGTAAGGCATGAAATTTAACTTCTGTAAGGAAAACATGTAAAAAAAACTATTTTTATTCCAACATATATATGACTTAAAACAACTAAAAGTCAAGGTCAAGATCAAGATCAAGATCATGCCTTGGAATAATTCCCAGCTCACTGCGTGAGATTCTCATTATGCAGGGATAGGAAAGATGGGAAATGGTCAGGTGTATCTAGCAGACATGGAAATGTATTTTGATCTCTGAAACAATACTCCCTTTCCTCTCTTTCTTCCTATTTTAAGACTATCAGAAGAAACAATAGCCATGTACGTGACAGAACTGATATGTTAATTAGACCAAATCAGTAGATTCATATTCATAGATGTTAGGGTCGGAAGGGACCTCAATAGATCATCGAGTCCGATCCCCCGAATAGGCAGGAAAGAGTGCTGGGTCTAGATGACCCCAGCTAGATGCCTATCTAACCTCCTCTTGAAGACCTCCAAGGTAGGGGAGAGCACCACCTCCCTTGGGGAGCCCGTTCCAGACCTTGGCCACTCTAACTGTGAAGAAGTTCTTCCTAATGTCCAGTCTAAATCTGCTCTCTGCTAGCTTGTGGCCATTATTTCTT
>JAGPOW010000261.1:178561911-178595377 GCA_030014935.1 Caiman crocodilus
AAAAAAAAAATTCTTTGAGAGCAATGCTGAGGTATGAGCTCTCAATCTCTAAGATGTTTATCCTGCCTTATTCCAAGCCAGGGCTGATGCACAAAATAGGAACAGGTGGATAGGGAGGCTTCAGATATGCATACAGAAATAGAAAGTCCTTATGCCCAATCCATAGTTCATTTCATAATACAGAATAAATTCCAATCCAAAGGAGTTGAACACAGTGGGTCTCTAGTTTATTAGTTTATCATTAGGAAACTTCTGAGGAAAGCAAAAGACCAGAAAAGCTATGCTAAGGTAAAAGACCATACATGAAGCAAAACTTGCTAACAAAAACTAATAAAAATTCTATCAGCATATAAAATATTTTAAGACATACCTCAAAGTGGTGATCAATACATTCAAAATATTCTTGCAAAGGAATTGAACCAGAGAAGGTACACAGGAAGTCTTTGCAATTTTGCTTCTTGAAATGTTCTTCAAGACGAAGAGTAAGCTCATTTGCTATTAGCCAAATGTCTTCTAATTGATCACTCTGGATTCTATACCGCTCTTAAAAAAAAAAAAAAAAAAATACACATGAAAAGGAGTAAAGAAAAATATAAAGCTACATAAGACTGACAGTGTCAAGTACAAGAATTAATCAATTCTGTGATGTTTCTAACATTTTTAATAAAGACATTCCAAAAGTGATTTTCTTTAGTGTTCCACAAGAATATATTTTATCTAGCTAAGATAGTCCTAAATAACCTATCCTTGCAGTTTTTCCTTGCATAGCAGTCAAATTTTGCAGCAGAACTTAGAAGATTTTAATACCTGAACCAAGCTGGTTTGCTTCACATCCTAAACATCTGTAAGACCTGCTGTAAAATTTGTAGAAATTTTGCAGTTCTGCAGAAATTTGTGTTCTCAAAATGTGTTTTCACTAAAATAAGTACATACTTATACTCACAGAGACATAAGGGACGTAAGGGAAGGGACCTAAAGAGGTCATCTAGTCCAAAACCCTGCCTGAGGCCAAGCCTTACACAAAAACCAAAACATAATACTCTTACCTGCCACAGGTAAAGCAAGGGGACCATGGCAGCCAATGACCTGATGCTACCAAGTTGTTAGTATAAGCTCAAAGAGATGCCAGGAAGAGGCCCATGCCCCTTGCTAAAAGGAAGGCAAAAACCCCTATAGTCCATACCAATCTGACCATGAGGTAAAATCCCTTCCAGAATATTGTGATTGGTCTGACCCTGAACAGAGATGCAAGACTCCCTAGCCAGGAAAGTTCAGATTTAGGTTAGAGCAGAAGTACTGGCATATCCCTTTCAAAATTCCCAGCTTTGGCTACAGCCAACACCCAATGCCTCCAAGAAAGGCATTAGAAAAAAACCCAAAAAACCCTGACACACATTAGCAGTAGCAGTGGAGTAGGAAGGATCCCTCCTGTCCCCACATAGCAATGAACAAAACCCAGAAGACTGGGAAATACCCATGGAAGAACAAAGACATAGCTACACCTAAATCATCCCTGACCAGTGGCTGTCCAGCATCTTCTTGAACACCTCCAGTGATGGTAAGCCCACAATTTCCCTAGGCAGTCTATTCCACTGCCTCACTGTTCTAATAGTAAAGAACATTTTCCTGACATCCAATCACACCTGTTTTGCTGCATTTTCAAGCACTGGTCTGTGTCTGAGTCTATGCAGCAAGAGAGAAAAGGTACTTGTTCTCTTCTTTATGGCAGCCCTTCAAGTATTTGCAGCCTGCTACTATGTCCCCTCTTAAACACCATTTTCACAAGCTGAACATACCTAGTTCCTTCAGCCTCTCCCCATATGACTTGCTTTCTAAGCCCTTTATCATCCTTGTCATCTGCCTCTGGACCCTCTCTAACTTCTCTACATCCTTTGTAAAATGTGGAGCCCAAAAGTAAACACAATACTCTAGATGAGGCCTAACCAGTGTCAAGAAGAGAGGGAATATCACCTCCTGTGTCTTGCACCTAATGCAAGATGCATTCTAAAATTGCATTTGCCTTTTATGTGGCTGCATCTAACTGCAGACTCGTATTGAATCTTGAGCCCTATCAAGACTCCTAGATTCTTCTCCATAGTGCTGTCATAGTCACATGTAACCATTTTGTATTTGTATTTTTGATTATTCATCTCAAAGTGCAGCACCTTGTACTTTTCAGTATTGCACATCCTCCTATTAGCTCCAGCCTAGCTTTCCAATGGGTCAAGATTAGGGCTGTCAATTAATTGTTGTTAAGGTGTACAATTAATGCAAGAACTAATTAACATGTTAATTATTTAATACGTTAATCATACATGTGGTTTTGGAGCCTGCACACAGGCTGCTCTGCCCTGCCCTGCCCTGCTGCCATTACCGTCACCTCCAGACTACCCAGCGAGGCAGTGGTGGCAGTGCAGAAGAGCCACAGAGCATCCAGGGCACAGGGAACAGGCTTCTGTAGCAACAGAGGGGAAGAGGTGGTGCACCTACACACCCACCCATACACCTACCCAAAATCCCCATCTAGGACCCAGAGCAGCCAGACAGGCAGCACTGGGAGTTTTGGGGAAGGTGGTGCTGAGCTACAGCGGGATTGCCTGGCAGCCTCAGGCCCCACAGCTTGGAGCAGGTCGGGAATACCTGGGAGCTATGATACGAGTCACCTCTGGGCCCGGGTCCTCACTCATCCCTGGTCCAGGCCATTGGGGAGCAATGGTGACAGTGGCCCAGTGACCTGTGACCCCGTGGAGGCAGCCTCTACTGGTGGGCAGGGGCAGGATTCCCACAGAGCCACCTCCTGCAGCCTCTGGCTCACACTGCATTGCACACCCAGTGTGGATGGAGCTGCAGCCATGCCCAACACTGCCATCGACGAGCCAGGCAGAGCTGCTGCTCTTCCCTGCATCTCCTGGGCTCTCATCAGGACCCAGTGGGTCTGGCAACTTCATGCAGGTCCTGGGGGAGCTCAGCTGGCATAGGGAGGAGAGCGGTGGAGCTGCCTGGTGCTGCAGTGGCAATCCATACTGCACCAGGCTTGGGTGAGGCTCCATCAGTGCTGGGCTGGGGCCAGGCACATGGCACGGCACAGATCAGGGACTGCAGGAGGTGGCTCCACAGGAATCTTGACCCTGTCCATCAGAAGCAGCTGCCTCTATAGGCATGCAGGACCACCACCGCTGCCACTCCCCAGGGGCCCAGACTGGGGATGCATGGAGACCCATAAGCCCAGAAGCAGCTGGTGTTGGAGCTCCCAGGCAGTCCTGACCCTCCCCTAAGCCTGAGTCATGAGGCCTAAGGGTGCCAGGCAGCCCCACCACAGTGGCTCCATGGGAGTCCCAGTGGGAGGGACGCAGACTTCAGGCAGCTGTAGCAGGGGGGAGGGGGAGACACACCCACCCACAACCCCTATTTGGGGCCCTGAGCAGCCAGGCTGGCAGCATCAGGCATTCGGGGAAGGTGGTGCTGGGCTGCAGCAAGACTGCCTTGCACCATCGGGCCCAGGGTGGGTTAAGATGACCTGGAACCTGCTGAGCAATTAAACAGGGAAGTTCAAGCCCAGGGTGCGGTTGAGGCCAGAGCAGCTGCTCCCAGCCCAGACAGTCCATGGCTGCCATTGCTGGGGCAAAGGCAGGGTGAGGCCACTGCCAATGGAGGCATGCTTGGGCAGGGGGCGCACCCTGGGCCTGGGTCAGCTCCACAGAGACCCTGCTCAAATTGGACACCATGCACACCATACACTCCAACCACACAAAGAACCTGCATAATTTTGTATCAATTTTGAGTTTTTCTGCACATAATTTTGAGTTGTTGTGCAACTAAAATCACAATTAATTGCAACCCCTTTTTTAATCACGCAACTGACTGTGATCAAATTTTTAAACAGTTTGACAGCCATAGGGAAGATCCTTTTGAACTGTGATTCTGTCCTCCAATGTGTTCACAATCCTTCCCAGTTTCATGTGGACTTCAAACTTGCTCAAGAAGCTCTCAATTCAAGGGTCCAAATGCTTAATAAATATGTTGAACAACACTAGGCCCAGGAGAAACCCCTGTAGGATTTCATTCAAAGCCTCCTGAAATTATGACATGGATCCATTTATAATTACCCTTTAATTGAAGCTGTTGAGCCAGTTGTCTATCCATCTTATAGTAGTTTTGTCCAGGCCACATTTCTACAATTTGTTTACAAGAAGGTCATGTGGGACCTTATCAAAAGCCTTGCTGAAGTCCAGATACATTATATCCACAGCATGCCCTTTGTCCACCACCCAAGTAGTTACTTGGTCAAAGAAGGAGATCAAGTTTGTTTGACACAATTTGTTCTTAGTAAATCCATACTGGCTGCTTGCAGTCAGCCTTTCCTCCTCCAGATGCTTGCAAAAGGACTCCATTAAGATATGCTCTAGTAATTTCCCAGGTATTGAGGTGGTGCTAAACTGATTGGTAGTTCCCTGGGTCCTCATTTTTGCCTTGTAAACCATGAGGACTACTACGTTAGGCTTCTTCCAGTTCTCTGATACTTCACCCATCTCCCAAAGCTTCAGGATATCGTCACTAAGGGCTCCAAGATCTCTACCAATTCCTTCAGTACTTGGGGACGAAACTCATCTGGCCCTGCTGACTTGAATTGATTCAGACACATGAAAAGCACTCTGTCCATCTCTCAGCTTGTTCCCTTCCTTATCCAAATAATTTTTATTTGGCTCCTGACTTCAGCTTAATTTTTGTTTCTAAAGACAGAGAAATTAGCACTTGAGTAGCTCCGCTTCCTTTGCATCTTTGGTTTAAAAGTTCCCCCTGGCTGTTTATCAGTGGTCCCACAGATGCCTTTGTCTTTTTTTTCTGGCCAAAATCTTAAAAAACCTCTTGTTGTTATCTTTAATCTCTGTTGCTAGGTACATCTCTTTTCATCTCTTTGTCTTCCTGATTTTGTCTCTGTAGTTTCTTGTCATTTTTGTGGCAAACTCCCCTCCTCCTGCCATTGATTGGCCAAGAGGGCTGCCTTTCATGCAGTCCTGTCCCTTGCTGCTGATTGGAAGAGGGCTTCCTTCATGTGGCAGGGACAGGAGGGGCTGCAGGAAAGGCAGACCTTTCAGCCAATCAATGATGGAGGGAGCACCTGCCATCTTGACTGCTGCCCTTCATGCCAGTGGTTACCCCCTGCAGGGGATTGTAAGGCTGAGCCACAGCAGCCATTGGCTTCACGCTGGGGAGCCAGTATTTTATTTCTAGTGAGGTTTTTTTCCTGGGGATTCTGTGCTAAATCATGGAAACCACCATTTTTCACAATTTTTACAAAAATCATGAAACTGTAATTTGAGTACATCCCTACCTATAATAAATCCCCACCATTATATTGATGCTGCATTTTACATGTTTTCTCTTCACCCAAATGCATTCTGATATGCTATGTTCTTTCTCCTAAACTAAGGAACAAGTGTATATGTTTCAGACTTACAAAACAATACCATTACCTCTTCTCTAACCCTGTCTTTCCAAGACAAAGTGTAATCCTCCTGGCCCTCTTCTACCCACTTTGCCACCCATAGGTGGCTGCTCATCACACTGGGAGGGTGGAGTGGATGGAAGGTGACCAGGACTAGAGTTCTGTGCACAGAGGCAGGAGTCACCCAGCTAGGCATATGGTGCCCAGCACACATCCCCACAGCCACCGCTCTTCCACATGCTACCTGCTGCCCGGAGCAGTACAGCATAGACAGAAGCCACTGAAGGCAGGGGAGCTAAGCAGTGCCTGGGGCCGGAGAAGCCAAGCAGTGCCTGGGCGGCTGCAGCCACACTAGGAGCAGTCTCACTGCACTGAAGCCTCAGCAGCACCACAACTTGTTTCAACAATGGTAGCCAAGCTCCCAGGCAAGAGCTGCTGTGCTGGATTCCCAGCAGTACCTCAGGAGGAAACCTGGCTTTGCAGGCACTTGACTGGCACCAGGGGAACAAAATGCAGTGTTCTTCCCATGGTGCTGCTGGGGCTTCAGCATCATAGCTGCTGCCCAAGTACTTCATTGCCATCATGGGAAAAGCTGCAGTATTGCTGGGGCTCCAGCACTGCAGGTCTCATCCAGGAGCTTGTTGTCACACCAGGGAAGTCCCCCATCACAGCAGGGCTCAAGGCAAAAGTCTGCAGGCCAGATGACCTGGCTCTGGGGGCCAGATCCAGCTCACAGGCCACATGTGACTCCCTGTTGTAACCTAAGGTACAAATCATGACAGCGCAACGGCTATGAAAACCTACCCTAGCCAGGGATTTCCCTAAAGTGAGTGGAACCACCATATAAATGAAGGTGAATGAAGTTAGAACAACAAGATCTTTCCTGGGTAGATTTGCAAAAAAAGCCAGAGTATAAGGTGCTTTGGTGAGAAAAAGCTAGACAGCAGTCCCTATGGGACCAGTCTAGTTGATGTAATCTTCAGTAGCCCTTAAATCTATGTCTATATTGCACAATAAAATGAAGTGCAGACACATCTGAATGAGTTCTAAGTGCACTAAATGGGCATTCTCAGGTAACAGAAACAGTCTAGCCATAGTACTATGAAACTTCACACAAACTAATTGATCCTTCTCAGGTATCACTGTATACACCCCAGTGTGGTTAAGTGCGTTTTACTTTACATCTGCATTTAAAAAAAAAAGTTTCAAGTGGTAAGTTATTTTTCACTTCAACTCTTAGACCAGGTGTTGGCAATCTTTCATCAGCGCAAGCCACCTTTTGCAATCTGATTTCCCCCCTCCTCCCAAAATGGGCAGCAAATCTCCATTTCCTCCCCTTCCTCCCCCCCGCCCCCACAAAGCAGCATGTTTAACTCTTGCCACAGATCCCCAAACCCCCTGCACTGGAGTATGGGCAAATGCAGCAGAGCAGCAGGTGCCAAAGCAGAGGGGATAGGCAGCATGTCCATGACACTGATTCTCCATGCCGGATCAAACCTCTGCAGGCTAAATCAAATCTTATTGAAAGTCATAGGTTGCTGGTCCATTCCACACACCATTCCACATTTTTTCATTTGTGCAGAATGGCTCCCTCATGCCACACCCCCCAAGGTAGTTAGCGTTATAAAACTGTTCTGGGATCCTGACTATGAGAAAGGTGTTAATATAAAAAAAAGTATTAAACCAAAATTAAATTAATTATTTTTCTTAGCCAGAGTTGCCCATCTCCACAAACTACCAAAGTAAATCACATTTAATGAATTGCTAACTAGAGCTGACAGCTTATTTCAGATTCTATTCTACATTTCAAAGCAAGTCTTCCCTCCCTGGTTTCTTGAACAGTAAATCAATGCCAGCTAAATATTAACAAAGGAAAATGATGCTGAAAAGCATAACAAATTTTTTAAATAATGGTTTTCCAGACAGACATTTTCAAACACTGCTGCCATATTTCTTATCATTATTCATCCATCAATGTGCTGTCTGAAAGGAAATACAAAAGTACAGCTGTGATGAAATAGGTCATTAAGATTTGTATACAGAGAATATATATATTTTACTTGTTAGCAAAGTTCACAGTAAAAATCAAATGAACCAGAGGTCTTGCAATGTTGCTGTACTTATTAAACATTTTTCTCAAGATTAGCAATCCACAATTGTTTGACATTACTACTGGCATCGTTCCCAGAATATGCATTTCATTGAAGGGAAAATGACAAATCCTGTTTACAGTGTAACAGGAAAGAAGCATGTTTTATTTAAAAACATGTCCATTAAAGAAAAGAACACCATCTGCTGAAGATAACATTCAACCTAACTTCCCCTTTTTTAGAACTCACAGCATAATTGCTGGACTTAGTAGAATCAGCATCAGATTTTACCTATTCAGCTTTTAAATCAAAATTAGTTTGGAAGGTTTCAGATCAAATCAACAGACATTCCATTTATAACTGACAAAACTAATACATTAATGGTCTAACATGGACAAAGAAACTAATTTCCTCTATTAGTTTCCATACATTTTTTGTTGGTCGATACAAACACAATCTAATTTTACTGAGGCAGGCATTGTATTCATTTACTCTACATGTTTTACTAAGCTATTAAACTGAAGAAGAATGTTAATTGGATTTGGGAAATGTAGGAAGCTGAAAGTCTTTAGCTGTACTGTAAAAATGTTCCTAAAATGGAAATTTGATGGCGGCAGTAACAATTATCTGTGTCATTGCCTTCCATGTGCATTTATAATTAGACAGCAGGTTTGCAATTAAATAAAAATTACATAAAAAGCTTTTCCCCTGCAAATTACAGAAGAGCATTTCTTTCAAAAATATCTCATACAAGAAAAGAGATTGCTCATAGGACTGCTAATGGATTACAATTTTTTTCAACATCAGATTCTCTAGACAAGGTTATATGGTGTACTCTTTACAGTACTCTATTTAACATTTTACAAATGTAAAATGAGAATTCAAAATGTTCACCGTAGCTTAAATATGTCCCTGACTTCTGAGTGCATGCCCCAAGGCAATTCAGAGCAACTCAGGTACCTAGAAGCCCTATAAAGTCTATGGAGAGACTTTTAGAGAGATTCAGATTTAGGTACCAAGAGATTCAGATTTAGGTGCCTTTCTACTCTACAGAAAGAATCTGGAGTTGTAGGTATCTCCACTGCTTGTTAGAGATGCCTAACAATGGACTATTGAGAAAGCCCAGCAGCACCTCCAGTTAGTCAAAAAATATGTAGTGTATTTGAATCCATCTTCTGGAGTTTAGATTGCCACCTTGAGCTATCAGTTAGCTATCTCTATTCACTGGTGATTCACAAAACCGTATCCCACTTCTGAGCTGCTTAATAGATTTCTGAGAATAGGCATGTGGCGAGTGATAACGGTGTCACTGGGTGCATCTACATGCATGCATTTACTGCACAGTAACCAAAACTACTGTGCAGTACAGGCATGCATCTACATGTGCTTGCTCATACTGCTCAGTAAATAGGGTGATTTACACTGACTTGAGCAAAAATTTGATACCTGCATCATGCAGGTATCAAATTTATGCCCAATTAGTTACTGCACAGTAATGCACATGTAGACACTTTAGTGCACAGAAACACTGTGCGTATGTATTGACATGGGACTGACTTTAGTCCACACACAGCATTAATGCACTTTAATGCTCGCACATGTAGATGCCAGCCTATTCCTGCTTACTGTGCAGTAATTTACTGCATGATAAATTTAAGCCAACGTAAATGCGTGTGTAGACAGATCTACTGTCCACTTCTGACCAATAAATATAGTGCTGAGATCATTCACCAAGGAAATGGGATATTTGATTCTAGGCCCACCTTATCCTGAAAAAAATCAGAATCCAATCCATATTTCTACTTCCTAAATTGTAACCATGATGCTACAGAATAGTCTAGGTGAGATAACTCAATCAGGATGCTGCAGCTCTCTGGGATCCCCTGGGTACTGCCCAATAAATCCAGATATTTCAAATTGGAATTCATGCTGTCAAAAGCAGTTATGGTCTGCATTCTTTGAAACAAAATAATTAGTCTATTATTCTTCTATAGTCAAGAAATGAGTGAAGGCTAAGATGCTGGCATCTTCCAAGGGCTAAATGAGTCTAAAAAGGTTGAGAAACACAACCCTACCTCTTCTGCTGATGATGACCCACTGGGCACCAAGTGTACAAAAAAGGAAAAGAGAAAATAAGAGGGGGTTTGGAGACTATGGATTAGAAAGCCATTATTCTAATAGCCAAGAGAACGCCATAGGCAGTAGGCTATAATGGCAGACCATCTCCTCCATTTCCCCAGAACTGTAAAAGTTAAAAAATAGAAATAAATCTGAAAGCAGAGACTGGAACCCAAAACACTCCCCTCTCAGGATAGTGTAGCATAACTAGGCTACACAGCCCATTCTTATGGTTCAACTTGATGAGCAATCACATGATGAAATGAATGTCAGAGGCAGTTGTCAGGTCTACAGCACAGGAACCTATATTAAATCAAGTCTGCTGGAGCATAGTAATTACCATCCTCCAGCACACTCCAGCATAATGTATATCAGCATTGTAGCCGCCAGGAGTCAAACATCTTACCTCGGGCTTCTTTGCCCCGAGGGTTTGCAGATATCTGGCTGGCTGTTGTAGGTAGTCTTGGGGCAGGTCTCTCTCCGTGCCGGGGTCCGCCCCTTTCTTGCCTGCCACAACTTTAATCTTCCAGTGGGTGGGGCTTCCATCCTGGCGGATGCCCTCTTCGGCTACCTGTAGTCGAGGTCTTCTGCGAGGCTTCTCCACCCCTTCCGCCTCACCCTTACCCTACCCAGCAGTTCTTGGCATTCTCATCGCTATTCTCTCTGGCCCACCACCGATGGATGAGCTTTCCTCCCTCTCTCTACCCCCTTGCCACAGCCCCTTCTAATCCAGGGTAACACAAACAAAACAAAAGAATTCTACTAAACTTAAACACTGCTAGTCACCTAATGGGGTCTTGGTCCCTCGATCAAGCCGCTACCTGTGACTCTGCCTGTTAGCTCTCACTCTCCGGGCTGGCTACCCATAACTCCTTGTCTTGCTCCCCCGGGAGCGACACCCTCTCCGAGTTCTCCCCACCATAGATCCCTCTCTCTGGGTCCACCCGGTCCGGACGTCCCCTCTCCGGGTCGCCCCAGGGCTTCCCTCTCCCACCTGTGTCTGCCTCTGGCCACAGTCCTCTTTCCAGGTCTTCTCGGGGTCGAGGGTCCCTCTGTGCATCCGTGGCTTGCTCCCCACTTTTCCCCGGCTCACCAGTTAAAGCCGCGCCATCCTCCGGCGCCAGTCTCTCTCTGGGCTCTTCTTCTTTTCCGTAGGGCACGCTGGCCGTTGGTCCCTGCATTCCGCGTCCTCTGGGCTCCCTCCCCGGCCCGGGGCACATGCCGGCAGCCAGCTCCAGTGTTTCGCACCTTCAGTCGCCTCTGGCGCAGCCTACTCCCAGCAGCCACGTGCGTTTTTCGCTCCTGGCTGCGGCTGTCCCTTTTATCTCTCCCGGCCGCCGGTCTCCATTGACATCACCCTCTGTCCGCAGGTGATTTAAGTCTTCGCCCTGGCTGTGCACGGGCTTCTCCAGAGATCCTGCGGCTCCTGCAGTAAATAACTGACATTTTTTCTTTTCTTTTCTTTTCTTTTCGCTTTGTTGCCCACTTCTGCCTACGCGGCTCCTTCTGGGAGCTCCGGAGTTCCTTCAGGACTTCTCCCCCTGTGACAAACATCCCCGCACTGAAAAATGGTGACAGAAGGACTTTAATTAAAGCTTGTCAAATGTGTTTTAAAGTGTCCCCACCACCATTTTTCAGTATGGGAACACTGATACATGTGGTGGCTCTTGGAGCTACTCTAATTAAAGCATCCTCACCCCCTCACTCCCAGAGCACATATATAAACACCCTACAGTCAGATAAAATAGGTCGCACCTAACATATTGTAAAAACAGGCATTTTAAGGACATCACCTTTCAGCTTCAGGGAAGAAAACAAAGATTAAACGAATATGAAAATTTTTTCACCCACACCTGTTCCTTCCAGATCAAGATTAATACATCTGCAAAGGAACATAAGGCAAGCTTGCACTTACATTGTGCATGATTTATTTATACCTTGGATGAAGGTCTCCAGTACTTTAGTCTCTAGGACACTGTTACTTTTTTGAGGATCATTAGTCATACAGTATTCATCGTTATCTATACTTTTAAAAAATAAATTCTATATGGCCTCAGTGCAAAGGAGATTGTAGGATATAAGCAGAGCTAACATTTGCTTTATGTTATTCGATGATGGAAACTTTATTGCGCATACACATTCAGTCTGCATTCACTTCATGCCACTCACAAACACAACTATTTTAATAGCATGAAACCAAATACAAGTTTTTGTGTATTTGATAAATCTATATTCATAGAAGCGCTGGGAATGGAATAACAACCTTCAGTATTCGGTATATGAACTTACCCTGTGTCATTTTTTCTCATTTCTAAAAAATTACTGATTTTTGAAGACACAACTTCAGTAAAAAGAGCTAAGTTATTTTATGCCCTTAAGATGCAGATAAAAAGCATAGAACAAGTAGCTTAATTGCAATGTGGAATCAAACACCACTTTTTTTTTTAAAAGGGAAAGGTTCCTAGGCACAAGAGAAATAATAAGCATTCACGTTAGAGGGAAGACCAAATGTTTTAAATATTCTATGTAGAGCGATCTTTATAAGTCAAGACTGGGAAACGAGTAAGACTGTGTGGGAAAGTTTATATTAAGACCACAAGTGTCATTCCTAGCCTATGAACAAACAAAACTAAAATGCAGAGGAAGAAATTGGGGTTTGGGTAGGAAGACTGAAGATTATGAATTCATTAAATATTAAAATATGTTTAAAAACCAACAAATCCTTAATTGGCATAAATTGACATGGATCTGACCACACGTGAACCTTTTCATCCAACAATACCAGAAAATAGGAATCCATTTATTCTTATACTAACTTAAAAGAAAAGTCTTCATAAATAATTTAAATTATTTAGTTTCTAGAAAATTCAAACTGTTTAAATTCCATTGTCAACTTAAATATTAAAAGTCAACTAACAATAAAATATAGTATACAAATAGCACATACATAACCTTATATAGATATGAAGCTGATACATGTAAAATGATTGTTGATATTATAAAAAGTCCTTTACTAAGTACCATCCAGATGTCTCTGATCAAAGCACTTGTTGTTAAAAAATTATTAAATATTACCTAACAGTTTACAACTCTTAACCTGGTATCACTGATATGTATAAAAATATATAACTTTAAAAATACATTTTATTTAAATGATTTGGATTCTATTACTCGAAAAAAAAACTATTTCAGCTCAGCAAGCTGGCTTTCCTATCTGTCACTTAATCAAGAGTGTTTATATGGAACACTACAATTCTGTCACAGCAACCAGGGTGGTCATGGAAACCATGAATTGAAATAAACACCTTGAAATCCTGCAAATGAGATGTTTTACACCCCCTTGGTGGCTTCTTTATTTCACAGAAAAATGTACATCATATCATGCACAGGTATGAAATCAAATCAATGGAACTCTTGCTCAGGAACAGGCTGCAAGTACGCACATGACAATATAACGCAGCCAATGATATCTGTAGTTGAGCAAGGAAGTTGGTAAGCTGTGCTGAAGCAAAAATTAGGTAAAAACAGATGCAGTAAGCATAACAAATGTGGCATATATAAATATTATGCACATATGTATAAAGCATCAAAAGCTACTACTACACAGAAGTGGTGGTGGCAGGTCTTCTACAATATGTAATGTTCATGTGCACTGCAATGAAAAGACAACCTATAAGAGACATCTTCAGGGCAAGTTTTATGAACTTTTTGAAAGTCATGTAAATGACCTAAAATACCTGTTGAAGGATTGCCTTAGCCTTAAGTCTTTTTGCTAACAAAAGACATTGAGGACTACTATGTTCTACATCATGTAGGTCATGACATGACACTTGACAACAAACAGGAGAGAAGATTTTGGGTCAGAGGCAGGTTGGAAATATGGCGTTCCTTTTGAAATAAAATTACTGTTTTTGTTATTGACAATGGTGCATGAAAGGCAAAATGCTAAGAATGAGGGCCCCAGGCAGACTTTATGCTTAATACATGACTAACCAGTTAATCATGTCTTAAATACTAGTCCAGCTACTCATTCATGTAATTAACAGTGTGAGAAAATGGAAAATGGGCCACAAAATTACTATATTTACTCAAATCCACAATGACTTCAAATTTAACCTAACACTCCCCAAAATTAGATTCTACAGATGGAAAATATATAAACGTGTTATAATTTTCCATGTATAGAATCTAATTTTTGGAGGTTTGTCTTTCATTCGTTCCTCTCCCCCACCCCTACCCACATGCCAACTGCTGCAGTGAGGAAAGCAATGGCAGGGAGGAAGCAGTGGGGGGCAGTCAAGCAGCTTGACCCCTGCCCCTTGTCCTCCCACACCTTGCCACCTCTCTTCCCTTACCACTTGCCCGCTCCATTTCTGCTGTCCCCACCAGCCCTACCCCAACATTGCTGCCTTAGGCCCCACTCTCACTCCTGGCAGGTTCCATCTCCCTTTTCCCCACTGCTTACCCTTGCTCCAGTCTGGCAGGCTCTGACCCTGCTCTAGCATGGGGCATGCAGTGGGTGCTTGCTGTGGCTGCAGCACTGCCCAGTAGCAGTGGCAGATCCAGATGACCCATAAAGCCAGGGCCAGAGATGCCTTGCCACTGCTACTGCTGCTATAAGACTGGGCTAGAGCCAGAGCAAGCACAAGCTCTGTGCCCTGGCTAGAACAGAGCCAGAGCCTGCCATAGTGGAGCAAGGGAATACACAGCCAGGCAGAGGGGGAAGAGGCAGGCAGCAGGAGACCAAAGCTGTGCGGAGGTCAGGGAAGAGGGAAAAGGAGCTATGGCTCTAACCCAGACCCAGGGTCAGGGCCAAGCTGAAGAAGTTGCCTGCTTCTCCCTCCACCACCTTGTACCCCAAATGCAAGACAAGGGGTCCCCCCACCCAGCCTTGTAAAACTGGGGGGGATTCATCTTGGATTTGACTAAACAAAGTATTCCATTAAATGCCTGTAACAATCATGTGGCTGATTTCCATTAGGTTCAACTGAACATGTGGAAGGCTCTCCGTTGTGCTCCAGTGGCAGTCCCAGGACTGGAACCAACTGACAGATGGTCCCAACCCTAGAACCACACTGGTTCACCTGGCATGTGATTTTCTACTTGCCAATGCAGGGGATCCTGATCTCAGGTTCCCCCTTCATGAGCAAGTAGTAACGACAAAATTTGAATCTGGTCGTGTATCCAAAATTGATGCATCACGCCGTCTATATACAGCATGGCAGGAGGCATGATTCTCGGGATCAGGAAACAGATCCCAACACACCACTAAGTGAATGCATGCCAAAGGCCAAAGCCTCAAAGTTTTGCTGACAAGGTGGCCTGCCCTCCATTTAGAATTTGTTCAACCTAATTACAGATATATAAATAATAAAATTTGTGAAAAAGAGTGGGTGCTTTAGATGTGCAGAGACTTGTTATTGTTGTAAGAGACTTTAACTGTTTGTCGTGCTCGTAGTGCAGGGTTTCATCAGGACCTTTCTTACAGAAAAATCAACAGGCAAAGGGAGAAGTTCTCCTTCACCAGTGGCTCCAAGATGGAAGTTTGGTTGGAAGTAGTTCATTTTCATGCCACCCACCTGAAGGATTGCCTAAAATGTGTTGAAAAGTATAAGCAAAATTGTAAATAAGAAGTTGAGAAAGTGGTCTGGTGGCAATTATCAGAAACACAGATATTTCGGCAACAGAGGGATTTGTTCCCAAAATAAAATCAACTCTCATCACTTGGTAAAAAATTCAATAATCAGAGCATCACCTGACAAATGACTTTGTATAGTGGGCAAAATCTAAGGGTCAAACCATTGAAAACATGTTAGCCAATAACATCCTCAGTGAAACCATCAAGAAAATCAAAATCTGCAATATTTTTTGTCAAGCCTACTGCCTGTTTTTTTGACAGCATGACAAATGGTTGATTCCACTCAAGCCAAAAATCTTGTTCTTGCATCAATAAGTATTTTTAATCATATTTCCACATCTGAAGACAACTTATTAGCAAAAGACAAATTCAATGACTTAATCAGTATAGTTTCTAATATGAAATGTAAACCTTAATGAATTTTAAATTAATCCTGATATTACTTACGTGATGTTTTTGAAGCAAGAAGAGTGGTTCTAGAACCAGCTAAGAACTGGAATCCTAAACTATTTACCTGATCTTCATCAGACTGATCAGAAAAATCTGTGAGAGAAGAAATATAATGTTAAATTGAACTGTTACACAATGTTTGCAGCAAATTTTCAATCCACATTAAGGGTTAGATTGCCCTTGCCTAAATGCCACTGGAGCTGAATCTGCACAAAACCTTTACAGAAAGGCACAGAACCACAGCAGGCCTTATGAGCAGACATCACTTGGTCTATGCCCCTTTCTGAAAAATGTATTCAGAAAGTGGTACAGAGGTAGCAGAGCCATGGCCATTCTCCCACTACAATGTACTAAGTGAACAAGATTAATGCATTTTGGGGTTCAAGCTGCATCATCCATGAAAACAGTACAACGTACATAGTATATAGTCCCAAAAGAAACTGCTCTGCCCAATTCCTCCCACAGAAGGATGCGACTCTGCAGTGCCATCTATTTATGGAGTCTATTCAAATTGCCTGAAAACTATTATAAAGCATTCAAACTTCAAGACTTTAAGAGTTCTGTCTTATCCTGCAGTGTATGGCTAGTGAGAAATGCCTAACCTTAGTTACAAGATAAGCCCAGGCATATTAAATTTTATACTGTGCACAGTGTACTGTAATAGACACTAGATGATTCTAAGGGTAGCACATGTATACTTAATTCTACCATCAACACCCCAAAGAAAACAGAAGGGGAAAGGAGATAATGTTTAGCAAAGTAAATATTGTTGAATAGTCAACATTTAACAAAACAGCCCACCAAACATCATTCCTTGTTCTCCTTATTCTATTAATAAAAAAGGAGGAATTACTTTTGTAGTAGTACCACATAAAACAGATGTGCACATTCCCTGTAGAGGGCCTTTACTGTAGCACTAGGTTTTGTTTTCTCAGTCCTACAAAGTATCCCGAAGTGCTTTGCTCCAAAGGGGGAAGGAGAGAGAGCAGAGTGGACAATCCAGTGCCCCTTTACTGCTATGAAGTAGTGCAAGTAGGCTGCAGGGACCCACACTACTTGCTGATCACTGACAGGCTGCCCAGCCACCCACATGTAAGCTGTCAGTGATTTGGTACACTGACAAGCTTCCCTCACCCAGGCTAGGGATGTGTGTGTGTGTGTGTGTGTGTGTGTGTGTGTGTGTGTGTGTGTGTGTGTGTGTGTGTGTGTGTGTGTGTGTGTGTGTGTGTGTGTGTGTGTGTCCATGTCCAATTTCACTGGGACAGGACAAAGGCAGACAGAACAGTGTCTGTTTAGGGCTTTTTGGAGCTAATCAGCAGGTCAGCTGGTAATGTCCCTCCTTTGAAAAGCTGTTTAAGAAGAGCTTGAACTAATGAGAGAAGTTTTTTGTTTTGCTGATGGGCTGATTAACACTGTAATTTTATCAGCCCTCCTGCTGGTTTGCAATCCTGTCAGGTTTGTAGACAGAGAGATGGAGATTGAAAAGCTCAGTATCATCAACAGATGTATGCACTACACATCCCCACTTTGCCTGAGAGTGCTAGACTGGGGCTAGGGTCTAACCACACTCCTGCCTCTTGAGCAGCCTGAGATGGTGCAGGCCAGGGTTGGGGTTTAACGCCCCCCACTTGCTAGTCAGAGCATCCTGTCAGGGCCTGCATACCCCCACACTCAGCTCAGCGCTATGGAAGGGAAGGGAGGGCTGCTCTAGCACCCCTTGGCTTGTAGCCTGAGCCCCTGCAGGCATCTGCCTGCATTTCTGGAATGAAAATAGAATGTCTATCCACATCCAAATCAGTTCAAGCTTTGCAGATTAGACAAACCTGCAAAGATTGAATCAATTCAGGCTCAGGCTTTTTGATTGTCTGGCCCTAGCCCCAGTCTCAGGGAGACAGGAGAAAGCAGAGCCACAGGGCTGAGTGACCCCTTATTGTGCTCTTGGCTAGGGAGCATGTCACCAAATGCTTTTGCAGAAACTTTGTAGCAGTTCAGCTGGGGGGCTCAGTGCACCTGAGCCTCATGGTGTTATATTTTGAAGCACTATAAAAGTGCTGCAGTCTACAAATGCATGTCTGTCTATGGCCTCTAAATGCACCTCCATTGGCACTGTGATCTGAATGCTTTAACACAACATTTTAATTGTATATTTTATTCTGGAACAGCCAAAAACATTTTAAGGACCTTGAACAAATTGTAAATTGTGTTGTATGAATATTTCACCTTTTGAACAGTGTTTTATAATGGTCTTATTTCATTAGCCAAAATGACAAAGTAAATGAATCTCAAAATCAAAAAATGAAATCAATTATGTTTAGAGTGCCTCTAGATCGAAGTTCATAACACGGTCGAGTTAAAAAATGTTTTAGACCAAACTTAAACCTACAAACACACATAACAAATCCTAAATACATGAGAGAATACCACAGAAAGGCAGGTATGTATAAGATTCCATACCCAAATGATAAACAATATTTGAAAAAGATAACACAGGATACTATCTGGCATGCAAGTAAGTAAAATGGAAAAGACATATATGTGCCCTTGAAGTGACCGTCCTACAACCACAATGAAAGATTGGCTTGGAAGAAATTTCTCAGGTCAGCTCCAATCACCTGCTGTCTGAGACAGTCATATAGTATAATCTCTTTCACAAAGTGGTCAAGCTCCCCCCATCAGAACTAGTTTGACTTTTTTGTCACAGTACTCTTATTGAAAAACTGTTCCAGAACTTGATTTCTCTGATGTTTAGAAGCTGGTAATTTCCATCTTACGTTCCTCGCTAATTTATTTTTGGGGCAAGATTCTTCTTTAGGGCTCTGTTCTTGTGTTCAAATCCTGTAGGAGTATTCTCTCAAGTTTATTTTTCTGGTAAAAAAAATAATTACCTTGCAGATACCTGAAGAAACATTTGAATGTTGAGCCCCTGAAGAGCAGAAAACTTGCAGTGTTGATACTGCATAGCCAGGCTCCATATTTCCACATGCTTTACAAGCTCCATCAGTTTGCCTGGAGACAGATAGCAGCAATACACAGGGCAGCCTTGATTGGATGACCCAGGCTACTCAGGGTCAACCTACGTCTCCCCGCAGCACAATGTTTGGATTGTGAAAGAAATATATACTGCTCCCTGCTTGGCTGGAGCTCTAGAGTTCAGAAAGTGATGCACTGTATCGCTGGGAGTGGGAGCAAAGCAACCTGGAATGCTAGAGAATTGTGCTGTGGCTTCTTTCAGAAAAGAATGCATACAGGCATTTTGCTCTCCCAGAAGAAAGTGTCCTGAGACTGATTTAGCTCTGGTTGTTCCTAACTCATTTTTTTTCCTGGAACGGCTATTTTTGCTCCGAAACAAAAATCCTGAACATCTGTACATTCATGCTTCCTTCTGGGAGAACAGTGACTGTCATAGGAAAAAAATTGTGTGTGCGTGGTCTTAGTTAACCAGATCTTCCCTGGTGTTTACTTCAACGGTGTACCTTCTTGGTTCAATGGTGACTCCTTACACATTTAACTTTACTAAACTAAATAATCCAATTCTATTCTTGTATGATAGTCTCTTCTCCCATCCCCCAATGACACTCATGTAGCTCGCCCCTGCAACTGTTCCAGTTTTAATTAATCTTTCTTCAACAGGCCAAACAGAACTGTGAACAATATTCTGAAGGGACCCAGCATCATGACATTAATACTTCTTTATATCTACAGGAAATATCTCAACTCATACTTAGCATGTGCTCAATTTCTCATCACGCTGGTTAGCTATTCTGTGATTAATGAATGCACCCAAGTCTTTATACTCCTCTATTTTTCCAACTGATAAGCTGCAAGTTACAACATAAATTGCAGGATTTACCCTTTATATGATTAAATATCATTGCATTTCTATTACTACATTCTTCTAGACCAGCTGTTCCTCCTGTATGATACTTCCAACTTCTCATTGTATTACTGATGCCTCCAAAATTTGATTCATTAGCAAATTTAATTATCTCTCTCCTTTTTTTTTTTTTATGCCCCAAGGTCAATAATGAAAACATTAAAGATTAGTCCCAACTCTGATCCTTAAGAAATTCTCCCTTCTAGCCAGCAGATGCTCCTGCACTATAACTGGTTGTCATTTCCCTTTCAGTCAGTTCCTCGCCATTATGTTTGTATTAATACCCATATTTTTCTTGACTACCAGATTTCCCATGTAGGGCTGTATCAAATGTTTACTGGAACTTAAAAACAACATATCAACTGCATTTTCCTCAACTTAAAACATAAAGAAACAAAACCTTATCAAACCAAAATATCAGATTAGTTTGGCACAATCTACTTTTAGTAAAGCAATATTAGATTTTATTCCATTTATTTCTGTGTTTTCATTTATTCAGAATAATTTTTGAAAGAAAAGAGTAAGAGATTGTTTTGAAACATTTGATATTCTTTAAAGCTAAGCAAGCTTTATAATACTTTTACAAAACTCAAAAGCCCTAGGTTATTACTCAGATAATACAAATTACATCTTTGAACACTGAAACTAACCAAAATATTCAGCTGGTGTTTCTAATTTGTCAATTACCTTTTAATTACCCTATCATTACTCAAGGATGAAAGATTCCAATCTAAATTCCTATCCTATCTTGGGTTACAGGGACATCGTTTAAAGTCCTACCTGGAAAAAGGCTGACAAGACTGACAGGAGGTTTGTTGGTATCAATAGTTAGCTTGTGGTTTGCTGTTTTTGAAGGTTGAGCTGGAAAGCAAATTAACCGCAGGGGCAATCTAAACTTGCACTGTGCAACTCTTGGTACCCCTGACAAATTAAAACTAAGTACTTTGGTTTCAGACACTATAAAAATAATTAACGAAATCTATTAAATTTGTACACCCACATTCACAATGATTAAGTAACCATAACAGACTATTACCAGCTTAGTCAGACCTTCAGTTAAATCATGCCATGCTAATATGACTGAGGGTTACATGGTTTATGCCTCATGTTATGAATGCATTCTACAGGCACACCAACAATGTGTCTACATATTCCTCACAGTTGTGAAATTTCACACTTCTTCAAATCAGTCTTTTACTTGTTATACACTTAAAAATATATCCACTACCAAATGGCAGAAATTGTTGGTTTAATATAAAAGGTCTATCAGATGTTAACACTTCTTTAGCCTCACAAATAAAATTCAAAGTATTTCTACATGTTACCTTTTCTCTGACACATTGTAGCAAAAAGAACACATATTTGTAGTTTTAAAATTAAATAACAGCACAAAACATTCTACAGTAACTACAGTGAGGTATAGAACATATCACAGACACAGGAAATTATCACTGTATACAGAGAAGACCTGAGCAAGGTGCAGGGCCCGGGGCAAATCAGCCTGTGTGGGGCCCCACTCCCAGATGCGAGGAAGCCGGTGGCGGATTCAGCAGCAGGGCAGGTTGAGGAAGTGCTGAGCAGCCTATCAGCCGTGAAGCACAGACTTGCTGTGGCCACTCTGCCCGGCTCTGCAGGCCCTCCAAAGTGCCCCCCTCCAGGTACGGCCCTGACCGTATACCATACAATTCTATTCTCAGATTTAAAAAAACATAGTTTCATAGTAACTAGGGTCAGGAGGGACCTGAACAGTTCATCTAGCCAGACCCCCTGCCACAGGCAGGAATAAATGCTGGGTTCACAAGACCCCAGACAGGTGATCATCCAACCTCCTCTTGAATTTGCCCAGGTAGGGGCGAGGACCACTTCCCTGGGAAGTTGGTTCCAGAGTTTGGCTACCCTAACTGTAAAATATTGCCTTCTGATCTCTAACTTAAACTTATTCTCCATCAGCTTATGACCATTATTCCTTGTCACCCCAGGTGGTGCTGGAGAGAAAAGGGCTCTGCCTATTTGCTGTTGATCTCCCCTGATGAGTTTGTAGGCAGCCACCAGGTCCCCCCTCATCCTCCGCTTGCTGAGGCTGAACAGGTTCAGGTCCTTCAGTCTCTCCTCGTAGGGCCTGTCCTGCTGCCCTCTCATATATTTATTTCCAATTCAAGTGTATCTTAGAATTTTGTTTTCCTGTATCTGTCAGTCATATGATCCATGTGAAAAAATAATTAAAATTAAAAACTGTTTAAATAATATGATTATGTATATAATATAATAATATAGGATGGTAATAGGACAATCATCTCTACAATTGTGATAACTGTCATAATGTTAATAAAAATATTTTTAATACATATCTTTTCCCCCCAAAACTAATCACAAATTGTCAAGAACATGTACAAATGTATATACAGACCCAATGCTAAAGATCATAAGTGTCATACTTGGTCAGACCAATGATCCATCTATCCCAGTATCCTGTATTTTACAGTAGCAAAAGTGGATATTATGCAGGGTTAGTATTGAACCAGATCTCTCTAGAGCAGCAGTGCCTAACCTTTTTACCCCACAGGTCAGATGGGTGGTGCCAAGTCCCTTCACGGGCTGGATCCAGTCAATGGGCCTGATCCAGCTGAGAGAGATTTACACATCCCAACCCTAATCTGTACACATGGGGTGCAAGTGGGACACAGTGGCCCCAACTTGGTTGTGTGTGGAGGGGGGGAAAAGGAGGGAAGAGGGCAAAGCAGCCCTGATCCAGACATGGTAGAGTGGGGTGAGGAAGGGCAGGGCAGGGTGGGGCAGAAAAGCCCCAATCTAGGCATGCGGGGGGGGAACAGCCTGGTCCTGATTCAAATGAGTGGGGCAGGAGCAGGCCAAGGCAAAGCAGCCCCAATCTGGATGTGCATGGGGACATAGCAGCCCTGATCTGGACATGTGAGGGGGCCGAAGGGAGTAGCCCAGCCCCAATCTGGATGCACAGGGTGGGAGAGAAGGGGCAGCCCTGAACCTGCCTCACAGGCAATGGCCCAGGCAAGGCTGGATCCTGCCACGTAGAGCTTCCACTGCTCCTTGCTGCCAAGTGTTCCGAACTGTGGGGATCCCTATCGGCTGGATGTCATGTCTCTGGACCAGATTTGGCCTACAAGCTGGAGGTTGAGCACCTCTGCTCTAGAATGACATACACCTTATACAATATCTTTCTTGATATCTAACATTTATTGGGTTAGAAATTCCAGAGGCAACCTCTCCAATCATTCTGTTCAATAGCCATTAATAGATCTACCATCCTTGAATGTATTCACTCCTTTTTTGAACCTGGCTATGCTATATGCCCCCACTTCCTACAACAATGAATACCACAAGTTAACTACATATTGCATAAAACATACTTTCTCTTGTTAGTTTCAAGCCTGTTACCTACTAATTTTAGCAGGTTCTAGTGTTCTTGGTAAATAATAGTTCCATGTTCACTTGCTCCACACCCTTTATGATTTTATAGATCTCTAAAATATCCATCCCTCAGTCTTCTCCTTTCCAAGACCCTCCCTCAGCTAAGAGAAGTTGGCAAATCTGAAAGTTTATTGCGTTTTGTAAAACAGAACTCCCAAGAGCTATAAAATGAAAAACACAGGTCAGTCAAGAAGTCAGTTCCTACTTCCTTTTGCTGAAACAGCCATCAGGAAAACCTACTTTGTTTTTGTTGTGAAACCTGCTTATGCACCAAGGTGTAATGCTCTGCTTGTACTAGCTGCACCAAAGTTAGCTCCATTCTATGCCCCAGAAAAGTGGAAGCACCCAAAGATCAACCATACCCTCCACAATCATTGCAAATGATTAGCTGGTCAGTTCTCAGTTTAGCCAAGAGCAGTTAAGGTGATCAGAACAAACAAACAAGGAGTAAAGGCACCTGCCATTAACAATGCCTACAAAGATGAAGGCATGAAAGTAATAGTTATGGTAAACATCAGGGAGCACCCCTGGAAAGGAATACATAAAAAGGAGCTAAATCTCTTTTACCAAACAACCCTTCTCCTCCTCCTCCTCTTTTTTCCCTTGCTGCTCTTAAATTTGAGTCTATTCACAAGAAAGTCTTCTAAGGCTTGTTCAGAGTTAAGATCACTGGAGGGCCTGGAAAGAATGATGGGTCAGTAAGGCCCATATCTGAGCAATACTGAATATCCATACTGTTGTTTATTTCTCTAGCTCCATTGGTTGGGTAGTGCCTCCAGGTGGTCAGTCTGCAGCAGTTTGCTAAAAAACAGTATTAAACTGATAAGGAACCTTGAGACATGCACTCATACCTGGAACATTTCTATGTTTTGAAGATTGTTGCTGAAAACTTGCTGCTCAAAAAAAATCAATCTAAGAACTTTCAGAATGTCTTATTGAACAAGTTCTGTATATGTTTTATATAAACTGCTTCATAATCCAACAAGAAAATGAGTAAAAATATTTTTCTTTGTCAATAATGCACAATACAAGTTTTCTTATTAAAACATTGAGGGCACCTATACATGTGTAGTGAGGCTGTTCCAACACACTGTAATTACGTTAATCAAGTCTGCTGGAGCATGGTAATTACTGTGCTCCAGCAGACTCCAGCGTCATGTGTATCAGCATCCCCATGTTGAAAAATGGTGGTGGGGATACTTTAACTAAAGCTTGTTCGATGAGCTTTTGTTAAAGTGCCGCATTAGCATTTTTCAACGTGGTGACATTGATACACATGACACTCTGGGTGCTGTTCTAATTAAAGTGCCTCCCCCTCCACTCCCTGAGCACACATATAAATGTTCTGAAGTGTTATACAAAGCACTGGCCATGAGAAAGTTACTAAAAAAATCGTCATAAAGATTTCTAAATATTTTCCTGTTTAAGGCAAGTTTATTTTTTCTAGTATCACGCCAATTGCTGTTGGATCACAAGTCTGCCTCATCATAAACCATAATTTTTCAACACATATAGAGAAAATGCAAATCAAAACTGAACTTAGCAGGAATTTAATTCCAGGGAGGAAAAATCTTATAGAGTCCAAAACTGCATAAAAAAGGGAAAACATATCTGAATACCCTGAAAAATATAACTAAAGTAGAAAATTTATATTGGAGAACTGTTTCAAAATGTTTCCTCAGGCCTGCTAGAGTAATTTTACATCGTAGCAAGGAAACCCAAAGCAGTAGCAAAGTCTGGTAGCCAGAACTTCCTTGATCCCTTCCTGTTATGTCTGGTAATAGACCCTGCTTCATCCAGAGTTGTTATACATTGCACATGTCATGTAACTTTAATATAGTTATAATGGAGAGCAAACCATATGGGCTGCCATAAAACTTTTTTCACATTCTCTCTCATGGATAAGACCAGAACTACTTACCTGAAATGCAAGCTAAGAAGATCATCATATAAAAAGTATCAGTGTTTGAAATAAGATCAGCTGTGCGCTTCTAAGCTATAACAATATATTTGCATGCATTGTAGGTAAGAATTAATATATAAAATTGCTGCTGCTTTAATCTTGACTATAGTTCTGTGTAAACACCTAGTAGGTAGAGAAAAATAGCCAGGTCTGGATTTGCAGTTTATTACATGGATTTTTCAGAGAATTCATGACTTATTAGTTGTAGACTGAGCTCAATTTGTAGTAAACTAAACAAAAATATGACAAGGCACAATTCTGATAAATTCTACAATATTCTCCTTAACATAAAGGAATATTGGCTTGAGCAAGACTCATTCATGTAAATAAAAGTTGCATTATCCGAACCTTCTTTTTCAAGAGGTAAGACCCTACCACCTATCATGCAAACACATCTACTGTGTTAGACAGAACTAGACCTGGCAGAAATATTTCATTTTAGATGGTTCTGATTCTACTCTTCATTCTTGGCCCCTGGGACTTGGTTTCAATGTCCAGGCAGCTGGAACAGAACACCATTTTACTGCAGCAATTCTACCTGGATTGTAGGGAATGATGCTATGAACTATGACCACAGAACACTTCTTCCTGTCCCTTAGACTGGAACTGCACTATTTCTTGGGGTGACCTCATAGCTTCTGCAAACCAATGAACCAAAAGTGAAAACTGAGGTGACCACTAGCAGCTTCCTTCATGTACTTACTGGCTGCAGCAGCTTCAAGACCACCTCTCCCAGAATGTCTATACAAGTATGTTAATAAAAAAGGGGCTGGGAGAGATGAGAAAATCAAGGGCACAGACAGAAGCGACAATTTTCTCCCGCAAAATGTTCTGAGTTACAGCAGGGAGCTGCATTTCTGCCTGTGCCCCAAATGCCCAGCTATGAGACAAACCTGCCTTCAACAAGAAAATGAAAAGACTAAGACTTCTTTCTAGTCAATTCCCAGTTCTACATCAGGCTCTACATCCCTTATTTTTACATATGGTAAAAAACAAAGCAATGCATTTCTTATGAAGCAGAATCAACAAAATGTATTTATTTCTCACAAGGATTTAATAGACTCTTTAAACCTATCCAGACAAAATCCCAAATCTCAAAATTGATCTGTTTTTCAGGCTATCTAAATAAAACAAATAAATACAAAAGAAACAAAATAAAAAATAACCCTTTTCACTTTTCCCCCCACCCATTCAACTTTGAAAGTTGCAGCAGGTGTTGTCATGGTATCCAGTGTCATCATGAATGGCATATGTGTTAGTATTTACAATCAATTAAAAACAAACTCTTGCAGCCTTAAAAAAGAAATTCTTAAGCAGAATTGGGATGAAAGCAGGTAAAGAACACCATGTTCAGGCCCTTTTTATACATTGTGCACAAACAGGATATCATCAGATCAAATCCTGAAGATTTTTTTAAAGCAACTCCTCCTACACCACTGTCAAGCCAACACTTGTTAAAGGAGTAACCTCTTAAGAAATGCAGTACACTTCATTCAGAACCTGTTCTCAATTATGAGACACTGATCAAATTATCTATCTTATCTCAAATTATCTATTTTATCATTCACTCACCTTTAGGGTTGAAATCTGCTGTATAATCAGCAATAGCAATAAGAAGGGGAAGCAAAAATAAATAAGATAACATTTAAAAGAATGAACAAAAAGATCTAATAATTAAAAGTGTCGAAAATAAATTAAAATTAATAAACCTTTGGAAGGAGTCTAAATATAAAAGCATAATTTTATTCGAACAAGGGAAGAAAAACAGGCCAAAGAAGTTTCAACCTTGGTATTCCATTCAAACCAGGAAAAACATATTAAATTCAACTGTATGAATTCCACAGAGTTATACCAAGCATTAACTTGGCCCACAATTTTGGATCACTTATATAAATAAAAATGCATTCCAGCAAAAGGTTAGATAAGATGAGGCCATGAAAAGACAATTTTTCAAGACCCAAAATACATATTAAGACTTGATTTTGCAAACACAACTTGGGATAATATTTGTGTAAAACTACCAAATAATGTAAGTGAATATCTGAACATCCATTATGTTATTTAAATAGTCTTATATTTTATGCTCCTTTTATTGAGGCATTAGTGCTAATGTGATTATTAAAAACAAACTGTTAAAATGATTCTCTAACAAATGGTGACAGGCTTTCCCAATGACTGTATTTCATTAAATTGACATTAAATATAGTCAGGTAACAAGTATTATTTCTAAACTGCAAGGCCTACAAATTCAACATAATTTCTTTAAGTCAGCCTGAAGTATTTATTTTAATTCATAATTATTCTTTTCAGTTCATAGGAAGAAATAACTCGCTAAAAAGCAAGTGCACATCATTCAAAATACAAAATATCAATTTGTATGATTTACATGCAGTCCTGTACTAGAAACAGCCCCAAGCCACACTGTTCATAGGAACAGCATTTCTAGTCATTAGGTACAAGCGCTGTTGGATATCCTCAGAGTGAAACAACTACAGCTGTGTGCATTGCTTGGGGAAAGGACTCAAAGCAACCTTTCCCCTCACTCTGAACACCCATGTACTCTAGTCTGAAGAAGACAGATCAGCTACAAAATGAGGTGCTGTTTTTACAGTCATATTTAGGAGCAGATCTGCACTTTAAACTGCTATTCATGAACAGACACATCCAACTGTCTCAACTGATCATAGGCTGGTTTGTTTCCAGTAACAATCAATGGTCAAACACATCCTTAACCAAAAATTTATGCCAGGTGACACACCCTGAAAGTATGCATGTTCGGATTGCAAGCAGGCCAGAGAAAGTAAATCCACAATCAACAGTCTACTATTCCTCTCAGTTTTCAAGAATTTAAAATCCTGTGCCTTTCAGAAAAAGTGCATCAGAAAAAAGATGAAATCAGACTGTTTTAGCAGTAAAGATTTTGCCATCAGCAGACCAACACTTAGCTATTCTGTAGCACATACTTATTAAAGGCTCTAAAAATGGTTGGCACTACTCTTAGTCTTCCCATGATCAAGAACACCCAATTCACAGGCGTGCTCCTTATATGTTACCTAGGGAAATATAGCAGATTAGCCATGAGGGAAAGAAATAACCTTGAAATCTGTTCCAACTACCAATGAGGAGTGAGAGAAAGAGAAAGCAGGTTTGTGGCCAAATCCTAAGCTGAAAGTAAATGAAAATACTCCTTTACAACAATTATACCAGTGATATATTACCCATTTTTCCCACATATACATTGCAACAGAAAGTCAAACAAATAAACTTAGTTCCACTTAAGCATGACATAACAACATAACAATATGTGTAATACAACATGGTTTCTTGCACTTACAGGATAGCCAATTTAGTTTCAATATGCTCAAAAAATAGACATGAGGGCAAACTGGCCCTGGAGAGGTTGGGTCATTATTATATGGAATGACTTGGGTATTTGTCTTACAATTACTTCCTCACTCTAATTTCCCTTTTAGTCAGTGCAAGAACCTCTTTTAAACAAATAAACTAATTTCAGTGCCTATTAAAACCTTTTCCTAGGTGATCAGATGGCAATTCCATTTGTAGCTGGCAGCTTTAGCAGTGAGGTAAAAGACTAAACAGTCAAAAAGAAGTAACATGATTTCTCAGCATTATAGGGGCCGTTCCTTCGACCTCGGCACTGAAGTAATTACAGTATTTTCTTACATACCACATGCCCTTAAATAAGACACACACCATGTTGTTAGGAAGGCAGAATGAAGAAATAAAATAAAAAGATTTTTCATGAGTTATGGCTGCATGTAGCAGGCGTGGTAATCTTCAGCATATTAACACTTCCTTTCTTACTTCAGGGAAAACTGAACCCTAGCTGCTCCTGAAGACTAGTGCCAAGAGATGATTTTGAAAAGGGCTGAAGAGTCTCCAGGGCAATGAAATTGGAGAAAGAGACCAGAAGCAGCTAGCAGACAGCAAAATTGCCTGAATGCAAGTTAGCTTAATTAGGGCCGACTAAGGAAAAAGTGCATGTGGTATGAAGGTAAATATGGTAACAGAGCTTGCACAACCACTTTTCATGCTGTAAGTATTTGTATTTCTATAAATATTTTTACTTCTGTAAATGCTTTGGGTTTACATTACAGTGCTACATAAAATATTAGGAAAAATCACAGGAAACTGGGCTGTCCTGGAAACAACTATTTTGAAGGAAAAGTTAACAGTACATAACAGATACGAACCAAAGATTTGGGGTGAAAGGGGAGGGGAGAATTTATTGGAAATCTCTACTTCCTCACCTGTTGGTGTGTTATATGAAAATATTACATTTCCTTCCAATTCTGCTGGTGGGCAATTCCCCTTTAGAAAGGCAGACAGGACTACAGTTTTAGATACTGCTGGTCCTAAAATAACAAAAGATTATATGAAATATGTTCAACTGAAAGAAAACACATTTTTCAAAACTGGAGGATATGTTTTTACCAAACTAGTATCACCAATTACTACACAGAATTGTGTCATCAATATTTAACGCCCTCCCCACAAAGATAGTTTGAAACTTTTAAAGTGCATCTAGTGAAAGATCTCTGTGTGCCACGTTAGAAAAACTTGGTGTAAATACATTTTTTTATGTTTCAGTGACAGTACTTTCCTCACTCATCAGCCCTTTGTCCCTGAGGTAACATGCTACTGGAGCAGAGGAACTGCCACACCAAATGAAACCAGTGGTCCATCAAGTCCATTAAGTCCACCTTGAACAGTGGGCAATATTAGATTCTTAAGGCAAAATATTAGACATAGGGTCAGCACACCAAATCCATGCCACAGGACTTTGGTTTGTAGCTCCCTTTATAATCTTTACAACGATCTTCTCTGCAGTTATGTCAAAGAGGCTGGAACAGAGCTGATGTCAAGAGAACAGGAAAAAATGAGGGAGGAATTTATTCCTGAACACAGGTAAGTGAGCCTTACCTCCTTTCCAGATGGTCAACAGCAGTTCCCTGCCTAGGCACCAGAATGCCTCAGCTGAGCACTCCTAGAAGCAGCTTTCCTTTTCCCCCTAACACCTACTTCCAGACTACCTTCTTTAATTTCAACCACTGCAAACCACTTATCAGGCTAAAGGAGGCTCCTTACCTACTTTTACTAATTCTCTCATCTTCCTGACTACATCCAAAGACCAGCATCCAGTAGAGAAATCCCCAAGCAACAAGAAAAGGAAAAACATAGGGGTAATAATCCCCAAGGATTAAAAGGATAAGGGCAAAGGTGGGAAGGGAAAAGAATCCTTCAGAAGGAGGTAAGGAAGAGAAGGAGAAGAACAAATTAAGAATCCGTAAGATGAGGAAAAAGAGCAGGAGAATATATAAGGGGTAATAATGAGGGGAAAGAAGGGTGAGAATTTATTAAGTGGTGATGGTGGTTGAGAAGAATGCCCCAATCAGGACACTTGAGGAAAAGGAAAGATTGACAAAAGTGATGGTCCGGGGATATGTTACATAGAAGTTAAGATAATGGACAGAGGAAAAGAAGTTTCAAAAAACTATTTTTCATTTTTTAAAGTTGTTAACTGTCCATACATGTTTAAAGACCTAATTTTATTGAGAAAGAGGTTCATTCTGCAGTTGGAAAATACTGAGAAATTTGCTTCTTGACAGTGGTGTAGGTTGTAACTGCGTTGGTCTAAGGACATAGGCAGACAAGTTTCCTTGGGTGAATCTGATACCTTTTTTTAGACCAACTGAAATAGTTGGAAAAAAAAAATTTAGCAAGCTTTTGGGTTCAAAAACCCTTCTTCAGGCTGAGGAAGCCTCTGCAGTTGGTGTGTGCTCATTCCATCCAGGAAGAGCACACACCAACTGCAGAGGCCTCCTCAGTCTAAAGAAGGGTTTTTCAACCCAAAAGCTTGCTAAACATTTTTTTCCAACTATTTCAGTTGGTTTAATAAAAGATATCAGATTCACACAAAGAACTTTGTCTTCTTGACAGTGAAAAGTTCTTACTCGCAGTCTGTTAAGTCTAATGGAAATGCAAACTTGACTCTACCCACTGAATGCATTTGACATTTGTCTGCTTTGAAGGAAGCTACAAGTAGTGTGTAATTATGGAATAGCTTAGGATAGATGAAGTTCTTACTAAACTAAACAAGCTGCTAATTTATGCCCAGAAATTGAGGATTTATGTCTATTGTTAAGTTTCTAATGTAAATATCAAAGTTCTCATAGTAAGTTATTTTTAAGTCCACTAAAGTTTGGGTCTTGGTGGGATTGAAAAGCATCAAATTTAAATATGCCCATTATCCATTTTAAATTTGTAACTTTGTAGTTTTATATTGATTCCTCCTTTTTTCCTATATTGCATTTAAACTATGATACATCTTGGCAATGTTAGTCATTAATTTCCATACCTGTCTTTTTTTCCCTTATTTTTCCATCTCAAAAAATAGCAACCTTTCAATTTCTCTTCATGCTGAAGTCTTTCCATGCCCTAGAATTTTTAATTTGCTTAATACCATATATTTTTGAGGCAAGGTGACCAGAACTGAATGAGAGGGTGGGAACACAATATATTCAGCAACATTTTCTATCCCATCTATTTTTTACATTATTTTTCCCCAAATGTCACTGTTGTTTCTTGTTTTAAACGGGAATCTATAATAGCCATGTAAAAAGTGAAGTTACCAAACCTCTGAGAATATGGAAACTTAAGTAATTCTTTGAGGATAAGACTCCAGCAATCCCACAGTTTAATAAATGTGTTAAGTACGCTGTAATGATAAAAGAAGAATTTACCTATATCATTAAAGATGAACTGGTCACAGGTCAATGCTAAAGGAGGTTGTACACATACTGATAACTTTGGTTTCTGCACAGCCAGTCTGCTTTGTACTGTGATCTAAAGCAATTTGAAAATAAAAAAAGTATATATATATATATATATATATATTTAAAACAAATTATTCAGATTAATCGCCTTTTAACTGAGAAAATGGCATAACTACCAAAGATCCGTGTTAAAAAAAAAAAAAACTACACAGAACCATTCAGTAATAACATGGAAATTCTGAATTCAAAAGTTATTTCCCTTTGTATAGTTCAACTAATTAACACCCAACAAATTTAACTGTATGCATGCTAGGACCATGAGTTCGTGGGGAAAAAATGGAGATATTTATCAAGTTACCTTGACTGGCAACATTAATTCCAAGACTAAATTATCTTACCTAAGGTAATGCAAAATTCATTTATTGTTTTGCAAATATCCAGCTTGTTTAATAAAAGTAAATATACTTGTATCTTCCTCAAAATAAAAAAGGCATAAAAAAAAAAAAAAAAAAGAAAAGGAAAGGAAATTTACATGAAGAATCTACTCAGCAAATTCGTTCTGTATGGTATCCAAAGGTCTCCAGTTTAAAGGCAAATTTGCCTAGTGCTAGAAGCACATTTCAGAATCAAGGGATCTCTATCAAGAACATGTGGATGAAAGAGCCAACTCAGCTGTGACCTGAAATGTCCTAGATTATTTTTCTTGCCATGGATAGGGCCAACAAGAGGCTGACCAAAGAGAATGGGCTACATTCCGATACAAAAAGAAGTTACAAATTGTGGCAAATTATGACCTAGGCCATTTTTTAAAAAGATGCTCCAGACAAATGTGTTTCTTATAACATGTCTATACACAAAACTGCATCAATTTAATTAAAATCAGACTAATTGAAATCAATGTAACCCTGTTAATAAACAGATCTGAGCACCCATGTAGAGGTTACACCAATTTAGCTAAATAAATTTGAAGACTTTTTTTGGTTAAGCAGATGTATGTTTTGGATACAGATAAACCCTTAGATTGCCCGTGCTTCACAGACTTCTAGTTTACCTTAGTTTCTTTTCTACCTCAGAAAATTCATAACATCAGCTGTTTCCCATTGTTTGAAGAAAGGTGTTTGTGCCTGAAAGCTTGCAAATAACTTTTTTCCAACTATTTACTTCATCTAATAAAAGATATCACATCTAACCAAAGAATCTTGCCTGCCTATGCTCTTAGCAATGTTTTCAAAAGAAATGAAACCTTTGTGGGACAAAAGCTAAGGCTACATAGGTCTGCTATATGCACTGAAATTAAAATCTTAGTGAAAAAAAACCTCAGAGACTTGAATTTAAATCCTTGTTGAAGCCTGCAAATGCATTTATTTAAATTGTTAAAGTTGTGGTTAAAATGGTAACATTTAAATACGTTTGTAAGTGACAGGTCAATAAAATGGTTATGAAACAAATGTATTAAACACTTCAGTTTTACAAAGTATTTTGGGTAGGATCCTGTGCTTCGCCTGACAGGATATCAGAGGTACACTATAACAACTCTTTTAACTGAGGACTGAGGACCAGGTGGAAGCGATTTGGGTCAGGCTGCAAGGAGGACGAGGGGAAAGGGACTTAATGGTGGGTGTCTGCTATAGACCACCCAACCAGAA
>JAGPOW010000261.1:178616308-178629348 GCA_030014935.1 Caiman crocodilus
TTCTTTACTCTCTCAGCAGCTGCACTGAGGGAGTCTGACCTGCTGGAGGCTGGAGAAGCAAAACAGCAAAGAGAAGCCCCACAGAAGAAAGATGGGGAGATTAAAAGGGGCTGGGGTACAGGTAAACTGTGCAGAGCCATAAGCCAGACTCAAAGACAAGGCACTGCTGCTCCTGCTCCTCCCCTCCATGTGGCCCTGCCAACCTAGCGGCTGCCTTAGCAAACTACCTGCACTGAAGCCAGCAGAGAATGAGGGGTAGCTGGGCTCCTGTGCACATACTGCTCCAGGAAAAGTCCCATTCCCTCTTCCCCCTTCTCTTCCACCTGACCAGCACAGCTGCTATGATAAAGAAATGCATTTCTAGCACCAGAGCCAATAGGGAATGGATAAATGGTATGGAGCCCTAATTTGGACTTCCAGGAGCTAGGGCAGGTGAGGAAAGTCCCATCTCCTCTTCCCCATCCGCTCTACATGGCCAAGAAGGCTGCTGCCAGCCAGCAGGGAATGGCAAAAACAGGGTGAGTCCTAAGACAGGTTCCTGGGTGCCAGGGCACTGCACTGCACCAGTGGACAGTCCCATTCTTCTTCCTGCGGCCAGCAAGCCTAGCTGCTGCCATAGGCAGCAAAATGCATGCACCAAATCCTGGGCTCCTGAGATCCAAGGCACGTGCTGCTCTAGGGTAAAGTCCTATCCCCTCCTCCTTCTACCTGGCTAGTAAAGATGCTTCAGTGAAGTAGCAAATTGCTGGCATTATCCTGTCCTGCGCTATGCTGTGTAGAATTCAGTTCTTCTCCATGCAGGGCCTGCTCAGTGCCACAACCGCCCTGCAGCAGCACAGAGAACTGCAGCAGTAAAAGCCTTGGTCTGTCTTAAAGGATCCTTTTAAGGCCTCCCAGAGCTATGCATCTCTGCTGCTTTCTTCACTACACTACTCCTGCCATACTTGTTGTAGTCCCACACCTTAAATATCTTAATATTGGTCATGTTGCTACTTATGGTTCCTAAGGCAAGGATTTTGTGATGTGTTTATTGGACCAGCTGTACAGTTGTACTTAACATATAACAAAATAATGCATGGTCCAATAAAGTTATATTGTTTTTTTGCTTCAATCTCAGACTGAATGCACCATCCGCACCCCCTTTTCAAAACCCCAGATCCACCCATCTAGATAGTAACTCAATGCTGACCTGTGTTCTAGAGTTTTGGTAATCAACTAGCCCCAGTTGCAAGTTATTTTAAGGATCTGAGGAAAAACAAAACATAAACCTATAAAATCCAAAACTGAAATGCACTGATATAGCACCAAGTAAAGTTTCCTGTTTTAAAAGGGATTTTCTGAAAAGCTTCAACTAACACAAAATCTTACTACGATCTTAAACTAATTCAAACTAACTCAAAATCTTAACATATTTTTTTTCCCAGAAAGACGTCAGCTTGTAGAAGACGACTGTGAATTTGCAGAACAAATTAAAGAACTCATTCATTTCAAAATTCATGTTAAAAAAATCACAGGCAACTTATCAATTCCAAAAGATCCATGCATGTAAAATCTTATATACATTTATATAAGAAAAAGAATAAAGAATAGCAGAGTAGCGGTTTTGTGCTTTCTTTTATTTCATCCTTGTTCTTGGCATAATGTGCACTGAAAAAACAAATACAAATATCTGTCCATTGATCTTGCATTTGCAGTAAGAAATACAAGTTGCTTTACTGGAATTTTGGAAGCACATACAGCTTTAATAACTGGTTACTGTCTTTATACTTTTATTTTCCTATTTACTTCATCATGTATTTTCACATAAAAAGCAGGAACTGTTTCTTTAATATATTTTTAACAATATATTTAACTGCTCCTAGGACAGGGTTTTAAAATAATGCCTTCACCTAACAGAATTGTCTTTTTCACAACTCCCCAGTAAAACATCATTCTTGTGAGATTTGCCATACAAGACCATCATATTATTTAAAAACTGAACTAATAATATAATCAGGAAAGAACTGTTTGCAAATGTTCAAATTGCGTGCGTGCATATTCCAGTTTGAAACAATTGTTTATTTAGTAGGCTAAAGTACATCTGATAACTCCTTTACCATATTCAAGTATTACTCTTTTTTTAAAAAGTAACAAAAGAGCTACTTTTTACACAGTCATTTTTGTTAATTACATGAAAGTAAAGACCCCATTTGAAATAAAAAAAATTAAACAAACGTTGCCAAGTTCTCTTTCTGAAGCCTGGAAAGTATATTAAACTATTTTTTGTGAAATTACTAAAATTTTCTCAACTTTTTAAAAAACAACTACACTATCAATTTTTTTCTTTGAATGCTCTGTGATCTGGAATAATGGAATGCTTGCAAGTTCCAACAGGCATGATGAAAACAATGATACCCTATGCATCCAAGAGCCACAGACTATATGGCTTTGTTTCCTCACCTATAATTAAGAAGCAACAAAAACTTTTAACTCCAATTTATTAAATAGTATATTCCCTATGGACTGTAACTATTTTAGAAGTATAGTAACTTTTTGAAGTCTTAAAAAGAGCTAACTAAATAAGAGCAAAGTGGTGGCAACTTTGCACAGCTCTGTAAAGAGAGGGTGTACCTTGTGTTTTTGTGGCCTCCTTGATGATCTTCTGAAGTTCTTTCATTTCTCTGTCCAGCTCTTCGTAGTTCATTTCTCTAGATTCAACTTTAGGTGCCTGGAACACAGAAGGATCGGTTCCGAGGTAGGAACACTGAAGGTGCCCACTGTCACTGAGAGTAACTATTAGACCTTTCATATCTCTACATAAAAAGAGACAAAAAGCTCATTAAGACATTAGGAAATTACACCCTTTACATCAATTACACAATTCAATATGGATGCTGTTCATGCTGTCCATAACAAAATGTCTGCCATTTTAACTGTATTTTTTCCTAAAGTTTCTGTCTGATTATTTGACCAAAGAAAGAAAAATTCTTTTACATTCACATTGTTATCCCCCTTTTTATTCTTTTTTAATTATGTTTATTAAAACAGTGGCTATATGCCAGGCCCTGGAAAAAACAAACTATACAATCCACAATCCAATCCAAAAGTACTATTAAATATAAATAAGCCAGACACAAGTACTGGAAAGTATGATAAGGAAAGAAAAAAAATTGTGACCAACAACATGTTAGTTCCACAGATTCCCTTGTTATTTATATCCTTTCAAGTGAGATTAATTGACATGGGGGGAGGATTGGATAAATGAAAGAAAGGAGCAAAGAGTGCCACCTGTCACAATAAGGAGCCAATCAGTGGAAAGATGTCAACAGTGAAAATTGCGGTAAGCAGTTTCCTAGGTCTTAACTTTGGCTCTTTATGTAACTGCTGTGCCAGCTCTAAACTCCCAACTATCTCCTCCTCCTTCCATTTGATTCTGAAAGACCACATGTGCAGGGAAGAAAGGACGCATCCTGGTTCCTATTGCTTCCCCATGGACAGCTTCCTTTCTTTCCGAGTCCAAAAGGTATTGATGAAATTGCCCTAGCTACTCCTCATTGTAAATAACTAACAAGTAAATGAAAACTGCCACCCATTTTGCTTAATCTGAAAGTTGTCATAAGTAGACAGAAGACTTCTCAAATTGTATCAAATAAAGAATAGTATTTTCTGCTAGTATAAGATAACACTAAACTAGTTTCTATCCTGCTTTTAAAATGGTCGAGCACATAAACTTTGGGGGTGAGGGTTAGTTTTTTTCTGTTTTTGTTTTTAATATCATGGCAAGAAAGCACAAGTAGAAGTATGTTCCAATGTCAGTCTTGGATCGCTCTTCAATAGGTCCTGTCATAAATGATTTTTGTAGAGACCAAAAAGTTTCAGTTTGTTCCCTAGGTACAAAGATCTGCTTAGATAACCAAGGTGAATGCACCATTCCATTAGAATAGCAAAGCCTTCCTAGAAAATGTCATTGAATCAAAGCTCACGGTTCATTTTATTTCTTTTTCAGAAATTGCTAAAAAAAATTGTAAATTGAAAACTAATTTTGAGCACCTACTCTAATAAGCCTGCTCCTATGAAGTTAAGCATATCCTCTCATGCCATAAATATTAATATTACCAAAGGAATGAATAAAATTTTCTAGTGGAGTTCTGTACAAATACAAACATGATCTGAAGCCACTGGAGAAGCCATTGTGAACTACACTACTCTTCCAGTGCCTCATTATTAACTATATGTATCCCCCAGTCAAGGACACCCTGGTTCAAGAGGCTTGGTCTTCTCCATAGACCAGTTCATTACAGATTTATCTACTGTCCAGCAAGTCTAAAGTGGTGGCAGCATATGAAGTAGATTCCAGTTCTCCCCATCTCTGACTCCTGGTTACTCACTGGCCTTGGAAGAGACAAACACTGACATTATTCTGCTAAATACCTTGTCACAAGGATGCAACAAAGGAAAGGAAAAGATCCCAATTGTAACAGACACTCTTAACAAGGATGGTGTTTCCTCTGAGCACAATAATTGTTTACCTGTGCAAATTCTTCATTTAGTTATTGGTTACAGTCATAGGCAGGACACTGAACTAAGTACATGTAGCCAATTTTTGCCAGGAATTTGGTTTGGTTCACACACCTTTAATGGAGCCGCTACAATCAACTGAAGTGACATGTAAGTTTTTAAATATGCTCCTCACCGACTACTGTACTGAATGTAAAAAAGATGGGTTGGCTATCAGAATGCTCTTTGTACTTACTTGCCCATGAAAGGGTATTTATATGCAATCTGAGGACACCTAATTTTGCAATACAACAATATAATCTCTCTTCAGAAGCAATTCTGGTAAGTATGTTAATCACACACATTTGGGACAAAGATTCTACACAGCACTGGAAACCTTCATCACTGGTGGTAACTAGCTACAGATTACTACTACCTAGAAAGACCAAAGATCAAAAAGTTCAGGTGCAAAGCTCTAACATGATGGTAAAATTATAGCCAGAGCCACATTTGTTTTGACCCATGGGGGAGCACTTCTTTGCTCTGGATTCTGAAGTTCTTTATGATTTTTGAATTCCTGGATATGACACTTTGTAGCTGGATGCCTGCTAGGCAAACATGCTTATTTCTCCAGACAGTGCACTGAATGGCACAGTGTCTTAGAATGTAATATGAAATGTGTGCCTTACTTTTACTACTACTAGCCAATTCTTAATAAGTTGGATGCTGAGACTGAGTTACAAGAAAGAATCTCCTATGGGAACTGTTGGTACTCCCAACCCTCCTTTTGTTTTTGTCATGTGAAGGACTTTGTTAGTTTAGAAGAAAAATTAACTAAATTTCCTTAGAGCTTCTGTTCCAGATTACCCCTTGACTGGGTTTCTAGGTTCACAAAGTTATTTTTTCTTGAATAACCTTGGTGTTGGTTAGTGAGTGCAATGCATTATGGTTCTAGCCTTGGTAACAATAGTTGAGTCCTATTATGTCAGCAAGGAATTTCTCTATGGCAAGGGTGTTCAACCCCTGGCCTGTAGGCCAGATATAATAATGGAGATATCTCATCTGCCCTGCAGCACTCCCTAGAGGTCGAGAAATTTGGCAGAAGGGAAGTAGTGGCAATTAGCACTACCAGTGCTCTTCCACTGCCAAATTTCCAGGCCCCAAGTAGCAGGATTAGATTAATAGATTCTAGGGTCAGAAGGGACCTCCGTGCACCATCTAGTCCAACCCCTACCCTGGCAGGTAACAAAAGGGTCACCAAGCCTGGGGTCATGTAATCCTATCCAGGTTCCTGTCCAGTCTCCTCTTGAAAACCCCCAAGGATGGGGCAAGCACCACTTCCCTTGGAGGTTTTCCTCCATTCCAGCTCCTGGCCACTCTGACTGTGAAGAACCTTTTTCTAATGTCCAGTCTAAACCTTCTCTCCAGTAGCTTATGGTCATTGGTCCTTCCTGTTCCAGGGGGTGCCCTAGTAAACAGATCATCACCTACTTCATGTTGCTCTCCCCTTATGAATTTGTACACCGCCATAAGGTCCCATCTCAGCCTTCTCTTGGAGAGGCTGAAGAGGTTAATGTCCCTTAGCCTTTCCAGGTAGGGCCTTCCCTGCAGGCCTCTAATCAGACGAGTGGCTCTTCTTTGGACCCTCTCCAGGTTGTCCGCATCCCACTTGAACTGCGGTGATCAGAACTGGACACAGTACTCCAGCACTCTAGGTCTCAGCAACACTAGCATCATGCACCAGATTATGCCCAAGGATAGGATCCAGCCTGTGGATCAATCTGGCACCACTCATCCAGCCCACAGGGCCAAAAGGTCGGGAACCATTATTGTAAGGCAGGGCATATGCATACTCCTGGGGTACTTGGACTGGTCCTAGGAGGTACATGCAGGCAGGCATAGATGGAGCACCGCTGCCTCCCAGGAGCAAGGCAGGAGAAGGGCAAGGGCAGGGGCACCCCTCTGCAGGGCAGGGAAGCTCACATACGGCAGCCACTGCTGCCACACATCAGCCTGATGAACTTCCTTGCCCCACACAGGGGTGCTGCTGCCCTCACTCCAGCCAGATGAGCTTTCCCACCCTGCCCCAGTCCGGCTCCTGGGAGGCAGTGGCACCCCATCCCCACCTGCCCACATGTCATCCCTGCCTCCATGCTCAGCATCTGGCCATATGCCACCCCCCCACCCTCCTCCCATGCTCAGCCACGTTCTATCCCCTCCTCCAGTGTCCAGTCACCAGGGGTACTTAGACTAAAAAAGGTTGAACCCCCCTGTTCTAAGGTTTCCCTAACTGTTCCTCATGTATGAGGATGCATAATATAACCCTTTAGGATGACTGATTGCTATTCTTAAGTTTAACAACTTCCTTATAGTCACCAGAGGTTATACCAGGACAGAATCCTAGATAGCTCCCTTCAAGGAAGAAGGATGCTTCCAAATTATAAGCCACTTGCCATCCTGTAGGCTCTCCTTAATAAGATGGCTGCCTATCCTGGAAAAGTCCTGCATGGCTTTTTGGGTCACAAATGTGCCGTACTCACCCACTGCAGGGGGAGGTAGCACATTACATATCCTAATCAGAGATACTCAGCTGAGTAAGGGAATGATCTGACTACTTAAGTTTGAGAAAATAGCTTGCATCTAGTATGTACAAACCAGACAGGCCACCTACCTGACACTCCCTAACATTCAGGTAAGTATTATAAACAGCCTTTACCAAACATGGCTTTAGTCAATGAATCACAAGTCATTTTGAACATGGATAGGGATTTCTAACTCACCCCTCTTGCAATCCCATGATGGTGGGGTTACATGACAAATGGAATCCTCACATATGTCTGATCTGGATATGGACTGTCATAAGTGTCCTTATACTCAAATGTAGAGCTAAGTCTATTGAGTTAAGAAGCTAATAATGCTCCTACCCTTAGCAACAGTGAAATGGGAATCGTGCCTTCTTATCAACTACCCTGGGTTTGTTATGTCAGCCCCATTTCCTGAAGGAGAGGGGGGAGGGGTCACTGGGCAGAAGGAAACAGGAATGACACTGAAACTGGACAGAACACTTTACAACAAAGGACTTCTCAGTACATCCTGACATGCTGAAGGGTTGAGGATAGACAATGAAGCTGACAGGAATACCATGAAAGTTCCCCAGCAAATGCTTCCTCAATGGGAGGGGAAACAAAGGAGATGGGCAGGATAGTGTCCTCATTCTAAAAATTTCTCCAAGTGCATTTGTTAGAAATATAGCCACTTAAGGAATGGCGCCGGGGGGGGGCACTCAATATGCTGATCTGACTCTGGGCTATGTGCCATGGCAGTGCAGACGGGTCAACTGCTATGAATAATGAGGGCAGAACCAACTTCCTGCAGAGCTCACGAATGCCACCTCACATATGGAATATTGCTTAACTTGGCCAAACATTTGAAGAAAGATCTGCCATGCCCGCGTAGGGGCACAGAATTCCCAGAAAGGAATCACTGAAAGAGCAGATGCAGGAGCTGAAGCCATCATGCTGCCAAACTCTCGACCCAAAAGGAAGAAAAAAAAAATCACTTCTACACTAAAATACAAATTTAAAGGTATAGAAAAAAATGGATGAGAGGAACTGAACTGCTAGCTTATTCTACCAAAAACAGCAAACTGCTGACAGAGCATAACAGTTAAAGAGTTTCTAGCTACAAATTTGAACCAACTCCAAAATCCATAAGTGAAGGTATTAATCCATTGGGGAAGAAAAAAAAAAAAACAAGGAGAAAGAAGACTGAAAAGAATTATCTAGGAGAAGGATTCATGATCAAGTACTAATGCATTAAACAACCTTCAACTTGTCAGTCATCACAGCTTTATCATCATTAATGAAGCTGTATTATAATGTCAAGTATATTATGTTCAAAATCAACTTGTGTAAGTCTCTCTATGAATATTTGTGTGACAATCACACCAATACACTTGAATCTGTAGCTAATCTGCTCAAACAAAACAGACTTCTTAGTAAACACACACACACTTTTGTATGTATGTACGCACGTATGTATGTAGCCTATCATAAATTTTTCTTCATGACTACATTTTGGCGCTCTAAAAGAGAGGACATAGAAAACTGACACCAATTTTAAAACTCCTCTGAAAATATGAACCAAGGAAACTGCCCTGAGATAAGATCTATGGCTATTCTAGCTGCTCTTCCAGTCAGTAAGTTTTTTAAAGCTGCTGTGGCACAGGAGACAAATCGGTTGTTTCAGGAAATCAGCGTAACAAGTAATATTTTTCATTTGTTTCTGTTGGCTTTTTCTAACGGCTTCATGCTCCTGCTAGTTCCTAAAGTCTATGGTGGTTTCTTAGTTATTTAAAATAAAATATACACACATGCATGAAAGCTGCCTTAAGGATTTCTCTCATTTCTTTCATGCATTGGTGGGTGCGCTGATATGAAAAGGATGTAACGATCAAGTTGTACCAAATGAATTACGATGTATTAATTTCTCTGTTGGAATGTTAGTCGTCCAGTTAGATTGTTTTATTTTCTCAGGCCTTTAAAAGCTGTTTAATCTGGGGTTTGTATTTGATAGTTTTTATAGCAGTTTCCCCACAGCTACTGCTCTCAAACATTATCCCTGCAAATGCCATTACTTCATTTGGCACACTTTGCACACAATCTGCAATTTCAATTACTTGTTAAAATTTCTTTTATTGTAGACTGTTTTACTATACAACATTCTACAGTCAAAGTAATGCTACACTTGAAGGGACACTTTAATAGTGAGGAACTCAAAATATGAAACAAATTATTCTGGTATCTAAAATAACTTTATAGTACAAAGCGACTCCTACACACATATGGTAATAGTTTGAAAATCTTTTATTGGATTCTGGGTAAAAATATTGGCATATGCTTTTTGTATGTCTTCTCTTACAAAACAAATTGTTCACAACTTAACTTTTTAACAAATTCAAATGTTTTGGATATTTTTAATTGTACAATACCAAATCTACTATTCAAATAGCTGACTTAATAGAACTACTGATTCCAATGCTCAGATTTCTGGTTCTAAACAAACCCTAGTCCAGCATGGTCAATTACCATAGTCAATTATAAGAATTTTAAAGAAATTTAGTTCATATTACTTTTATTTTCAAATCAGTCTTTTCATGAATTATAGAAAATCCTTCTTAAATTTGAGTGGCAGCACTTGTAACCCACAAAATTAGAAAGCACTACAAAAATGCTTCTTACTATTATTTTATTTCCTGCTATTCATCAATTATAAAGAATATCATTACAAAATTAACTATGCTAAACACTTTAAGTCTGATTCTCTTCTTCAATCAACCAAAGTATTCCTCGCTTACATCAGAGCCAGTGAAATTTCTTCTTTCTGGCACAAATATTTTGCAAGCCACAAAGCGCCTAGAAAGCACCCAATGCCTCACTACTATTCTTCCACCACTTTAACTGCAGCTATGTAAGGCACTCAATAAAATGAGATCAGAACAGTGAAATAAAAGGGCCACCTAACATGAAGAAATGGGAACAAACTTAAAACCACCTCTGAAAAGAAGCTGTTTGACACCCATTGCTAGGTTTTTCCAAGATCGACCTAAAAAGAACTCAGTGCCAACTACTCTTGATATTTAATTGGACCTAGGTACCTAATGAACTTTCTTAGGCGCCTATGAAAATCCCATTCCTCATGAAAAGTCTTTGATTAAACTTATAGCAAAGGAAGGAAAGTAATGCTTTTATGGGAAAGACCTCTGTCCAGCTCCTAACATATGGAGACAGTCTAAAACGAAAAGTCCACTTGTTCAAATACAGAGATTATTTTAAAGTCTTTTATATAATATATTTAGTATGTAACTAGAGTGCCAGCACAAAGCATAAACAATATTGGTGTGATGCTATGTGGTGAATAGTAGGGGTGCGTGAAATGGGCAATATTCAATTCGGATTTGGCTTGAACTGGGGACAGTGATTCAATTCATTGATTAGGATCACTGTCCCCAATTTGATTGAGTCAAATCCAAATCTGAAGATTCAATGCGGACTTAGAGAATCAGCAATTCAGCCACAGACACACCTTTAAATGCTTTTATTACATACCTTGAGGTACCAGGCGTGGCTTGTGAACGCTGCGATGCTGGGGTGGATGAAGTGCCCCACAGGAGCGTGGGGGGTGGCTCCCACATGCTTGGTGGTAAACCCAAAAGTAGTCCACCGGGGAGCATGCTGGGGAGCCCCCCGCACCCTCCCGGCTTGGTGATCAGTCGCAGAAGGACCACAAGTGTCCCCCCAGCCCCAGGAGGCAACAGTTGCTGAGCTTGGAGAGCTGCAGGAGGGCCCCCCTGCATGCTCCCTGGCAGACCCAGAAGTGGACCAGAAGTGCTTCTGGTTCACTTTCAAGTCTGCTGCCGAACATGCTCAGAACTCCTATGGGATGCTCCATATGCTCCACCATCTCAGCATTTACAAGCTGCCTGGTACCTTGAGGTATGTAGAAAAAACATTTAAAGCTGTGTCTATGTCTAAATTGCTGAATGCTTCCAAAACAATTCAGAGGGTTCCAATTCGATTTGGAGAGATTACAATGTCTCTTGATTCAATTCAGATTTGGAGATTCGGCCACTGAATCAGGCTGAATCTTCACCAAATCGAATCAGGGACCGAAGCTTCGTGCAGCCCTAGTGAATAGGTAGTGTGCTATTACTATTCAGCCCTAGTAAATATGTTGTGCACAGCCCTAGCGAATAGGTCGTACACAGCCAAAGCTTCGCACAGACCTAGCAAATAGGTTGTGCACCTATCTTTATAGAAAGGTGAATTTCACCACTTGTGGGGAAGAGGGAAAGCAGAAAAGACTAGTAAGCAGACTAAAATGTCAACTTTCAGTCAGGGATTTTAAGGGACTGCTACTTAAGGAGGTACATGAACTATATAGTTAAAGGAAACTCTTAAAAAGTGAGATGGAACCTGATAGTATCACATTAGGATGCAAAGCATAAAGGCCAAATAAATGAAAAATTAACAACTAACTCCATGAATCTGCACTTCCTGTTCTGCACAGAACATGGAAAAAATGTTCAAAAGAAGTTAGACAAAAGCAGATGCACGAAGCAGGAGCAGAATATGGCTAAAATGATCATCTAGAATACTTGCTGACTCTCCAGCTCATACCTCCAACAAATCAAATGTAGAGCTTAGCTGGATGATTGCAAAAAATGTGTAACTGTAATCTTTTTCAGTTTGTGATTTTTGCATCTTTTGTTGATTACAACAATACTATTCATTATTCAAACAACAATGCCACATTGATTTAAAATAAGCTGCCTACAAACAAGCCATACTAACATGCCAAATCAGATAAAGGATTTTGTTGTAGGGCATCTCCAGACACCTTCAGTCTTCATAATTCACTTACATAGGTTATATATTCTTTGTCCAGAAGGTCAAAGGCTGTCCAATGAACAATGAAAAAGCATGAATTTCTCCAAAGGTCAGGGGGAAAAAAGTGATGCAGGTTAGAGTTTCATTTTCCCTTTTTCCTGCCAAGTTTAAAAAAAAAAAAAAAATCCTGCCAAGTTTGGGTCAAAGATTACTACTGCCACCTGCTGGTAATCACAATATGTTTTCAGGATAGCAATTGAAACAAAAGACAGCCAAATAACATTAACTTGTAAACATGAAATGTCTCCTGTTTCACATTAAACAAGAGGTATTTTAAAAGGCTAATTAGTGTAACAGCTTGACAATCTATACAAAATGAAATTCTAGAAATTCAGTACTGTGCATCTGTTTAATATTTTCAATTGATTTTTAAGTTATGGAACAACAGATAACACTAGCAGACCAGGCAAAATATCTTAAGCCTATATTACAAGTTGAACAGATGCAATTTAGATTTTTCTGAGCCATCCAAATTAAAGACAGTGTTTTTATTTTTAAATTTAATCAGATGAAGACAGCGTCTTCCTTAAGAGGTACTAAAAATCTCTTAGAATAAAATGTTATCTTTAAATAATATGTATTTTAATACCACAACATTTTTGGCACAAACTGCCGAAGTAGGATAAATGCAGGAAATCCAAAGTTAGGGGCAATGCAGTACTAAGTTTTCAATTACCATTTCTTTTTTTTCCTTATCCACACAAGATAGGTGGGTAACAAAGGCTTGATCTTGCAAAAATAAAACTAAAATGAAGGATGAGTCTTAAGTCTAAATTCTAAAATACAATTAGTTCAGCAGACAGTCTACAATCTCCTCTTCACTTAATAGTTGGAACCCAGTAGCTAACAGGATCAGCTGTGCTAAGTGAAAGTGGGTATGCAGTCAGATAAGCAAGTATGATGGCTCTAAACAAGAGCAAAGCCTTCAGCTTAGCCCTTCAAGAAACAAGGAAAAAAGAATAATTATTGTTCATTTTCCAGGGGTGGATCCAGGATTTCCTAGTGATGTGTGCAAGAGGCAGGTACCCCGCTGCTCCCAGCATCATCCCCCAACCAGTGCAGGTGCTATGGCAGTCTCAGGACATTAGGACCCTAAAGCAAGTAAAAAGCCCCCCT
>JAGPOW010000261.1:178629448-178659929 GCA_030014935.1 Caiman crocodilus
CTTCCCTTGCCCTTTGAGCTCAAAGGCACATCCCAGCCCCTCCCCTCCCTTTCCTGCCTTCCCTCACTTGCTGCCGCTGCTTTCCCTGCTGTCCCAGGAAGGAGGAAACTCCACAGGTTTCTGCCTGCCCCAGCTGGGCTGTATTGGGGGTGGGCTCTGCTGGGGACAGGAACCAGAGAGTGGCACCAGGGATAGGAAGCAGAGCTCCCCCTTCCCACACCTGCTCCTGGAGGTTCAGGCTGGGAAGAGGAAACTACTCTCCTAGCATGCTGTTGCCACGGTCCCCATTCCCCATTGAACCCAGCCTTTGTGCAGCCTGGCCGGGGTGAGCACAAGTAGCTCTTGTACTTCCCCACCCTTGGGACAGCAGGAAAAACAGCAGAAGGGGACAAGGGCTAGAAACTAGAACAGATATTCTGTGATATGCAATAAAAATGAGCATATTTTGGCAACAGTGACAGATGCTTAACTCCACACACTGTCCCTTTTAAGTCTTCTAGTTCTCTAGAAAGTTTTTAATCACGAATGGGTACTAGCAGTATGTACTGCTAGGCACATATAATGTTTCCCGGATCAGAGCCCTAGTTAGGTGAAGAGACGCATCATATATTTTGTAGCACTGTAAACTGGTTAAATTAAAAATTTCTTCAAAGTATCCTTTAAAATGGCAATATTTTATACTGCCATCTCCTGCCAACATAGTAGTAACAATAATGAAAAATATAAATTTAATCATTTGCTTTTCTTTTTTTTACTTCAATAAACATTTCCTTAAAAGAGGCTTGGTTTAAAATGGAAAGAGGTTTCTAGAATCACTGTGTTTAGCTTCTCTGTAAGAATGTGCTGCCTGATCTGAAAACTTAAATAAAAAGATATAGCTGTGCGTCATAACTGGCATCACTTCTGTTAGAGCCTCTCTATACAAAAAAAAAAGGAAAAATCTTTCAGCAAACTATAAACTTTGATTCCTGCAGTTTTCTTTCCATAAAACCATGTAATAAGTGTTAAGTTTTGCTGTTTTTATATGCAAGTTTTGCCATTTTTATATGGTGATTCTTTAACAGTTGTGGTAGTTGTGGTGATGTCAGTTATAATAAGGGATAACAGATGGGTTGGAATGAAGAACAAAGTATTTAGCATCTGGATAGCTCCAGAAAGTGAATGAGCAGGGCTTTTATCCTTAACTCCACCCACTACTGCCTTCTACGTGATTTCATTTTTACATCTTTCAAACATTCATTCAGTTATAATCCTTCTTCATATTATTCTAGTTAAATTTCCTCTTATGCCCTTTTGCCGCTTGGATACACACATTTACCCATTTACACAGTACGCTACATTTTTGCAGAAGAAAATATGCCTTAACTTCACCTTTGATGCACAATCAGAATAATATTTTCTCAATCACTGATCAATCACAGATACTAATTTTATTTTAAAAATAGTGAAAGCTGAAACTTCAAAAAGCCAACACAAATTTCGAACTGCTTCAGGGTCCTTAACTACAGTATTTTGATTTCATACAAAAGCACCAGTCGAACTGTTGGTCAGTCCGGGGAGTGTGCTGCACATGTCATGCGGGGCCCGTCTGAGGCATGTGCTGCACAGACTCCTATTCCTTCCCTTCCCCCCATGCCTGTGCTTGCTCCCCTTCCATCTGTCCCCCCCTGCCACTTGTCCCATTGTACCCTTCCCCACCCCTCTCCTCCATCCGTGCCTATGCCTGCACATGACCACTTACCTTCTGGGCAATTCTGGCAGCAGCTCCAGGAAAGGCAGCAGCAATGGAGACCCTGCCTGGTCCTGGCCCCAGCCTGGCCAGACAGAAGCAGGGGCAGCAATTCCAGACCCAGTCAGATCAAGGCCAGGGAGCCCTGAGCTCCCTGAAAGCCACAAACCATGGGTCACCACTGTGCACCTGCCCCCACCACGAGGTCTTCCCCTAGCACCACCCAACACCAGTTTCTGCCATCTGCCCTAGGCTGGTACTCAAATCTAAGAAAGACTTTCTCTCCCTACTTCTCCATGTTGATTCAGGGGGGAAAAAATCTCATCTTGCATTCATCACACACACACACACACATACACACACACTCTTATGTAACTTCTTCTGGGAATCGGTTGGCTGCAACAAAGGCTGGGTTCAATTTTGGGATACTAATTATATTTTTCCTTGGCTCAAGCCTCCATATAGATAGGTAGCTAGGGCACAGTGTAAGATTGTATGCAAGTTCTTTCCACTTTCTCTCTTCAGTGAGGCTACTGAAGAAAATACATGCTTTACTCACTTGAATCAAAAAAACTAAATAAGAATGAATTATTTTAAAATATTATTATTAGGCAGCACTCAAAAATAATTGAATAATCACCAGATTAATTAAACAATCTTACTGGAAAGCAGTGGGGAGGTTGGTTTGGCAGGGGGGTTGTTTGTTTTTTGAAGCACTGTCACATACTAAAATAACTTCACAGTCAGCTTTACTCAAGAGCAACATACTATTCTTCTTTTTTTTAATTTTAATTTCTCAACCTTGGGAAGAACAAACCAGTTTGTTGGAAGGAAGGGGGGAGCAGGGGAGGAGTAGGAAGGGAAGAAGAACAGACAGAAGCATTAACTTAGAGAAAGCTGCATAATCCTAAATTCATTCTTCCCCTTTGCAAACATGTTTTTGAACCTGCAGGTAAATTGGTAGGCAACTCCTTAAAGGAAGCCAGGCATCTGCACTACTTTCATAGTTGTCATGCAGGCAATTCCACAACGAAATCACATTCCAAGAGGAAAAAGCAGGCTGCCTGCTCAAGCTTCCATAGATTCATAGATGCTAGGGTCGGAAGGGACCTCAATAGATCGAGTCTGACCCGCTGCATAGGCAAGAAAGAGTGCTGGGTCTAGATGCATATCCAACCTCCTCTTGAAGACCCCCAGGGTAGGGGAGAGCACCGCCTCCTTTGGGAGCCCATTCCAGACCTTGGCCACTCTAACTGTGAAGAAGTTCTTCCTTCTCTAGGCAATCACCTTACATCTGGTAATCACTCACCAATGCATGCTCTTTACCTGGGGCTGAAAACCCAGAAACATCTACCAAATTGTTCATTCACGACACATCACAAAGCACCTGGCTAATTCCACAGCATGCACTTGGAAGGAAAGATTTCTTCAAAACCTATAAACATCAAATGGGATTTTATAGTATGTAATGACAAAGCTTGTCATAAAATTATGTGGTCCTTTTATAATTTCTATTACAGGACAAATTAAAAACAACTGTGCATAGACAACATTTAAGCTACTAATAAGGCAAAAGGAGATAATATAGTCAGAGACAACCCTTCTGCATCCCTTGTGACCAAAAACCTAGAAATAATAAAAAGTTAGTTTCTCACTAATAGTAAAACAGAAACTTCAGATGTAATAATTGTTTTGTTTTCCATCACCTAACAAAAAGTTGAAAAATAACATGCAATACAGATGGATTCATTCTTTCAGCCAACCTTTTTAAAGTTATACAGCAGTCATGGTATTTTTATATTTGGACCTATAAACATAAGTCTCCATCCAAACAAAGGTTTTACTGTATTACTTGCATTTTCAATTAACTCTCTCCTTGGGAGAATCCTTAAGGAAAACAAATGTCAGCATGATCCAAAATATGAACAAAGCTATTCTATGATTGTGCATGGGGCACACATGGCATGGGGAGTAGATATGCACATTAAGTACAGTAGAGTAGCACAGAGGTCATGGTTCACACCACTAATGTAGAAAACATACAGGGGTACAAATGTCTTGAAGATTAACAGAATTAATCCCCAAGTGACGATACAAACATTAAAGGCCAACTGAGAAGCATTCAGTGTCATCTACTTTGGGAAGTGATGATAAAAAAAAGACTGAACACATGACTTTCAGGCACCGGAGTCAATTTGTAGATCTGGTAAGTAACGGAGAAATAAAATGTTTACAAACTGATGAAATAACAGTTAATACAGAAACATGGAATGTAACAATATAATTTTACAGGATAATTATTGAGAATGTAAAAATAATTGCACTTGAAATCCAATACAGCATTAAAGTGAGATTAAGCCTTTTAACTGGCACTTTTTCAAGTATTTGTTTACAAATTAAAATTCTCTTTTTCAACTGAAATAAGCATACAAAGATATACATATTCTATCGTAACACAATTTTAAAATGCTGTATGTACAAATATAATATTTTAAAATTCTGATTTTCTTCTCCTCTTGAAGGTAATACATTACTTAGTCTTCATAAAATACACTATTCTATTACCAAGTAAAAACGTTATTTACTTGTTAGATTAGTGAAAGCAGAAGCATATACTTTAGAAATTTTCACCAACTTGTCCATGCCTGTCATCCCCTAATAATAAGCACTGAACATTTTAAGAAGGTATGTACTTCATTCTGTGGGTTTTCTTTCACATTTGCTTCAGCAGAATCTCTCTCCCATGAAGGGCAAGTCCAGTGCTTTCACTCATGAATGAAAACTACCTATAAACATCTCATAAAAAAGGAACTCTGTGACCAAACTGTAACTCTCAGGTGACCCAAGTGTGAGACAAACAGAATACCCCAAGAAAATCTTTGCGTTTTTTGTCCTTTAAACAAGCCACTCTATTGGTAAACATATACAACCAAATCCTGAGCTGTACTTTTCCAGTTGGGACCTTCCAGTCAATTCCTAGTACAATAGTACTTTAACAACTTCATTATGAAATAAGCAATGTATTAAAAAAGAAAACTGACTTTAAAAATGAGCAACTCAAAAATAGAAAAGTAAAATGAAATGGAAAAATTAACACTGCCAAAACAAAAGTTTCCCTTAAACCTTGAAAGGAAGTAAGATTCTTGTCAGAAGGCTTCTTAAGGAAACACAAAAACAGACCAGCAATTTTTCCTTCTCCAAGGATATGTCATCTTTTCTCAAATCCAAGACAAGGTCCATACCCCCATGTCCTACCCATCAGCATGTGGGAGAAATACCTTGCCTTGTATCTGAGTATCAAACCGGGGCAGGTGGCAGCTCAGCTCCAGGTTTGGCCCTGAGGTCTGGGCTAAAGCCAGAACTGAGCCACTGCCTGCCCCAGACAGGGTGGGCTCATTTTACATTGGAGGGATCTCACAAACCAGGACAGCATGGGCAAAGGTGGGAGAGGATGGGGGAAACCCACATATGCAGCACAGGAGAAGCTCACTGGAAACTGAGCAGCCTGCTCCTGCCCTGCCTTACCTTCTGCTTTGGTTCCAGGCCCTCCAGCTCTGAGCTGCTGCCGCTTAACCCTGGCCAGCCAGGGCCACTGCTGCTGATGATGATTGCCCCAGAACTGGAGCAAAACTGCAGTAGAAGGTAAGCAGCAAGGGAGGGGGGCAAGTACATGGGAACAGGCAGCAGGGGTCAGGCACTGGTGGGGGGCAAGAGCCAAAGGACCAGATGGCAGGCACAAACATGGGAAAACAAGTGGGTATAAGGGGACTAGAGGAAGTTTTGAAGGGGTAGGAGGCAGGGGGTATATGGCAAAAGAGATGGCAGCAGGGGAATATACATGGGGAAATGGGGAAAGCAGGGCAAGGAGCAGGGATCTAGTCTCTCGTCCCTTGCTGTTGCTTTCTCCACCACAGCAGCAAAAGGGTACAAATTTAAGACAACCCCCAATAATTAGATTCTAATCATTTTCCATGTATAGAATCTAATTATTGTAGGGTCATCTTAAATATTATAGTCATCTTGGATTCAGATAAAAATGGTACTCAAGCTTTTCTTGTGTAGAATGAGTAGCTAGAAAGATATCCCAACACCTTAAGAGTGAAAATTAGTGGCAACAGACATTATTAACAAAACGAATGCAAATTTGCAAAAGAAAGCAAGTAGAGAAAAATGTAGGAGTTGTTTGGAATGGGGGGGGCAGGAAAAATAATGCAAAGTGAAGGCATTTTGTATACCCAAGTATAGTGCAATAAGCTTGACAAACATTCAAAAATAACCAAAAAAGTAAATTAAGAACTGGTCATCTTAAAGGGATATTCAAGAAACAAGCTCCATGAGTGGGGGTGCATATGTTCTATTGCAAAAACAGGTTTTGTAGTGTAGAGAGATCAAAATGGAATTCCCTCCTTGAGATTAAGTCCAAGCTATTACACTTTGAGTGGAGTTAAGACCATATAGCTACATTTACAGATGCCTGTGATGGAAATAACTCTGTGGCAAGCAATCTCAGCTGCTTTGCCTTGGATTAGGAAGGTATGTCAAGATATACTCAGGGTTCAGGCAGGCCAGGCCAGGCCATAGCAATACAATCAGAGAGACATTTCAAACATGGTCCAGTTATAACAGCATTGCCAAGTGAATTCATGTCAAATAAAACCAAAAAGGGGTAGGTTTAAGGGTTTTTAGTCTACTTAAAGATAAATGTCAAGGACCTTTTTAAACCAAGTACATGAAGACAAGATACGTATTCAGATTATAAGAGTGGGGAAAAAATTACCAGGTAATTTGTTTTTAAAAGAATGCATTCTGCCACCACATTGACAAATAATTTGACATGACTGTGAAACACAGCAATATCTTTAATATGAGCAACAACAGCCACTAGAGCCTGAAGTTAACCTCAATCTATAACTGAAGTCACTGCCAACAAGGAAATAACCTTCCACAGAGAAATTTGTGCTCATGGAAACTTCAATTACCTTTGTCAATCCCACACTGATATAGACCTTGACCCTACACAATCAGCTGGAGTTGTATAGATAAAAAGGCGAAGAGGAATCTGCTCTTTAATGCCTCAGAAAGCACCTTCTTTCTTCTCAGAAAGTAAAAGTAGCTGAGTTAAAGTGCTGAACACAACAGATTGCAGGTGATGAAGCCAGACCTTTGTATGATGAAGTAGTACAGAGGCCTAAATGAAAAAAAGGCTCCAACAGGACAGAGCAGTACACATTCCTAATGCACAAAGAACCTGAAACTGCTACCAAAAAACACTGTTGAGCAATTTTGACAGAAACTAAGCATAATAAGACATTCATATTTTTACCCTGTACTAAGTATGTATAGAATGGGAGTCCTGAAAGCCTCTATGCATGGTCTTACTTCGCATCTCATTGCTTAATTGTATAATTCAGGGCTGTCTACAACATCTCAGCAACCAGGGGCTTGTATCCATTGTCTGTGGCTTCCTCAGCGACACAAAGCACACTGCAACCCCTTCCCACTGCTGCAGTACCTCATGCCATAAGGGCTTCTCTGCACCAGGGTTGCCAACTGTCTGTAAATTCTTGGACAGGCCATAAAAAATTAGGCTAAAAATGCCTGTCCATAAAAATCCACAAAAAATGGAGAGCTGTCCATAAAAAATTAGGCAACCAGAGCTCGACTGAAACTCTATCCTGAGAAAAAATCTGGAAACAGTGCTGAAGGACAGACAGAGCACAGCAGTGCCCCTTGATGTCTCAGCAAGAATGCAGCACCTTGAAGGGAGCTCTTACCAGGGCTTTTCTGCCTCACTACAATCTCTATACCTCTACTCTTCCACTCCCACCAGCCACATGCTGCTGCTGCCGCTATGTCCCATCTGCCTATAACACTGCTTGCCTCAAGGTTAGGCAGATACTATAGTTCTTCACTGGGAAGTGGTGGGGGTGGCAGGTGGGCAGCGGGGTAAGGCTGAGTGTGAGCTGGGGAGTGAAGAAGGAGCAGCAAAGTGCAGGATACATTTGGAGGTTATGTATGCCCCAGGGCCTTCCTACAGACTCTAAAGGAACACTAGTCACAAGTGTGGAAAAGTGCTGCCACACTGGAAGGCACAGAAGATACAGCATAAACACAGTAAAACTATAGATGCACTGGCATTTGCAGATTCACCAGAAAATAATTTTGGATTCGCACATGCAGATACAACATATTCACATCTCACATCCTGTCCCCCCGCCTTTTGAAATGATAAAGGTATAATGCACATTCTGCAGTTCGCTCATGTGGTTTGCACTTCCTTTCTGGGTAACATCAATCACCTTCTTGGCTGTTTCCATAAAAATGTGCTGTACCAAGCACTATGTCAGATTCATGTTCTCATTTCCTTTCTGTATAGTGGCCACCATTCTCATGAACATAGTCCTGGAGAAGTGGCCCTTCATCCACACTGGATTCATCTTCAATGGATGTAGGTAGCTCAATATTATTAGGTCCTGGCCAGTCAACATTACTACTGTATGCGTAGCATTACTGGTTATTGCTGTAGGTTACAAAGCTAATGGATCAACAAATGGGACTCCAGCTGTTGCTGCTGTGCTCTGTTTGGCAGTCATGCCTGTATCTGATCATTGGGAACAACACAAATCCCCTACATGACATTCTTGATGGACAGTAAGTACATCTTTGCTTACATAAGAGTGCTAAATTACGACTGTCCTTTCAGAGTGGCTTCATACGCACCAGTATGGGATCTTTCTTGGTTTCTTTGCCTAATCATAGGTCATTGTGGCACAATCCAGCTGAAATAAATTAATAATTTCAGTAGATTCTAGATTGCAGAAGGCTCCTTCCCAGGTAAACAAGAGAGTCCATCAGTATTTCCATGTGTCTCTGTTCTTTTGTACTTGATATCATAAGTGTAAACAGCTAAAGAGAACCCACTGGTATATCCATGTCATGCTTGTCCTTTCTTGAGTGGAGAACAAAAACTAAGGGTTAGTGATCTGTGACAAATGTAAATTTTCTTCATACTAGTTAAAGTTCTTCACTCCCCACACCAAAATTAAACTGTCTTTGTTCACCTGTGATAATGCCATTCTGCTCCTATAAGTGATTCCGATGCAAAAAGTATGGGCCATTCAGTACCATCACATGCCAAGGTATATGATATATCAGCCATTTATTAATATCCCTTCTAACTGTTGTTTAACTGTTTCTACAGGGACCTTTGAAAGTGCCTGCATCTTTAAACAATTCCAGTCCATGGGGAATCTCTTTTAACCATTTATGACCCCACAGAGTGGATTGCCCTTTTTCAATGGTGTAAGTCAAGAGATGCCACTTATTATTATAGTCTACTGTCCTGACATTATCCCCTTTGGCACAATCTTCTCTTTGCGTGTGGTTTTTTAACATTGGTGTCTTCCTTAATTTTATATTTTAAAAGGGTTTTCATATTCTGAATGCGAGATAACAGACACTGCAGAGCCCATATCCAGCCCTATTTAAAGGCCTTCCAAATCACCTGGGTTGTTAGCCAGATGGGTAAGTTATCACTCTCATCCACATAATATAGGCCCAGGCTAGCTATGTCATTCTCACCATATATGTTACTACTGTTCCTACTACATACACCTTTTTATTCACTTTTCTAGACCTTACCTTACTCTCATCTTTTAATTCTCTTAGCAGGGCACACTGTCTTTTTTACTACAACTTTGGCAGTAGCATTCATTAAACAAGCAAATAGCTGGGGTATTAGACCCTTTGTCAACTAACAGCACACATCAGGCTGCTGCCTACCCTGACTCTTCAACTGCATATTGAACTCATATTAAGTCATTCATTCTTATTTCCATATGTACTCCTCCATACAAATCTATGGCATCTGTTGCTGCAGTTTTCATAGCTATTCTAATAGCAAGAGCAAGTTAAAGGTGAGTTCTTCCACTGTTAAGAGCTTCCTTTGTATGGCTTCACTAAGTAGTCCACACACAAATCTGTCGCTGAGGGCTACATTAAAATTGCAATGTTCCAACAGTTTCCATAACTCTGCTGTAAAAGTGGAAATAGATTCAAGTTCAAATTGATTTCGCTTATGAAACCCAAACTTTTCTGCCTAATCAACAGCTTGGGGGCAAAGTGCTCTTTGACAATTTTCATTAATTCTTTAAAGGCTCTGTTTGCTGGGTTTTTTGGAGTGAGCAGGCTATGCAGTAATCTATACATTTTACCTCCCATCAAACTTAGCAATGAAGATACGTTTCATGGAAGAAATTCATTTACTTAAAAAAATGCTTCAGCCATCATATATACATAGGCCAGTCTTCCAGGATGCTATCATAAGCCTCAATTGTTTCAATTTGAGTAAACTTTTTGGGTTCCAACAGATTTCAAGTACTCAATTGAAGCAAATTTCTCAGGTTGATTTTGTGCATTCCATACTCATGAAATCTCATCCTCGTTCCCATTTGTTATATTTATCTCAGAGCATTCATAACTAAGTGACTCCAGACACAAGTGTGAGACAGAGCATTGTCAGACTAGTAGGTACAATGGTGTCAGACCAGTAGAATATGGTTTAAACAAAATAAAACAATACATACATTGCCACTAGCACATTCAACAGAAAGTATCTTTAAGTTCAACTGTGCAAATATAACATGCTCACATCTCTCACATCAAGAAAGGGTGCAGGGGTGAGTGGGGGATCCCTGGGTGGAACAGTATAGTATTAAAACCATTGCCGCAGTCAAACATAGATGCCAAGCCAAAAACTTTTTTTTTCCTGATATTCTGATAAAAAATTTTACTGACAGCCAATATTTTTACTATACTTGGTGTCAAACCACTAAATTAGAACCTAGACTTTGTCCATGGCCTGGCAGAAGGGCTACATTTGCATTATGTAATACATATCAGTAAAAATACATACAAGTAAAACAATGTGGCTGTCAGTAAAAAGTTTTCAGATTGTCAGAAAAGAAAACACATCTTGCCCGGCATTCTCCTATCACGTGGTCTCCCAAGCACTCCCGCGTGAGGCATCTGGAGGTATTGCTACCATGCATGCTTCCCTACCTTGCAGGGCTACTTAGCTTCCACAGCCCCACAGTCCCTGGACATGCTGTCCCATGCCAAGAGGCAAGAAGGTGGGGGAAACCTGGAGGCTCCAACAGCAGCAACAGTTGGACTAATGGCGGAGAGGGGGAGATACATCCAGGAAGGTGTTAGGGTGGGAGACACAATTTAACCCCTCACCCCTGTTACAGGCATTTTAGATAGGTGCTTGCTCTCTCTCACAGCTCCTGAGCATTTGCTTCATGAACTCAGGCCAAGCTCGAGAACTGTCTTCTTCTTCAAGTGCCTAGGCTTCAATGAAAATGCTTCTCCTTACAGTTCATTTTTGGAGCAGCAGCAAACAGCACTTCAGTGGCTAAGTTTTGATTAATCCAGACTTCTGCTTTGGGTTTAACCCTCCAAAAAAAAATCTAGGCAATCCTCTGCCAAGCACACAGGGATTCCCCTTTGGTGAAAGGGCTATCATGGAAACTATTATTTCTTACAGTGTAGCAGAGCAAAAATAAAACCAAAAAACCAAACAAACAAACAAACCTATAAGTAATCAAAGGTCAAATTTCCATAGCATTTATCAGAATTAAACTGTAATCAAATGTCCACTGCTACTACAAGCTTGAGTCAAAATATAGAAAAAAAAGTAACATAAACACTCGAATCTCAACCCACAAATTGTTTGTAGCTTATGATTCCAATCAGAGATGTTACTGAATTCACTAACAAGGATCGCACAAATTTTACAATAGAAATAAGAGGTCATAAGGGAACATCCATTTCAAATATGTAATTTAAACAACAGAAATCAATAAGCTGAACCAACAACTTACTAGTAAGTACTTAACTGTATTTTGTTTCTGGTTGCTTCCTAAAATTGACAGAGAAATCCAATAGTTTCCTTTGGAATTTAACTCCAGATGTTACTGTGGCAATTATACATTATTTGTATATGCCTACCATGATAGGGAAATACTGTCTCTTACATTATTATGAAAAAAAATATGAGATCATAATGATTAAAAGGAGGAAAGAGAAAAAAAAGTCAGAAAAAAAATTTATTTAAGTAACTGAAATTCTCTGAAAACCCCAAAGGCTTCATCTTGGATACAGACTATCAAGATTAAAAGTGAAGTTTAGAACTTCCTTGATGAAGCAGTCATTATTGTTCCTCCTTCAATTGTAATTGTTCCTGCTTTTTCTCTTTCCATTGCTTCCATTTCCTGCACTGCATTAAATGCAAACTATTTGTCTTCATTTCCAAGGCTTTTCATGGTTAATTCAACTCTAATTTATTACTGAAATATTAACTTCTGCTTCCAGTGAGACTATCATTGTTCACTGGTTAAATTTTCAAAGATGCACTCTTGTGCTTTTTCCCATACTTCTTTTCAAGCAAGGGAATAAACAGCCACATCAACCTCTTTCAGGTCCTTAAAACTCCTCTTTGTCATAATGTCTACAAAGACAAGTTCACAATGATTAGGTCCTTTTCTGCTGATATCATGCTAACTAATATTGTTTCACTATTTCCCCATTCACCCTTTAGTAGGTATGTTATCTCTTGTTATCACAAGCTCTTTGCAAGGAAACAAATTCAAACTGTCATTTAAAACCCAACATAATGTACATGTTGACAGCTTCAGATGCTGCAGCAACGATATATCAGTTGATGCTTTTTTCTATTATTTAAACAAATAATCTTACTTTGTCATTCTTGCTATGTTAAAACCTCATGGATATCTGAGTGTGGTCAAGTCTACTGATAGCAACATACATCAATGATTGTTGTCCATACTAATCTCAAATCCTAATTTGTAGAAAGGATAAAAAGATTTGCATTTTTTTCCAAATGCAGTTCTAGTGTAAGGAAAAGCAAGGCAAAGGCAAAAAACAAAAGGCTTCTGGATATCAGATAGACAGAAAAAAATAGAAAGAATCTTTTAATAGTTCTTAAACAAAACTCAGATAAAAGAGATGTTCCCACAGAGGCTAACTTCAGAAGTCAATTTTGGATTAGTCAAGGGAGTTAAATTTTTCAAGTGCATCACATTTAACAGAAATCACTAGCCTCATTTTCTCACATTCTGCCAACTGTGACAAAGGCCCAGTGACAAGATCCAGCACTAACCACAGTGTCAGTTTCTATCCTGATTTTTAGTCTCTTTCCTTACCACTACTATCCCGTTAATATTTCACTTGCAGATTTTCTTCCCCTGCTGAACATTAAAGTTGGAAAAATTCAAACTAACTTCAGTACCAACTTTAGAAAATAATAAATGCAGAGCAGACAGTAAAACAAGTTCTGGAATGTATCTGCAATTAGACTAATAAGTGAGAATAAATTCTCATAGAAACTCTCAAACTTGTCTCGAAAGGTCTTCCTAGAGACTGAAGTGGCCACTTTTCATTCTTTTACAGAATAAACTATGTTGTCAGATACCAAGCCAAGTTCTATCTTCATGTACAATAATATAAATCCAAACTAAGACCAATTATTTTTACAGAATTACTTCAGATTTAACAGCGTTAACTAGCTCAATAAATATAATGTACACTATATAACAATTTAACTGTTTCCTTCTACAAACAACCTTCTTTGTTAAATACTACAGAATTGTTTGCTGTTGTTGCCTGGATATGATTATTTTGAGGGAAGGTGAGGGGGAGATAAACCTAAAATGTTTCGCTTTTCTGATGTTACTTACTGTAAACAACACACTTTCACTGCCACAGGGGTGTGAGGAAGCTGAGTGGCCCATTTCAGTGTCACATCTTGATAAACAAGCAGCATGTTATTATGGTTCCCAATCAGAGTGTTTATTGTTCCCTCAGTCACTATGAAAGGGATAAAACAAATTTTAAAGATGATGGATTTGTTCAAGAATCTCCTTTCAGAGGTTTACAACACACACACACACACATTTGTTATAGTTGTGTATAGATTTAAATGTTTCCCTTTTTCATTTAAATTTTAGAAGATCAGAGCAAAGAAAATTATATTGACAATAACCAAAATCATGTAATTAATCATGAACACTAATTACCATTATGAATTATGCATCTCTAACATATGACAACATTTCCAAAATTCTAGCCAGTCATACTAAGTAATTTGAAACATGAGTCTCCATCACCAGATGAGCATACTAGGGTAGACTGGGCACAAAGCAGACACTGGTTAATTAAATTAATCAACTGAAAATTCAATGAATTCATAAGAAAGACACTGGGAATTATTTTTATTACCCCATTTACTGGATTAGAAGATGAGGTTTTTCCCATTTAACATGGTGGGAAAAAGCCCCCATAAAAATTGAGTCTTAAAATCAAGCACAAGACAGTGGGGAGGCAGGCAGCTGCTACGGCTCTGGCTTTAGCCTGGGTTTGGAGCTGGAACTGAAGGTGGAGTTTGCAGCCACCTGCACCCCGCCACCCCACTGCCTCTGCACATCCTGATGCTCTTCCCACACAGTCCCAGTCTTCCCCAATGTCACTTCTTCCTCTCTCTCCATCTCTGCCCCACTCTTCCTTACTGTTGTCTCCACACTGATAGGCTCAGTCTCTGCTGCAGCCAAGGGCATGGAGTGTGGCTCCAGCCCAGCCCCCATAGCAGTGGCACAGAGCTAGCAGTGCTGTTCTAGGCCAGCCCCATAGCAGCAGGCTCGGCTCCCCGCCACAGCAGTGGGACCAGCCTGGAACAGCAATGCCAACTTCAGACCACTGTTAGGATGCAGGCTGGAGTCACACTCCATGTCTCAAGATGCAGCAGAGATGAAGCTTGCTGGCACGGAGCAAAGGCAAGCAGGGAGGACAGGTGGAAGAGCAGGGAAAGGAGAAAGGAAGGTGGGGACCTGAGGCCACGGATAGCAGAAGTAGCACGGAGGGAGGGAGGGGGGAATTGAGGCAGCCCAAGTTGGGGGGGAAGAGGGGGCAGGCACAATGGGGGAGGGTAAGTGGGATGGAAACAGGCAGCAGGGGCCAAGCTGCCCTCTCATCTGCCCTACTGCCTCCACCACTCTGTCTCCCACTGCCTACCCCATTAATGCCCCCCCATCATCACCTCTCCCCCCACCACCTGCAGTAGTGGGGAGGGCGGTGACAAACAAATTTAAAATCCTCCAATAATTAGAATCCAAACATGGAAAATTATAATAAATTCATAATTTTCTGTGTGGAATCTAATTATTGGGGGGATATCTTACATTCAGGGTCATCTTGTATTCTAGTAAATACTGTAATAAAAATGTAATTTTAAACTAGAAATTTAAAAAGTAAATAAAAATAACTGATACTATTTACAAAATTCAAATAAATGAACTTAATATACAATGTTAAAAGTTATCCAGAACTTAAAAATAAACTTGTTGCAATTTAATTTATACCACGCCATTTATACCATTAATGTAACCTTCCTCTGGAATATTCTGGGGAGGTAATTTTGGCACCAATATATAACTATAGACTGTTAATAATGATCCAAGTCAATCTGACAAATAAACTTTATACTAATAAGCCACTAAATCAAATCAGTTCACAAAATGTTAGTCAATGTATGCTGCCAGATCTTGTATGCTTGGTTCAAAAGAGCCCTGAACAATTTATTGCTCTTGGCTGTCTTGAACCTGCACACCCTAATCTTGGTAAAGAAAAAAAAAGGGGGGGAGGAAGGGGAACAATATTTCCACTGTCTATTCGCTTAAAAAAAGAAGCATGATTCAGTCAAAAAATGGAAGGTACTATTTTGAATTTTATGTAAACTTTTCTATTAACCCAGAATGTAGTTATAAAGGTATTTTTCCCAGTGAAAAAAAATCTTAGCTTTAAGCATAATGAAGCCAAAGCTTCTGAGTTAAATGTTTCTTTTACAAACCTGAACAATAAGGAAGGAAGCAACTTGGACTGTAATCAAGTTTTTTCATGAATCGAATCTGCCCATTATCCTTAAGGCAAAAGAAGTTTCTCTCACCAAGCACAAAAAGAGAGGAAACCATCTGATTAAAAGAGACAACACGTATATCCAGTGCTTGCTCTCCAATATTTAAAACCCAATCCACCTTTAAAAGGAATAAAAAGACATAAATTAAGGATCATAACACAGTAATATCAGTATCAAAAGACGTATGACAACAGTTCAGTTTACTTAAAATGAATTTGCAGAAATGTTGGTGAAGATAAAATGGGAGAAATGTTTTGGATGGGAGTAGTAAAATATTTGCAACAATTATTTCCACATTTGGCACAGTATTTTCTAGTTGATAAGATGCACCTGTGAAGACACACTCCGCAAAAAGAGAATGACATTGTGGGAGAAGGTTTTAACATTAAATTTGATTAAATTTGTCAACCTTTATCAAAAAGATTGAAGTTTTTTCTTGTAGAGTTTTGTTGCACTAAATGCAACACAACTGGGGAAACCTGGAAAAATAAACCCCAAATCCTTTAATGAAAATATTAAAGGAAATATTTGCTAAGCAACATATCATGTAAGTTTTTTTATTCAAATTTTAAAATATGCACATTGTCCAAAATGAAAAATTTGAATTCTGAAAATTAAGTACAAGAGCACAGCCACAATAACTACTTAAATGTACCTTGGTATATCTTTAGGTGCTGACATACTGTCACAACTTGTTTTTCAGCTCCTATGCCAAATGTTAACCAAACAAATACAAATATGCAAAAACTACCTGCAGGAAGGTGTAGTTTCTAAAATTAATAAAGGTTCTCAACTGTCCCACCTTCCTTCATTTTACTTCACTATTTTCCACCAATTTAAATTAACAAAGTTAGGGCCTGGACTCAAATGACCATACTACATAGTAAAAGTGGAGCAGACATAATATCCATAGCCCAACTTTGTCATAGTTAATCATTTGAATCCAGGGCAAAGTTACCCCTTCAAAAATATGTGGTAACTTCACATGAAAACTTAGCTGGCACATAGCACTTTGCTTATATCATAATAATTTTTATCCTAAGACAGCTCTTACTCAGTGCAAGATGATTTCCTGGCACCTTTTGGCTAGGTACTATAACAGTACGTACTTATAGGACTGTAGTTGGAACTGCTAGTCATGTATTCACTCCTTAACGTGAAATAAATTTAACAAAGAGTAAAATCCAGGGACAATTACTGCATACTTATTTTTATACAAGTGTAACAATGAATTATGTATTTCATTAGGCCACATGTCCAAGCCCTTAAACATAATCTGTCACAGGCAGGATTTTAGGATAAATCTACCACTCTATGCAATTTGCTGTAATGATTTTTTCCTATTTTAGATTCAAAGTCTATCCATTTAATTTATGCTATATTGGAGGGAACATATAAACTTGTATACAAGAGTTACACTGGCTTCTAAATGCATTTGAAAGTACTGACAAATTTATATGTTGATAAGACATTCAAGTTATGACAGTTTCAAAGACCAAAGGTAACACTTTATGGACTATTCTAGTCGGCCAAACAGTTCTCAATGCAGGACCATAGAGACTGAAATTAATTCTCAAACTATTTAAAATAGCCTGATTCTGTTAGCCTCTGAAAATTATTCAAGATACACTGACTTCCCCAGGCCTTTGAGTAATTCATTCAGCAGTCTGAGTACCAGCTATATAGGAAATATCTTAATAAACACTATCAGCATAAGGAAAAAAGAAGCTGTACAGGAATACTGACTGTAATTTGGCGATTTTTAGAAGCATAACAAAAGCAGTTAAAAATGGATTTGAAATGAAAAATGCACCCTTAAAATGCTGCTCAAATAGTTTACCACATTCCAACTTAACCTTTGAAATGGACAAACATTAATAAGAAATTAGTCCCTTTCACTGTTAATTTCTCCTTTCGTAAAGGTAGGAATAATGGCCTCAAGCTGCAGGAGAGGAGGTTTAAACTGCAGATTAGGAGGAACTTTCTGACAGTGCAAATGGTCAAGCAATGGAACAAGCTACCTAGAGAAATTGTAGGATCTCCATCTCTGGAAATTTTCAAGATCAGACTAGTCTAACATCTGACTGGGATAGTTTAATCAGGGATAATCCTGTCTTGAGCAGGGAGCTGGACTAGATGACCTCCTGAGGTCCCTTTTTTCCTATGATCCTATAAAACAGAGAACATGATAAATATTTAGGACTTAATCCAAATCCAAATAAAATGTTTTGGAGTCTTTTCATTATCTTCCTTGGAAGTTAATTTAAGTCATTAGTGACCAGACACTGTCTCTGTTTTTCAGTTAGTCTTCTCTCTAAAAGCGTAACAAATCATTTTTGCTGACCAGTAGTGGTGGCTGGACTGCCAGCATTGGTATCCATCAAACCTTTTCTCTTAGTCAGTGCCCAGGGCTGGTATCCTACTTGCCCACTCTTAGTGAAACCACATCTTTCCTCTTTCTACGTATATACAGCATAGCTTTATGTATGTTTTAGGTAAAAAGTAAATAGTATGTTTTAATAGTATATTTTCTGCAAAACCAACAGGTCTCACCACAAGTCTTTTTCCAGAACTATGTTTTTGCTGCTCTGTCTCCTGTCTTTCATCAGCATCTGTTGCAAATGCAAGTACTTGATATCTGTAAAAGAACAAAAATAGTATCTTTGTAGTTTGTTTTATATAAAACATGCAAAAATATATTAGTGTATAAAAAATACATGGTGACCCCCCCCAAAACACTGTCAAAAAATTTACTGCAGGATGTACCTATTGATAGCAACAGTCTTAAAATGTATATTGGTACCATACAATTTCTAGACACATGTTCAAGCAGGATTTAATGCATGCTTTCATGTTCCAATGTTATCTGTTAATAACGGAAATTATTTTAAAACTTTGTAATGGATTTTTTTAGGTCAAAAGTGCAATAAAAAAAACAAATTACAAATTTTAGAAGTGTTGGCTGTAAGTGAAAAACATAAAAATATATATTTTATCAGCAAGGATCCAGGTTTGCCTTTTGCAGTGGAAAAATGTGGATTTTCTCATTTAAAGAAAGGAGAAACCTGTGGTTTCTCCTTGCAGGACAGCAGAGTTCCAGCCTGCAAGGTGCTGCTTGGGGCTGACAAGAGCAGGACGCAAGGGGAGCCACATGCACGTGTGAACACCTACACATGCACGTGACTAGCAATACAGCCAAACAGCAGTGAAAAGTAGCTCCCCCAGCTACCTCCAGATCAGTCTATTGCGAGGAAGGAATAGGCCCCAGGTGATGTGTGGGGGTAGGGGGAATAGGTGACAGACAGTGGTTGGCCACAGTGAGGGAGGAAGTGGGGAAGGGTTGACAGCTGGGGCTGTGGGACCCACCCAGCTAAGACAGTGCATGGATCCTAGGGCAGGAATGTGCAACTGAGGGGCCCAGCTGGGGAGTAGGACGGAGTCATGGGGGGCTTGTTCGGGGATAGTGGGGGAGTTGGTGGGGCAGGGCTGGCTCCCCGCCACTGCACGCACTCCCAGGGTGGAGTCGAGCACCAGAAACAATGCATCAGGGAGCATGGGGAAGACAGGCCACATCCCCCCCCCCCCCCGATTCATGCACAGGGAAGGGAAAGATGCATGCAGCTCCCCGCCCTGCTGCCCTCCCCATGGACCACCAGGCAAGACCAATCGTGGGACAACAGAGCAGGGCAGGGAGCCCCAGTGGTGCTGCCACCAGAAACCCCAAGCCAGCCATCCCACCAAGGTGAGCCACCCTCTTCCTACCCCACTGCCTCCTGCAAATGGCAGCCAGTGACATGGTGCTGCTGCCCAGCTCTGGCTGGTATCCATGGGGCAGGGAGCAGGCAAGACACAACCATGGGTTCCATAGCTCTGGCAGCTGGGGGTCCCCTCCAGCGGGGCTGGGGAGGCAGGGGGCTGTGATAGGGTGTAGGTTGAGAATGAGGGACACTGGTAGGGCCAGGAGGCTGCTTGTAAGGAGTGAGAGGCACTGGCAGGGCTGGAGGGACAGTGACTTGGAAGTAATGGGCAATGGCATAGGCATGGCTGCTCAGTGCCACAAAGCAGCAGGGAGAGACACCTAGACTTGGACCACAATGTGGTGAGCAAAGGAGGCAGGAAGAGCCCTGATTTTTCATGATAAAAAAAAATTGTGTCCTACTAATACCTATATAGTGGTATTTGATTTTATCATGGGAAAATGCTTTTTTAATCAGAGAATTTATGTGTTTATCAGAGAATTTATGATTTTTAAACAGAAAACCAGAATCCCTGCTAATCATGGCTTATAGACATACTTCTTAAATCAGGACCAAATTCTATCACAGGAAGCTTATGTCTATATGTTGACATGAACCACATGAAATCTTCAGGAGCTGACAAGATAGATTAATTAGCCTAAGGTTCCTGTGACTGGGCAACACTGCATAACATAAAAAAGGTGATCAGAAATGGCTGATAAATATTCACATTATGGACACTAAGCTCCTTGCATCTGGGACCATCTTTTTACTCCCTTTGTAAAGCATCCTGCATAGAGTCTTGGTCCGTGACTTAGGGACCAGATACCTTATAAATCAGGATGTGCAGAGAAAGAATGTCTGTCTCCCTCCAGAATGTCAGGAAGGACTTGGTCAAAGTTGGCATAGAATTCCTCCTTGGTTTCATAGACTGTGTCAAGAGTCAGGGCATGTGTTGATGAAAGTGATATATTGGCTCCCTGCCAGTTTGAAATGGAAAATCATAAGTTGCACTGACACCAGTAAGGGACTTGTTGGTTGGTTGAAGTCCATTCTTGATGGCAAAACCAACTCCGTGAAACTAGCATTCTCCTTCCTGTTTACCCTTCTAGAAGGAGGTATAACTGATTTACTCTTCTCAGGCAGACAAGGTTCCTTCTCAGCAATTTCAACATCAGTCAGAAGGGATCTGAGCCTCTGGTACAGAACCATAGGCACAGGAGTAGGAAAGGTCAACTCCAGTGACATCCTCCTTTTGACCAAATGTATGGAACATAGACTCACCATTACCAGCAGCTTGTTCCACCAGAAAAAACAGGCACAAAACCCCATGGTAACACCTTCAATCTAAGCACAGGTACCTAATTGACTATGTCATGGTTGGTGCATCGGATTGCAAAAATGTCCATATCACCTGAGTTATGCTAGAAGCTGATGACTGATGGGTCAATCACCAAGTCATCCACTCGGTTATGTCACTCAAACTGGCTCCCAAATGATGGCTGTAGAAGAAGCAATGCCAATAGAAGATCAACGTTGAAGGCCTCAATCAAGCAAGACCTCTTCCACCAGTGCCTCAATGAAAAACTGGTGAAATTCCAAATTGACAACAGGAGAATGTCAGCAGCACTTGGAGTGCCCTCAAGTTCACTGTCATCAGTGCCTGGAAACAGACAGGCACTATCAGGAAACATCACGGCTGGTTTGATGAGAATGACCAAAAAATCCAATAGCTGAACAACTGCAAGCGCAAGGCCTTTTGTGCTTGGCAAAATAACATCAACACCAAGCAAAGGAAATTGAATCTCCTACAAGCCAAGACAGAGGTCCAAAGGAGGACCCTGTGACATGAAGAACAGATGGTGGGAAGACAAGGCAGAAAAGATTCAACATCTTGCTAACATCCACAATACATGTGGTCTTTTCAATGCCACATAGGCCATCTATGGTCTGAGGACTCGGGGATCAACCCCCTTGAGACCTCAGGATAGAAAAGACCTAATGATCAAGGAAAGGGAATCCCTCAATGTCCGCTGGAAGGAAGATTTTGAAGACCTTCTTAATTGAGACTCTGTTGTTGATGAGACTGCTCTCAACTCGATCCTGCAACACACAGTCAGAGATGATCACAGAATCCCTCCAACCCTTGATAAGGTAAGGAAAGCCACCAGGCAAATGAAGAACAACAAGGCATCTGGAGATGATGGAATCACCACTGAAATCTTCAAGCAGGGGGACAGGAGCTCACATCACTGTTCCATTCCTACATATTAAGTATTCGGAATGAGGAAATCCCAGATGACCTCAGGGACACCATTACTGTGACAATCATCCAGAAAGAAGACAAGTCCAACTGTGAAAATTACAGAGGGATCACCTTGCTGTCCACCACAGAAAAGATCATTGCAAGAACCTCCTGAATCATCTCCTTCCAGTTGCTGAAAAGCTGCTCCTAGAATCTCAGTGTGGGTTTAGAGCAACAACTGGCACAACTGACATGATCTTCACAGCTTGCCAACTGCAGAAAAAATGCTGAGAACAACATAAACCACTCCACATGTCCTTCTCTGACCTCATGAAAGCCTTCAACTCCATCTACTGAGAAACACTGTGGAGGACCCTTCTGAAGAATGACATATGGGTGCCTGCCAAAATCTTTTGCCAAAATTGCCACTTAACCAAACTTAAAAAGGCTTTCACCCAACAAGAACACTGCACCAGAGAGATAGATCACACATTTGAAAGAACCACCCGGATACCACATGAAGAACTACTGCAGTACAGAAGAAAACCCCTCACAAATTGCACACCGCTGATTATGACATATCATCCCTCCTTTGAACCTGGACAGAAAATCCTCAAACAATTGCAACTCATACTAGAAAAAGACCCTGTTCTTAAAAAGATCTTTCCAGAGCCACTCCTCCTAGCCTTCGAACAAGCACTGAATCTCACCAATCTCATCACCAGAAGCAAACTTCCTCAAGCCCAGAACACACCGAAAGGATCCAGACCGTGCCATAACAAGAAATGCAAAACCTGCCAACACATGTCCACCACCCCCACTATTACTACACCCCACAACAGAGTCATCAGCATTCATGGATCTTATAGCTGCACCTCCAGAAATATGATACATCTCATCCAATGCACCAAAAGCCCTGATGGGCTACGTAGGAGACACCAAACAACTGCGCACCAGAATGAATGCACACCGGAAATCTATCAAAGACAGAAATACCCAATTACCTGCGGGGGCACATTTCTTACAAGAAAACCACTCTCTCTCCAATCTCTCAGTACTGATCCTCAAAGGAAACTTACAAAACACTTCCCAGAGATGACTCTCCGCAATGATTGGCAAAGAGGCCCCGATGTGGGGGAAGAGGGACAAGAGGGCAGCTGCCATCCTACTTGTTGCCCTTCATATCAGCCTATCAGCTGGTGTCTTCCCTTCCCAGCAGCTATGACTCCCCACTGGGGAGCCAGCATTTTATTTTTATTAAGTTTTTCTGTTGTCAATTTTGCATATTGCATGGACAATACAAGATTCCACAGTTTCTTCAAAATCCATGAGACTGTGAATGAAGTCCCTACTCATGATGCAATATCCTTGCCTCAGCAAAGTGCCATAACTAGCAAGCAGATTACTGCTCTTCACAGCAAAGTTCACTGGATCTGCACTTGTCTACTTGCATACTTCTCAGATTCCTTCCCAAAACTTGGAGGATACTTGCTTATTAAATGGGTGGGAATAGCTATTGTTTACAGTTCCCTTCACATTAGTTGGTTTTTGATGTTACAGAGAGAATGTTCTTAAGTAAGCATTTATCATTTCTTTAGATAATTTATCACTCAGTCATGAATGGCCAGAGAAGTGGTTTGTGATTCTAGGTTAGTTTATCCAAAACTGATCTATAGGGTAGCAGGTATAATTGCACATGGAAAAAGTGCAATTAGTACCAAAGTACCAAAAAGTACCAAAGCTCTGGCTTGTCTCCTTATGCCTGTCTTGTTGCCCAGCTGACCCTCAGCTACTGTTCATGATAGAGGATGCTGACTTCCAAACATTTAATGATAAAAAAACCCATTAAAATGGTAATTTATTTATTTACATGTTTGTATGGAATACAGCAACCAAATGACAGAACTTCCTATAAACAAGCTATAAACAATGGCACTGAAGAATAAGACTAGACCTACAGTTTTAGATTTGATATCTATTGTAAGGCATTGTTAGTAGCCTGGTGCAGCTTTTCAATGCAACCATTAAAATGATCAATAGGACATTCCTCCATTTTATGTACTATAGATTGGATTTTGCCACACTCACATTTGGTGTCTTTAATAAAATTCCATTTAGATAGTAGATAGTTACATCTATCTTGTCAGTATGAACCCTAATCATAGATTTCATACATCTATGAAATCTACTCAACATTGTCTAGCTCCGCCTTTGTAGAGCAAAGCCAGGAGGTTTAGATGTGGGATCCATTATAAGAAATTTGTTAAGGATGTCAATTGTATTCCATTACTGGATCCATTTTTCCTTGATGTCAAAGTCTTGTCATTCACCAACTTTCCCATACTCCGAACTGGCCTTCTCAACTTAAGCCTTGGCCTACAGGTAACATTAAGTTCCTCAAAAATTGGTAGTGAATTGAAAAATAGTTATAATGGAATAACATTACTAAGGCACTATTAAGGGTGTGCAAAGTTTTGGTCACTGATTCGATTCGGAGGAGATCTGGGCTGATTTGGCATCCAAATCTTCGAATTTGAATCAAAGCAAAGCCTCCAATTCAATTTGGAGAGATTGGACAATTCAGACATAAACATAGCTTTATATGATTTTTCTATATAGCTCAAGATACCAGGCAGCTTGTGAATGCTGAAACAATGGGGCAGATGGAGGATCCCTCAGGAACGCAGGGGGGTCCCCAGCACATTCGGTGGCGGACCCGGAAGTGGACCAGAAGCACCTCTGGTCCACTTGTGGGTCCACTGTGGAGTGCGCAGGTGTCATTCCTCCCCCCGCCCCACCCCGACTGGTGCCTCCTGGGTCTGGGGGAGCAGGGTCCCCCCCACAGCCAATCATCAAGCTGGAAGGGGGCAGGGGATCTGCCACTAAGCACACAGGGGGCTTCTCCATGCTCCTGTGGGACACTCCATCCACCCCACTATCTCAGCACTCACAAGCCATGCCTGGTACCTTGAGGTGTGTAGAAAAAACATTTAAAGCTGTGTATATGACCAGATCACTGATTCTCTGAGTCATAATCAAATCTTCAGATTCAGCTGAATCAAATCGGAACGGTGATCTGAATCAAATCACTGTCCCCCAACTTGGCCCGAATCTGAATCAAATATGACCCGCTTCACACACCCCTGCTACTACTGTGGGGCTGAATCCTGAAAATACAGAACTGCTGAATACAGAATTGGTGTGGTCAACTGCCTCAAGTTCACATGATACTTAAGCTGCAGGAAGAAGGCACTCAGAAAGTTACCAGTCATGAAGTAGGGCATTGAGATATATGGTATTAATTATCTTGATCAGTACATTTTAAATGTTTAGTTTTGACTTTTTTGTATTTCCTTGAGGGTAACCATCTGCATCCAGTATCCCAGATCTAACCCTAAATGGGAAGTGGGGCCTAGGAGTATGCTTGCAAAATCTTTTATATTAGGCACAAATTAAAGGGACTTCCACTAACATGCAAACAGCACCACAACATAAGTTAATAAAACTATGTCAGTCATGACAACACTCATTTACTTGTAGATTGCCTGCCTGTATGCCAACCTTATATTTTTACAATGTGTGCTCCCTAGGGCAGGGACTCTCATTTTACCATACATATTAATTTTAGACATGGAAAATTATAATGTGCTATACTTTATATAAATATAATACTAATAGCACAGACTGGATTTTGCCACACTCACGTTGGGGGTATCATTATATATGATAATTTTCCAAGTCTAGAATCTAATTATTGAATAGTCATCTTAAATTCATTCCATTCTCTACCCCCCACTGCAGTAGGGAAAAGCAGTAGCAGTAGCAGGGAGATAGGTGGTAAGGGGGCTGGTTGTGGGGAGATTGGGAAAGTCAAGCAGCTTGACCCTTACCCCTTGCCTCTGCCACATGACACAGGGGATCCAGGCGCAGGCAGCACTGAAGCACCCCAGAGCAGCCCTGTGTTCTGTAAGCAGCACTGGTTCCAGCCTGCATGCTATAGGCACGGCGTGCCCCATAGTAGCCTCACATGCTGCGTGCAGTGACTCCTGGGCTTGGCACATGCGTGTGAAGTGTGCAGGCCAGACCCAGTAGGGATTTACTGGGGTAAATACCAACCCAGCCTGTAGACCAGCCAGGTGACCCTCATCTAGCCCATCAGGCTGGATGAGTTTAGCACCGCTGCCCTAGATGATTATGGCACTGATGTAAACAAATTGGACTCTACAAGGGTGGAATGGATTGAATTTCCTCAAACTTTTCAAAACATATATAGTAAAATGTTTTACCAGTAACAGGGTGCTAGTCCCTTATTTCTATTAAAAAGATAGTTATTGTGAATTTGCACAAGTAATTATGGCTCTATGATGAACTGACTTATGCCAAGCTCTGATCATTTTAAGTATTGAAGTTTTTACATACCAGACGCTATAATAGATGCCTAAAATAGTGATTCACAAAAGATGGGTTATCACTTATGAGGGAAAATAAAGCTGTACTAAATTGCTCATGATCGAACTAAGTACTGAGAGCTGAAATACAAGTACCCTTGGGATTCATACAATAGCTGCTTGTTGCATTTCTAATGATATTCATAGATGTCTATTTCATTCTTAACCAGAACCATAAGGCCAACACATACAGAGGAAAACTTTCCTTTAATCCAGGAACAAATTGCTTGGAAACTTGAATTAAAAAATACTGATACCAAATAAAACTCATGAAATTATGTCTGTTGTCATGCTCCCATTTATTGTATACAAACTCTCTCCCCACATTTCTTCCTTATTTCCTGTACTTCACTAACCTTCCTCTTAATTTTTACCTTCATGGTCTTGTGCAATTCTTCTCTCACAATAGCCCCTGTACTTGCATTACTCCTCCTACCCCCACTTAATATAGCCTTTAAAAAAAAACAATTATCCACTGTATGCTATTTTTTTAAATCCTAATATAATGCATAAATGTCCAACATTCTTCTGTGTATCTAACGTATTGTAGCTTTGAATCATGCTATTTAACTTAGATGGAGAATAGTTTTTGAGCTTTTGAGTTTTTTCATTTTTTTCTTAAACCAATACCATGGACATTGATTATACTTAAAGTGGAATGTCAAACTCATCCAGACCTGGGCATTGCCTGTGGGCCATGTCAGACCCACTGACTGGCCTCACATCCTAGAACCAATGTGCAGGGCCAATCTGGTGAGGGCAGCTCATGCAGCATGCCCCAAACCAGCCTGCATGCAGCACATAACAGCACCAGGCTGGGGCCCATGCATGGAGTGCATTCTGCACGAGATGCCTGGAAACTGGCCCTGCACACTGGCTCTAATGTGTGGGACCAGATCAGCCCTGGAGCCAGTGTGCAGAGCCAGTCCAGTGGGGCAGCCCATGCAGCATGCACCCTGGATCAGCCCAGAGCTACATGCAGCACACACGCTGGATCCAGATCCACACACTGCATACAGCATGTCAGACCTAGTCCATGGCTTGAGCTGCATGTGGCACACAGAGCCAGTTTAGGGCATGTGGTGCCCATGAGAGACCAGCCTTGCAGGCTGGTACTAGTGCAGAGTGATGGTCTGTGGGCCAGATCTGGCCCCAGAGCCAGTGCACAAGCTAGTCTGATACAGACACCACATGAGGCACCCAACAGATTGGCTCTGTGTGCCACATCTTTGACACCCGGATTGAGAAGAAAAAGAGACTGTTGATGTTTTACCTTCTTATACCAACCTGTAATAGGAATGCATCAATAGAGATGTTTTTGGGCCAATACCAATGGCCAATCTTTAACAAGCCATATCAGCCAATACCAATACGATTGCCAATATGCAGCCTGGCAGCTTGGTGAGTGGCATCCAGCTGGTAAGTCTATTGGGGGAAAGAGGGTGGGGTCAGATCAAGGCCCCTGCATTAAGGGAAAAAGCAGGGCTGGCAGTGGCACTGAGGCAGGGGCAGGCACTGCCCAGCCAGGGCAGGGCAGCGGCAGTGTTAGTAGGGAGGCTACAGTGAATTTTTTGGTGGCTGTAGCACCTCTACCCCCCGAGCCACCACCTGCCCCAGCCCAGCCCTCCACCAGAAATAGCCCAGCACCACCCCTGGCTCTGCCCACAGCGGCAACCTGCCCCCACCCAATGCAAAGATCCAAGGCTTACACTAAATGATTACAGCCAAGTGTCTGGTCTAACCTGCTCTTGAAAATTTCCCAGGATGGAGATCCCACAACTTCTCTATGTAGCCTGTTCCAATGTTTGACCACTCATTTGAGAACCCAGAGAATACTTCCAAATGTCTAATGAAAATTTCCTCTGATGTAGTTTGAGGCCACTTTGGTGGGACCATTTAGTCAGGGATGATCCTGCCTTGAGCAGGCTAGCTACTCATTTCCAGCTTTATTTGTGTACGTGGTTATTCCATCCCAGTGCAAGACTTCGTACCTGTCCATGCTGAATGTCATCTGGTAAACTGTGGACCACTTTTCTAATCTATCCGGGTCATTTTGGATCCTAACCCTACCCTCCAGAGTATCTGCAACTACACCCAACTTAGTGTCATCTACAAATCTGCTAAGCATGCGTTCAATCTCATTATCCAAATCATTAATAAAGATGTTAAACAACACCAAATCTAGGACAGACTGTTGGGGAGCCTCACTTGATACCTCCTCCCAACTAGACAATGAGCCATTGATGACTACTTGTTGATCCAACCAGTCATGTATCCACCTGACAGTACTTTTGTCTAGTCCAGCAATTCTTAAAGAGTGCTGCAGCAGACTGGTGTACCCAGAGAGTAACAAAAGTGTGCCATGAGATATCCCCACCCCCCTAAACTGCACAAGGAGGTAAACCTGTCCCAGCTACTCCAGTGATACCTATGGCTGCTGCTGCTTTCCCTGCTCCCAGACAGCCCTTGTGTCAGCTCCTCCCACCCCAGCTCCCAGCAGAGTACTTTGCTGAAACCAAGAAGGTAAATGAATGAATGCACAGACAGAACTGTGTTTTGCAGCCTCTCTCATCCCCTCTGCTCCTCCCGTATTTCTGGGGCCAGCAAGAAGAGCTGTGAGAGTGACTGCTGAGGCTGTTCCTGAAAGGTCTCAGGTACCAGTGAGGGCTGCTCTTGCTCCTGAGACACAGAGTACAGTAAGGTCCTGTCTCTGTCCACCCTTTAAGTGGCTCCAGCTAGACTAACACTTCTCAACGTTTTTTAGCCTCAAGGGCCCTTCTCCATATCTCTTTTGAATTTAGATTTCAGTGATTTTCAATTGAGATGCCACAAAATACAGAAAATTTGTGGAGTTTGTTTGGGTTTTTAATTTTATTTATTAATGAATCCAACTTATAAAGTAAACAATCCAACATTTAAAAATACAATCAATCCTTCAAATATACAAAGACAAGATATACTAATCTCCCACTGATAGCACTACCACAGCCCATAATATCCACAAAGTCTTCTGCTCCTTTCCCTTTCCACTCAGTCTCTGAAAGCTCCCTAACATCTCCATCTATGTTAGCTTCCAAATTTCCTTTTCTTTACACAATAAATTTACTCCTCCCACCTGTCCAACACTGCATACAAAATGAATCCCACCACTGTCCACTCCCCTCTATCCCCAAACCTCAAAATTCATTGCCAGGCTCACAGAACTTGCACTTCAATATATGAAACAGGTTTCTCACATTTTCTAGTTTTGGCTAGAAAAAAAAAAGCAACAATCTCCACCAGATTCACTTAAGCATCTTTTGCCTTCTTCCCTGTTGAGCACTGACTTGATAGGTCATTATTAAAATGCATTATTGCATTATTAAAATTTCTCACACTTTTTGGAATCAGTCAGTGATTTTAGACTTTGCTCCAAGCTTTTTCAATTGTAATTCTTTCAGCCAGTAGAAAAGGAGTGATCAATTCCCCATGAACCTAAAGAGTTATCTGATAGTTGGTATCCTGTTATTTCCTAAAATATGACTCCAGCCTCCTTCCAGAGGCTTTCCAGAAAAATTAGATCTGGGACATGTCCACCATAGGTAGAAGAATCCTTCCAAATATCCACATTTCCTCCAATATTTTCCCATGCCTATAACATAAATGCCTTTAATTTTAAGTGGGTTGAGATACTGATGATATAGGATTTTAAAATAATTTTATTTTGTTATTGTGCAGATGGATGTGAGGATCACTGTTCCAGATGTCTTCCCATTTTTCAGCAGAGGTACAATTTCCTCTGGCAAAAAAAAAAAGACAACTGCTGGACAGATTATTCTTGTCAGATCCACAATGAACAATTGACTTGCTTCAAAATGCCAAAAAACAGCCAAAAGCAATGCAAAGGTTTTTCAACATCAAACCTCTTCAAGACCCAAACCTCTGCAAGGATCTCACACAGTGTCTTCTCTAAGGCTAGGGACAAAAGTCACACACAAACCAGTTCAAGTGATCAGAAACTGATTTAAACCTGCAACAGAACAGAAATTCAATGCACATAAACTGGTTTTAAAATGGCCCAAACTGCTTTTAAAACAAACCTCATAGATTCATAGATGTTAGGGTTGGAAGGAACTTCAATAGATCATCGAGTCCGATCCCCTGCAAAGGCAGGAAAGAGTGCTGGGTCCAGATGACCACAGCTAGATGCATATCTAACCTCCTCTTGAAGACTCCCAGGGTAGGGGAGAGCATCACCTCCCTTGGGAGCCCATTCCAGACCTTGGCCACTCTAGCTGTGAAGAAGTTCTTCCTAATGTCTAGTCTAAATCTGCTCTCTGCTAGCTTGTGGCC
>JAGPOW010000261.1:178660029-178703777 GCA_030014935.1 Caiman crocodilus
ATAATTTTTTCAAAGACTTTGCCAAGGATGGAGGTGAGACTGACTGGCCTATAGTTGCCCAGGTTCTCCTTCCTCCCCTTCTTGAAAATGGGGACCACACTGGCCCTTTTCCAGTCCTCCAGGACCTGGCCCATGCACCACGAGTGTTCAAATACTCCTGCCAGCGGCTGTGCAATGACATCAGCCAGTGCCTTCAGTACCCTCGGATGGAGCTCATCCGGGCCTGCCAATTTAAACACATCCAGTTCCTCCAAGTGCCTCTGCACCATCTCAGATTCTGCGCTTGGTAGTCTGGCACTCTGCTGCTGCCTCTCTACACTCCCAGTGAGAGATTTGTCTTGCCCCTCTCTTAGGAACACTGAGGCAAAGAACTCATTGAGGAGTTCAGCCTTGTGCCCACTGTCTGTCACCAATTGCTTTATGCCTGTTTAGTAGAGGTCCTACTCCACCCTGGGCCTTCCTTCTACTCCCTATATATCTAAAGAACAATTTTTTGTTATCCTTAACTTGGGATGCCATCCTCAGCTCCATGGTAGCTTTGGCCTGTCTAACTGCTTCCCTACAAGTGCGAGCCAAATCTGGTTGAGTGAAGTAATCAGACATAACTGATTTAGGTCAAACCTGTTTAACAGAACTTCTGTTCCAAACTTCTTCCTGAATTAAATTAACTCATAGTCCTGCAGCATCCCAGGATGCTTTGCAGCCCTGGGCTGGGCTGTCTACTCCATAGGCCCAGGGTTGGTCCCACCCCCCCACCTTCCTAGCCAGAGCACTATCACTGCCCCAGCTGGCTGAGAAGGGGCTGGGGGTGGGAAGCCGTGCTCCACAGTATCCTCCTTGCTGTCTGAGTAGCAGGAACACAGGATGTGACCAGACATCAGCAGCTTGAGGAGAAGGGGGATTTAATCCCCCCTCCCCTCCATCTCTCACTGGCATGGAACCCCATCTGGGGTCTGCCTGGCTTTCCCCTCCACTCACTGCTTTAGCATGGTCAGACCCCAGCCCCAGGCCTGAAGCGAAGGGGAAAAAGGAGGGGGAAATCACAGAGAAGAGGAGCTGACAGGATCCTCCATAGGTCCTCTAGTGTCTAATCCAGCCCCTACCTAAGCCCTGGCCAGACCCTCCTGTACAAGCACAATCTAAAGAGCAGAAGATTTGCTCACAGCACCCACAACCGAGAACACCCACTGGGAGGCTCTGTACTGTTGGGGGGAAAGGCCACCAAGGGCTTCCTATGGATGGTTTTCTCCCGGCTCCACAGCAGGGCCCAACACTGTGCCCCTCTAACCCTGAACCCCAAGACAGAATCGCACAGAGGCTCCCCTCCCCACCAAAAGCCCTGTGGTGGGGAAGGAGGAAGTGGAGGAGGGAAAGAGCCCTGCACACCCCGCAGCAGTTCCATAACAGTCCAGCCTGGCTTAGGTGCAGGTGTAACAAAGCACAGGGTATACTCTGTTACTCAAGGGGCATGAGCAGACAGCCAAGCAGCTTGCAAGTGGCTGCACTCTCAATCAGGCACAATTACTTGATTGGGAACAGGGCTCAGCTGTTCTTTATAAGGGAAAAGCCCTGAGCACTGTGGCCAGCAGTCTGCTGCTAGCAGTTGGGAGAAGAACACGTGGCTGGAGCTGCTACTCAAATCATCCTGGAGGTTCAGGGTAGGAGCTATGGGGAAGGTGGAGGCTCCTGGTCCTGGGACATGACCTAAAACTGTACCCTGCTAGGGCTGGATGGTTTGGTGGGACTGCCAGTGGCAGGGCAGTCTCCAGGAAATGCCACACCTGGGCCTCCCCAGTGAAGGGCGAGTATGGGGTGCTAGAAAGCCTCAGCCCCTGCTGCCTTGCAGGTGACCCAGTGGAGGGGAAAAGTTAGGGGAGACACACCCTGAAGAACAAAGCAAGAGCCCAGGCTCACAGTGAGTTCTGAGGCAGGGCCCAGTTCATGAAGGGATCTGAAGAAGTTTCCAGGCTCGCTGAGAGTCCTGAGTTGCAGTGTGAGGGAGGTGGGGACCTAAACCTACTGGGGAGTTGTGTGTGAAGCTCCTGGAGCAAAGGGAATTAAAGTCCAGTGTCAGGCAGGGGATGAGCTTGGATATTGAGAAGCCCAGTGTGGGGCATATGGGGCTTGAGACCCAGTGTGGGGCATGAGGGAACCAAGAGGGCACCAAGCCAGGCACAGAGCCTAGGGAAAAGGTCACAGCTGGGAGCCCTGAGTACATGGTTTTAAGTCCCAGTGTGAGGGCACAAGGATCACAAGTCCCAACGGTCATGGGGATTGTGTGTTCCAGTGTGAAGGCACAAGAGTGAGTGTCCTGGCATGTGGCACTGGAGTGAGAGTCCCAGTGTGAGGGCACAGGAGTGCAGATCCCAGTGTGAGGCACTGGGGAGATATGGATGCCACCTGTGAGGCATGGGACACAGTATAGGGAAGGTCAGAGTCATATACATAGGCCCTTGACAAGTAAATGGGCAGCCTCCTACCTGATTAACATTGAATTAATATCATCGAAGGTGTGACAAATGTGGGAGGCAGGCAGTTAGCCCAGAGACAAGTGGGCGGGCCATCGATTTGACTGGCCCCAGGATGCCCACTTGTTACAGTGGAGAGCCAGGAGCAATCCAGGTACACAGCTCCCGTAGCCTTAACTGGCTGGGAAGGGCCCTGTCCCCATGGCCCAACCCAGCTCAGCCCCTCCATTCCCACCCTCAGCAGCATCTGAGGGCTGGCCCAGCTCAGCCCCACAGCCCCAAACAAGACAGGTAGATAGCGGGGCCAAGCTTCAGGGACAAGACCCTTCTCAGCTGGCTGCAGCTCCCACAGCCACAACCCAAGCCAGAGGGGGAGAGGCGTGCCCACCACGGTGGCTCCATGATAGCCCGGCCCAGTCTGGGTGTGGGGAGCCAGGAGTAATCTGGGTGCACAGCTCCCGCAGCCCCAGGCTGCAGACAGCTGGGAAGGACCCTGATCCTGTGGCCTGGCCCCATCATCCACCAACTGTGCTGGACAGAACATCATGTGCAGATGCCCAATTCTTGACTCCCAAAACAAGTCCTGTACTCCCAGCTTCACAGTGGCTTAACATTTTATGGCAGCCAGAGGAAACGCTACGAGGACATGTTGAAGAATACCTCAAGAATGTGGATGCTGACATCAAGAGCTGGGAGGAGCTGGCTGCTAACTGACTCCAATGGTGCCACAACCTCAGCCAAGTGACAGCCTACTTTGACGTAAAGTATCTTGCCCTCAAAGCAGAGAGGAGAGAACAGAGGAAGAGAGAAGACAGAAACCACAGCATATAGCCTACTCTGCCTTGAAGAAAGAACTGCAACTTCTGCAGATGGATCTCTGGCTCAAAGATGGGACTCTGAAGTCCCCTCAAGACGCATCAATGAGCTTTCCTCCATCTTTAAATCAAGGGCTTGTCAATGAGTAGGACCTCCAGTTGTTCTTGTTTATTCGCAATGCTTCTTACATTAGTATATAAACTCAAATACCCTATACGTGTACACACACACACGTTCTCAGGGAGAAGACTGGACAACGTTCCGAGAGAAAGTGCACACGCACACACGTACACACACACACACACACCCCCCCAGCTGCCCAATCTTCCCCCTGAGAACATTACTAAGGCTTCTGATATTGCTTCTCCATACTGTGTTTTTAGCCAGGTCCCCTGACTCTACTTATCTCTAGACTTTTCTCTCAATCTCCTGGTAATTACTATAAGGCAAATTTATACCTCTTCAGATTAATACACAAGTGCCCAAAGCTGCAATAAAATCACTCAGCTGGCAACTTAAATTTGTTATTTTTTTTCCCCTCTTGCATGGAGAAATGTGATATAACAGTAATAAAAGCAAATAAAATGTTAGTGTGATATTTATACTTCCACAGAACATACCCATTTCCATTTGGTCAATTTATACATTCTATGATAGCAGCCACAGAAAAGCCCCACATAATAATTAACATGTATACATACTTGTAGCTCTCAACCTGTCGAGAGGAAGATACTGTAATGAAAGAATCTGTTCGAGAGCTGTAAGTTAATGGACCAGGCAGAAGAAAGCCAGGAAGAAATCGTCCAAAAGCATAACTTTCTTGTTCAAACAACATAAGCATTCCATCCATGGACTGTATGCATATCAGATCTCGACCTATATGAAATTGAAACAAAGCAATGTTAATAGGCCATTTATTTTTTAAGTAAACACCTGGGCCTGAATTTTTATATACTTTAAGTGCAAAGGAACACTCATTTACCATTGGCAGTATAAAGGGGCTTTAAAACGGGCACAAGTGTAATTTACTTCCAATATACTGACCTTTTGCACTGTCAAAGCTATCTAAGGAAACTTTATTGTAACTAAGTCTTATGTTTCAAGTTACATTTAGCTAATAGACCACTTATGACTCAAAACAGAATAGAATGAAGTCTTAAAACCCAAACAAATCTATGGAAAAACATCCATTAATTTAATGAGCCCATGACTTCACCCCGTAGGTTCAAAGTTAAAGCTAATGCTCTACTACCAATATTTATATTGGCCCAGTTAGGACTCTGCACAATGGAATGACTGGGAATAAAAAGAGGAGGGAAAAGAAATTGGCTAATTAGAGAGCAAAGAACATCCATAGTGTAAATGAAACAAAGCCAGATTCAGTGACTCCACTGGCCCAATGTCCTGCCTTTTCTAGCATTCTAACCCCACCAGACCTTTTGAATCATAATCCTCTGAAATAGGAGTATTATCTGTGTAGTTCTCAAAGGAGTTAACCAAGGAGTTAAGGTTATAAAACAACAAAGCTTGTTTATTCAGAGAGCAGTGCTCAGCCTACTGTTGTGCTGTTCCCTTTGGTTGCCTCCTCAAATCCCAAGATAAATGTAACAACTTATACATAACACTCTTAAAGGTATCCAGACAAGGGTCCTTGGGTGAATTTGATATCTTTTATTAGACCAACCCAAATGGTTGGAGTATAGTTATTAAGCAAGCTTTCAGGTTCAAAGACCCTTCGTCAGGCTAAAGAAGCTGCAGCAGTTGGTGCGTGCTCTTCCTGGATGGAATGAAAGGAATCCACACATCTCCCTTTACATGTGACATATCCCTTGTAATACTAATACTGAAAGTTAGTTCAACCCACAGTTAAAACACATTTTAACAGGCCTCTACTAGTCCTTGTGTTGGCTTTTCAGCTCTAAGTGATCTTCTCAACTTCTCTGCATTCTCATTCCCTACTGCTTCAGGTCTTGTTTGGATTCCTTGTTCAGATGTCTCTACTTCTGTGTCATTTTCAATCTCCTCTGTCATTTCTTGTTGCTTTGTTGTTAGCGGTTTCCTTTGGTGAGTCTTGCGATGCTGCTTCTTTTTTTCCCTTTTACAAGCTGAAAGTGTCATCTGCTCCTTCTTAACAACTGTCCTTCCAATATGACAACTTTATAGGATCTGAAAACTACTTGATGGGAAAATAGTGCTTTTTGTTTCCATGTTCATTCATCTGAAATAAGCACCGTATCTTTGCTGTGCAGTTATAGTAACTCCCTGGAACCCCTGTCATAGTACCATTTTTATTTGAGTTCGTTGATTTTTTTAATTTTTTTCATGTCTTGCTTTTCATTCTGATGAGCATCATCCACAAGGTTTGGCAGCCTGGCTTTGAGTTTCCTGTGCTGGTGACAATCCATGTTTCACGGGTGTTGCCCTGTAATTTAAGAGTAACGGGTAAACATCCATGTGTGAATCTATGGCTTTTTTTTCAATTTCTTCATTATTTGTAGTCGAGTACTATTTGTACTCCATCTTCCACCAGGCTATTGGATTGTGGGTATTTAGGATTTGAAGTGATATGATGGAATCCATATTTGTTTGCAAACTTTTTAAACTCAAGATAGTTGAATTGAGGTCTGCTGTCTGTCCTCACAGTTTGTGGAATCCCACGTCTAACAAAAATAAATTTGATGCAAGTTATGACAGTTTGCTGCTTTACTTTTGAGCCATGAAATTTCAGAACAGTGAGAATAATAATCAAGCACCGATACATAATTTTTTCCTGCATGTATAAGTTAATGCCCACTTGATACACCACAGAGCTTCATGACCATCATGAGCTCTTTTCTTTGCACTGATCTAGGCACATTGTACAAGCCTTTTACAGTATCTTCGCTGTCATTATTTATGTTGAGCCAATGTAGAGCACCACTTGCTCTCCTTTTGCATTCTGAAATGCCTAGATGCCCCACATGTATTATGTTTAACGTCTTTCTTTAGCACTGCTGGAATGGTAAGTCGTGAGTCTTTGAACAAAATGCCACCTGGACAGCTCTTCCTTGAACTGAGAGTAGTGGTTACATATGTTTTCCAAGCCAACCAGCACAAATAGCTGTTATCACTTTTTGCAATGTGGTGTCCTGAGCAGTCACTTCTGCAAGTAGTACCCACATTTTATCTGTGACAGGAATCACTCGTTTAATTAGAGTAACACATACTATGTCTGAGTCAGGAATCCTGCTGCTGAAATGCCTCAGAAACCACTGCGGGCTGCATAAAATGGCTCCATGGGCCAGATTCAGCTGGAAATGCATAAAGTTGCTGACTTGAACTAAGCTACTAGAAAGCTGGAATGAAATGAGTGTAGCTGTATCTTTATTTTATTTATGTGAAACTTTTTTAAACTTACCAGTAGTTTAACTTTTAACTTAACCTGATTTAACTGCCAATTTCTAAATGTAGATTTCCAAGTAAAATGGTTTGTTTAAACAAACCTCTACAAAAAACTATAGAATTAGTCAGTATTGTATAACACAGAACATTTTCTTTATCTCCCAAAGTGTAAAAGATTTTGGTAGATGATTTTACTGACCACTGATGTAAAACACATTCATCTTATCCAAGCATTTTAATAAGGCAGAAATAGCACTTTGGTTTAACAAAATCATAAATCAATGCATAGAAAAGAATTTCCTTCAACCTTAGAAAAATGCCATTCCCCTTATTAAACATGAAACAGAGTGAAACAGTCTATTAATCAAGAGTCTACAGTGACTTCTAAAGGAAACTTAGCTAAGCTAACAATGAAAACTAATCTTCTAAAGTTAAATCATGTAAGGATCTATACAGATCACCTACATTTTGCAAAAAGTATTTGCAACATGGAAACCATTAAAGCACTGTTTAAAAGCCGACTAACATTTTGGCAGCTAGTGAAATCAGCCAAACTAGTGCCTTTTACTACACACTCTACAATTGAAAGTGATAGAGATCATATATATCATATCAGCAGCTTTTATGTCACTGGCTACTAGATTCACTGACAACTGCAATTTGATTATTAAATTCCATCAAGTTTTATTTTGTTAACTTGTTTCAGGTTTCTAAACAGTCGATCTATAAATGTAGATTTTTAAGTAAAACATTTTATTTAAGCAAACCTCTTCAAAAACTATAGTCAGTCTTATATGAGATAGAACACATGCTTTATCTCCCAAAGTGTAAAAAAATTTGGTGGATGATTTTAGACCACTAATGTAAAACGCATCCATCTTATCCGAGTGCTTTAGGAAGGCAGAAATAACGCTTTGTTAATCTTTCCTGTTACTTTGGTAGGTAGGAGTTATACATCTTAGGAAATGCAAATTCTTTAACTCTGTTAACTGTTAAAAAATAAATAAATAAAAGCTTCCTATTACCAAATGAAATCCTTTTAATAGAATTATGGATTTAACATGTACAAATCTTGAAGTGTATTCTACACGAGCCGATTTTTTTAGGGTTACAATTTTCCTTAGGTTTTCTTACACTAAAACACATGTTTTTGAAATTATAAACCAGGGGTTTTTTTAATTATAAGCCAGGCTTCTGTTCAACCTAGGTTTTATTGTTTATAAAATCAGAAACATATTTTATGTTATATGCACATACACCTACTACATGTGGAAAGCCAAGCTTTGTTTGAAAATGCGTACAAAATAATTTTATTAAAGAACCTTACTGGTCATTTGACTTATGTACTATTTACATGGCTCAAAAGATCAAATGTCACACTGTATGGCATTCAGGAGATTAAATCTACCACTGAACACAGTGAAAATAAACTTTCATTTGTTGCTTAAAGGCCAAGAATTTCTGAAGCACTAGCCAAGATCACACAAATTATATAAACAACATATGATTCTGAAATGAGTCAAGGGAAATGATGTACAAGTAATTTTATGCAATATTTAAACAAAAATAAAGCAAGGTGCATGAATCAGATTTTTTTAAAGGTTAATATTAAGGGTCTAACTTAATGTTGAATTTCTTGGTCTGGTAATTTAAAGAGCTGATGGCATCCTTAATTGATATTTCAGCAAAAAATTAAACAGCATTTATTACAATTCTAAAAAGCAGTGGGGTAAGTCTGAGCCAAAATATGAGAACTGGATTCAGTCCTCTCCTGGTTAATGAAAACTTAGTAAATTCCCTGTAAGCTTCTTAGTCACTTCTGCCTGAGATAAAGGTTTGAACCAGATCAAATACAGATCAAGGTTTGAACCAGTGTTGAGAGAGACAGAGACAGAGACAGACTTAATTTAATGCTAATGGCTGTACCATGAACTGCATAACATCTCTAGTTTGTAAATGGTTTCTACTGAAAAAGTGAACATCTTCTCTCCAACCTCTTCTTACTACTTCTGACTTTGATATGATTTAGAAACTGATAAGCAATCTCCTCAGAAAGTCATGCAAGCACTCCAAGCAACTCCATGCTTGCAACTATCCATGCAAGCACTCTTTGATATATTCTCCAGCCTTTGCTGTTGCTGATCAGAAAATACATCCTACTAGAAAGACTTCTCTCCTCATCCTGCCCATCACCCAGGGCCATCCCTGGGGTGAGGGGAGGGAGTGGCCAAAATCAGGGCGACCGCCCCAGGCCCTGCTCTTTGGGGGGCCCTACAGAGCCAGGCAGAGCAGCCACATCTAGCTACTGGCTATCCCCAGCCCCGTCACTGCCTGCAGCAGCTATTTCAGATTCAGGGAACATGGGATAAAAAAAAATAAAAAGATTGCAATCTACTCATAGTCTATTAAAGACCAAGAGTCTCTTTCACATTTGGCTGGTTGAAACCTAGTTCCTTATACACCAGTGGTGCTCAACCTTCTGGTCCTGCAAGAAGGAAGTTCTGCTCACGCCTGCACTGCCCCATCCCATATGCTCAGATCAGGGCTCATGCTGCCTCTGCTCTGCCTGATCTAGTATGCAGGGCCACAGCCTGTGGGGATCCCCATCAGTCCAGAAATTTATCAACTGGGGAGCAGCAATTAACAGTCACAGCTCCCCTTCACCAAATTTTTGGACCAGTAAGGAGTCCTGTAGGCCAAACCTGAGCACCCCAAGTACAGACAGTGAGGCCAAGTACAGACAGTGAAAAAGCCCAAGGCCGAAGCAATTCAATCTTCTCAAGTTAGTCTAAATTGCATAACTTGAACCAAGAAGGAAGTGAACAGACATTCACTTTTGATTTCAGAAAAGCAGCTACACAGCTGTAGTGGTTCAGGCCAGGTGCTGGGGTATGCCTCCCTGCTCAGCAGGAACAGACAGCTTGGGCCAAGGCTAGCCTGCCTTCCCTGCAAGGAGTGAGGAGTTATGGGGAAGATACAAAGCATCCTGGAATACTGGGGGACTGTGAGTTAACTTGAATCTGGAAGAGATCTAGGACAGAAGTTCAATAAACCAATTTACTCTAAATCACTTAAGGCTGATACTTCATCCATCCAGGTTTACTTTGAACTGGTTTCAGTCATTTTGCAAGCAGTTTATGTGCACTGAAGTTCTGTTGTGTTACAGATTTAAACTGGTCTCTGATCACTTATACCAGTTTGTGTGTAATTTCTGTCCCCAGCCTTAAGGATCAAGAGAGTCTCTTTCATATTTGGCTGGTTAGAACCTACTTCCTTATCTTTTAAATGTTGACATGATGAGTTATTCATGGTTTTGTCATCTCAAAACTGAATTACTGCCACACTATAAATTATGTATAATATCTCTCTCTCTCTCCCACCTAACAATAAACAAACAACACCACACCTCATTAAGCTGCAGAACAAAATCACAACTCTCTCCTCTGGGCTTTAAGAAGCTAGCTAGTAGTGTTACAGGTGAGACTTTCTCAGTGCACTCATGCACTGGCCCCTCAGAGTGCAAAATTCAATCCCCTAATTTTCTTCTCCTCAGCCCTACTGCAAGTTTATTACAAGTGTATTTTCCAGGAAACAAAATTGAACAATCTTGCCATTTCCACTCTGGTCTCTTTGGCTCCATTTTGGGTTGTTTCAAGAAAGAAAAGTAAAACCTCAGGAAGTTTCACTCTTGTCTTCCTCATTGCTCAATCCAGGGCAAGAGGAATCAAATATATATTTAAATTTGTCCTGAAATATTTCTTTAGCCATAGTAATATATTCAGTTTGACTTTTGGACCGTATGTTTCTTCTATCTTTATCCAATGCTCATTGTAAATTAGTGTTATCCAATATACCAGATTGCTAAATTGGCCTGTCTTTATAGTAATATTTAATGCATGGAACCATTAGTCCCCATTTTTGCTAAGGTCTTTGGAAAGAACTTTGTAATCTAGGTTTCTTATTTCCCTAAACAAATTTATCATAGTATGCCACTAATCTAAGAGATCTGTTGGCAATATAAGCAGTAGAGTTTAAAATAAATAATAATAATAATAATAATCATTTGAACTAGAATATTCCAACTGCTGCAATTTTACCTAACCATTAAGTTTCATAAATTTTGATCAATTTTCTAAATTATTTTGGTTCTTTCAATCAAAAGCATATAACTAGAATAGTACAAGTCCTCCAAATATGGACAACAATACAACAAGATAACAAAAATGATTAGGAGGCTACGGAACATGACTTAGAAGAGGTTCAGGGAACTGGGCTAGGTCTGCAGAAGGGAAGACTGAGGGGGGATTGAATAGCAGCCTCCTGAAGGGAGGTTCCAAAGAGGATGGAGCTAGACTGTTCTCAGTGTTGGCAGATGACAGAACAAAGAGTAGTGGGCTCCAGTTGCAGCAAGAAAAGTTTATGTTATATATTAGGAAAAACTCTCTCACTAGAAGGGTGGGTAAAGCACTGCAACTGGCTACCAAGAGAAGCTGTGGAATCTATCCTTGGAGGTTTATAAAACCCAGCTAGATAAAGCTTTGGCTGGCATGAGATTGTTGGGATGGTCCTGCTTTGAGCAGGGTGTTGGACTTAATGACTTCCTAAGGTCCCTTCCAACCCTAATTTTCTATGATTCTATTTTAAAGAGTTACCCATTTATATAGCTATCTTTTTTGCAAAACAAAATGTTGTCCACTTTTCAAGACATATTTCTCTATAGATGAAGTGTTGCGATACTGACTCAGGCGTTAACATTACATTAACAATAAAATATATATCCCAGTGAGCTTATGGTAACTACAAGAGTGAAACTGGCAACATAATCAAATTCAGTAAGATTTGTTTACCTTTTCAATAGCTTTGTTACTTCCTTATACTTGTTAAAAATATTTTTTTTAATAAATCTCTACTAAAATATAGAAAAGCCAAGCAAAATGGCAGCATGTTAGAAGCAAAATGTTTTTTTTAAACTTTATTTTAAACAAAGCGTTGCTAAATTGCAATACAAATGATATCAATCTCTGTGTATATTGCAACTCTGTTGTTTGAAACATTGTAAATGTGACCAATAATTCCTTCAATGTCACTAAAGTGAGAAACCAGAAAACATATTGCAGCATAAAATATATTTCCCTACTAGGGAAAGAGTATTTTAAGTATATTCCTAAAATAAATCAGTAACACCAAGGCTTCATTTTAATTAATGCATGATTTATGTGTCTGTCACACCATTCTCACACTAGCGTACAGTAGGCAGCAACAACATTGATAAGGCTGCTTTAGTTTCAGTGACAGATTAAAACACAAGTCTTTACTGTTCAAGAAGATGTTAGGCTAAGTAGCAATAAGATTTGATCTCATAAGTGATGAAGTATAAAATTTACTTGTCAATTTATTGCATCATGACTGAAAAATCACTAAGTTAAAACAAGATTTATTAAACACTCTTGCATATATGCACGTATCTAATTGCGAACAGGAGGACAGTATATTTATCCTTATTGTTCACAAATGTACCCCTACATACAAAAATTATCATTGCTGAAGCAGTTCACATTATTACAGTAAAAAATAGTTATTAAAACTATCATTACAGATACACCATATTAACTTTAATCCATCTATGAATTTAATATGATACTTCCCAATAACTCAATTTGATCCCTCCATTTTACATATGGAAAATTATAAATGTGTTAGAATTCTCCATGTATGGAATCGAATTAGTGGAAGGTCATCTTAAATTTGTCCTCCCTGCCACTGCTGTAGCAGGAGACAAGGGGTTAGACCCCTGCCTCTCCCCCACTACCTGGCCTCCCTCCCCATATGGCTGTACATGTATGTGTTCCCCCCTGCCATTTGCCACCCCCCTCACCATGTGATCCCCCTTTGCCTGTGACTGCCCCATGCAACCTGCCCCAAGGTGCATATACCTACATGCCCCACCCCACACCATGCCTGTAAGCAGAGCTCAGGCAACACCCACCCCAGGTCAGTACTCAAATCCAAGACAAGTCTTCCCCACTCCAAGAATAAAGACATTTCACCTTGTACTTTGAATAAATATTGCAAGTACTTCAGAAGCACAATCAGAACAGATATTAAACTATATTTAATTCAGTAGTAGTAAAACAGATTTTTTGGTATATTTAGGGCTTGATCCAGCAGCATTTGAGTCAGTGGCAACTCCAGCTGACTTCAACAGTACAACACCAGGTACTAAATGACAATTAAACCTTTGGTTTGTCATTCTTGCATTGTTTCTGTTATTCACATGACATCTATTTTAAAATTTGTGATTGTAACCATCTTGTTTTAATGATTTAAATTTCAGTTGTTAAAATTACTATACGTAAAGCAAAATTAAGCAGTTCATATAAAATTAAAGTTTTCTTCATTTTCCAACTTTTTATGGTTCATCTTATTTCCTCTGGCCATTTGTTTTTAATGTGCAACCAGTGAATAGGGTTTTTATGTTTCACTTTAAAATGCAGTCTTCCAAAAGTTAAGCCAGAAATGTCCATTTCAAAAAAGCTCACTGCAGCTAGCTGGCTTTGCTAGTGACATATTTATAAAGTGAAAATGTAACCCATAGTGTTTTCTGTGGATCAGATGGAATCACTTAGTGTACTCTGCATATGCTTTGCAGAGTTTCAGCAGCCTGTGCCTCAAGAGGAATGTCCCTCAGCCAGCAAGTGTTACTTTTAAGCATTAGTTCAGCTACTGTTGTTTTGCAGATCTCATTATTATAACAGGATATGCATACACTTACATCACACATATACATATACATACATACATATATTTTTTTTTTAAGAAACCACAATTTTTTATTTATTTATTTATTTATTTTTTAGAGTTAACACAAAGCCAAAATAAGAAGTTGGGTGGTGGCTCTGAAATAAGATTTTAATTAACATTATTTTGGATCTCAAGATTTTGCATGTTAACGATTTCCTGTCCTCTCAGCATTCTCTCTGGCACCAAAGCATTTTCATAAAAAAAATTAATGCAATATGTAATCACAAGGCCTGAGCACCATGTGAAATTCATTAATGCAACCTGCAGCAGCAAAAGCGATACATTATAAAAATCAGAATAAACTTAATTTATCTTTTTTATTTATTTTTTAAGGCCAGCAAATAACTCCACAACCATGAAAATGTTAATCAAAACATCCAGTCAAAGTATGTATATGAAAAGAATAGCAGTGAAAATAAGAATAACTGCCATAAAAGTTGCATTCTGCACCCCTACCCCCCACAGATAACACTGAATCTAAGGGCACAAGAACATTTTAATTTACTTTTATGCGCTTTAAATTACATAGGCAACAGTCAACCTACACTGAGACAATGGAGCAATACAGTATACAGGTAACCATAGCCACACTTTCCAACAGGCTGGAAGACTGTAGTGACTTGCCCTGGCATGAGAAAACAGGATTATTTTTATCATTGAGCTCCTCTCCTCCCCAATTTCTCTCTGAATGGAGTGCACTAAGTTGCTTCCTGTTCAAGAGCTCAACTCACAGCTGGGTGCATCTCCTGAAGCAAAATAAGCATGGGACAATCAGGAACTGCTTCTGACTAATGGAAAAACCATTTGAAAGTATGTTAAAGGCACTGCTTAAAGCAACCTCAATCTAGTAAAAAACAAACCTTAGGTTACTTCCCTAGCTGAAAACAGGAAACATGTGTCAGTGTGCATTCTAAAAGAATACCAGGTAGACTAACTTGGTGGTCTAGTAACAGCACAATGCACCATCACAAAGGAGATCCGCATCCAGGACTTCAGCTAGATCCTTTCATTCCTGACCAGCAGGGGCTAACACCACTGCCAAGGCAGATCTCTAAGCACACAGGAGGAAGGCAGGTGGGAAATGCTTTATATCACCGATCAAGAATAGCCCAACATTATTCTTAAGCATAACCAACAATCTCTTAGATAGTGCAAGAAACAATATACACAGGCTCCGGCAGGAGTTAGACTGGAGCGCGTCTCTGCTAGTAATATAGATTACTAAAGTGTGGGCCATTGAGCAGGCAGAGAATGGGACAAAAAGGAAAGGAATGTAAAGAAAATCTCTATACAGAAAGAGAAATCTAACATTTTCTTGTCTACTCTGCATCTCCTGCTCCCTAGGCAAGTGCCATAACCACTAGATTGTTAGGCTAAAAAGGAAGGCTCTCCTACTTCCACAACAGGGGGAAATAGAATCCAAAATGTTGTATATAATTGCCACTATGTATAAATAAATGGTATATAACCAAATAGCTCATTAAAAGCCTTTTATAATGTACTGTCTTAAGGTAGAAATAAAAATAAGAAATACAGGATTTTAATATTCTAACAAAGATGCCTATGATTAGAAACACGTCATACAGCGTGGCTAGACAGAAGCAAAATGGAAGAAATAGATAAATCACTATAACATTGCCTGCTATTACTATCTAGGCCTGATATAAGGAACTGATAGATGTTTGTTAGCCAAAATTAGAGGCTTTGGTGGATTACAACTGAAACAAAAAATGCACTATCACTATGGGTCTCCTGGCTGGCAGTCTGAGCAGAGAAGCCATGGGTTTAACATGTAATTTGTTATTTTAAGTGGTCAGACTGGGCAGGAAGTGTATTACCTGAAATTACACATTCTCATTAAATGTAACCCAGCCTTGTAAAGTACCTCTGCCCATGCACCCACAATCAGTAATTATTTTTGATGGGCGAGGGAGATTTCATGCTTTTTATCATCAATCACCAAGTTAAAGGGCATATAAGTACATTTAAGTTTGAGATAGTTATATATTCACAGCAGTTTTGCAAGACAACTGTAGCCCTTATCACTCTTAGTCCACCATCTTTTATTTATTTATTTGTGTTACTTTCGTATCACTGAATCATGCTTAGTATAAGATTATGAGTTCTTCTGGGCATGAACCATGTCATATTTGTTTACTCTGCAAAATTCCTGGTATACTTTAGACAATGAAAACATTAATTACTATTGTTAGTATTGTTATTGTTGTTCTGTTGCTACAAACATACTACTTCAGCAGAGTACTCCTCTGCCTCACCTTTCCAAAGCACTGCATACACAATTCAGGTTAAAGTCATTAGTGACATGTCAGCAAGAAAACAAAGTACTAAACATTTCTTCAAGAAATTAAAATTAAATTCCTTGAATCAGTTAACATTCCTAAGAAATTAACATTCTTAGGAATTATAAAGGATACTTAACAATATTCTAAAATTCCAGTAGTCAAAAACAACTTAGTATCCAAGATTTGCAATACTCTATCTATATCACTTCCACGAGTTTCAATGGATAGAACATGGGTTCATTAGAGGCAGGTCCTGTCAGACCAACCTAGTGGCCTTCTATGACCAGGTCACCAAATCCCTGGATGCAGGTGTCGCGGTGGATACAGTCTTTCTGGACTTTAGAAAGGACTTCGACACGGTCTCTCACACTATTCTTATTAAAAATCTAGGCAACTGTGGTGTCAATGCCTACACAGTAAGATGGGCCACTAACTAGCTGGAGAGCCGCACCCAGAGAGTGGTGGTGGACGGGTCTTATTCGACTTGGGGGGACGTGGGCTGTGGGCTTCCGAAGGGCTCAGTCCTCGGGCCTGCACTGTTCAACATCTTCATCAGTGACTTGAACAAAGTGGTAAAATACACCCTGTTCAAATTTGCAGATGACACTAAGATGTAGGGAGAAGTGAGCATGCTAGAAGGGAGGAATAGGCTTCAATTGGACCTAGACAGGTTACAGGAGTGGGCGGATAAGAACAGGATGGGTTTCAACACTGACAAGAGCAGGGTACTGCACCTGGGGACGAAGAACCAGCAGCAGACCTATATGCTGGGGAATTCCCTTCTCGTCAGTGCAAAGACAGAGAAGGATCTTGGAGTCATTATTGAGGCCAATATGAACATGGGCCGACAGTGTGGGGATGCAGTCAGGAAGGCCAACCATACCTTGTCATGCATTCACACATGCATCTTAAGTTAATCAAAATGGCTTCCAAACTGCCCAAACAACTTGACTGGAGTAGAACTTGCAAAAGAAAAAAAAGGAAAGCAAAAAAGATGCTACAGTATTGAAAGAAAAGCAGTTCTACCGACCTGAATCAATGGTCACTGAAAAATTAAGAGAAGATGTAACAGTGCCTTTGTAAGACTTCTTTGTGGGCCCATGGAAGATGAGTAAGATTTCAAAGATTTAGAAGAGAGAAAAAAGTATGTATTTCTAAGAGTAAAGAAAAAAACTGAGGGAACTGCAGAGAAGCAAGTAAATCTAATAGCTGTAAGTTGCTGGACCACTTGATAAGAAAATCTGTATGTAAATAATAACGTGGTACTGAGAAGGTTGAAGTAATTGAAAATCTTTTTTTTTTTCTGTGATAGGATAACAGAATAATAAATAAATTAAATAACTGGTAGCATTTCCAAACTTTAGAAAAACACTGATATAATTTATACAACTGTCTCACAGGAAATTAATGAGGAAGACTGACTGATTAGGCTGTAGTACTATATAAAAGAATCTAGGGACCCAAGTGGGATGATGACTTAAATACTAGTCAAAGACAAATGCTACACTGGATCATCATTAAAAGCTATGATATCAAAAATAAACGAGGTAATCATTGCTCTATATAACACTCATAAATCCTTTACTGGAATGCTACAAAATGTAAAAATATATATTAATGTATAATGATCATATACATTTGGATACCACATTTTAAAGACTAATTAGAGAGAGCAGTATACCAGCTACCTGCAGAATCTATACAAGATTTGGAAAATAAAAATTGATTATGAAAGTTTAAAAGAATTTGACTTTCAAAGGGCTAAATAAGCCCAAAATAATTTAAAACACTGAAAAAGTTCTATAATAATGGAGGCAGGTGTCAATCACTTTCAGTTATTGAAGACTGAGCGCCCTGACAAAAATTAAGAAAAAAAACCAAAACATTTCTCTTCAAAAAAGATTTAGCGCCGAATTCCTCAGGATCTGGAAGATATGCACTACCTGCCAGGCTCTTAAATAAACTGCCTCTCTCGGATAATCCCTACTTTTCTTCACTGCATCTCCAGCCTAACCTTTCTGTATGGTCCACTCCCAAAATTCTGCACAGAGCACTGCTTCTGCTGTTGGTGTTGCCTCATATTCTGGGGTGCACTGTGCTGAAACAAGACATCTCAGGAGATGATCCATGGTTTGCTTCCCTTGACAAACACACGGGTTGGTTGCATAGAGGCTGCATGATTTCATAAGAAAGTTGCATTTACCAAGAGTCATCTCAATCTGTTCAGGCTCTGCTATGCATGCCATTTGTGGTTGAAGCCGGATGCTAACTCCTCACTGGGGCTAATTCCTTACCAGCTCCATTCAGCAGCTTAGCCGCCTAGTTTCTCCCATTTCTTGTCTTTTTTGCCAAAGCGCAGTTCTGGCTGGTTCCAGTGGTGTGGGCAATGGTAGAGGACAAAAAGCTATTTTCTGATGAAAGACAACAGTGTGCTGGTTGATACCCATAATGCAGGTGGCAGTTGTCTGACCTTTGTTCCTAGTAGTCAATGTCAACTGCTACTTTCCTCTTGATGCAAGGGGGCACTATGCCCAATAGCGCATATAGACAAGGAGCTGGAGTGGGTTTTAGGCAGCTTGTTATAATTCTGCACACATCATTTAGGGCAGTGCCAATATGTTTACAGGAACTTGAGCATCCCCAGGTAGTGCAGGTATATTCAGCCACAGAGTAACAAAGTGCTAAGGCAGTAGTGTGTAGAGTGGATGGATGTGCTCCCTATTTTGAATTTGCAAGCTTATGCAATATGTTGTTTCATGTGTTGACCTTGGCTCTGGTATTTAATATGTGATTTTTGTAACTGAGTGTACAGCCCAGTGTTACCACCAAATAGACTGGGTGTTTCTGATGTTCAAGACTCTGGTCACCCCAAGTGACATTCAGATCTTGTTCTGCATTCTGGTTTCTCAGATGGAAAGCATGGATTCAGGTTTTGCTCAGGTTGGGTATGAGATAATTAATTTAGGTAATCATCTGACATCTCATTCAGTGCCCTCTCCAGAATCTTCTCTATATCCTCAAAATTCTTTTACTGCGTGGTAATGCAGAGATTGTTAGCATAGCTGAAACACAGACATTTGGCTGGAAGTGACTGATCGTTAATGCAGATGCTGAATAAAATGGGGTGTGCACACTGCCTTGTGCCATTCTTTTGGAAGCGCCATCTACTTTTCTGGCCATTTAATTCCACATAGAAGCGCCTGTTCTCCAAGAGGCTATGGATCTAACTTGTTAGTCATAAGGTACAGTTTGTAGCTCATGATGCGGTGATGGAGAGTATCACATGCAGCAGATAGGCCAACAAATGCTGTCCTGGGGATCAACTTCTGTTGGAAACTACCTTCAGTATGCTGTGTGAGGTTTAGTAGTTGGCCTTCACAGGATCACCTTGATCTAAAGTCCACTAGGTCTCATGTAAGTTTGGAATCTACCAAGGGTGAAATCTGTTGCAGGATAAGACATTCATAGAGTCCATAGGAGATACTGTGAAGGGTTATTGGCTTATAACTTTTTGGCAATAAAAGGTCTTTCCCTGGTTTAGGGAAAACTATGATTCTTGCCTTCCTCCATACAGGTAGCATTTGTTTACTCACCATTCAACTGAATAAATCAGGACCCATTGCCTTGCAAGAGGTCCTAGGTACTGCATCATCTCAGCAAGTACATTACCTACTCCTGCTGACTTCCCATGTGAATCTATGCCAACTGTCAGTTCCTCCATAGTAAATGGATGGGTTAGGCCTTTAGGTGGTTGCTTGTTAGATGATACAGTGCAGTGATGGTTTCTCTGGTGTGCACATTATTGAGCACTTGTGCAACCTGGTTATCGGACTAAAAAAAGTAAAATCTGTACCTTTGTTTATTTATTTCAAAAGCCCAGGATCATTGTTTGATACAATGCTCCTCAAGTTCATGGAGCCTTAGACAGTTTTCCAACTTGTTTTGTTCATTTTATTTATCAAAGGTACTATATTTTTCAGTTTTAATTACCATTTTGCATATCTAGCATAAATGATGGACCTAACAACAGAGAGTCAAAGTGGCATCACTGGCTTAAGAAAGGGAAAGGCCAATGAGAGGGACTGTATTTACAAGGCTTTTTTTTCCCCAAACAACATGGGGCAGTGTGGGGAGAGAAGCTGTCTTAGATTTGAGATACTGGCTCAGGGCAGGCACTAGCTCAGCTCCAGCTTCAACCCTGGGTTAGGAAGCAAAGCTAGAGCTGAGCCACCAACTGGTGGGCCAAAACAACTCCATGCAGTGGGGGGAGGCAACGCACAGCCAAGGGAATACCACAACTGCTTCCCACATCCAGCTTGCCCCTCCCCCTTACTGCTTACTATCTGCTCCGGCTCAGAGCTGCATCAATGCTGCTTCCGTCTCTGGCCATGCAGGACAGAGCTGGGCCTACAGCCAAAGGCTGGCCCAAAGCTGAAAGAGGAACATGGGTGGGAGCAGTAAGGCGAGAAAGGGGCAGGTGTCTAGCTACTGCTTTCCCCACTGTAGCAGTGGGGAATTTTAAAGATGACCTTCCACAAACTATATTCTATACATGGAAACAACATATTTACAATTTTCCATGTACAGAATTTAAATACTGGGCGGGGGGGGTCAGCTTCACTTCAAAGTAATCTTAGATTCTGATAAATACAGTACTGCGATGGTCTCCTTTATTTGTTCACCATTTCCCTCACATTTTCAACTTACAGAAGATGTTCTAATGCCACTAGTCATAGGAGGCACTAATAAGCTGCTGAAATTATGCTCTGTTGGGAGGCATTAAGAAGAGATTTCTGAATTTATCCCTTGAACAAACCCACAAGAGAATGAGCTTTTGGAATAATCTCTCTTTAGCCAGAAGCAATTTAATAAGAAGGTACTGGTTAAACACCCAACTCCTTAAGCAACCTAACAAATAAATCAAAGTCAAATTTATATCACTTCTGTACTTAAACATAGTCAATAAGAATCATTTAACCTCACAGCACAAAAACACAGCTGATAATTTTTTTTCTGACTAACACCTAATAAAATTCATTCTAGCAAAATTGTGGAAAAGTTAAGCACAGTCCACCCTTCTTATAAAGTTTCCTGTTACAAGGTTGCATGGTTTACACATATACTGCATTTTATTATTTTAAAATCTTCATTATAGCACCCTCTTTGTTGTAACACTTGAACGTACTTAGCCTCAGGGTCAGGAATAATAAAAATAAAATGAATTCAATGAAGTTGCTGAAAAAAATCTATGTTTGAGTTCAGCTTTGGTTTTTTGGGGGACAGGTTGCTTTGTTTTTGCCTATAATCTTTCCATGCTAGACCTGTTTAAGACTTTTGCCTTTTTTTATGGAGGAACTTTATATAAAATCTATGCAACTCTGGAAGCCAAAGAGATTCTAGATATTTAAAAAAAAAAAAAAAAAGCATAAAAAACCCCCACTATGCATGTTTGATCACTAGAGAAACTAAACTCTATAAAATACACCTACTCACATCAAGAAGCTACAAGAAAGAATGTGAATTCATTATAAATTCAATAAAAACAATTTTGTAAATAAGCATTCATTTTGCAAAATTTAAATTATTTGTAAAAATTATTGAAAGAGTGAAGTTTGATATAAGACATTTCATGTTTATTACTCTAAAGCTTAAAGTAAGGAAATTCAAATAAATTTTATGCATGTGAACCTGAAGAAAATAAGCATAGCCAGTATCTTCTATATCAGGTCCTACAGTGGGATGTGAGATATCAATACCACCCTTACATGAAAAGCAACATTAACCTTTTACTAGCTTTATTTTAAAATAATAATAAAAGAACAAACAACAAAATTTCAGTACTGCCTACACCTAGTTTAATAAAACATTCTTCCCCCCAAGAGAAAGTATAATAAAATCCAGTTCTCACTTAGGAAAAGCTGTCTTCTTATTATGACAAAGGACCACTGATGTATTTCATAGGCACGTTAGCTAGAAGTCTAAAGGTCAGGCAATTAGAAACCAGTTTGGGAGGCTCATGATTTCAGTATCCAATTCTTGTACACAATTAAGTTTGTTCATATATTGGTTCTTCTCTTGCTTGCTCTTTGCTTTGACACAGTGACTGGATGGAATGTGTGTGTTTAAATGTTGTTATGTGAAAATAACTAAGTCTATCTACACCTATAGAACCTTACGGGTGCTTATAATTTAAAAATGCTTTCTCCATTCTTTGATCTATCTTCAATGGAATTCTGTTAATCTTCCTCAGAAGACACCCATATTTCAAACTCAATATCTGTTATAACAAGATGCCATTATTTTATTTAGAGCTTTATTGACAATTCTGAGCCTAAGGAATTTATGGCCCAAGATCCAGATTGTAGCCTGTCCATGTCTGGGAATAATTAAGTATTTGCATCAAGGGCAGTAAAGGGTAATAAGGTACCTTCTTATTGTACTGCATATAGACATTGTACCAGCCTAGGTGCCACAGAACTTGTAAATGCTTCCCTGGTACAAACTGATGAGAAGAGCTAGACGTAAGCAGCTTGGATTCTGCCTCAGTGAAATGTCAAAGAAGCCATGCTAAAATGTCAAAGAGTATCTATATCCTGGTTGCATTTCACTCCCCTTTCCAGACTCCCAATAGCTCTAGCACACTGGTTTTTAGCTTCAAGGCACTAGTGGATAGACTTGAGGCACTCCTGGTTAGACTCAAGGCATCCCTTGGAAAACATCAGCTTTTACTTTTCCCTTTTTTTGTTTACAGAAAAAAATAGAGCCATTTTTCTGTTGCAAAGTACTCAGTAAGACCAAAACTATGGATTTATCTTTGACATCTCTAGGTTTATCATATCTGCAAACTTAACAGTTCTAACACTGTATGGCATTCAATGGCAGCCTTAGAGGGGTGCCATGGCACCCAAGTTGAAACTCACTATTAAGAAAGGCAGGCTGAGAGGAAATAAAGTTAGAGCAAAGAACCATATTGGGGCAAAACTAGGAAAACCCTTCTTGGAGTACAAGTATGTTGGATTCCAAAGTTATACAGAACGAGGAAGTGAGTTCTGAATAGATTTCAAGATATATCTTGCTTCTGCATGGCAAAGAACTTTCTTGAAGTCCATTTCACCATCTGTCAAAGCATCATTTTGATGAAGCTATGTAGGGAAAGCATAATAAGGCAATTATGGAGTTTTCTCCTCCACTATTCCATGAATGAAACTCACCGAAGCAATTTAGAAACATATGACCCTGACAGCATATTCAATTTTCTAATTTTCAAACCATCTGAGCTTTTCAAAATCCTAATTTTTTTAAAGGCCATAATAGAAAAGGACCTACCAATTTCCGAAACATCCCTTTGCACTCTACCCCAAAAGGAGAGATAACAGGAATGATAAATGCAAAAGTAAAGTAAAGGTATAGTAAAGCTGAAAGGCTTAATGAGATGTGTAGAACTGTTATATTCTTGTATTCCAGAGCCAACAGCTCTTTGCTATAACATAATTAACCAGTTTTAAAACAGTACAAGACCAGAAACTTCCCATGCGCCTTCTCTAAAACTAGAAGACAGTCACCAAGATTTATTCAGTTTGAGACGCTCACTAATGAATGAGGGAAGTAGAAGGTTAAATCCTTAGAGAGCTGATGTTTCCAATTATGTTCAATGCCTTGATGCAAATGACAAAATTTAGAAGAACTAAGATGGGGAGAGGAAAGGCATAAACAAACAGTTGCTGTACTTCAAACAAAGATTTCCATTTTCAGCTTCAGTGGTTTAGAGATTTTCCTGGACAAGCCAGAAAACTCCAGTACCATCTCTCCTCAGACTCTCAATCATACAGATACTTGAAACACAAGACCCTTTCACCATAATGCTGAATTTTGAGTAGGAAAAATGTTTTCTTTTTTAACTTATGTTAACTAACTAAAGTTAATAACATATTGGTTATGCCACAGAAACAAAACAGTTACATTTTCAGCTTACAATAGCTAGTTAAGGTAAATCCTTTCTTCCCAATGAAGAAAACAGCATGGGAGGAGACCACTTCTTTGTTTATTGTTTTAAGAAAATTCTAAAGTTATTTTACATAAAGTTTTATGAAATTATATGTATACTGTAAATGGATGAACAGTTTTAAAAAACAGAATTAGACTGCTATATCACTGAAAGGCACTACAATCTGTAAGTACTGCAGAATTTTTCAAAGTTACATTGCTTTTCTTTGACTCCTTTGAAAAACATTGCAGGGAGAAGGTGGACTTGAGGGTAAACATGGATAGCAGCATACTTACTATGTTCATGCTGTATCCTTTTTTAGCATTTAATTTTGAACAAATTTTCCTACAGTAACATAAATTGTTTTAGAAAAAGAGGGAAAAAAATGTTCATACATTGACAAAGTAATGCAGGACCAAATTTTGGCCCAGATGTGTCAGAGATCTGTCTGCATCATCCTCAGAGCAGGCCAGGGTAATAGAAAGAAATAGATGAAGGGTGGATTTCTTAGATATGTGCTGTATCAAAATACTATGCATCACAGACAAGGAATTACTGTCCATATGGATGCCACTAACTTTGAAAACTAAAAATAGAAACTATATTTCCTCAAAGAATTATAGAAATAAAAATATACCTAAAGGGGTACTTTAAAAAATGAGCGGCCAGTATGGAATGTGTGTTGGTCTAAAGATACATATTAAGTGATTCAAGATCTTCAGATCTTTCAGTACAAATCCTTTGTTGGCAAAAATAGTAGGATTACACAACAATTTGAATAATTTAAAATAAAATTAAACTCTTGATTAAAGGGTGCTGCATACTATGTCTGCTTTTCCTCAGTGTAATTAAAACAAAGTATACAAATTTCACCACATAAAAGGGACTCCATTAATGACTTATATCCAACTCCTCATATGCTCAATGATGAAATGCAGCTGGCTTGCTACTCACAACTGAAGATCTAACAAAACCACCTACCACTAGTTAAACTGGAACTCAGCCTGAAGTAGGATTTTCTGATTAGGTCTCCTGAAGGAGAAGGGGAGCTCATAGTGTCTTAGATCTGTAGGGAATCATAGCATCAGAACAATACTAGAAATGGATAAATGAAGTCAAGCAGACAGTTTTGAGGAGGAAGAAGAGAACAGGACTGTAATCTCCTGTGCTTTTCATCTGGGCATTGAGTATGGGAGTGCCCCTCTGACCTCGTCATTGCTTTTGGGAAGAAATGGTTTTATTAATAGGATGGCTTTGGGTTGGTCCCCCAGGGGGTCTTTCCTGCCATGTCTTTGATGAAAAAAATAATTTGGGAGGAAGATGTTTGGTTCCATCCCTCCTGGTGCCTCCCTTTAGTCATCCCAGCTGTTCTTCCTGTTTGAGACTCTGCCTCCCCTACATGCCACCCAATGACAACACCAACCAAAGATGTCGTCACTTATATTGTCGGAGTTGGTATACCATATGGTTTGGTGCTCCGGCTCTCTGAATTTATGGCTGTAGGATCAGGACGGTGTTTTTAACCCGAGTGCTCCCTACTGTCCCTTTTGCCTCATCTATGCATTGCCCTGATCCGGTGCTGTTGTCCCCTGGCATGTCGCCCCCCTCTTTGAACTTGGTACTTGTCATGGGTCAACTGTGAATGGATTCCTGCTCTACTTGGTCCTGCCAGGCTGTAGCCCATGTTGTGGTAATCTGTTGTGCACAGACTCCATCAGTAAGTCCTCAGGCTCTCTCTGGCCCTGACCTCTCACAGAAACCCCTTCTAGGGGCAGCCACCAGGTCCCTGCACTGGGACTAGGTTCCTGCTCTGGCTCCTCTGGGCTGGTTGGAGACCTCACTTCTGGTCTCTCCTGCTGGTCTTCCGCTGGATCTTTTATCCTGGCTCCAGGGATAAAAGGGAGCTTTTGTTGTCTTTGGGCAATATGCCTTGCAGTTATATGACAAGATGGGCTTGTGCAGGTTTAGAAAAGGGTTAGACAAGGATCCTTTTATGGTATGGCTTAGGTAAGGATGATCCTACCTTGAAAGATAATAAAGGGCTTGGAAAACAAGTCTTATGAAGAGAGGCTGAAAGAGCAAGCCATGTTCAGCTTGTGTAAAAAGGTGCTTAAGAGGGAACATGATAGTAATCTTCCAATACCTGAACGGCTGCCATAAGAAAGAGGGAAAGCATCTTTTCTCCCTTGCTACAGAGAGAAGGATGCAGCAAAGTAAGATTAGATAGTTTAGATTGGATGGCCGGAAAAACCTTCTTCACTGTTAGAATAGTAAGGCAGTGGAACAGACTACTTAGACATGTTGTGGACTCTTCATCATTGGAAGTGTTCAAGAAGGGGTTGGAAAGCCACTGGTCAGGGATAATCGAGGTGTGGCTATGCCTATTTTCTACCATGCGTTTTTCCCAAGCTTTTGGGCTTTGCCAGTTGCCCCTATCTGTTTTTCTGCTATGTGTGTCAGGGTGTTTTTAAGCCTTCCCAGAGACACTGGGTGTTGGCTACAGCCAAGGCTGGGGACTTCAACTGGAATATGCCAATGCTTCTGCTAGGACCAAAGCCAGAGGTTCCTGGATAGAGTCTCTTGTCCCTTGACTCAGGGTCAGGCCAACTACCAAATTTGGGGTCAAGAAGGAATTTTACCCCATTGTCAGATTGGCGTGGGCTGCAGAATTCCTCTGTAACAGGGGGCATGGCCCTCTACCTGGGACCTCTTGAGCATATACTGCCAACATTTTATAGAAGCAGGACACTGGCTGCTGTGGTTCTCCTGCTACAGCAGATTGGGGTGTTAGGTCTATGTTGCATCAGGGCCAAGTGTACTCTTATGTAGAGCTTAGATGTTGCACAGGCTGGTTTAGATAGGGATGATCCTGCCTCAGGGAAGGGGTTGGACTGGATGACCTTTGCAGGTCCCTTCCAGCCCTACTTCTCTATGACTAAGTATCAACTGGTCTGCCTAGGTTTGCTTCTACAACCATAAATATGAATTTTCACCCCTTCCCACAGATTATTCATAGCCCTTACAAACGTAGCATAACTTATAACTAATTTCAAATATAGCTGCAGAGAATTACTTATATAGGCCAGAAGAGAAGCCTATATACAGGGAAAAAATATTTATAATTTGCCACCTACATTAGTTTTGATTTATAACATATATTACATTTGAAGGCACTGTATATGCCTTTTGTCTTGAGTCTAGGAAAATCTAAGAGCCTGTAACTCAACTGTTGTAGACAACCATCTAAAATTAATCTCATATTGTAGATAGAGTTTTAGCCCACTTCTAAATAAACAGCTTATGATGGTCTCTCTGCTTATCTAAGTGCCCACAGAACAATACTAGAGGGACTATGCAACTTCTTTACAAAATTCTACCTCTGGAAACACTAGAAAACAAATGCTTCTACCCCAAAGGAATCCAGGCGCCTTGTACTTGTTTCTCAAGATCCACAAACTAGGCACCATCACAGAGGGAGTTTCTTGTCAAGCTGATTATCCTATAAGCTATCAGAGCTGCCAGCTACTTGAAGGACATCACCCATTTCCTAAAGAAACAAGGTTACATTGACCAACTTTCAGCAAACACCATATTGTTTACAGATATCCCATTTCTGGATGCCAATCTCTCTTATGAGAATGGATTACAGGTCATAAGGAACATTATCCTTGATCATGGCCCTGCTTCTGGTTTCCATCAATCCCTTCTGGTTTGCCCTCAGACACAATTATTTCAGATTTGGAGACTTCCTACACCTATCAACAAATGGCACTGACCTGAGCACATGCATACACAGTCCCTGATGACTAAATGACAAATCTCTAACTCTACTTCCTCCACAACTACCAACTCACACCTTGATATACTTGAGGTATATTAATATCATGTTGACTCATAAGAAGGACTCATTAAAGAACTTCTGCTCTTCCATCAAACTTGAATACTACACTCAGTAAATTCATTTCTTGTATACCCCCATGAAATCTGCCTTTCATCTTTCTTAAACACACCAGTAGATCCAACATCTATGCCAATCTCTGTGCCATAGTCATTTCTGCTCTAATCTCATCAAAAAGGATGCACACCCCAGGTATCTACAAATAGAGTTTCTTATACTTGCAATTCGATCCCAAAACTTCAGCCACTTGAATCAGAGCCAGAATCAGACCCTCTCTGAACTACTACAATACCAATCCCATTATGAAGGCAACAGAAGGCCTCTGGTAGTCAAAGACCCCTAACTTGACCACTTTGGATGCACCACTAACAACCTGGAAGACCTCTTGAAAAATGGCAACCATTTTAAACTAGCCTTGCAAAGATAAGCCTGTCCTGGTTCACAGGTAGCCCCACAACATCAAGCAACATTTCTCTGAACCACACAAGTCACAGGCGACACATGGGGAGGCATGTGACCCCCTTAAAATTGGCCCTCGCCGGCTGCAGAGTGGAGAGTGCCGGCACCTCCCCCCTGGTTGGCAATTGGCAGCTGGTACCCATCCAGAGCCATGAGGCACCAGTCACCCATGACCCAACTCAATTGTCACCAAGTCACCAAGCCCTGCTACAGTTCTAAATGCCACTTGTATGCACTCATCCAAACAGACCGCATAAATCACCGAAGCAAGCAACATGAACATCTGGGATTCAAGAACCTGAGGAAAACACTTAAACCTCCCTGAATGTTCCATCACTGACCTCAGAGTGACTATCCTTATACAAAAAAAAAGTCAGCCTGGACATAAAAATGCAGAACAGGAAATCACCCACAAACTTGATGACATTAACTATGGTCTCAGGATGGATGGGATCATGGTTTCTTAACCCAATACATGGACTAGCCATGGACTCGTGTCCCTCCAAGTATTAATGAAAATGTTCATCTCAGCTGAATATCCAACCTAAACTTCCCTTGCTGCAATTTGAGACCATTGTTCCTTGTTCTGTCATCTGCCCCCACTGAGAACAATCAAGCTCCATCCTCTTTCGAGCCCTCTTCAAAAATTGAAGGCTATCAAATCCCCACAATCTTCTTTTCTCCAGATTAAATAAGCCTAGTTACCTCAGCCTCTCCTCAAAAGTCATGTCCCCCACCTTCTCATCTTTTTTGTTGCCCTCTGCTGGACTCTTTCCAACTTGTCCACATCTTCTGTGTAGTGGGGCCCCAAAACAAGACACAAACTGGGGCCTTACCAGTGCAGTATAGAGGGAAATAATCACTTCCCTCAATCTGCTGGTAACACTTCTACTAATGGAGCCCAGTATACCATTAGCCTCCATGGCAGCAAGAGCACACTGTTGACTCATACTCAGTTTATTGTTCACTGTAACCCTTTTCTGCAGAGCTGCTGCCCAGCTGGTCCCCAGCCTGTATCAATTCATGGGATTGTTCCATCCTAAGTGCAGGACTTTGCACTTATCCCTATTGAACCTCATGAGATATCTTTTGCTCCTACCCTTTAATCTGTCTAGGTCACTCTGAATCCTAGCTCTATCCTCCAGTGCATCTACTGATCCCCCTAGCTTAGTGTCAACTGCAGCCTTGCTGAGGGTGCACTCCATCCCATCTTTCAGGTCACTGATGAAGACAATGAACAAAATCAGCCCCAGGACCGACCCCTATGACACTCCACTTGATACCAGCTGCCAACAAGACATCAAGCCATTGATAACCACACTCCCAGCCAATGATCCAGTCAATTTTCTATCCACTTTACAGTCCATTCATCCAAACCATACTTCTTTAGCTTGCCTGCAAGAATGTTATGGGAGTCTGTATCAAAAGCCTTGCTAAAGTCAAGTTATGTCATGTCCACTACTCCACGCACAGCCGTAGAGCCCATAGAGCCAGTCATCTCATCACAGAAGGCAATCAGGTTGGTCAGGCATGATTTGCCCTTGGTGAATCCATACGGACTGTTCCCAATCACCTTTTTCTCCCAGTGGTTAGAAATTAATTCCTTGAGGACCTGCTATATGATTTTTCCAGGGACTGAAGTGAGGCTGACCAGCCTATAGTTCCCTAGATCCTTCTCCTTCCCTTTCTTAAAGAATGGCTCTGCATTTGCCCTTTTCCAATTATACAGGACCTCTTCCAAATGCCATGAGTTTTCAAAGATAATAGCCAGCAGCTCTGCAGTCATTCAGCCAACTCCCTCAACACCCCTGGATGCATTGTACCCAGCCCCTTGGACTTATGTACATCCAGCTTTTCTAAATAGTCCCGAACCTGTTCTTTTGCCACTGTTGGCTGTTCACCTCCCCAACTCTGGGCACTTTCCCAAACTGCCAGGTGCAGTAGTCTGGGAGCTGAACTTGCTTGTGAAGCCTGAGGTAAAAAGCATTAAGTACTTCAGCCTTTTCTGCATCACCTGTCAGTAGGTTGCCTCCCCCATTTAGTAATAGACCCACATTTGCCCTGATCCTCCTCTTGTTGCTGACATATTTGTAAAAAACCTTTGCGTTACCTTTCACATCCCTTGCTAGCTGCAACTCCAATTGTGCCTTGGCCTTCCTGATTTCATCCCTGCACGCCTGACCAATACTTTAATACTTCTCCCTAGTCATTTGTTGAAGTTTCCATTTCTTGTAAGCTTCCCTTTCTGTGTTTTAGCTCACTGAAATACTCCATGATAAGCCAAGTTGGTCTTCTACCATACTTGCTAGTCTTCCTGCACATCAGGATGGTTCATTCCTGTGCCTTCAGTGAGGTTTCTTTAAAACAGAATCAGCTCTCCTGGACTCCCCTCCCCCTCAAATTGGCCTGCCAGAGGATCCTGCCCATCTTCCTCTTCTTCCCCACCTGTCCTTCCTGAACAGTTTGTACCCATCCATGAAAGTCATGCAAGCTATCCCACTAAGTCTCTATTATTCCAATCACACCATAGTTCCTTGACTGTGCAAGGACTTCCAACTCTTCCTGTTGGTTTCCCAGGCTCTGTGCGTTCATGTACAGACACCTGAGGTAACTAGCTGATTGCCCTACTTTGTCAGGAAGAATGAAAAGACCTCCCTTGTTGCCCCCTCCTGGTTGTACTTCCTCCAGATCACCCATTTCCCCACTTACCTCAGGGTTTTCATCCCCATCCACCAGCAAACCTAATTTAAAGCCCTACTTGCTAGGTTAGCAAGCATATCTATGAAGATGCTCTTCCCTCCTGTACTCCTATAGTGGATGGCAGATCCAGTCTCTTCCTCGCAATCCTTCTTTTTGAACAACATCCCATGGTAGAAGCAGCCAAAGCCCTGCTGGTGACACCATCTGCACAGCTAGGCAATGATCTGCAGGGTGTCTGCTCCTGCCTGAACCCTTGCCCTTGACCGGAAGGATCAAGAATAATACCACCGAAGGCCCCATCCCCCTTACCTTTGCACTCAGAGCACTGTTGTCACTTTTGATCTGCTCAGGGTCACCCCTGGCAGTATCACTGGTGCCCACATTGATAAGCAACATGGGGTAGTAGTCAAACAGCCAGATGAGTCTCTGTAAACCGTCAAGGACTTCTTGGATCCAGGCTTTAGGCAAGCTGCAGACCTCCAAAGACAACAGGTCAGGCCAGCAGATCAATGCCTTTGTTCCCACAGATGGGAGTCTCCAACTACCACCACCCATTGCTTCCTCTTGAAGGCAGTGGTCTCAATCCTATCAACCTTGGGGAGGCCTAGCCTGGCCTCTTCCATCAATAAAACATGCTCCTTCTCTCTTGCTAGGGCTCCATACATGTTCTTCAGGCAAACCACTGCAGGTGGAAATGAAGACTTCTGCTTGCTGCCAGAAGCAATGTTCAAGCTTCCACCTTTCTGGGAGTCCACATCTTCTCCCTTCTCCAGCTCTGCCTCTGGCAGTCCTTCCTTCACAATCCTAGACATTTCCTTCAGTGTTAAAAAAATGAAGTCCTCATGGCAGAGGATGCTTTGGAGCCTTGCCACCTCCTAAAGTGCTCTTGCTTGTCCCTGAGGGACACCACCAGGAGATACCACTCATATCGCAGGCACTCCCTCACTATGACTTGCCACCACTGTACATACAAACAAGATATTTTAATATCTCTGCAAGGATAAATTATTATTACTATATCCTGCACTGAAAGTTCATTTTGATCAATTAGTACAAAACCAACGAGGCAACCCAGAGGCTACAAAGAGTTAAATCATTGCCTGCAGGGTCCCAGCTGGGTGCCGTTCCCCCACTGCTCTGCCTGCTGCTGCCGCCAGGGTCTCTGGGATCTCCCATGCTTCAGGTTTCTACCAATGCCCCTGGAAGCACTGTATCCCAGCCTATAGGGCCCAAGGATCCCAAAGCTTAGGAGGGCTCTAGGGCACCCATGGCATGTGTTCCAAGGAAAACCAAGCCACTCAAAACTTGGAGAGCCCTGACTTAGTATACTACCCAAGTTTAAGAGTTTATTTATGTATATCTATAATTCAATCATCTGCCTTCATTTCATCCAAGTTTAGTAAAAAGCTGCTAAGTTTGACATGGCTTTCATAATTTTGTGGTAAGCTGACTGTATAATTATTTCCAGGATTTAAATGGTGCCTATTTTTTGTGCAACTAATTATAACATGCAAAGGCTTTCAATTAGGAAAAGCAAACATTAGTAATAAAGTAATCTACAGTTCTATGTGGCCTTAGACTCAAAATCAGATAGAATTACAAATTAATATTTAAAGATTTTTGGTAGTGCTGATGTGATATTGTAGCCATGATGATCCAGAAAATATGCAAGAGACAAGACTTTGAGTCTGTAGTATACTGTATTGGACCAACTGCATGGTTGGAAAGGATTTAGACAAGGTTTTGAGCATCACAGTACCTTTCTTTGGGTCTCTAGGACAAAAGCAGACACAGCAGAGTTTAGTAAATGGAACAAAAGCTTGTATAAAACTTCATATGTAAATAAAAACAGGATATAACATAAAACATAGTTTCTCTATCTTCTCTGTTGGCTACTTGATGATTTGCTTTTCTACTTCTTTTCCAGAGACACAAGGAAAAGAACTGCGACTCAAAAGTTTGTCTAAGTCTATTCCAACCATGCTGTTGGTCCAATAAAGAAAAATTTAAAAAAAAAAAAAAAAAATCACTCACTACTAAATTTGCCTCTATAAATATTTAGATTAGCTTTTGCTTAGTTTTCAGTGTATTCTAGGGGTGCATCCACACATGTAAGCACATGCGCTTGCAGCAGCTCAAATAGAAGCAGTGCAAATCTGAGCCGGGGGGTTTTGCCTGTGAGCTGGAACATGCACTTTGGTGTGGGGCAAATTGTGCCACTTGGTGCAAAATAACCCTACCTGTTAAGTGAGGAGTACCTGTACTACAATTCAGGAATTTAAGGCTAGTTTAGGTATCCTGATCTTACAGATACTAACAACATTATAGGCAAGCCCCTTGTAACATTGTAAAAGTGGTTAGCTCTAACTGTAAGCATCCAGGGAGCTGTAGGCAAGACCTTATATTTTTGTGAAGAAGAGCAAGCAGAAACATTTTATCATGTTGAATAAATAACAGTATTAACTTTTAAAAGCATCTGCATACAGTTCAGAATGACTATCCCAAGGAACATATGGGGCATTTTTACATGTGCTCAAGCAGGTGTGAGGGGGCGCTTTAAATTAGCAAGCCACATTAATTAGAATTGCCTGAGCATCACATGCATCAGCATTTCCACACTGAAAAACAGTGGCAGGGCACTTTGAACCAAAGCTCATTGACTGAGCTTTAGTTCAAAGTACCTCACCACCATTTTTCAGCGTGGGAATGCTTATACACATGATGCTAGAGTCTGCTGGAGTGCACAGATTTCCAGCACAATGAAGTAGACTCCATGCACCTGTAGAGGAGCCCTCAATGCAGAGGCATTGTTTTGAGCTGTCACCAGGCCTTCCTTTACAATTTTACATACCAAATGGCACATTTGCAACCAGAAGGGCTAATGGCTTTTCCTAAATGAAAGCTTAGCCTCTGGACCACAAGTCTACAGGAAGTTTAAGCAAATGGGGTCTGAACTACATTAAAGAAAATTTTCAGGTAAAAAATAGTTTGTGGAAAAATAAAGGAATTGTGCTAAGCACTGAACAAACACAGAGCACTGGTGCTCCTAGGCACCACTGTAATAGCCAGAAAGATTTATTATTTCTACTACTTCATCTGCTAACTGAAAATTTAAGACAAATGGGAATAACCCTGTACATTTCCAACGCACAACTATGTTAAAATTGCAAAAAAATGAAGACCACACACAATCTGGCCACTACTCAAGGAGTATGATGTTGTGACTGAGCTGACAGTTCTCAAACAAGTGAACTAATGTTCAGTATTGCTAACTCGGGCAACTTAATCCTGAATTATGTACTATTTTTAAAATCACCCCAACTCCTAGAATCAGGACATTATGGAAGCATTTCAGTTGCTAGTCTGCACAATTGTGAGAAAGTCTGAAAATGTGAAACCACTACAGCTCAAAAAGAAAACAAAAGGGAAATCAAACATATAGTTTATAAATGGTAAATTAAAAAAAAGGAATATCATTGTTTGGAAAACGGGTGGGGGAAGATCGGTCTTTATTTTTAAAGGTTTTAGGTTGACAAAAGTAGATTTTTCTTCTCCTCAGTTGAAAGGATCAGGATGTTAAATCCTTTCCTTCCTACACCATAAGTTTCACGTATTTTTATCTAAACCTACTGACAGATATTTGTTTAAAGGCACAATAGTATCCGATCCTTGTTTTGGACAATCATGCCTCTTGCCATGCCACATGTGTAAAAAAAATGCATGTTTTGGGGATCAGAGATAAGACCCCAGTCATGCCCTACTTGCTAGTGCAGGAAGAGCCTAGAATCATGATTCTGGGCTCCCCTGTACTGGCTAGGTACCCAACAATCAGCCGATTGTCAGCTCACTCCAGGGACTGTATAAGAGTTCAAAGTAGCCACCATACAGTCCCTGCCAGCCAATAATCAGCTGATCACTGGCAGCATCAGGCCACACCAGGAAGCCCAGGTTGCTGAGTAATCAAATGGCAAGGACTGCAGTGGGGTTTGAGCCAATGCTGCTGACAACTGGCTGATGGCAGTGGTGTACCGATGGGCGGAAGGGAGCAGGGGAGGGCCATGGCCATGGCTGGGCCTCCTTGGCAGTGGCACAGAGAAGCACTGGTGGCACTTCCGGTTTTCGCCACCGGTGTTTCTGGGCTTAGCGATCGGCCACCGGGTGATCCCCTGGCCCCAGTGATCAGCCATGGATAGGGGGAGGAGGGGAGCAAAAATAAAAGCATTGGCCTCCAGGTGCCAGAGACCCATGGTACACCACTGGCTGATGGTCAGCCAATGAAAGGCACCAGGGCCAGTTGGGAGACCCTAGTGCAATCCTGCCAGGTACACACTCATTTTAAGGTGCAGTGTAAACTAGCCATTACTTACGTATAATAATTTTGTGGCTGGTTTTGCATTTTGTCACACCATTAACTGCCTGAACATGAGACCAGGTTACACTTTAAGAAGCAATTGACCAGCTAATCACATCTTAAGTGAAATATCTGTTAGAGGCTCAGTGCTCAGTTAAAAACAAAAACAAACAAACAAACAAAAACCCAACATGCCAAAAAAATTATAAATCAAAGCATCAGACAACTGATAAATTGCAAACTGAACTCTATTTGCCAAGATTTTGAAGTACCGAAAATATTGCTCACTTTCAGCATTCTGTATGTTGTCTTTTGCTTACATGCATGCAAAATACCAATTACACTTATTACACTTTTACTCTTTCAATTTCACTGTTTGTTAAGCGGTCTAGATAAACCTACAAAGGTTTTTTTTCTCTCTCAGCCCTATGTCATAATGCTTTTGTAGCAAGAAAAAGTCAAATTCACTTCTCTTTTTACAAAACTCCGCACTATGGAATACATCCAGTTTTAGTAAATAAGATACATTTTGCTAAGCAAATTGTCAGCAAGTATTTTCATGTTTTTCCACATCTCATTAAATCTTGCATTAAATTGCACTTAAAAAACCATTCTAAGGGTGGAAAAAAGTCTTATAAATGTACCAAAAAAACAAACAGCTGTCACCAGAGGACCATCTAGTGGTGGTTAGATGCATCGTTTTGTACTGTTGCCATATAAAGCAAATAAAGGTATGTATTGCTTTTCTATATAATTAAGTCATAAGAAAAGACAATAAAGGGTAATCCTGGCAGTTTCCTGAATCCTCTGCATTTTTTCAGCTTGGTTTATAAACCTAGGTTTGACAAACTATAGCGATTGCATCTCTTATCTTTCTAGCAGTTATGGACAAAAGACAAAAGATTGCCCTGCGAGTTTTTAGACTTACCAGCAGCTTTTCTTAAAACCAGTAATTTAAGTTTTGTTCACTTTTGTAGATGTTAGCAGGACTGATTGAAGTAGCTCAAATAACTTCAAATGACCCTTTTACTCAAAGAGTAGTTGGGCAATATTTGCCCTGCTCCTACAGCTGAGTCTTTTCCTTTTATTCAACATGTGTGAGGCTGGCATTACTAGTAAACGGATGAGATGCCTTATACTCAGTATGCTGTTCATCTGCATCACATCTCACTCAGCCAGTTGATTAGAAAGAATAATTCAGTGTCATAATAAAGTTGAGGCTCGTTCAAAAGCTACTTGGCTGCAACTTTAGTTCATAAAAGACAATGGTAAGTTAGGTTGACCCAAGCTCCCAGAAGTTAATAATATCTTGCATTGGTGCTCAAAACTGAAAAAACAGTCCCTTCCATTTGTAATATTATACAATTGTTACCAATTTCTGTTGGACATGAGCTAGTGACTTTGACCAGAAGCACTTTCCCTCCTTCCCACCCCACTTCATCTATACTTGGTAGACCTGCATGAGGTAGCCCCTGCATAGGTATCTATATGGTTGCCAATTTGTTGTGATGTATTTTTATGGGACTACATTTTGAGACTATAAATTACAATTTGCACAAAATATGGCACTCTATAGTAAAAAAAGTTTCACTGTGGCCGTAGACTCTGTAACACTTCAAGATCTGCATAATCTACCAGCAGAAATACAAGATATTTTTGGGTGCGGAATTGACTTGTTCCAAGATGTCACCAACTTGGAACCAATTCCAGTAGGGCAAAGTCCTATGGCTCAGACACCAGGGGGTTGCAGTGAGCAGACAGCCCAACTTGTCTTGTAGTAGCTGAGCCTGGGGACATTTTCACTTTTCTATGTGGTCTTCTCTCATAAGAATGACTTCAGTAAACTTCAATAGCCTGCAACTGACTGAAGTTTGCCTGACTAGGGCTAAGGAGTACACCGACCCATGATTTTTGGTTCCCAGATATGGGGGCGGGGTAGGGATCTTGGTGGGGACGGAAATTGGGAAGGAAGGGTCATGAAGAGAAGCTCTGATCAAGTAGGGAGTGAGGACACAGATAGTTGTTAGAAATATAGCTTTTACTGACCAAGCAGTACATGGGAGTTTATTTACCTACCATTTCAGAAGACAGTTTAAATACACTAGTGGGGCAAAGGTATTTTACTTTTAAATGACAAAGAGCATTTCCATGTGGCATTTATAATCCAAGCCCTACACCATCATTGCCTCACCCCCCCCCACAGAAAAATCCACAGCATTCTGCTGGGCTCAGAGAATGAAAATAACTGCTCTCAGTGTTTAAGGTGAGGAAGTTAAAGAGGCATTTTTAAAGCTTTTTAAGCACCAAAAATATTATAAGGAAACAAAACATGCACTTCATTTGACTTTGAGAGATCCTTATAAACCAGCACTTCATTGACAATACTTACCTATCCTTCCATCTCCAGATCCTCTACATTTTTATATTGGTGTTGCATCAAATTACTCTGTATTCTCATTCCAAATAATAGCATTAAAATGGTCACATCACAGAAACTTTCAAAACTGAAAAGTAGCATTTTCAGCAGAAGCACAGGTTTGAATGTGCATAAAGAACTACATAATCTTAGAAAACGGGTTACGTTGCATTATAATCAAAGTTACCCTTTACACCACCAAATGGTCCATAAGTCATGTTGCAGGCTGTTCGCTGAAGATTGTGTTCATACAGAAGTTTGATATGATACTGGTTCCCATGTTCTACACTCCCCAAAGTTCCTGTGGAAAACAAAGAGAAAACATGCTATATTATTTTTGTGTTGGCCCTATAAATAGGAGAGCAGAAGTACATTTTACCAGTTAGTTAACCAACACTATAGTAGGTTATCATACATTAGCTGCTTGAAAATGCAAGTCAAGGTCAATACTTCTACTTTCTCAAAAATCTAAGAACTCTTATTATTTATACTGCAGCAACACCTAAAGGCCAGGACTGGGAAAATTGTTCTGTTATGCTATGTAAAAATACTATAAGAGACTGTGATATTCCAATCATGAAAATGGTTTTCTTCAGAGTAGGCACAACTCTGTACAGTATATGGATCAAACATTTCAGTACAAAAAAAACCAAACCCTCAGTTTACTTGCACAAGCCAGACAAAACAGAAGATCCTGCACTATATGTCTGTAGTTGTCATTTACTTATCACAGTGCATCTGAAAATTAGTTTATCTCCTTAAAAGATCCTCTCAGTTGAGCTATAATCAACCCATTACTCAGGGTTCACAATAACGGGCCAGCAAGTAACAAACAAGTAACATCATCCTGATGTCTCATGTACGCCAGCCGTGAACAACACAGGGGCAGGTCATAGACTATTTCTCTCTAAAGTAATTAGAGTTACCGCAAAAGCATTCACTATACTTTAGGGTTGCTGGCCTTTTTAAAGAATTATTTTCAATTTTTGAAGGATACTTTCAAAATAAACATTTTAAATTCAGTATAATTTTTGTGAAACAAAGTACAGAAATCAGGCTGAAAGAAACAAGATCAGCCAGAAATTGCTCATGTAGCTTCATCTAGAATTAAATTTTAAAATTATGTTTACAAGTACTAAGTGGAGATATAAGTGAATGAACTCTGCTGACCCTTGTAACAGCACTCCAGACAATACCAAGAATACAAAGACTGTCATTTCAACAGCTTCCTAAGACATGCTAACAAACTATGCTGCTTTCAAATGAAATGAAAGCTTCTGAGTCTGGACTAACCTATTATAATCTGCTACAACTGAAAACCAACCTAACACTTAAATTTATATTTCAAAAAAGGCCTGCAGCACAGCTGAAAGATGGGGAAAATATGGGCAAGTTAAGCAACTAAAGACACAGCTAATAGGTAGCAAAAGATGAAAAAACAAAGAAAACCTTATAACTTGTAGTTCATAAATTCTATTAACTAATAACAAAAGATACATTGTTTTTCTCCTTTGGACAAACGTAGTCTAGTCTAGAACTGTTCTTTTATGACCTAAATCACAATAATATCCAGGCACCGCCCCAGTCAATTTGTCTAATGAGTTACTAACTCATGTGTGGTTCCCTCTACTCTCATCCTCTGCCCAGGGGAAATAAGCACGTGCAGTGCAGCAGCAGGACCATCACTGTTTTGTTTTATTTTAAATATACATACAGGTCTGTGCTTGTTAGAAAAGGCAAGGTCAGAGAAGGGTGCCTTTCCCTTGTAGTAGAAGGTGCTGACAATCCTTTATTCCTATGAGAGTGTTTTAGATTATTTACTTGTTCGGATACAAGCCCAGCTTTATCTTAGAAAGAAACCCGATGTACAGTTAGCTTTTAAGCTTGGATTGACAGGTATAGGTAGGAAACAAACAATCCTGACTAGGGATACCTATAGTGGAAAAATTAGAGCACAAAAATCAAGAGCTCTTCTGATCAATTGGAGAAATATGCCTGCCTAATGGAACTGATCATGAAAATCCCAAAAAGGCAACTTTTGAGAGCAGAGTCTCTCATATCGTCATCTAGAGGTTTTATTGCACAGAACATTCAGTATGTATCAAATCTGTGCAATATTAAAAGTAAGAATGTGTCACGTGGTAGAGTTTACTATCATCTCTGACAGTCAGAAAGCTGTGAATGTCTGTCTCAACACTGCCCCAGAGTTTTGAACCAATTCTGGTATGGTCTGAGGGCTGGGACTAACAATCAGCTGATTGTCAGTCATTACCCTGGCATTGGACTGGAGCCTTAAATCAGCTTACCTGATCTCACTTTGAAGACTGGTACAGGAGAAGTGTCTCTAGCTGATGTCATGGCTGTGTGAGGATCGCAAATTGCTTACATTATCCCCAACAGCTAAACACATGTTGTTTAATGTGATCTGGAGATACTCCTCCCATGAACAGTCATAAGTTTGCCACAATGCAATCTAACTTAGCATGCATTTAATGCTTGAACATGAGGATGCTTACAGTTTGAAGCATAGTTAACATATTCTAAGTTTAAGGTGTGACATGGCTGTAGTATTCATCAATTTAACCTAGCAAGCAAGAATTTGTGAGAGGCTAGACATACATTATATGATAATTATATTACAATTACAGAAGCACAGCTGAAAAGTTCTGATGTCAAATTTAATGACAAATTTTATTTTTGATGTTTAAGTATTCCAAGTTGCAGTAATCCATTTGCATATTTTGCCTTCATTATATGTGATGGGGCTCTTTTTTAATGACATGTACTGCATTGAAAAAAAAGTATCACTGGAATACAGGAAGACCCAGATCTAGCTGAGACTCAAAGTTCAAAACATCATAAATCTAACTCAAATCTGACAATGTTCCAGTCCAGGAATTTTAGAATTGGTATCTTCATTTTTGTTCTATAAATACCTACAAACTGGATTCAATGGCTGGAGGGGGAGGGAGGAGGAGAGGAAGAGGGTCTTCCAGTCATCTGAAATTAACAAGTAGTTTTGTTAACTGAAACAAAAACCCTGACAAAAAATTAGCCTGCATGGCTTAACTGTCTTTTGGCATTACAAATTATAAGTGTCACTATGGAAAAGACTAAGCATGAGGCATCATATTACACCTGAAAGCTTCATCTCTATATAAGCACTAATTCTATGGGCTTCTGCTAAGAACAGACCCAAAAGTCAGCTGGGACACAGAGTAAGCAGCATCTGTGCAGAATTAATCCACGCTCAAGACTCTTCAGTGGTAAGCAATCTGCGCTACTCCATCATCATTGTGTGAGAAGCCACAACAACTGCTGTTCTTGATACCATTAGAAAGGTGGTTGAAAAAATGGCTTGTATAGCCATGTTGTCATACATCTGAACCCCAGCCACCCCCATTTTCAAAATTCCTATGCAATAACATAGAGGAGCCCCTGAATTGTTCTATGTAGCATACAAGAGTGCCCTTTCCTCCTGTATAAAAAAAAGAGAGCATATTACAGTTTATCAGCCCACATATAAATACAGAGGTATCAGTTCTGCAGTGCTCAAAAACTGTCCACACACTTTGTTTCTTTGTTTATTTTTTTACAGTAAAGAAAGAAGACTTAATCTTCACTTTGCAATTTTGGCCTGCAACCTTGCATTAGTCTATTTTGTCCAGGGGCTGCTTCAGCCACTCCAAATCTCAAACTACATTTTATTTTTCAAAGATGAAGGTCCTAACACCAGTTGAATAGGAATAATTTTCTCATTTTAGGTTACCCTTAAACCACCAACACAGCCCATTCATTGGGTTTCTGAGCAGTAATAGACACAAAAAACTATTGACAAGGAACACCTACTTCTATATTTTTATTTGTTTGTAAATTTTAATATAAAAACTTCCACATGCTTTATGTAAATGTAACTCTTTGAGCAGCAATGTGTGCAATAGATCCTAGAACAAGCTGCAACAAATGGGTCAGCTGTACAGTTACTGATTCCACCAGGAGACCTGCAGTATCATTCTTTGAACTTTGAATATTACAAAGGCAACACTAATGCATTTCCTTGAAAAGTGCAGCCTAGAAATCAGTGTAGTTCTACAAATACTGATCAAAGTAGCTACTCTGCATTAGCTGCAGGGTTAATTTTCTACACAATTATTACTGTATGAGAAGAAGGGCTGGGACTGTGTAAGAGGGGAAAAAAAAGCATCAGTAAAACTACCACCAAAATGTTCCAGCAAATGCCTAGAGGACAAACAGCTAAACATAAACTGGCACTCCCTCCCCCTGCAGAGAGAGAGATATTGTCAGCTATTTTTTTTTAATTATTATTACCTGAGACAGCATATACAGAGAGTTTCCTGCAGTGTAGCACAGCTAGATGAAGTAGTTCAGTACCACTGGCAGAGAAAAAAAATTTGCACGTTAATTTTTAGTAAACTACAGGAATAAGGAACTAATCCAAATAACACTGCAAAGACTCCCAATGACACGGGCCTTGGGTCAGGCTCCAAAATTCTCAAATGCCAAATACCAGCAGAACACAATACTGTTAAACTAATATGTTTGAAGTTAAATCTAGCACTTGTGGGCTGCCAAGTTCCAGGTCCTGAGGGACATTTTGGCAGCTTTGAGCATATGAAATGAACAAGATTTTTCTGATTCACCATACAGCCCCTTACTCAATAAAAACTAATGCTAATGTTACTGGTTTCCAAATGGAAAGGGATAGTAGTATTCAAAATATTGTGTATTCTGTGCCCATTCTCCTCAGTACCTAGATTTGAGGTTTTCAGTCTTTCGGATTCAAGGCACTCCTCAAAAAATGCAAGCTGTTAATTTTTACTTGCTTTTTTGATTGTGGAAAAATAAAGCAGTTTGGTGCAAAGAACTCCAAAAAAAACAGAACAGGTCAAAATATTTTTAGCACTATGGATTCCTATTTGAAATCTCTGGGTGCACCTTGTGAAGCATGCTTGCATACCTAGTAGTTCTAACCTTGTGCAGCATCTCAAAACACCCCAGGATGTCACAGCAACCTAGCTAAAAAAAAAAATCATAGGCCTAGATGCCCTAAATTCCATTCACAGCAAAGAGCTCTTACCCTTTATTACAACAGGTGCCTTAAAACAGCTCCCATACAATAAGACACACTGTTATATCTGGGTGGTACTATCAGGAGAACACAGTTTAAATAAAGTATGGAAAACTAATATGGCTTACTCTTTTATTATTTTACAGTACATAAGAGAGGTTGTAGAGCTACCTATCTGTTTGAAAACTTTGCTTCATTTATTTGAAAAAGTATCTTTACACAATGTTAATATGCAACCGCAGAACAAATATATTTGTAAGTTTTTAATATGCTCACAAAACTAAATTAATAAATAGAATAAATACAAAAAGTGTTACTAAAAAGATTTAGGCAGACAAGGTTCTTTGGGTGAACCTGATATCTTTATTAGACCAACCTAAATAGTTGGAAAACAATTATTAAGCAAGCTTTCGGGTTCAAAAACCATTCATCAGGGTTAAAAAGATTTAATAAATCAAAGTCATGCACAATTCAAAACTTGAGAAATTTTATTTTTATTTTTCAGTTGACAGAGCAGAACACTGCTGGGCCAAGGAGTAGCAATTGATTCAAATAAGGTAGATGATATCTAAGCCCTAGACACTTACCAAGAGTAGTATGCCTGATCTTTAGGGAGGTGACTGTGGTTCAAGTGATAAAAATTACATAAAGCCTGCTAATTAGTGCAGTCATTACCAGCAGCAGGGTCTGTTTACTTACGAAACAAATTTTCCTACTTCCACCTGCAGTATTGGCTCTCGCAATTGCACTTCCAGGAGCAAATCTTCAGCTTGCGTTCCATCTCCAGGTTTTACAGGATGAGGATTAAAGATGCGAAGAAATCCCATATAACTGCCCACGATTATTTTATCTGTGGAAAGATTGCCAAAGAGTAAAGAGGAAGGCTACAAGACAGACAAGGAAACTAATTAATATTATTAAGTTTACTGAAGGTGTTCTTAGAAGTATACTCGTTCAGCATACTTAGAAGTATACTCACTCAGTAGAAGGGCTGGATGTCTTCAAGTCGGCAGGCCCGGATGACCTACACCTGAGGGTGCTGAGCGAGCTGGCGGGGGTGATCGCTGAGCCCTTGGCTCGGT
>JAGPOW010000261.1:178708217-178722578 GCA_030014935.1 Caiman crocodilus
GGCACATCCGCGGGGGGACGAGAGGTGTTGGGTTGTACCATATCATGGGGGGGAAGAGGGAGGGACTGCCCTATTGCAACCCGAGCTGTTTATCCAACAGCTTGCTGTGTAAAGGCATCGCGAACAAGTCTAGGCAGAAATACACTGGCAAAAATATTCCGCCTTCCAAATGTTCCTTCCCAAAGATTATCTCCCCCTGCCTCCCTCTTCTTCATTGTGACACCAGAAAGGCTCATCCGGCCCTTCTCACTGCCCCGCCCCCGCCCCGATCTGCTATGCGTGTGGGGAGACCCGGGACCGCTATCTGCGCATGCGCAGAGCTCGCGGGAGAGGCGTGGTGCCGAGGCCCGGAACAAGTGGGGGGGAGCGGATGCTACTACCTCGGCCCTCAGCATGGACAGGACCGCCGTGGCCAAGATGGGAGCGGTGGCTAGCGCCAGCGTATGCGCCCTACTGGGCGGGGTGGTGCTGGCGCAGTACATCTTCACCGTTAAGAAGCGGACGGGCAGGAAGACGAAGATCATCGAGATGGTACGTTCCGAGGGGGGAGGGGCGGGTTGGCCCCGCCTTCCAGCGCCCCCCGACCCCATGACCCTCCTGGCGGGGGCCTGGGGTCAGTTGTGCTGAGGATTTGGCGTTGTGGGCAGCATCTAGTTCAGCATCGATCCCATGGTCTCAACTGGACTTGGACTTGAACCTGCACCTGCACCTGCACCAGGGCTTGGAGCAGGGATCCTCAGCCGGGATGCTTGGAAGGTCATGGCCACGCAATGAGGGCATGGCAAGGTGGGCGAGCCTGGTTCACCAGAGGACCCCAGAGATTTTGTGTGGGTGCCTCGGGGGTCAAACCCCTGCAGACCTGCTCTGCTCCCAGTTCGTGGCCGCCTCGTGCTCAGATTATTTTGTGTCCAGGAAGAAAAGAACGCTTAGACCTGGCATGTTCCCGTGGTGCCTCAAGTCTCCCAAGGTTGAGGACCTCTAGCCTTGGCGTTCGCAAGGGCAGTTTGTGGTCAGGGTGACCAGCTCGGCCCAGGTGGAAGGCAGGGTAGCTTTGTGCTATATGGACTAACTAGATCAGTGGTTCCCGATCTGTGGCATGCAGACAACTTGTCAGTGGTACGCATTAACAGATTTATTATAATTACTTTATCTGACAAAAATGTCCTGGTGGTAATTAAGTTTGAACTAAAAAATTTGCTGATGGTCCTTAAGATTGTATTGTTTTAAATTGGTGGTGGGTAATCTGACAGAGTTTGGGAACTGCTGGACTAGATGGATACGCATGTACACAGGCACCAACGTGTCTGTTTTGGCCAAGGTCAAACAAGGCAGGAAGCATCTAGGACTCCAGGCCTGACGCTTGCATGTAGGAGGCTTGCCTGTATCTGGGAAGTCCATTTCTGGATTGGGAGAGTATTTGAAGCCCAAAACCAGCAGGTCTGGGAGGGGAGGATACTTGCCCTGTGGCAGAGCCACACAGACTTGACAGTGGACTTCTGCTCAGTCAAATTTTGGAACTTAACTATTGGGCTTAGAATTTGGAACTGATCTGGCCTTGAAAAAGATTTTTAAAAAAGGTCTTTTACACCTGTACATGCAATTGCCATGTACAAAAGTTTGTGCAACATGTAAGGGGTGCAGCAGGACTGTGCTGTTACTCCACTTACATATGCAAATAACATACACCTGCTTGCTCAGTAATGCGGTCCGAGGAGAAAAATCCATCCTATGTTGTTGGTAATCTGAGAAATCAATGGAAAACATTTAAATGGCACCTATGACATACAGAGTTACTTTTTTTTCCCCCCCTCTTCCTCCAGCAGCTGCTTAGATGCATGGAGAGACTGAGTTGTAGGTGCAGATAGCAAGTAGAGCAGAAATAGCCTTAATGCAACTATAAATTAACTTTTTAAGGAAAGTAAATTATGTATTTTCTGGTGGCACTGCTGAAGTTTACAGAACTATCAATGATGCTTTGAAAGTTAAGGCCCTAATTTTGCAAACCTCTCAATGGGTTTTTAACCTTACTTGTCCAGATAGTTGTATCAAGTTTAGTTAATTGATTTGTGCCTTAAATTAAACATGTCCCAAGTGTCTGTCATGTTAGTGATTAATATTGTATTGCTGATTCCATATGCTTTGTCATGAATGGAAACTACACATTGCCTTGCCTTCACTAACATTGTACTTTTAGTTAGCAACTTGAGTTAAGAACATGCCACTGCTTCTTGCTGAGGACAATATTTGCGTGGCATAATATTTGTCACATGGAAAATCAAAAAAAAAAAAAAAAAAGACTTGCATTAAAAAATTATTAACAGTTTTGTATATGTGTTTGGCCAAGCTTTTCAAATATTGGAACTGAACTGTGGGCTCCAAAGCTTACATGAGATTAGAAAGCATCCAACTGATTTAAGAGCACAAATTTAATTGTTTTCAAACTGCAAAGATGTGGTGAAAAGTTTGGCCTTCTTGAAGTATTTTGGCTTTCTTGAAACGTAACGTTCAGTGTGTTAAAAGATTGCTTTGGTTGTTTTGTTTAAATTTGTTGTAGTCTCAAAGTAGTGATGTTCATGATGCCATTAGCCTGTCTTTTCCTGCATAGATGAACATTTTAATTGTCTGACTTGTTAATATGAAAACATTGGAATACAAATTTCAAAGTTCTCACAACTAAGAAACAAGTAAAAAAACATCCAGTCTAGTACTATAAGAATATAATTGGACCAAAGTGAAGGCCTAGCAACATAATTTTTTTTTTAATTACAAAAAAAAATATATGTGAACTCTTAAATCATATTTCTTATTTACTCTTTAACAAATGATTTAAAATGCCATTATGGAAATACACATGGATCCTCAGTTTCAAGCCAAAGAGGTACCCCTTTTCTTTTTATTATTCCCACTGTGAGGCCTCCTTCAGCTACATATGAATACAAGAGTATCTGTTGATTTTGTTAAATAATTAGCTGTGCACCTTATTCTGCTATTTTAAAGGTGTAAGTACAGGTTGGGGAGGGAGTCCTGATTAGTGGAGACTTCACTCATTACAACTCTACCTTCCTTTTCTCTCCAAAGGTACTATATAAAAAAAAAAAAAAAAAAAAAAGCATCTCGCTTTTATACATGGGATTGACCTCTGATCAGACATATGACTATCTTTACTTTTGTACTTGCAGAATTTGTGTGTGCAGCAAAAATATCAAGACTAAATTGCTAGGGCATTTATTGGGGGGGTAACTAAATTTTGGGTCCCTTTCTTGGATTTTTTTGATCCTCCTGTGGGATTCTATAAGGGCAACAAGTGTTAAAGCTTTTTATCTGTAGGTATCAACTTGGGTAGAGGGGAAAATAAGCTATTTTCTTTAGTTACACCCACATTTTCAGGTCCAGTTTTATACAGTGTAAACATATCAGCTGGGATCCAGGTTTTCTGTTTGCTGTGGAAAAGCAAGGATTTTCTCCTTAAAAGGGAAAAGCACAGGAAATGCAGGTTTTCCCTTGCAGGCTTGCAGAGTTCCAGTGTGCAAGAGCCTGCTTGGGACTAGGTAAAGCAGGAGGAGGCCAATCGGACGCAGGGGGTGCCACATGTAGGTGTGCATGTGCACACATGCACATGGCCAGCAACACAGCCTCAGGCAGTGTGGTAAAGAGCAGCTCCCCCAGCTCCCTGAAGGTAAGCCGTCAGAGGGGTGGGGGAGAGGCATAGTAGCTCGCACCGAACCCCCAATGAGGGAGGGATTGGAGCAGGGTTGGCGGTAGGGGCTGGGGGGGCCCTGCCCAGATGTCGTGATTTGCAGGGGCTGGGATGGGAATACGCTGCTGTAGGGCCCAGCCAGGGAGCAGGACAGAGCCATGGGCGCAGCTGGTTGGGGGGCTGGTGGAGGGGCCAGCTCCCTGCCTCTGCACACAGTCCCAGAGAGGTGTCAGTCACCATAGGTGATGCGTCAGATGGGTACAGGAGGGTCCTTTTCCCCTCACCTCCCTCTCAAATCTGTGCACCCTGTGACCACAGCCTGGCCACACTGGCACCATGCTGTCTCTCTGGCCGAGGGAGCAGGACTCCACACAGGAGGGCGGAGCAGGGCAGTGAGAATCACTGCTGCCACGACGAGGACCTTCGCACCAGCTGCGCCTCTATGGAATAACACCGTGCTGCCAGCAGTATGAGGAGTATCAGATGGAGGAGCTGCGCTGCCCTTGCCTTCTCCCACAAGCAGCCGCTTGCATGCCAGGCTGCAGCTCTACTCTGGAGGGGAAGTGATGGGGGCAGCATGGGCATCCTGAGGGGAGTGGCCAGGCCATGGCAGCAGGGTAGAGCCACAGCCCGGTGCGTGAGCAGCTTGCAATGGGAGGAGGTGAGGGCAGCATGCCCCTCCCTTTCTATCCACCCCCAATTAATACTCCTCATGCTGCTGGCAGTGCAGCGTTACTCTGTAGTGGCATGACTGGGGCAGGAGTCACAGCAGTGGCAGGAGCATCAACAAGTCTCAGCCTCTGGGCTGCAGAAGTAGCCCTGTGCCCAGCTGCGGGTGCACAAATCTGGAGGGCCACATACTATTCCCTTTCACCCTTGACACATTGCATATAGTTAGGCACCTCCCTGCCCCAAACACTGGGAGCTGAGGCCTGAGTACAGGGGGCACTGGCACTGGCTTATTGTTATGCCCCTTCATAAATCCAAGCTGTGTCTACACCTTGAATTCTATGCTAGGTCTTGATCCCCACACCTTAGAAAGGATATAGAAGTATTAGTGAAGGTGTAGAGCAGGGCAACAACGTAATAAAAAGCATGGAGGGGTTTCCATATGAGGAGCAACTAAGGAGGCTAGGCCTAGTCAATTTAGAAAAGAGATGCTTCAGGGGAGACGTGATAAGGGTTTACATAATATTGAATAGTGAAGAGATGAAAGTAGAGATTTATTATTTACTATTTCTCGCAATAGAAGAACTAGGCGGTCATAAAATGAAACTAGCAGATGGTAAGTTTAAAACTGAAAAAGGAAGGCTTTTTTTCACACAGCATGTAATTAAGGTGTGGAATTCATTGCCACAAGATGTGGAAGCTGATGTTTTAACCAGATTCGAAAAGGGATTAAACACATTCTTGGAGGAAGTGTGCATCATTAGCTATTGAGCACAGCAGTGAGGGGTGCAGCCTCTGAATCGGAACTTCCTAGGTCTTAAATGCTGGAGGCTGCAAGTAAGAGGAATGGTAGAAAAAGCCTAGTCATTACCCTGTCCAGTCTTCCTTTCTGCATCCACTCTCTCTGGTGCTGTGACACAAGATGTTAGGCAAGAGGAACCTGTGGTCTGACCCAGTAAATGAAAATTATTATGTTCTTATGTTTCTAGTACTGTCGGTGTGAGAACGGTTGCTTTGATTGGTGTTATTGCTGATAATTATTGTTATTGCTGGTTAATCCAACCAACAAAATTCTTAGTTCATTAGCTGGAAGGCCCATCTTTGCTACCATAATTGGCATCTTCAGTAGAAGTTCAACATAGCTCAGGGGTACACACCATGCTTACTATGAAAGGAAATGCTGTGGCTTGTGTTTTAGTTGTACTGAGATCTAATTTTTCTCTACGGAATAAAATTGTCAGATCGTATTATTTCAAGCCAAAATATTTCCTCTGTCTGAATAAGCTTACATGGCTAGAAATGGCTTCTTTAAACGCATTCAGTTTGTTCAAATACATTCTATCATACTGTATAAAATATCTTCCCCGTCCAATTTAGGTTGGATACAGCCATCAGTACTGATAGCACCATGTGTGTTTCTGTGGTTTTAGACCAGGAGCAGGGAAAATACAATCTGCGGGCCACATTCAGCCCATCAGGCAATTTCATCTGACCCACGGGCACCCACCAACTAATTGTAATCCTGCTCAGCTTCCCCATGTCGTGCTCACTCCATGCACCAGAAAGAGAAGTGGCAGGGGGGAAGAAGGGAGCTGCAGCTGGGCAGGAGCATGGGGGTGGGAGCAGCACGGAGCCTGCACCCAAGGGGGTGGTGGGAATGCAGAGCTCAGGTGGCAGGGTGTGGGTGTGAGGGAGGGTGGAGAGCTGTGGGGATCCTCTACACATTCCCCCCCATGGCGCACAGCCCGTGCTACCAGCAGCAGGTGCTTGGGACACTCACAGCCTGCACAAGCACTTCTTGCCATGTGCTGCTGGGCAATGAGGCAGCCAGGCTTGCCTGCTTCTCACCTGGGACTCCACGTGGCATACATACTGGCACTCGTGTGCCACTAAGGGAAGCCAGCTCCATCGCACAGTGCTTCCCCCAGTGGTGCACAAGTGCTGCGAGCTGCACATGCACTGCATGGAGCCCCGCATGATGGAGGCAGGCTGGCCTGCCTATAGTCCTTGCTACCACGTACAGCACTGGCTGGAGCCACGTGCCACCAGGTGGCAGTGCCTGCGTGAGCCATGAGTGCCCCAAACGCTCACACCCTGCCCACACAACTCCCCACATATACAAACACCCTCCTATTGCCCACACACACACCACCATACCCCTCACAAATGCCCCCACAATATTCAAGGCAAAGCCTATATTTTTGAGTGATTATGCAATCACCTCTATATACAGTACGCAAACACAAATCATGACAAAAATATTTCTTGTAATACAATGAAAACATGTTTTAGTAGGTGTTTGACTTAGCATATGGGGGGCGTTTTCTGGTTCCAAGCTGGCAACTCTCCCCTCCCACAAGGAGTACTGCCAGGGGGAAAGGGAAGGGACTTCCAGTGGCCAAGGTCAGGGGTTAAGGACGAGACGTCCCAAGATGGCAACCAAGGCAGGGGGCATGTGTCAAGGGGTGAGACTACCCTTGTGGTTCTCAACAGGTCACTAAAATGCATTAAGTGGCCCTCCAGCTGAAATCATTGCCCACTCCTGTTTTAGATGTGAGAATTGAATCGCTCTTGTTGAATACAGTAGTGTAAAAGTGATGGATGTAGTCATAGTGGTCCAGGAGTTGTGCGAGAGGCAGGGATTTCTTAGGATGATATCTTTTCTTGGACCATTACATAGAAAATGTCTTCTGTTCAGAAGCTCATCTTTATCCCAGCTGCGTAGTTGGTCTGAAGAAAGGTATCACCCTAAGAAGTCCTTGCCTTGCGTATCCTTGAATAGTAATACAAACTGTTACATCTTCGTGATTTTGAAGCAAAATCACTCTAACTCTGCTTCATTCAGGGTCAAAGATAAGGCTCACTTTTCTGGCAGGATCATTTAACTATTACAGCACAGAAGTTGCTGGAAGCTCCAAAGCTCACTCTTAAACCAGCTACAAATACATATTTGTCCATATGCTTTCTTTTGATCAAAAGTCATAGCTGCTTCTGAGTTCTTGGCTTAGCCTGGTCTTTCTTTGTTAGCTTCATTTGATGTCAGTAAACAGTGCACCTCAGTGCCATAGAATCACACTAAGCTGTTCTGCTTTGTAGCCCGGCTCCCCTTGTACAACACTCTTCAAAGTTGCCCTGGCTTCAGGATAGGTATGGAAATATTTCTTCTGCAATAGTAGGAAAAGAAAGAAATGTGACTTGATTTGTATTTTTAAGACTTACTTGGAAGCCTTTTAAAAGAGAGAGAGGTTTGGCCAATTTGAAATAGTACTTGTCACTAACACACAAATATCAGGAAAAAAAGGAGCTGCAATTTGATTTAAAAATTTCATCAGTGAAATGAAAAGCATAATAGATATATGTTCAGTTATAAGTTATGAACTGTGGAGGGAAAGAAGAGTAGACATTTGAGATTTTTTGTTATGTTAGGCATTTAGTTGTCTTGTGTTTTTAGCAAGAGGTTATTACCTTTACTGTATTTTGTAATTTTTAATACTATTTGCTTTAAATTTGGATAATTATTAAAACAGTACATGTTTTCTGTTGCCAAAACAAATCTGTATGTAGCATTTGCCTAAACACAGATTCTCAGTGGCATTGGATGCTCAATTCTTTTTGAAATCACCAGGAATTAGGCATCGAAATAGGAGTCCCATGCCTAAATAACTTAGAGAATTTAGGTCTGAGTTCTTCAATTTCTGTTTGTCAGGATTTGAGCCTGTCTTTCTGGTAATACCAGAGTATGTCAAGAAGTTGCATCAAGCATAACTATAAATTGGAACATGATGGGTATAGAAGAAAATTAAGATAAAAAAACCCTTAAAATCCAATGACAAGTTACAGGATCTGAGCTATGATACTGTTTTAACTGTACTAATGAGACTCTCCTCAAATATCACACTGACCATCTGTAATACAAAACTGAAATTCAGAATTACATTGGCAAGAATTCCTGAAGCATAATGCAAAGTGCAGTGGAAACTACGTATTACAAGACTTGCTTTTGCCTTTGCAGGCCAGATCATGTCATAATCATGTTCCAAAGCATGAAAGCTCTCTTTTATAACTGTAACAAAGATAGCATGTGTTGGTGTTAGATAGGGATCATCCTGCTTAGAGCAGGGAGTTAGACTAAATGCTTCCTGAGGTTCCTTCAAGCCCTGTTTTTTTCTATATTATATCATTTGCATTTAATTCATCACTTTTTTAAAGCTAGTGTAGGCTTAATTGTTTTGTTTTTTACCGTTATAAAAATATTACTGGTCAGGAACTAAGCAAGTGTGTGTTAAAGGTTTATTTTGTTCATTTCCTTGCTTGAAATGATGAGAAACGCACTACATCTGGTTAAATTATTTTTCCTCATTTCATTTGTAATTCTTCTGGTTTAAAAATGTCATCAGTTCTTTTTTTACAGAAATTTGGGAGGATGGTGGTGTTTTTCTTTGCACTGGCAAAGGAGGAGGGGAAGAAAAGCACTGCTTATCTGAAAAAAGGCTAGTATCTTATTTCCCTGTGACTTATTTCAGTGACTGCAAAAAAAAAGACCATTGAAAACATTCCATTTGAAAGCTAAATGCATTCAGTTTGTTTGTTTGTTTGTTTACAAAATTTGTCCACATTCAGGCAATACATGTATTGGTCTGTGCATGTCTTGCTTTTAAGTATCTGAAGGAGAAGAGTGAATTGTTGCAATGTTACACACAGTGCTAGGGGAAGGCACTTAACAAATAGAGAACAAGTGAGTTAATAAAATGAAAAAAACTACAGGTTATTCCATGACCTCAGGAACAAATAATTTTATCATGCGCATACACAGTGTGTACCTATATTAAAAATATTATATGATGTTATTTGTCAAGAAAGGATGCAGTTTTGCCAAGCAAAAAGCAATAATGTTACACCACTTTACTATGTTTTCTTTATGCTATTAGTTGAATCTTTTCTTAGTGTAGTGTGGTATTTAAACTAAGCTTTTGTGTATTTCATTTACATTATTTACTATAGAAACAGTGATGTCACATTGGTATGAATAGAACTTGATGACCTCAGCAAGTTCTGAAGGAAGTAAAGGCATTTATGCAGGTATATGAAATCTACCCTTCAAGAATATCAACATTTTTTTAATGCAGAGTAATATGTGAAATTGCATAACGCTTCTTGAGGTAAATAAGTATTGTTCCATTTTATAAACAGATAAAATTAAAGCAGCAGGGGGTTGATTTGCCCAAAGTCATAGAGGGGGACAGTGGCTCTTGGGCAGGAATAATGTTGGAAAACAGCATTTTAGATTTACTCGCTCTGACTGTCACAGCCAAGATGCCAGGAGTGTTGTAAGCTCAAGAGATGCCCAAAATGATGGTGAATTTAAGAGGGGTAGTATTGTAAATGGAGAAATGCTACCACAGCAGGACGCTGTTTGGAGCGACTGGGAAAAAACTTATCCTAAGATTTAATGTTGAGCCTGCTGATCAAGGTATGGGTCTTAGACCTTTCATGTCACTGAGGAAAAGGTTTTAAAATGTAAGTATAGCTTATCTGCAGATGAGACAAGCACTTTAGGAACCATGTTTTAAACGACATTCTCAGCGCATTCGCTTTACTCTTTTCCGTACACATTCCCAAATACAGACATTTCTGAAACAAGGTGGCATTGCCTATAGTCTTCCAAGGTTATTATTTATATATTGTATATAATATAGTATGTTTTTTAAACTGGTTTAAACCAATCAGGGGAGGAGAGGCAGACTGTTTAAACTGTGTTTAACTCTAAAGACCAGGGTGCATGGCAGTCAGCCAGAGATCAGGGGTACCGGAATAATTGGACTGTGTCCAGAAAGCCAGGTGTTCAGAGCTGGAGCTGCAAGTCAAAAGTTCAACAGCAGAGTCAGGGTCAAGACAGTATCGAGGGATCAAAACTGGGAGGTCCAGCACAGAATCAGGAATACAAAAATCGGGTAAGGAGATCCACAGTTGAGATACTAAGAATACTGTTGCAAGGATAAGACTCTACTGGGAGTTTACAGCCTTCACATCAGAGCCCTGTGGCTCCCAGGTCATCTTATTAGGGACCTTTAAGAAGGGCCCAGTGTGGGATGGACCAGGTGTGCATCTAGCTGCCTTGTGGAGCTGCAGCCTGGTCATAACACAAATGCCATGCTGGGACAGACCAATAGTCAACTCTGACGGTGGCAAAAGTGGATGTTATAGAGAGAGAACACTGAACTGGATATCTCTAAAGCAATCTATCCTGTTTAATACTCTTTCTGCTATCTACCATGATGTGTTTAGAGATGCCAGAGAAAACATCTCCAACCATTCCATTCAATAGTCATTAATAGATCTATCATCCATCAATTTATCCAGTCCCTTTTTTTTTTTTAACCTCCCTTTACTGTCTTGCCTGATCCTTTGCCTGAAGACACCGTGAGTCAGGTTTTGAATCCTTGGGATCATGACAGTACATGCTTTTGCTACAACTGCACCTAGGAGTCAGAGCAAGAACTTAAAATATCAGATTTCCTGCTTCCAGGGCCTAGAGTCCAGCAAGGCTGCTGTCAGGGGTTTGTAACAAGTTCAAATGGAAAAGGAAAACGTGGCCTCAAAAGAAAATGTTAAAGTTGTGTTCTTTCTCTAAAACAGGTATAAAACTACAGTTTTTCATGTATGGTAAGAACAGAAGTTTATCAACTACAATTAACTGATGCTTTACTTTCTGAAATTGACCAAGCTTTCTCCTCCTTCCCCTTTCAGTTCTTTCCCTTTTGTTTTAAAGTACAGCCTCTGAAAAAGCCTGAGAATGTCAGTGGTAGGGGAGGGTTAATGCACTCCCTGGCACTGAGTGAGTTTTTTTGAAAACTGATTTATCCTAGTCTTACTAGTTAGCAATAAAATGTGCTGATGAACAGCAGCTGCAATTTGAGCTCCAAGTAATAAAGGTCAGGATTCAGTGCATCCTAGTGGACATAGTCTTGAAAGAGCATTAAGCAGCTGCAGCTTGTTTAGTAGTGATTTTGATGAAGAGACTAGGGGAGAGTTTCTACTTGGGAATAAAGCTGTTTTCCAATGGTTGATTCTACTCTGCATCTTTTCCTTTTTTTTTTAAATGCCCTAAAAGTCCTGCATCTGACATGCCATTCTATTCTCATAAAGTAATCTTCATAGCAGAAACTGATCATTACCCAAGAGGTGTAATGTAAACAGCTGCATTAGTTCTAGCTGCAGGTAAAAGCAGATAGTAAATATTTCCAATATCTGCTATTTTACTGTTAAATATTCAAACAGTAATGTGTTAATGGAAACAATTCTAGGCATAAACTATTACATTTCAGATGTTTCTTGTTGCAGTTGCATTGTAAAATCCTGTATTTCAGGGGCATGAAACTCAACAGGGGCCCCAAGCTAGAGATTGATTAGATAGTCAGGCTCCTCACAATCAGATCCAGCCTGGGACACAAAGGTGGTTGCTTTTGCCACCGTAGTAGAGAGGGATCTGGCAGTGGTTGGTTATGAGGTTATGAAATACTAAATATACAGGTAAGGAAAACAGCAGAGTTGAAGGAAGCAACATAACTTAGGTGTTTCAATAAATGCCCATTTTAAAAAAGTTTCTTGCTTCCTCATTTGTTGAACAATTTTAATTGACTACAAGCTGTTGTCTACATCTGTATTTTATGGTTAGGATTTATGAATAAACTTGATGTTAGTTTGGTTTTGCTTTTTTAAAATGTGTAAAAATAGAGCGTAGATATCAGTAATCAAATATGTAGATATGAAAAAACATAAGATATATTCTCTATAGCAGGGATCAGCAACCCCCGGCACACATGCTGAGCATGGCACGCAAGGTTATTTTTGCTCAACACACTACTACCAGCCTGGGCTCTAAGCAGCTGTTGCCAGCCACAGAGCCCAAGCTGCTCCCAGCAGGTGGCTGGGAGGCTGCAAGCCTTGCTGCAAGCAGACTGGGCTCCATGGGCCAGAAGTAGCCAAGAGGCTGCAAACATCTGCTCCAGGATCTGGCATGTTGGTACTCCAGTACCTTCCAAGGTAGACATTGTGGCTTTTTTGGCACTCCTGCCAACAAATGTTGCCTACCCCTGGTCTATAGGAATGTCCAAATAGTAGGCTACTGTGACCCTTCTCTGTGGTAACTTTTTTTCTCTGGTTTTCATTTCCCAATATCTCTGCCATCAATTTGTTTGCCTTAATTCTGATGATGGTTGGATTGGTAGTATATACCAGCTGCTAGGGTTCTATCATCATGTCACCTAACCCTAAACAGGTTCTGATGACAGTATTGCAATGTCATAAGCAGGGAACCTGATTGTCTCTGTTTAAAAATCTCAATTTCTCTTATTAATATTTGAGGTGCACTGATATATCAGTCGCATATCAGATCGGCACCAATAACAGGACAATTAACATTATCGGTAATCAGCTTTTTTTTGGCCGATAATGTCACTGATAAATCCCATGTGCGTGCACATAGCCGCATCATGCACACAGCCAGGAATGCAGTCCAGCAGTTTGGAGAGCAACATCCTGCTGGTAGGTCTGTGGGGGGGAGGGACATGGGGGCGGCAGATCGAGGCCTGCATGGTGAGGGAGCAAGTGGGGCACAGACAGGGGTAGGCACTGCCAAGCGAGGGTGAGGGACAAGACTGAGCTGTGATCGGCTCATCTGGGGGGTGCAGGAGGAGATGGGAAGGGGAGGGCTGCCAACTGCAGGCTCTGAGCCATTGGCTGTCCCAGCTTTTCCCCAGTTGGCAGGGGGGTGCCAGGGTTGTGTTCATGCTGGGTAGGGGCAGGGCAGGCTCAATTGTGTGGGGCAGGCAGCAGCAGCACCAGCATTAGGAGGGGGAGCTGTAGGGAATTTTAGAGTGGCTGTAGCTCCCCAAACCTCCCTCCCCAGCCCTACCCCAGTTTGGGGCACTGTGCTCTGCTGCACCTGAGCCTGTCCCACTCCTGCTCATCTTGAGCACAGTCCCAGCCCAGCCCCCACACTGAGAAGAGGCTGGCTCAGCCCCTAGCCCCAAGTCCACAGCCTGCCCTCCCCCCATGCACAAATTGGGGGACCACATGTCCTCCATGCCTCCCCTGGGGTGTGCGCAGCAACTGAGAGCCTGTCTCCCCACCCCCGCACTTTCTGAACAAGCCGCCCATGGCTCTGTCCCATGCCCCAGGGTTGCATTCACTGCCCTGGATGGTCAGTGCCTGCCGCTGCCCTGCTCCCTCCCTCACCATGGAAGCCTCAATCTGCCCCCAATTCCCCTTCCCTCCCCCATGTCCCTTCTCCCCCACAGACTTACTAGCAGGATGCTGCTCTCCACAACGTCCACTTACATTCATATAAATTGACTATCAGATCAGTATTGGTCAATATGGCTGGTTAATAATCTGCCATTGGTATCAGCCAAGAAAATCTTCATCAGTATCCTACTAATAAAAATCCAAAGAGTTCTGTTAGAAAAAATGTGGATTTTTTTTTTTAATTCAGACCTCTTAGGATTTTTATTAGGAGGGCACTGATAAAGATTTTCTTATTCATAAATCCTATTTATTCATAGCCAGGTTATTCATAAATCCTAACTATATATAGAGGTAGGTATCAGTTGGACACAGTATTTTATTCATATATTTACAGTTTTAAAGAGATTTGGAAGCCTACCAATGCTTCAATCATTAAAATTAAATAAATTCTAAATATCTATAAATTTTGGTATTTGGAAAATCAGAAAATCCCTCGGCCCTTTACTCATGAGGACACAGGTCCAGCTTCTGCTGTTCCCTCTGCTGCTTTATGGCACTGAACAGCCCTGACATAGTATCACAGTATCATATCATAGTAACGAGGGTCAGAAGGGGCCTAGAGCAGGCCATCTAGTCTGATCCCCCGCCAGTGGCAGGAACGAGTGCCAGGGTCACAGGACCCCAGCCAAGTACCTATCCAATCTACTCTTGAAGATGCCCAAGGTAGGAGAAAGAACAACTTCCCTAGG
>JAGPOW010000261.1:178722678-178771533 GCA_030014935.1 Caiman crocodilus
CATCGTTGGATGCATGCTAGGGTTCGGTTGGCCTTCCCAACCACTGTCTGACATTGGCGGCTCATGTTCATCTTGGCATCAACAATGACGCCAAGATCCTGTTCCTCCACCATGTTAGTAAGAGGGGAGCTTCCCAGCCAGTATGTGTGCTGGGGGTTGCCTCTCCCCAGATGCATCACCCTGCACTTGTCCACGTTGAATCCCATACTGTTCTTGTCCGCCCACTCCTGCCGTCGGCCCAGATCCCACTGCAGCCTCTCCCTCTCCTCTGGTGTCCCCATCTCAGCCCACAGTTCGGTGTCATCAGCAAACTTGGACAGCTTGCTTTCCACCCCCTCGTCCAAGTCAGCGACGAAGATGTTGTCTCCTGCCGGTCCCTCACAGATATGATACTAACGTGCCAGTTCCCTGCCCCTCATTCCCAAGCCTCAGCCCCGCTGGTACCCCTTACTCCTGACCCACTGCCCCCAGACACCATCCCCTCAATAAGTGAGGAATGGGGTGGGTGTGTGGGGAACAGGGTCAGTGTGTGCACAGGCAACACGAGGGGGCATGCGCCTCCCCAGATTTCTGTGCCCACAGCGTGACGCAGCCAGGCCAGATCAGCTCCAGACAGGAGCCACCTTTGTGGTCCCATGGGCAGGACCCAGCACAGAAGGGAGCATCATGTCACCATGCCGGCCAAAGTTAGGCACAGCAGGAACAGTGGCACAGAGTTAGTTGTGCCCCCATTACTGCCGGGCATCGGGGGCAGGAGGTGAGGGGGCTGCCTCACCTTGGCTGTCATGGCAGCTCAGTGCTCCCTCCTATGCCTGATCTCTGGGCTACAGAATCAGTTCCTGCCCATAGCTGGTCTGGCCTACCTGCAGCCCTGTGCCCAGCACCCCACTGTGGGTGGAGAAATTTGAGGGGGTATATGCCCCCACCTCGCTGCATCACCTGTGCCCCCCTGCTGCATTGCCTATGCCCCCCACAACACATTTGTGCTGTGCCTTACCTTCCTGCCACCCACCCCCATAGACTTACTTGGAGGGAGTTGCGGGAGCTGCTCTTCTCTACTGCCTGGCTGCCACACGTATGTATGCAAGCACCCATGTGCATACCCTCTGTGTCCCGCTCCTCCTAGCCCCAAGTAGCACCTTGTAAACTGGAACTCTGCCACCCTGCAAGGGGAAACCCATGGTTTCCTGTGTGTTTTCCTCCTTTAAACGAGAAAATCTGCATTTTTCTGCAGCAAACAAAGCCCAGATCTCTGGTCATAAGTCAATTTTTGCTAGGCCGACCACCAGTGGAAGTGGATTAACCATGCTAGTTAGTTCTCAGCCTACTTCTAGGCTTCTGACCTATAAAGTTCATGAAGTGTGTGCCCATTCCCTTTATTTGAATTGTATGACTGAAGCAAAATGCAATTATCTTCCTCCCTGCAGTGGTGGGTGGTGCTTATACTACTTGTCTTGTGCAGCATTTCATACGATCCAGGTTAGAATAGTATCTTTTCACACTTTTTCCGCTTACTGCAGCCCAAGAGAAATACCTGGGCACTTCAGCGAAGTGTCAACAAACCTGATGGGGAATAGGGATATTACAAGCTTTTTACTAGGTATTAATTAAAAAGAAATACTACTTTCTGTTTTACCTGGCCATAATGCAGTGCAGTGCAGTACACATCAAAAAGCAGCAGATGGGACTAGAGTGAATTTTAAAACCTTAAGTGATATGTTGTTCAACTGACAGCTTATACAGTACATATTTCAAGGAAAGATGTACATCTCTGAAAGTAAAATACCATTAAAGAAATGTATAGCTTTTCTTGATCTACATCACTGTAATTCTTCATACTGTGATACTAGGAAATGTGCAAAAAGTACCAAGTCAGCTATCTGTCTTCCGTGTGTCTGATGGCTTACACCTTAGATCAGGGGTGGGCAATTATTTAGGCTGGAGGGCCATGTAAGAAGTTTTAGTGAGTTGTTGTGGGCTGGGGATGGAGGGTGGTGATCGGGCAAGGGGTGGGAGGAGCAATTGATCCTATCTGGCCATAGCCCTTCACCCTCTGCCAGGGACACTGGACAGAGTGGGCAGGCAGGGTCTCTGTAAAGGCCAGCCAGGACCCCTGCCAGCAGGGCACCTCAGACAGGTAGGGAATGGTGTCTGCAAGTGGGACAGGCAGGTGAGGCCAGGATCATGGGGCAGTGACAATGCAGTGTCAGGGCTGGGGCCTGGGCCTAGGGCAGAGCTACAATCTACTCCCTATACACCCCTATGACATGTCCTGTTTCTGCAGGCAGGGACATGCACGTAGCAGATCATGCCTCTGTCCTGGGCCCTGTGGTCCTGGCCTCAGCACCACCTGCCAGTCCTCCTCCCGGACACCACTCCCTTCCCTCCTGTGGCCCCATCCCATCTGCCCAGCCAAGTGTGCCCTGCCTGCGGAGGTCCTGGGCTTCTCCATGGAGCTTGATCTGCCCTGCACCCCCTATGGTGGGTGCAGGACAGATGGACCAGGGTACCTGGGCAGTAGGGCCAAGCTGGTGGTGGTGGCAACACTGGTGGCAGCAGCAGCCAGAAGGAGCTGCTTCTGCAGGGACTACCAGAAAGCTGAGTCCAACCCCTGTGCCACCCCTGCTCTGTCACTGCACATTGGGGTGGCAGGACCAGCAAAATGCTTTATGGCCAGAGCTGCCCCCTGTGCCTGGACTGGGCAGGACCAAAGGGACCTGCTGTGGGCTGGATAGACTCCCTTGGTAAACCGTATTTTGTCCACCCGTCTTAGACGTGTAAGTCCTTAGATACAAGCTTAATCTGGGTTTTTTACTGGATAAAAGCTAGGTTTTACATAATGATTTGTCATTTAACACCTTGTTTCCAAATAATTTAGGAAAAAATAAATGTTTTGTTTTATAAATAATTGTAATATTATAAAAGCTTTAATCTGTCTGTCTGTCCATAACACTTTATTCACGCTCTGATTGGCTGCGCTGGCCTCGCCTCCCTGCCCTGCTCCTTGGAGACAACAGCAATGGAGCAGACAGAAGAGGTGGGGTGAGGCCAGCAGTGCCAACACTGGTGGCTTCAACCACCCCCCCACACACCCTCCTCCTGCTCTGCTCACTGTAGGTGGCTACAGTGAGCAAAAGGGGCAGGGGCAAGGACATGGGAGCTGGCCTCACTTCCTCCCCTTGCTCCTTGGAGATGATAGCGTGGGAGGGGGAGCGGGGTCAAGATGCTGCGTGGGGGTGAGACCACCAGCACTGGCTTTGACAGGCCCCTCCCCCTCCCGTTGTCGCCTACTGCAGGGCCAACCCAGAGGCAGTGCGGGGAGAAGCGGGCCTGATTCAGAGTGGAGGGGAAGGAGCAGACGCATCACACCGGTGGGGAAAGCGGGGAGTGGGCCCGACACAGCGGGGCAGGGGAGCAGCTGACCCTGCCTGATGCAGCCTGACACAGCAGTGGCTGGGGGAAGGGAGGAGCAGGCTTCCTCCCCAACCTCTGTCCCCTGGGTCAGCCCTAAACCCACTCCTCCCAACCCCCTACTACCGCCAGGTCGGCCAGGCCTGCTGCTCCACTCCCCACCCAGCTTCTCCCCCGCATCAGGCCTGGACCCACTCCTCCCATCCCCACACTGCTGCGCCGGGAATGGGGGGAACAGGCCTGGCAGCAGGAGGGAAGGGGGGAGCAGGCCTGGATGTGAGGGGGAGGGGGCCACAGGGCTTCATCCCTGCCCTCTCTCCCCATCATTCTTGTGGTCAATTGGCTAGTAATAAATAATGGCATACTGTTTTGTGAAATCTGTATAAGTCATCACTGAATTCTATCCATGAAATAGAATTGGACTACATAGCATTCTTTTATTAATGGATAGATTTTTAAAGCCATTGTAATCTAATATTATCTGCAAAACACAGGTTATAAACTAGTAACTTCTGTATTAACTCATACAAAAGTTATGGGCTTGTCTTCTTTTAGAAATAACATCTTTTTTTTTTTTCATTTAAAGATTTGTAATCATTCTAAGTACATTATTCCAATAGCTAAATAGCCTCACTTAACTCTGCACATTACTACATGTTCCTGCAGATCTCTTCCTGTTTTATCCATTATTTTTATTAATTCCTTTTAGGATGGATTTATTTTTTTCAACTTCTTTCACAAAATATAATAATGCTTAACTTAAAATACTTGAGTTTGGGATGGCCAGGTAGATAAGCCAAATTAAAAGGAATAATTATCTTGCTAGTATTTGTGGGGCTAGTTTTTGTATGTAGGGGAGCAAGAGTATTGCTCAGTCATCAAAAGATTCATAGGTTTCACAAAAAGAAGTGTTCCAAAAGCACATGTAAGTTGAGGCTACATAGTGCTGAAGGTTGTTGTCTCAAAAAACCCTGCATCTGTTCTAAAAGTTGAAAAGCTTATAGTGAATGAAGACTTTGGGAAGATAACTTACCATCTTACTAGTAAGGAAGTAGAAAGCTGCTGGAGAACTGAGGTCGGATTCCTAATACGCAAGCTCCAGGGCTGCTAGTAAAAGTCTTGAAATGTAGGAGAGCTGGCTAATTTTGGGGCTACTAACACCACAGCAGTGACAGCATGGCATGGTTAAGGAGCATTGTTTGCATTGCTGGGAAAAATGAGTGATGCTCTGGATAACTACATAGCCTTTTTTTCAGTCCTGAGGCTACACACTTCAGCAGAATACACATTGCACATAATGTTTCTGTACCACTCTATCTTTAAAGCACCTTTTCAATAGATGGCAGGTGTAACTGGGGGCAATAAGTACTTCATGAAGCCTTGACAATGATGGGATATAGAGGGTGTGAAACTGATTAGTCCCTGTTGTTTTCAAGGCTTCTTGTAGCTGCCCTTTAAGAGCTGCCTCCCCTTTGCTTTTTCCGGCTCAATTAAACAGAATACAATTAATTACAAAGCAGACTAATACTATTACATTTACTGGAGTAAAATTAATTTCCAAGTAGACAATTGGGCTGAAAGATGTCATGCACTTAAGTGATTTATGCATTTAACTAATACATAGAAAATGAATGTTTGTTACAGGATAAGTAATGGATAACAAATTAGAACTGGCATTGTGTTACGCAGTCAAATTATGCACTCATCCAGTATGCATATAAATGGACTACATTGCAGTCTTGTCCAGGGAAAGGAATTGGGCAAACAAACCCTGTGATGTGGAAGAGAGCTTGTTTCATTCTTACCAGCTAGTTGCAATGGGAGTGTTCACAGGCAGAACAAGGGAAGATTTAGTAGCCAATATCATAAAGCAGTGCAAATGTAGGCATACATTGCAATACTAGCCCAGCCCCATAAACAACCTGTTCTCTTGAAAAAAGGCCTGAGAAGGGTGAATTTCAGTTTTTAAGGGAGTCATACCAAAAGAGATCCTAAAAGATAAGAAATGTAACTAATTTGAAAACCTCTGTATGAAGTTTTAATATGTGATTTGTTGATGGCATTAAATCACGTTGGAATTCACCATATAATTTAGTGTCTAGTAATGCATTGTGGATTGAACTTTGGCCTACGGACTTCTAAATTGGGTCCTGTTAGTATAGTATGCAAGGGTCAGAGTTTATTTGATTTAGATACAGCACTCTTAGACTAAGTGATTCTAAGCAGATGTTTTTTTCTTATAGATAAGAGAAAGGGGGAATCAGCAACAGTTGTTTCAGGGCAGGCCCACATTCACCTTCATTGTAGTTCCATATACTCTGCATAAAATATACTAACATATTCTTTCAACTTTGATCAATACGTGTATATCTTGGACTAGAAAAAGTTCTTCATATAACCAGGAAGGTATAAGTTGATGAAAATCATCAGTCTTGTGGATCCAAGTTGCATTTTTGTAATGTACAAGTGTTTTAAGTAGTTACAAGAAATGTGTAACAACTTACAGTAGCAGAACATTGATATTGCCGATTGTCACTGCAATATCCTGATATTCATATTATAATATTTGAGTATCTATTTTGGCACTTACATCCCATAAGAATTGTGTTGTAGGAGGAGAGACTGGGCTGAAAGTCTGTTTTTATGGCTTGTTTTGTTTTTCTCCTTGAAGGAGCTGGTGTTGTGTAACAGCCAGTCTAGATCAGCTTCTTCTAAGACTCCTGTTCCATTACAATGGAAGTATTAAGAGAAGCAGATTGGTGCTAATCAGACAAGGAGACATGAACGGCATTTAAACAGATTCTGTATATTTGGACTTCAGAAGAGGTAAATTTATTTTTTCCCCCACTTATAGGTTCACCCTATTAAGATTCACATCTGCTGTTAGGGCTGAGTAGGAGCCTATACAGAAAGTACTCTTAGGGCTAATTCCATACCCCCTTGTGAAGAACTAGGTTCAGATGTAGGACCAGAATCCTGGCCCAGTTTCTTCTTGTCTCCATTAACTGAGGGTCAGAACCTTGACTTCTTATCTTCATTGGTTGGTCTTAGCCTATTTATAACACATTTCAAAATCCATGTCAGTTTCTGTGGTCAGTCTTACCTCTGCCCCATCTGGAGTTGTCTTGTAGACCACAATTCTGTCTTTTTTCAGGATGTTTTTTGTTGCCATCCAGTATCTTTTTTCCCTTCCTAAAAATGAATGTGCCATTTGGCTTTCCAAGATGTCACTTAGCAGTCAGCATTCTTAATATCTATGGTTACTGAGTGAAAAATCACTCTTCCCTTTCATTACTACTTTGGTGGCATCTTGTAACAGAAGTTGTAGTCCTGTAAATTGTTAACATGGATTCCCACAGGGAAACTGAGACTGGCATCCTTTTTATGCCCTTATAGCCAAACATTTAGCTTAAAATGCCACTGCTTCCTGGAAGGTTAAAGTGACATTTGGGGAAAAACAAGCCAGACTTAAGAATTTTACCAATATACTTTACCAATAGTAGCAGGCAAACATTTTGTTCTGTAGGCTTTTTGCCAAACCAAGAAGCTGCCTTGAGAAATTATTTAAGTGCCAAATAGTTCCTTTTATTTTCCATAACCTCAGCTAATTTTGGCTGTCATTCAAAAAGGTAATTTTAGCCCATGAAGAAGCCTTTTGAAATTAGTGAGATTTTTTTCAGACTGAAAATATGCTTGCTTACTTTGCTGAATTAAGGTTCAACTCCACATAACCTCACTTTTCTAAATAATGTATTTATTGAGATGCTATTGTCCACCGAATAGCATTGCAGGAACATATTACATTTCTGGAGTTGCAGGTGTAAGATCCAGGAGTGCTGATGGTGCTGTTGCGGGGTCTAGTTATTGTGGGAGTGGTGGAGATGTGTTGGCAGGTTTTACATTTCTTGTCATGGCATAGTCAGGATCCATTTGGTGTGCTTTGGCCATAGGAAGTTTGCTTCTGGTGATGAGATTGGCACGGTTCGGTGGTTGTTTAAAGGTTAGGATGGGTGGTTCTGGGAAAATCTCTTTTAAAATTATGTCGCTTTCTAGTATGGGTTCTAATTGTTTGAGGAGTTTCCGTATAGGTTTCAGGGAGTGATGGTACGTCGTAACTAATGGTGTGCAGTTTATGGGGATTTTCTTTTTGCGCTGCAACAATTCATGTGGTATCCATATGGCTTTTTCAAAAGTGTGATTTATCTCTCTGGAAAAGTGTCCTTGCTGAGTGAAAGCCCTTTTGAGATTTGTGAGGTGACTATCACAGGTGTTCTCGGTGCAAATTCAGTGGTGTCAGAGGACTTGGCTGTATATTACAGTTTCTTGGTGTGTTGGGGTGATTGCTGGTTCTGTGCAGATATGTATGTTGGTCCAAGGGTTTCTTGTATATGTTAGTTTGTATTTTACCATTCTGGATATTGATCATACTGTTTAAAAAGAAAATGGTGCTGGAGTATTCAAGAGTCTGATAGGGGGGTGACAGTTATGGATTTCCATCACCAATTCAATCAGAGATTCAGGTTTTTGGTCCAAATGATGAAGTTGACATCTATATAGCTTAAGTATAGCATGGGTTTGATGATGCAGTTCTTGAGGAATTCTTCCAGGTGGCCCATAAAATGGTTGGCATGTTGTAGGGCCATTTTGGTGCCCGTACCTGTGCCCATGGTCTGGAGGAAGTCCTGGTTATTGAAAGTGAAGTTGTTGTGTGTGAAAATGAAGCATATAAGTGTAGTAATATCTTTAGGTCTATACTCTGAGTTGTGATCTTGCTCTTGTAGATATGTGAGGCAGGCTTGGATACCATGCTGGTGCAGGATGTTGGTATATAAGCTGGTAACATCCATGGTGGCTAGGAATATGTTGCTGGGAAAGTGGTTTATGATTTTAAGTTTTCGTAGAAAATGTGTCTTGGATAAAACTCAGTCTTTGGGTCACAAGAAGTTTTAGGATGGATTCGATGAAACTTGATATTTCTTCAGTTAGAGTTCCATGGTTGGATATTCTAGGTCTACCAGGTTTCTCTTGTTTGTGGATTTTAGGTAGCATGTAAAAAGTCTCTAAGTTGAGTAATGGGGAGATCAAGTTCTCTAGTTTTTCTTGTAGTTCAAATGGGAATTATTTGTTGGTAGTTTTGAATTTTAAGGTGAAAAGCAGAGTTGGATCTTTGGTTTTTCATAGTAGGTGGTATCAGAGTTGTCTGTTGATTTCTTTTATATAGTCCTCGTGGTTAAGGATAAGTAAAGCTCCTCTTTTGTCTGCTGGTTTTATTACTATTTGGTGGTTGGATCTTAGAGATTCTATGGCACTTCTTTCTGAGAGAGATTGTTATGGTGGTGTTTATTGATTATTCCATTGTTCATTCTTTCCCTGAAGAAGTCAATATAGCAGCCAAGGTTTGAATTCATCCACTGTGAGGTGTCCAATCTGATTTTTGGGGGGCTGGGGAGGGTTGATTGTTTCCTCAGTGTTATCAAAGGATAAAGTGTTGTTGGAAGTAGATTCATTTTGGTGGTGGAAATATTCCTTGAGATGGAGATGCCAGAAAAATTGTTCTAGTTCTCCACATCATAGTATATTATTAGGGTATGTTTTCTGGATGGAAATTAAGGCCTTTAGGGAGGACAGACTTTTCACCTTTTGGTAAGTGTATGCATGAAGAGAGTGATAATATTTGAGGACTGATTGGTTTTTTTTCAGTTTTATCAAGTATGAGGTTGGAATGCTGTAATATTGGTGTTGTTTCTCTTCTGTTTTTTTGTGGCTGGGAAGGTTGTTCTGGTAATAATTGGTTCCATTTCTTCTTTTTGTGTTGCATGAATGTATTTAAAAAAAAAAAAAACCTTTGGCAGTTTCTTTGTATACATTGTATAATGTTTGGGAAAATATCTAGATTCATCTCTTAAGTTGTTTCAGCATGTGTTGATTTCCTTCTTGGGTTGATCTCTTTTGGAGTAGGTCATGTGAATGAGATGATTTCTAAGTTTTTTCTGAAGTTCTCCTGCATAGTTGTGAAGCACTTTTGGAGTTGTGTGTAGTAATCGGGGGATTATAGATGTTTAATCTTCTCTGAATGATCTTGTGTTTCTTTTATAGGCTTACAAAATATATGGCACTTGAATTTGGCTTCTTTCTTCTTCGTGTTGTGAAGTTTCCATTTCAAATGACAAAATTAGGTATCTTACATGTTTTGAGGGTATTGGTTATATCCTTGTTTGTCTAAGGATACAGGCAGACAAGGTCCTTTGGGTAAACGTGATGTTTTCTGTTAGATCAACTAAATAGTTGAAAAAATTGTTCCTTGCAAGCTTTTGCACAAATGCACAAACCCTTCGTCACGCTAGGGAGAGTCTGCTGATGTTGGCTTCTGTTCCATTCAGGAGAACACAATATGCAAAATGCAGCTCTGTGAAAATGCAAATGTATGGCAGTGAGGATCAGAGACCATGGGAGGCAATTTGTTAATTTGATACACTCCTATAAGTAGTTAGGTTGGAAAAGGTAACAAACAGATCACATGCATTTGATTTTTTTTCTTCATTATAAGCAGTTTGATCTTTTTTCCCTAATAAAAAATGCATTTAATGTCACCTCTGAAAGTGATTCCTTACCTTTTGTAGCAATGTATTTGGTAGATATGTATGGTCTGGTAGCTTAAAAGATATTCCAGGTATTTAAGTTAAGCTTGCACATTCAGCTTGCTCATACTGTGATTTTACTGACTCACTCTTTCTTGTTTTTGCACCATTCTTTTTTTTTTGTTTTGTTTTGTTTGTTTGTTTGTTTGTTTGTTTTTACAGTCTTTCCAGAATTAATGCACTTGGTCTACTTAATTCTTGCCTTGCCTCTAAATGAGACATGACAAGTATTAGGTAGAGCAGAACTGCTTTACATGCAATCTCCTTTTACGTAGTCAATATCTTCTTGCATATCTCATTACATTTTATGAGCTACTTTTTGTTTTTAAATTTAAACAAGTGTTCTAATTCGTCCTATTTCTTTCCTGGTTGTGATTCCAGAGAACCCTGTTGTTAGTGTTTTCCAGCTTCCTCTCATCCACTGATGTGACTGATAATCTCTCTTCCACATTCCAAATTTCTACTGGGAAAGTAGGTAGCATTAAATCCCGAATTCCTGCAAGCTTGCCCGTTAGCTGGAGTTACTATAAAACTGACCTATCCCTCACATCTCATTTTCCTGTAATACTGTTACCTGAAAGAGTTTCAACTATAGTGCTGGAATCAAGATGCAGGTGTATTATCCATAAAGTTACCGGGGTGGAGGGGAAGATTTAGATTGGCTTCTCGGGTAGGTGTTTTGTAGCTCTTTTTTGCTTCATTTTTATACTTGAACATTAAGACAGAGGTAGCACTCAACCTTCCTGAAATGCAACTTTCAGAGAAGGAATTCTTCGCTGGAGGGTGTTTACTGATCAGAATTCATCCATTTGCTGCTGTTGGTTTTGAAGCTCTGGAAGGCTATGCATGCACATTTTAGTCCACTGTTATGTAAGATCAGACAATATCCAATGTCTTAAAATGTGCAAACTATATCTACAACAGATAAGTCTTAACTAAAATTTTTCTTCAGTCATTTGACCTTAGTTACCCAATGTTTGAAGTAAAATAATGTGTACAGCCTCCTTACATTTATAGTAAAAAATATAATATATTATGTAATATTTGTGAGAAGACAATGACCTAATGAAACCTGAGCTTTGAAGCATACGTGCAGCACAGTAGAAGACAGATTTTTCTTTGCTTTAGATTGAAATAACACATTCAGTGTCTGTCTCTCATGAGATTCCTCATGGCAGGGATCTTCAGTTTCTCTACTTATTAACTGAAGGACAAGGACATAAAGCAACACCAGAAAATACAACCTAACATATTTTCATTTAATATGTAAACAACAAAGAATCCAGTATAACTTATTGTTCTGTTGATTTGTCTCAGAATATTTTACAGCTAAAATGTTCCCACAAAAATCTTTGCTCTTCTCCCTGGCCAGAGTTAAAGTTAAAATAGAACCTATCTGCTGAAATAATTATCCCTCCCTGGTCTCTGCGGTACTTAAAATATTTTGAAATGGCCTTCAATACTCTGAAAATAAAGATCATCCAGAGGTCATGCTGGACTTTGTTTATCGGGATTGTAGTTTTGTCTTTTAAAAATTTGACGGCAATTTAAGCCAAATCCCACTATGGTCAACAGGACCAAGATTTGATCAATAATAGCCAGATAGCCATGTTACAACCAGAGGGCAGAGTGCTTTGTGACCATAATAAATAAGAGAGAATCCTTTAAAAAAAATTCTCATTAAAAATATATTTGCGATTTACCTCTTTTATTTTTAGTCGTGATATTTTTACAGTATTAAGGGATCCAATATTGTTAACCTTTCTACAAACTAGGATTGAATACTCCTACAAATTAGGAAATGTTTTGGTAATGTTGTTTACTAGCTTGTTTTCATTCTATATGTGTCTATACATTAATAAGATATAATTGCTGTTAGTTTTACTTTGTAAACGTGCTCGGTTTTGATTCATAAATAAGAAAGAATGACAGGCTGAACTATGAGTACAGTTTTACAAAACAAGCTAACTTTCTTTCCAAATTCTTGGTATTCTGAGTTTTATTTTCCTCTGTCTAAGCAATGCCCAAGCAGCACACACACTGTGCTGATATCCCATCATTCTTTCCATTGTTTACAAACCTGACTCCACATTACAATATCAGTTTCGGCCCATAGCACTGACTCTTAAGAGCCCTACCTATGTTGCAGACTGAATTAATCTCAACTCCATTTTGATGTCACAGATATATAAAGAGTGAAAATATTGTGTTAATAGACATTCAGTTACTAGAAAGCTTTCTACAGATTCACGGATGAATTAAAAATAGAAAGCCTACTCTCTACTGTGAGCTGCTAAGTTACTCCTAAAATTATTAAACCTTGGTCAGAATATTAACATATATCAAGCTTCAGCTGAAAAACAATTATGAGCATATCCTGGGCATCCGTATAAAAAGAAAAATATAGCTATCATGGTAACAGAAACAGGAGTTATATAACCTACCATCTATTTAAACAAAGTTTCTGAATTATTGTGTGTGGCTTTTGCAGTGTTGCATTATATTTGGAATGTATCCTGGAATAACTTTCTGCCTACAAAGAGTTTAGCAACTTGTATAAGATGGGTTTTGTTCGGCTCCTAGTTGGGAGGCAAGCAACCGATTCCCTACCTTCCTCCACCAAAAAAACCCATGAAAACAGTGATTAACTACTACTTGTTAGTAACACTATCAGGATAGGGAATGATGGGCATGAGAGTGAAGAGTTGGCATTTCCCTAAAGCTGGTTCTCTCAGGCCACGATTGGACACAGTTCACCCTACTCTAGATGCAGCTTTAGCATAGATGAGGCTTTATAATTCAGTTGTGCAGGGTTTTGTTTTTCAGTCTCTCTCTCTTGTATGTGATCTCATCCAGTCTGGCAGATATAGCACCCAGTGCCATCGTGTCTACTGTCCTAATGACTTTCGGTTCTGAGGGCCTGAGGACTTAAAAAAATCTCAGTTTAAGCTAGCATCATAGGGTACTATGGGAGAACTTTTGCCTAATGCTGCTGAACTAAAACCTGTCATAAGCACTGACCTCACACATTTCACGGTTTTTAAATGTACAAGCTTCTGATTTCTCCAGCCTCCTCCATTTTTTATTCTTTTACAATAAAAATAACTCCCTTTAAAAGTGTTATTCTTTCCCTTCTCTTCCCTCACGCATTTATTGTTTTCTTCAATTTGGCATTGTGCCTAATAATAAACTGCTGAAAGCACATTGAGGCCCCCTCCTCCCTTCCCCCATCTCCCAAAAAATCCTGATAAACAAGGCTCCTTGACTTCCTCTTTTGTCATCACATGCATAATTAAAGCCAAGGGAATGACTCTCTAAATAGTTCGTTGTAATTTGTTTCCTGTACATACACATTTGTGTACCCCTTCCCTTAATGAGTTGTAAGCAAGGAAGTTTCGGTAAGGAAAGTGTTGAAATATACCAAGGAAATAGTCCTTTGCCTTGTGGAACAAGCACGTTCCTCGGTTACAGCAATCCAGATTTGTCTGCTGCATCCATGAAAGCTGTTCATTCAGTGAAGGTCAAAGGTTCTGTTGTTGGTACACCAGCTGATCATCTCTAAGCCGGTCAGGCTGTATCACTGAGCATAATAAAGTGCCGTGCATTGCTGATATGCGTCACAGGACCCTGGGGGTTTTGCACAAGGATTAGTCAGGCTGTATTTGGAAACGCCCTCAACTGCACCTTGTGCTGCTATATTAGTGTTTCCCAAGCAAGAAGAATTTTCTTTCGCTCTGGCAGCTGCTCCTGAAAAGCCCTCTGGTAAGTGTGTGCTGTTCATGTCAGTAAGACTGGTGCTGTTTTCTGCCTGCATTTCTAAGCCAGAGTTATAAAGCCCTGTTATTTATGCCTGCTTGTTCTGACAAATGAGTATACTGTCTGTTATATAAATGTCTGAGTGTAGATTTCAAACCAGTACAGAGTTCTTAAAAAAAAAAAAAAAAAAAAAAAAAAAATAGGTTGATGGAGTTATGGAATAGATTAATTTTTTTTTAAGTAGATAAAAATGAAAAATGTGCATCAGTACTGCTTAAAATATGAGTAACTTCAACTGGATCTAAAAAGTTGTTGTCTGGGTACATGCTTTTATTTATATACAACAAAAATGCTAAAGAGCAGAGAATGTAGCAGACCATTTCTTAAAGAGGTTTGCTTGGTTTTTGTTGGCAGCCTGTATGCAAGCCCTGCGTCTCTGGACTCTGTTTGCCACCTGTGCTGTTGCGGTAGAACAAAATCAAGGACAGAAGAATCAAGAGTGCCCTAAGCTCAACGCACAGGTACTCTCTTCTAAAAAAGCACAAGAGAAAGCACTGTCAGTCTATGTCCAACAATAATCTCACCAAACTTTGACACATGCTCTTAAGATTTCCAAAAATAGTTGGAATTCAGCACAGTTGTGAGCATAGTAAATATTTTGACTGAGACCTTGAAATAGGGAAATCATTACATACTTGTACTATTTAATGAAATTCAGATTTTGGCATGATCTATAAATCTTTCCTATTCTTTTAAGAAATGCCAGCTATTATGTTTAGGTCTTAAACTCTCCTCTCCTACTTTTTGTGTCACCACTTTTAAAATTCTGGAATTGCAAAATATGCCAAAAACAAATATGTGCCTAATCAATTGTTTGTTATGGGAATATGAAATAATACATAACAGTGTTTTCCCCCTTTGGATCCATGGTCTAAGATGAGGACTTAGTAACACTACCTCACAAATTTTTGCCATGATATGCGTGGTATTTACATTTGAAACTTATGGTTTCCAGGGTAGCTCCCATTTTACAAAGTCAAAGATCTGCTCTGAGCACAGTCAGCGCATCACTAGCAAGATTAAGGATGCCATTTTCTGTAGTCAGTGGAACATAAGGAAGTCATGTGGCAAGTATTGTATTGCATCACATCTTTGACATCCCAAGCAAGAAGGACTGGGTACCCATTTGATACCAGATTTAACTGGGAAGTGGCCAGTCTCAGGCTCTAACTCATAACCTTAGATTCATAGCAAAACACCTGAATTACTCAATTCTGACAAATGCACTTAAATATGGGTTGTTACAGCTAATGCCAAAATGGAGATTAATGCTTTGTTTAAAAAAACAAGCAAACAAACAATCCATATTTCAGGCTTTCAGATACAGCACTTTTTCCCTAGGTTTATTCCTAGAAAATAATATTCCTGCAACCATGTCAAAATGAAAAGAGGGTTTAAAAGAGAGAAGGAAGAAAAGTAATGACATAACCTTTTCGTTTCTGTTTTCATGAAACATTTTCCCTATGCTATGAGTTTTTGCAAGATATCAGATTACAATCCTAACACTGATACCTTGTCCTGTCTTTGTTACTTTCTTGTAACTGAGAATGTGACAGTTTGAGACTTTGGGCCCAGGGCACTTTAAAATTCCCTGGCTGTCTTATTATTGAATAATATTAAAAGCACTCTGGTGAAAAGCCCAAAATAGTCCTTGCTAAGCATTTTAACTGGTTAATGTTGTCATGGCCTTATAACAGTTCACAAAAAAAAATCATTTATTACAGTTGTTTTATGCATTTTACTTGCAGCTTCTTTGTACAGAAATAACATTAAGAATTTAGAACAGATTTTTGCACATTTCTTTTCAATTTGAAGTTGCTGTTAATGGAGTTGAAGCCTAGAAGATTGCTTAGTTTAGTTGAGATTTAAATTTCCTTACCCAAGTCTGAAAACAAGTGGTGATGACCATTAAAAATTATGACATCAGTATTCATATACATTAAAATATCATTCTTACCTGCCATGACTTATTATTGTCCAAGATCTTGTAGTTTTTGGCTGTCCACATGGCTTCCTTAGGTTGTGTGCTTTGTGTATTTACAAAGTGAGAGCATACTAGATTGCATCCCCCAATGAATATACAATACCTCATTTTTAAGGTGACAGACACAGCAGAGACACTTAATGAAACTGTTACAAAGAGTCTGTCTTATGTCTGATCATAGTCATGCAGGGTCATCTTTTCCCTAGCAGCTCTTCTTTATGAGCAGCATACATAACAGATTAGACTTGGCAAAACAAGCAAGACTTTATATATACCAAGCAGTGTCGGTTTACAAGGCTTCCATTTAAAAATACACCACCTTCCCCCCTTGCCTTGTTCAAGGTCTCACCAAAAATAGAGATGTTTATACTGCTGATTAGGAATCTTATGATATATGGCCTCTTAATTATGATTAGTCTTGTTTTGAATATGTACCCCATGCATAAAGTCACTATTATATGTCTACATGATTAAGAGAAACTCAGTTCAAATTTTAATCCTTTGCATCCCACTCTACTTTATGGTTAATAGAAGGGTTAAAAGAGACGCTTTCAACCTGAAGTTTTTCATGGTTAGTTATCTGTCAAACAAGATTTGTTAGAATTAACCTCGGATGAACCTGAGAAGCTGTTTTTGAGTTGCAGGACCTAACAATTATTAAAATCAAGTGGGTACTTTTGACCAGTATGTCTGTTTCACACTGTAAATAAATGAGCATAAGAGAAAAATATCAGATTTAAGATGTTACATAATTACCCAGATAAAATACCCAGGTTTCTTAAAAGAAAATTGCTGCTGTTTTTTGTTCCTTTCGGGGCACAGAATCAGGATATGGCTGACTTGCTGAAATGGTTTTAGAACATTTTAGAGGGCTTACTTAAAATTACCAAAGCAAATATGAATTGGTGTAGGCAAAAACCAAGGTTATGGTTTAGGAATGACTGATCTGGTATTTAATCATTAGATAGCTTCTAAATCTAAGTTACTGCTTAGAAAAAAAATACTGCATTTATGAGCAAAATCCAATATATCAGAGGAACCTTTTTAAATAATTGGACCCTAATGATTATTTTTACCTTGACAGGTGGTCCTGGGCATGGTTAGCTACCTGGGAATAAAGCTGTTTAACAAATTAAAATCTTAACACTACCTCCCTTGTTACAACAGTGGTCAGAGAAGACCTAGCTAGCCCAACTTCAGGTGTGTGCATTGCCACACCCATATGCACCACTTGTGCCCTTCATAGAATAGCAGCCAAAATGGTTAGCAGACAGTGTTTAGAAACCCAAATTTTAACTCACCTGCTAGCATTTTTAAGAGGCATTTAATGCAATAAAGCAGCTACCACTACAAAGCAATATTTTGATTTGTAGCTGTTCAAGTAGATTATAGTTTGCATCCTTTTATATTTCTTTTTAGCCTACTCTTGATCTTAACAGCTATGAGGAGATCGAGATTTTTAATGTAGTGTTTTGTTTTGGTTTGGTTTGCGGGGGGGGTTAATGATCAGCTTGACTGTTCAATCTCTACCTCCCTATTCCATTTCATCAGGGTAACAAAGTTACTAATACAAAAGTGCTGATGAAAAAAATCACACAACAGATGGATACCAGGAGCACAAAGTAAAAATAAATATTGATGAGAAAAGAGTAGGAGTAACCTATTGCATAAAGGAAATGTTAAAACAGAAACAAAATTGCCTTCTCTTATTTGTTTGAAATTTAAAGAAATGTTATTTAACTCACATGCACAGATGCAAAAGTCATTTTTCAAAGTACTTCAAGCAGTCATCTGTATTCTTGGAACTTTCCACCACATGTTCTTTGGAGTTAATGTCCCCTTCTGTGGTTCTTCAGGACTGATGGATTTCTAAATCTGCGTGTGTCAGTTAGAGTTCATACATCAAAGCGTAGACTCAGCTATATAAGAACATAGGATTGGAAAGCCTCCCCCACCCCCCACATATCATCAGGTTCAGTCCCCTGCTATTGTAGGCAACTGTTATACTGTTCCAATTACAAGCAGACCCTGCATATTAGCCTAGTCAACATTTTCAGGTTAGTGTTTTTAGGAAAAACAGCTTTTACTGCATCTCAGACAAACCCTACAGATAAAGTCCTTGGAACTGCCATAGAAAATCTTACTAAAGAGTCTAATAACCAAGGAAAGAATCTGAAGTGCTAAAACAAAAAAATGCACTGAAAAAAATCATTTTGTATTTTGCATGCACAAAAATACTGCAAGTGTCAGAGTCAAGATTGGGGGTCTGATTATAGGTAGACCCTGTGGACAGATAGAATTCAGTTTCTAGGTTTTTTTCTGGAGGGGAATAAAGGGTTGACTTATAACCAAAACAGTATATCAATATGGGGCTGTCCAACTTCTGGACAGCAGTGGACCACAAACCTTGAGGGCTGCAAACCCAGGGGCCACACAGGACAGGTTATAGACCCAAGGACCACATGACACAGGCAGACATTTTCTGTTCCCTCCCCTCCAGGTCCTCACCACCAAGTGGGAGAGAGGCTTAGCTCCCACCCCTCTCCCTCACTGGTCGGGTACAGACATTATACTTTTACCTGTATAAGTGATTGGAAACCAGTCTATACCTGTAACAGAACAGAAGTTTGACAGACACAGGCTGGTTTAAAAATGGCTGAATCCAGTCTAAGATTTGCATCCCCCACCAAACAGCGAATGTATGTTTTGTTCGCTACCCATTTAAACTATGCCACTTACGGAAACCATGTAACTTGGGCTTTTTGAATGTCTGTACCTAGCTTGTGTGTGCAGCCCAGCTTCCCCCCTCCCCCAGCCCCCTTCCCTCCCTCTCTCTCCATATACACATGCACCCAGCACAGGCAGCCGGTCACTCCTCTGCTGCTGTGCCTGCACCCACCATTCACCTGCAGTGCAGGCAGGCAGAACCCTTCTTTACCATGCATGCAACTCAGCCACTCTACCTCCTCGTAGCTGCTAAGACATAAGCAACTGGGGGAGTAGGTGGAGGGCAGCCAGGTGGATGGGGCCCAGTGGGTTGCATGCTAACCTTTGGGGGTAGTATGTGGCCCATGGGAAGATAGTTGAACATCCTTGTGGCAATACAATCCCTTTCACAAATTAATCAAAATCTATTTCCCTCCTCACCTCTGTTCTTATTGGAAGGCTGTTAGGGAACTTTACTCCTCTGAAGGATAGAAACCTTCTAACTTCCAACCTCAGGTATTAGCCAGTTACTATTCACTTTATATGCTGCTTGTGTAACTGACTTTCAGTGCAGTCACATTTTTTTCAGAACCAGAAGGTATCTCTGGGAGAGTCTAGTAATTTCTTCATGCCCGCTATATGTTATCTCAAGACTGTAATTCTTCATGCATGCTTTTGTAGTGCAACCAGATGAATGGGGGTACCTAACTGCCAAGACCTATAAAATTACTTCATGTGTCTGATATTTCCTTTGAGTTCTCTCCTTTCTGTGTTCTTTAAGTCCAGTCCAGGGTTGTCAAACTCATTTGGCCTCACAGGCCAAATGAATGGTTCAGGTTTGGCACTGCAGGTGAGATCAGACCCACAGACCTCACCTGCTCCTATGCCAGATCCAGCACATGCAGCACCTGCTCGGGCCGCTCAGGTGAAATGAGGTGCAGCATCCTGAGTTGGCTGTCACCACAAAAACAAGCTGTAGTGCCAGGTTTTTTTCCTGTGGTGTTGCTGGGGCTTCAGCGGTATGGCTCTTGCCCAGGCACTTGGCTGCCGCCATGGGAGTGCCTCCCATCTCAGCTAGAGTAAGGGCAAAAGTCTGTGCGTCAGACCTGGCTCTGACAGCCCTGAGCTAGTCCTTTTGTATTGCAAGATTTTGGCTTCTAATAACTTTGCCATTCTCCAAGTTTTGTCCGTTTCTTATGTGTCTCCTTAGAGAAGGGAAAGAGAAACTGAACCTTGGATTCTAGACCATTTACCTTCAATTTGAAAATTGTCCATAAGTATTCTTCCTGTCCTGATACAGTCTGAAGGTTTTTTTAACTGGCCTGTGCATCACAGTATATTAAGCTTATAAATTGTGAGTCAACTCTTAGAGCCTTCCTGAACCGTTACAGTTCATTTAGAAAACTTCATGTTGTTCTGACTCTTCTAGTTGGCATCACACTTCTGTGTTTAATTTCAGTTGTTGAGCTCCAAATTCTTCCCATCTTAGATCCACTTATGACGTCAGCTATGAAGACAAGTTCAGTGTTTTAAGTAGAGATGCCAATACCACTGACTTGGATTTTCAGTCGAGTAGATGTAACTGCCTGATTTAGGCATCCAGTCTGCTGAAAGCCATACTGTATTCAAGATTCAGGCTGTACCCATAATTCCTGCAGAAATATTTATTGGATCAGTATTTCATTATCTAAAAAGGGCTGCCATCCCTTCAGAAAGTGGCACTTCCATAAATATGGAGTAGCGAACCTGTCTGCCCTACCTTCATTCTCACGTAACATTGGAAAACCCCAAGTTCTTAGCATCAGTTACCTGAGTTAAAGTGAAGCAAGTCATTTTTCTGCACAGATTAAGCATAACGCTTTTCTTCTGCTCCAAAACTTAGGCATTGGCTTGCTGAAAACATAATGTGCTGAATTGGCAATGCTTTAAAAAAAATGGGAACAACACAGCACTTCAAAGTTTTTCCAGAAGCCAAAAAGAAAATTATTTTAGTCCAAAGTAAAACAGTGCCATGTGATTCAAATGGCACTCCAACATTTTTCTGAGACTGTTAAAGTTAAAATGCATCTCTCCAATCTCTATCTAAATCTATTGCATTTACATAAAGTCAATGCCTTAGTGTTTTAATCCAACCAACTACTGTCTGATCTCTTGCACAGGAAAATGTTAGCATTCCTGCCTTTCTAAATATACGTCTACTTTATTAAATCAAAGCTAAAGAAATTTTCAAAGTGAAAAAACACAAAACAGTCAGGTATCCCTCTTCAATATGCTTGAAGAATTCTATTTGCATGTGAAAGTATCTATTCCAGTTTCATTCATCAACAGTCCACAGAATGCAAAAAACTTCATGAAATGTCTCAGAAAAGACATTTATTATCATTTTCTGTTGTACCATATGCATAAGAGCTCTTGATGCACTTTCACTAGTTCTTGTGGCTGCGTATCTTCAAATGCATTGCATGTATAGCCCTCTTGTGACTTACCTATAGTTGTGTGAAAGGACTATTGTTTATCAGCAGATTAACACACATTTTTGAGGAATTCACTGCATCCTTGTCAGATCCTTAATGGTTCTTCATAGTTCAGTTTTTCATAATTTAACTTTGAGGTTATCTAATACTATGAATGTCGTTCCAGTTAAAAGAGAAAAGGCAGGAGCAGACTTTACAGAATGGTGCTGACCAGTTTTGAAGAAAGTGTGGTTCTTTTCTGAGCAAGGACTGTTGAAACGCCTTTCTACTCAACAGAAATTTAACCATTGTGGTCATAGTACAAGTAGACTTGGATTGCTCCTCAGTCAACATTTTCCTTTACAGTCTGAGGTAACATGATACAGAAGTCACACAAGATGTATTTGGTAGAGAAGGTGTTATGTTTATAGGAAATTCCTTTAGTATAACTTGTTTTTGCTTACCAGTAACTATTCAAAACTTAAATAAGACAACTCCAACTGCCTCCAAAATGTTTTTAGCATTTCATCTTTTGAATTTTCCTCATTGGAGTCTGTCTCTAGCATAAAGAATTGGAAATTTATTTTCTTTACTTAGACTTGACAGGTTCAACTTGTATAAAATTCAAAGCAAATTAAAATAACGTGTTGATAATGTGTACTTTCATTCAAATTCTTGCATGCATAGTAGAGAAATGGTGTGTTCAAATGTTTGAAATCTTGATTTACCTCTGAGGAGGTCTTTATTCAAGCATTGTCGAAAAAAGTTACCTTGTGATGATATTGCAAGTGTCAATTTTAGGTGTGCAGTTTCCTCCAGAATTTTCCCAGCTGTCTTCATCTGCTAATATTGCCCGTATTCAACATGGCTATTTCCATTACTTTCAGCATGACCAAAGGCTTGCTGACTTTAATTAGGATGACTAAATTTCCTACAGCTTTTGCAAGTACATTTCTCTCTACAGACAGTAGTGGTTATCTCATTGTTTCTGATAAAACAGATGTTAGGTTACCTCTGCTTTGAGGAAGCCCAGGAAATGTGGATCCAGAATAAAGACTTGGTAACAAAATCTGGGGGACATGAGGCAAAGGAAGAACAAAAGGATAATATTGGTGGAAATCAGGACAGAGAGGAGGGCATGGAGAAGAAAGAAAAGACCTTTCCCACCACAGGGATGAGAAGCTCCTAGGAGCCATCAGAGATGCCTCCTACCATTTGATTTAGACTCCAGATTTTAGAATGCAAGTGGGGGAATGCATTTTGGCCAAAAGGATCCCCCCCCACCCAATGTCTTCTGACTTGCAAAGTTTGAGAATAAAGGTTAAGTTTCAATCTAACAGTTAATATTCATACATATCAGTCACATTGTGACAGTATATCAGAGGACTAATTATAGGACTGAAATAAGTTGTAATTTTCTTCATGAAGAAAACCGAATTGCACATATGCTTGAAAGGCTCTGAACAACTATTGATAGAGTTGCAGTCAGTGATGTATTAGTGTCAAGAGTAGGAAGGAATGACAGTGTGATGTGAGTGTGGTGACTGCTCACTATATAAGAGTGATTTTGGTGGCCCTATCAGTTTCTTCAGAATCAAAACTCATTTTTTTTAAAACACAATTTTTATAGTGTATTGCTGCAAAGATAATGTAGCAGGCAGAAGTTTGAATAATGATTAATCTGTGACCAGCTGCATCCTATAATCCCTTCACCAACACACTCATGCACAGAAGGGCTGGGATGCAGAGGTTTCACTGCACAATTAAATGGTGCTTAGGAATGTTGCCCAGAAGAGGGAATTCAGTTCTGGCAAGTGAACTATGAATTCACAAACTAAAAAGATAAGTAGCAAGCAATGTCACCTCTTCTGTTACTCCCTTAGTTTGGTGCCAGGACAACTAAGTAGAGCATTTTTGTTTACCACCACAAAGCTGGAATTATTACAGTAATTTGTCTTCCATAAGCACAAATTTATTACCAGCAAGCAGAGACAACCTACAAATGTTCAAAATTTATTCCTTTTCATACTATACACCCAGATAGGGGTGGGGGAGGCAGCCTTACATTGTCTATATTTAGAAATGGTTGTAAGCAAGTTCTTTCTTTTAGCACTTGCGTTGCAATGTGTCTTATTTTAAAGTATGTCAGCTGTAAGATACTGTGCAAACTTAATGTGGATAAACCAGGAGGTAGGCAAAAACATTTTGTTTTTATATCTACATCATTATATATTATAATGGGAAAAAAATTGTATCATTTGAAGCTGGTTTAGTCTGAATATATGTAGGCAGTCCACATACCTGCATCATTGATAGCACATGAAAATAAATATTAGGTGACCTGACTTTGGAGAGTTAAAGTACAATAAAGGTATTGAAGCAAAACTGTCCCTACTCCCACCCCCAACACTCCTAACTTTTAAATTAAACAGGTTCGAAGTTCAGTTACTCAGATCATCCAGTGTTCCTTAACTTCCAAAAATTATTAGCCTGTGTATATAATGCGAAAGTAGCAATGTCTTGCGCACAACTCATACCACTATGAAGATGGTTTCTGAGGTTAGCTTCTCTGTACTGTAGGTCTAAGGGTCAGCTGTGATCTTGGGGTATATGAGCATGTGCATAGCACATGCTTAGCTCTACATACCATCAAGCATCCTACAGAAACCACAGTAATGGACATGCCACCTTCAGCTTGCCTCCTTCCCATTGCACTGCTTTCCAGCTGATGCAGAACAGGAGGAAATTGTGAAGGGTAGGTTACTTGATTTAAGGTAAATTAAGAGAAAAACCATGTTGGAAGCAGTACTGACAAAAACAAAAGCGGATTGTGTATTTCTTTTTCCAGTTCCCCCCAATCTGTACAGTGGACACTGATAAGAAAGTGTCACTTGGCATGCTGCAGTGTTTATATGGAGTATTTCTATTTTAATGTTTAGCAATTAAATCCACTATGTCTCTGTTTTTTTATTAATTCTTATTTCCTTCTCTGTTCTATTATTTATAGATGCCAGAGTTTCAGAAAAAGACTGTCCATATCAAGGACCCTGGGCGAGTAGAGGAAATTATCTGTGGCCTCATCAAAGGTGGAGCTGCCAAACTTCAGGTAAAATGTGAAATACAAAAAGATGTGCAAGTAAGAATAAATACCAATCTTACTTTGTTTGCCTGAGGCCTGAAAATGAAAGGGTGCATAATAGGAGCCAGGTCTGACTAATTCTTTGAAGCTGGGAGATCTGTTAATTATTTCAGTAGACTTCCTGAATTCTTAGCCATGTTCCATTTATGTCATTAATTAATAAGCCATATTAATGCAGTTTATTTCAGGAAATATTTTGACCATAGGTACTAAAAGTCAACTTTTTATGTTGGGATACAGAAAAAGGCCATTCTGCTTGGATAATACTCTCTAATAACTTTCAGTAAGCTTTTTAAGAAGCATATTCTAAGCGGATGTACTGTCCTGCAAATTATCACTGAGAATCCTATTAATTTCATTATCATGCTTCAGTATTTTAAAACCTTTTTTTTTTTTTTTCCCCCTCCTTTTAGATAATTACAGACTTTGATATGACTTTAAGTAGATTTTCCTACAATGGAAAAAGATGCCCAACATGTCATAGTAAGTATTTTTATATGAAGTGGGTAATGGTTAAAAAGTGAAACACATGGGCTTTTCTGTTTTCTAATTTCTCTATCACTAGTGTGAGGTAAAATGAGAGTCATCTGTTTGATCTGCTCAGGCCAAAAGGGGAGTTTAATATGCTTATGCTCTGAGTAAATAGCAATATATCAAACCTAAATTCATCCATAAGCCACAGTGAAATAGGATTATCTTTGTAACACAGGAGTCAGATAACAGATTTTACATGTCGATCTCGTAAGACAGAGTAGAAGATATGTGATGTTCTAATGAATAATGGCTGTTAAAGTATCAGGCTAACAAATAACTTCATAAGCTTTTATAATGGAAAGTTTAGGTTAGAAGTCTTAACTACACTATCACAACCTTTAACTGGATGCATGCTAGTCATTGGTATGAACAGGAGTGAGCAAAAATGTAGTACAGTAATACAGTATTAGCTATTGCTAATTTAGCATAACAGAAGCCAAAATACATCTCTTCCCTAAAATGTTTACCTTTTTAATCATCTTTTCAGATATTATCGACAACTGTAAACTCATCACAGAGGAATGTCGGAAAAAGGTAACAAAGATGCATTAGCTATTGATAATTTGTACAGACTTGATAGATTTCATGGCTCTCAGTTTTGTTGGGATTTCATTCAGACTGCATTGTAAGAGACAAGGAATGAAATTTTGCTTTCAGCAAAGTTAATAGGACTTCAGTGGAGTAAAAATTTCACTCAAATCTTCAGTCACTACTGTAGAAAAATAAAAATACTTATTTCTACTTCTGACAATAGTATAAAACTTGGTTTGACAGAATGTACAGTTCTTTCCTCTAAGATCAAAACATGAAAATCATGCATGGAATAAATCATTAAAGTGCTTTTTATCATTTAGAAGTTAACTTCTGGTTTTCTTTGCAGTTATTGCAACTGAAAGAAACATACTATGCTATTGAAATTGACCCTACTCTTTCCATTGAAGAAAAGTATCCTTATATGGTGGAATGGTAAGGTTGGTTTGCTTTGTTAAGATTTAATTTAGGTTTCCAAAATAAGCCTATGGACTACAGTCAGCCTATTGCTAATGCACTTAACCAAACTTATCTTTTTAAGAATTGTAGCACAAAACAGATTTCTGCTGTTGCTTCTCACTTGAAGCAAGCTGAATAACATATAAATTGTGTCCAATTTTGGGACCCATATTTCAAGAATGACATGAACAGTTTGGAGAGAGTTCAGCACAGAGCAACAAATATTACTAGGGGCTTTGGAGGCCAGGCTTAGGAGGAAAGGCCAAAGAGCTAGGATTATGTAGTCTGGAGAAGAGAAGACTGAGCGGGGATTTGATGTCTTCATATATCTGAAGGGCAATTACAGAAAGGATTGAAAGGGGCTTTTCTCTGTGGCCAGAGGGAATGTGAGTAAGAGCTGGTCTCATACTTTAGCAGGGAAAATTTAGGTTGGAAGTTAGGAGGAACTTTTCAGTTATGAGGGTGGTCAAGCACTGGAACAGGCCACCTGGAGAAAGTGTAGAATCACCATCCTTGGAAGTCTTCAGGCGCAGGTTAGACAGACACCTTAGGATAGTTTAGTCATGGATGATCCTACCTGGAGACAGAGGGCTGGGCTAGATGACTCTATAAGGTCCCTTCCAGCCCTACTTCCCTATGATCCTATCTTGTCCCCCTCAGAATTCAGTCCATTGATGAGCAAAAGCAAGAATTTGACTATTTTATTACACATCCCATGTCCTGAGATAAGACGTGTATCTTGTTTTAGGAAAGCAGAATAAAGAAAAAATATTTACAGTCAGGCCTGAATCCTAACCATCACTGCTGAAGCAAAAACTACAGTTTTACAGCTGCTGCCAAATTGGCAGCACCTTTTGACTAAAAGCCAAAACAACTATGATGCTGCAGACTACTACACTCAACCCCTTCTCCCACTGATGGGAAAGGATACAATTCCACCAGCCATACAGCCTCCCTTGCTCCAGTTCTAGTGCAGAAATAAAATTCCCTGCTTAAGACAGTACCCCAGTTTTGGAGGGCTATTTTGTGAGTAAAGGTCATGTGTGGTATGCTAGTAAATATTATAATTTGAAAGGCTAAGTATCATTCTCCATGTTAATCATAATCTTGCAGTAGGAGTATTTTTTTTTAAGCATCCCCATGTGCTCAGATAATGAACACTATGAAACCAGAAGCATGCCCTGTGTTTCATGTATGAAGATAATGAAATGTGAATCAAGGGGTGAATCTTGCAATCTTCATGTCAAATTTGACACATCTCTCTTAAATTCTAGGTACAATAAATCTCATACTTTGCTCATTGAACAAGGCTTACAAAAGGATAAGTTTGCAGCAATCGTGAGGGAATCTGATGTTATGCTGAAGTAAGATTATTTTATGTTTTTCCATGGATGCTATGCTACTGCTGTTATGTTACCAGTCATAGTTCAGGAAAACTATTTTTTTTATAAGAACTGAAATGCAAAGTTTGTCAAATGTAATTAATAGTTGCATTGCCTCTGTGGACATTTTGCAACTGAAAATATATCTAAAATAAATAATGCTCATATTCAACACGTCTGAAGATGCACATTTTTACTGTATCAAGACAGTCATGTATTTTGGAACATGTATTTTGGAACAGCCATGTATTATTTAAAAGGTCCCAAATCTTGCTCCATTTAGAGCACTTGAGCACAATTCAGACCTGTGCCTCCCCTGTCCTCCCACAAAGTACTTCAGAATGTCTGAAAAAACCTGTAGCAGCAGTGCTTTTGAGGGGCTGAAGAGCTGGAGTCCCTGCTCACTAGCTGGCTGATTTGCTCTCCCCTCCTCCTGCCCCATAAGGGTCACTTAGTACACTATACCGGACGGTGCAGATCTTTCAGAAAGCAGTTCGGCTATTTTTTAGGTGTTTCTGGCAGCATCTACATGTGTGTCTGTGGCCTCGGTCAGTAAGTGGCATTTTATACAGTTTTCGTTCTTATAAAATTTGCTCGCAGCTAAACTTCTTGGAGTAATTTTTTTTTCAAAGGCACCACAGAAATGGAAGCATTCAGATATATGCTCTCTACAAGTACCTTATGTCTAAAGTCACAAGATTTTATATCTAAATATTTATATGCAAACAGAACTGGCACTAAGACAATGTTGATATCTCTTTATATTTTGGAACCACTAAAACATTGCTCTACCTCTAAGGACAAAGCTAGCCTCTTGGCCCTAAATGTACTTTAATCTTTCAGGGGTTTTTTATGGATCTGTTTTTTCTAAACGAGTAACTAAAATGGCTTCCTGTTACATTTTTAAAGTTATAAGTCTCAAAACATTCTGGAATGATTACTACTTAAGGTTCTCAGTATTGTTTTTAAATGTTGCATCAGAAAAGATTTCTAAATGCAAACAAATCTTAGATTAAGACATGGCTTTTGAAGATACACACGTAGTGCATGCCTGCTTTGTTTCAAACTATAGAGATAGATGTAGATGATAAATTTTGTTTCTTAGCTACATAAACTAGCTACAGTCCCACAGAAGACACTCCAAATGTTAGTTGTAACATGCTGTCTTTGGAAGTACATGCAAAAGATTGTTGATCATTAATTTGAAAGTTCAGCAGTCCAGCATAGCTCAAATAGTCTGACTGAGACTATAGGAAATAGTAAAGCATATGTTACAGCCCAAATCTTAGTGCCATTGTTATGGAACAAGTTCAGTATGTTGCTTAACAACCCCCTTTATAGACCACTTGCGTACAATATATTTTACAGAATTAGTTCATTTGCAGCTATGCAACCAGAATATACATCATTCTTACTAGCACTTGGCATTCTCAAAAGGCACTATTTTTTAAAAAAAAAAAAAAAGCTACATTTGTAAAATTTACATGACACCACAAAGGAAAAAATTCCTGTACATGATAAGAACATGTACCCTCTGCCCCGTCATTCTTGACAGGCAGTTGGCTAGTTTAACATAATGCTACAAAGCCTTATCCTGATAAGCAGGCAAGCAAAAATAGATATCTGAATAGCACATACCACCTGAATTGTATACTAGAAGAAGAGATGCTCTCTCGACACCACATTATTTGAACCATTACTGAATGGTAACTATTAGTTCTGGTTTTGATGTTGACAAATTGAAAACTATTAGAAGAGCTAAAAGAATTATTTAAGATTTGGAAAGCCTGGTTTATGGGAAGAGACTAAAAGTCATCAATTAGTTTAAAACAGGGTACTAAGCTCATGTGGGCTCTCAGACAAGATCTGGACCATATCTAGACTATGGGGCTGCTTACAAGCTGGATCTGAATCTAGACCTGGACCCAGTGGCAGCAAGGCAGGGCTTAACTCAGCTGTCATGTGCCTCCCCTGCCTTTCCATGCTTCCTAAGTGGGGCTTACAGTACCCCCACCCCCTAAAAAACAAGTGTATTCATTTGAATACTTTAATCACTGGATAAACTTACCTAAAAAATATGGTAGATTCCTTATGATACAGATATCTGTCTAAAGCAGCGGTCACCAACCAGTGGTTCTCGATTCACTGGTAGATCTCAGAGCCTCTTGGAGTTAACCCAAGGCTGGGGCGGTGGGGCTGAGTGCCCGTGTGTATGTACACATGTGCCCCAGCCCAGCAAGTCAGTCGGCGGGGGAGGGAAGGGATGAAGGCTAGTTTGAGGTCCCCACGGTGAGGGACAGTGCCATAGAGGCAGGAGTGGGGACCCGGCTGGGTGGGACTTACCTGTTGGGGAGGCGTACCCCCCAAACAATTTTTTCTCCCTCTGCCTTGATCTGCCCTTTACCTCCTTTCCTCCCCACAGACTTACCTGCTGGGCAGGGAGAGGGGGAGGTGGCAGTAGTGACAGTGCTCAGTAGATCTTGGGTTGCTTTGAAATGCCAAAGGTGACCTCCTACTTAAAAAGGTTGGGGACTGCTGGTCTAAAGGACATGCTGTAGCTCAACAGAAAAATATGAGCTTAAAGCAGGAATTGCTCTCTTATGTTGCATGTTATGTAAGTGATAATGGATCCTGCTGGCCTTAGAAGTACGGTGAAATACTAAGGGAAAACTCCTGGAACATGACGTTTCCTATAGGCTCTCTTTACATATTACTTAGCTGTTTTTTACATTGTGTTTTGCAGGGAAGGATATGAGAACTTTTTTGATAAGCTAAATGAACATAATATTCCTGTATTCATATTTTCTGCTGGGATTGGAGACATTCTGGAGGAAGTCATCCATCAAGCTGGTGTTTACCATTCTAATGTCAAAGTAGTTTCTAACTTCATGGATTTTGATGAGAATGTGAGTATGAACTATTACTTTGAGTTCAGAGGAATTGGGAGAGGGATGGAGGACCCCACTACACATAAAGGCATCTCTAAATGCAGTGGATGCAGACAGCTACCCTGCTACCACCGTATAAGGAGTCATTTTCCTAAGCAGTAAGCAAAGAACAGTGGTAGATTGTAATTTAGCGTGACTCAATTAGATTCTCTCATGTTGCTACTCCAAGAGCACCCAACAGTAACAAATCTGCTTAAAGCTTACAAGAATTAAGAGGCTGAATATTTGCACAAGATAAAATTATCTACAAATTATATATACAAATACCAACCTGAAATTACTTTGCTCACATAGCATCAGAAATAACTTCAGCATTTGTTTATTAGGGTGTATTAAAAGGATTCAAAGGAGAATTGATTCATGTTTACAACAAACATGATGGCGCCTTGAAGAATACAGAGTACTTCAAACAGTTAAAGGACAATAGCAACATCATATTGCTGGGGGATTCCCAAGGAGACTTGAGTATGGCTGACGGAGTAGCAAATGTTGAACACATTCTTAAGATTGGCTATCTAAATGATAAAGTAAGTAATTTTACATATTGGTAAATTTAGATTAGGCTTTCCTTCTGATTGCAAAAACATTTTAATAACACATTATAGATCAAAGACTGCTGTGAGCATTTTCCGAGTTCCAAGTGCATTTCAAAGCTGAAGACACTTTTTTTGTGTTTTGTTTCTCTGTTGTTTTTCTCACTCATGACTTCTGAAAGCAAAGTGAACTTTCCTCACTTCAGCATCGCCTGTATTGAAACTCCTGAATTAAATGTCTTGGAATACAAAAGTTACAGGCTGCAGGTGGTTCAGTCTCTCGTAAAATGCTATCTATTTTTTCCCTTTGTCTAGCATCAAATGTTTAAGCAAAATCACAGTCTTGCAGGCAATAAATAGGCTGTTAATCATTCTTTGAAGAAGATTCAACACTGATTGCAAATTTAAAACATTTCATTTTAGATGTAGCACCCCAGATGGAAAAGTAAACCACTTGCATAGAGAGTAAAATGCTTCCTTTTCATGAACCTGTAAAAATAAAAATCTGTCCTGAATTCCACAGCCTTTGCATTTCAGGGAGCAGAGAGAAGTTTCATTCTGATTTTGTGACTCATTCACAACCTCATAGGGCATGAAGTTTTGAGAGTGGTCTGGCTTAAATATATACTAAACACCTTGCAGAGCAGAATGTACATATGTGCTGTTTTTTTCCCTAGTTCAGTTTACATAACCAAAGGAACTTAAAAGATGCAACTTAGTAAGTAGTGACAGTAGTTACTACCCCTTGAATACTGGTGAAAAGCTTTGGTGATGTGGAATTGACTTTAACTGGCTGATTTTTCTGCATTAACTGCTATTAACAGGGTTTTCCTTTCATTCATTTTAATAATTAGGTTGATGAACTTCTGGAAAAATACATGGACTCTTATGATATTGTTTTGGTGAAAGATGAATCATTGGATGTGGCCAACTCCATCCTACAGAAAATTCTATAAACTGCGTCAAGTCACTCCGCTCTAAATAGGACAGCTGGATAGAAAAGAGCACCTGTTGTTTCAGACGTGCACACATTATACTGTTTTCTGGACTGCTGTAACTTAAAAGTTTTCGTCATCGTTTGATAGTTGAACTAATATACTGTGTCCATTGTCAATGAGACGCTCCTTTACTGCTCCATGCAACCACACACTCTTTAATAGCTAAGGTTTAACCTTTTCTGGACATGATGAACTGTATTACGTAGAGGATGTTGCAATTTATTTTCGATGAATTGTGCAAATGAGATGGATTTTCACAGGATTTCTGTTTTGGAAACACAAGCACCCTGTGAGTACCTAAATAGCAAGCATGGATTCGCATTGCCTTTCACACTTCTGCCCTGTCTCTTGGCGTATGAGACAGTTATGCTCCATCACAGTTGCACTAATGTTCACGGTAGTTTTCATAATAGATATTTTCTCATGGTAAATATGACAGTCCAGATATAATAAGATACCATAAACAGAGTTTTATCTCATGTTAAAAGTATTCTATACTTTTTTGTTTATCCTCTGTATGTTGAATGGGAGAATTATACTTTAATGTAATCGATATTATATTTGTGTCACAGGAAGTTTCTTTATACTTGTAACAAGAATATTTTTACAAGGCAATACACTGGTCACTCTTTCAGCCTACTCATTCCTTTATTTTGTACAGGTAATCCACAGCATCCCCCAGTATGAACATTTATCAAAGGGTAACTGCTTAACAACACCATAAGCCAATCTTAGTTTGATAGTGGTGCTGTTCAGAGTTCTGTACAAATTTTTCTGAGTTTTCTGTGCATCAGGGGGATGAAAAACGTTGGGAGTTTTGAGAAACGCTCTGCTTGGGTTTTACTCTTGTGAGATATATATATACACACCCAACATGAGGTTCTTTTGGCTAGCTGTGGCATTGAACTGTCTCGTGTAGATGGCCCTATGCACCTCTCTGGTCAGGGGCTTGAGGGGCAGAGCACATCTCCCTCAATCCCTTTTTTCATTCTTAGCAAGGAGGCAGAACCCTTGCAGTATGTCAGCATCTCTGCACATCAAGCACTCATGACTTTGGAAATTGGTACCTACACACCCTACAACTATTTAGCTCATGGACTAGGTGCAAACCCTCTTCCTCTAAAGTTTCTCACTCTCTAGCTGAGAAGAAATGCTCTGAGTTTGAGAAAAAGCTCTGAGTTTAAAACACCACCTTTTGAAGCATCAGAGGTACTTATCATTTAGGAACAGGACACAGTACTGAACAGTGAAAATCATCTTAGCAAGGACAAAGCATTACATCTCAACTAGGGCTACAAACTGTCTCCTGAAGATGAACAGGCAACTCAGCTATATCTTTTGCTCAAAATGGAAAAGGAGCATTGCCTTTCTTTTTTTTTTTTAACACTTAACCAGAGTATCACTGTCATGGCATTGGGCTGGATTTTGTGACCTTATATTGTGGGAAGATAGGTGAATATTTATTCTGTGAATTTTAATGAGGTTTAGTTATGAGTTAGTCTCAAAGCTACATGGTGTTGGGCACACACAACAGGGGACATTTAGAAATCTAGGAAACTTAGCCAGCAAAAACTTGGGCATCTCCAGGCTTGCAGGAACAGCTGAGGAGGGGTGCTTAAGAACCAAATTTTGGATTTAGACATCTGAAATAATTGTTAGTTCCAGTCCTTTAGGCCTTCTACTACCAAATCCCTTCCAAACAAGTACTTCTATTATTATCAAACAGCAGGCTCTCTCAGGAGAAATGTTCAGAAAAAGTCCAAACAGCAAAAGCCTCCTGAAACAAACAGGAAGGTGAAGGGTAGAGCAGGGGTATACTCGCACACACACAAAACTAGACTTATTTGGACACTAAGTCTGTTTGTCATCCATCTTCCAGATGTGTGTTTCTACCCACGTGTACACTGGAACACGTGGTTTCAGTTTCCAGGCAGAATTAAAATCAATAATATGTGATAGCCAGCATTTCCACTGTGTAAAATGTCTTGGAGAGCAGTATATACTACAGCCATGTCAACAGCAATTAGATAATCCTGCCTTTAAGCACTGGGATATCAGATCTACACCGCTATATAAAGGCAAGAGAAGATCCAGTTCATCTTATGTAGTATTTCCTTAAGGCAGGGTTACTGCCATGATCACTCCAAATTTCCATCCAAAGTTATTTCACAGTTCCATATGAGCCCGTCCATTCGTCTCACAGCTCTCATCCCCAAACCTCACTAAGTCCCAAGGAAGCCAAACATTATATACCCTTCCAGGTCGATACTGACCCATCCACCACGACTCTCTAGGTGCGACCCTCTAGCCAATTTGTCACCCACCGGACTGTGTAGTCATCCAAGTCACAGCCTCTTAACTCAAATTCACTTCTTGTCTGTGGTACACATCCAGGTTTATTATTTGAGACCTTCACCTGTTTAAAGCTTCTTCTTCCTCCTAACCAGGTATTTCAGGCTACTTCAGTGTTCCCTCACGCCTAAGGTATAGAAATGCAAAAGAATATACTCCTAAGCAATACAAATACAGGAGGAAAAAATGAACTTACTGAATGAGTAACTTGCCACAGGAACTAGTCATGAATTCAGCATGTTTGTTTCTTGAATAACATTGGAAAGGAAGCCTGAATTGGCAGATTTCTCTGGTAAGTTTTGAAGCTGACAAATATAATATAAAATGTTATAGTAGCAAAAAAAAAAAAAAAAAACCACTTTACCTTTTTCAGTGTCAAAGATGTTAATGAGTATGCAGCCAAAATGTCTGTCAAACCATGAAAAAGTCATATTAAGCACACATATATAGTAAATACTAGAATCAAGCAAGTATGCATCTTGGCATATAACTTTATTCTCTATTCCATTAGTGCTTTGGAGAGTAACACTGTTTTATCCAGAAACATTTTTTAATCCAAATATTAATGGTACCCAATGCCTTAGGCAAAGTTTAAGATCTACAATTGAAAAACACAATAAAAAATTATTTTCCATTCGAAACAACTAATGAATATTTCAATACAGCACAAACTAGTGAGGGGGGGACAAAAAGTCAAGTTATCCAATCTTACAAAAGGGATTCACTTACCTCTCAGTTCACTAACTTCCTAGCTACATGCCTCTGTATACAAAATACCAGTACTAGAAAGAAAGGTGTTCACGAAGTCCCAGTATGCCCTGCTTTCTAGAAGGGTCCTGCAGCTTTGAAGATGCAAAGGCCTGTTTTCCATCATATTCCCGAAGCAATGCACTTGAACTAGAAATACTACTGCTTCTTCCTGGATTCTGAACTGAATTGTTCAATCTCAATGCAACATCCCTGAAGAAAAAAGTCTCCAGAACACTGCTTTGGTGAAAAAATAATGCTTCTGAAGGATAACTTGGATGAGTAGGCACCTACCAAATTTAGGTTTTTGCAGTTTTCAGAGAAACTGACAATTTGGTAGATCCCCCATGAAAAATCCCAGTCCCTGCAAAAAAGAACAGAGACTGTGAAAAAGTGGGAAAAGAGCAGTGCACCAGCAGGTGGGGAAGAAGGCAGCTGCAAACAGAAAAGGGTGGGAAGCCCTGGCACCCTGAAGCACAGGGAGATGGAGGGGAGGGGAAGGAGATGGCCAAGGAAACCTGGAAGTCCTGCCCCTCCCCAGAGATTGTCAGGTGGCCAAGGGGCCCCAGGACTCCCACCCCTCCCTGGAAATTAACAGGTGGCCATTTGTGAATCTCTGGGAGAGGTGGGATTTCTGGGGGTTCAGAGGTGATCAGAGGAATCAGAGGTGAGGGGGGAGAGGAGGAGCGAGAACCAACCACACTCCAACTCTGCACCGGGGCTGGGAAATACGGAGGCAGCCTCTGTGAATTGGGTAGGTCCCTAATAATGAGATCCCAACATACCCCCAAGTGCTTCTGTCTGACAGTAAAAACTATCATTAGCCCATAGATAAATTAGCTCTGAAACACAGTCAAGATTTCCTTGTTCTGACAATTTACATGTGGTTCAAATGCCATACAGCCAAGCTGGCACCATAAAACTTCACTAACAAGGCATTCCCTAGTCTTGGGAATGAAACAGTATACCTTAGGTAAATAAAAAACAATTCTGTTATATGGCCAAGGAGACAACTATTTAGTCCTCTCTTCTCCAGAAATCAGGTTCTGAACAGCCACAGCTCATGGTGATACGTGATACTGAGTTTAGAGAATTCCTGAATGGCCAAAGTCTCATTTAACTGTTAGCATGGAGTAAAAGACAGAACTATTTTCTTTTACAGTTAATCATGTTCAGGTATTTTTCTTAACCAGTCTCACTCTAGAGTGATTTTTCTCTTAAGGGCTTTCAGTTCAAATTCTGAAATACACAGATTCAAGTTATTTAGTGTATAGGACTGATCAGTTGTACAGAGAGGTGTGTACGTAAGAGAACCTACGATAATAGATCTCAATATTATCAAGTAAGTCCTCCACCCATCAGAAGAAAAAAAACCCCCACAATCTTACAATCTTGAGTTGATCATTATTTTATATAACAAAAAAAATTAATTATTCAGCACATATCAAACACCAAAAAAAGTTAATGGCATTTTCTGGTACAACTGTTTCAAAAGCCAATACAAAATGTTTTCATTTAAAAATAGCAGTTTTCAAAAGGAGTGTCTCAGGTTATTCAAAACCATTTATGTACACATCAAGGAAAGCAGGAACCTAAAAAGCATTCAACAAACACAACAACAACCCTATTTGTACCTGCCTGACAGTGTTGTACAATATATATTTGTGGTCCTCAAAAGGTATTCTCTGTTGACATATACTCATGCCACTTTCTAGGACGTCTCTCTCTTACAATTTGGTATGTTTTATAGATTGTCTCATATACAGATCCAAATAGGTGATTGCCTGGGCTTTAGTATTCATCTTAGCCAGCGCTTTAACAGTCTTCCAATGAGAGTCAACCGTACTAATTAAATAAAATATAGGAATGTAGCAAACATATTACACACAATGAGACCCAGCATCACACAAGTGGTCATAAGTTAACCCCATTTCATTTTATTCACAGCTTACCAGAAATTTGATTGGCACGTCTAATATTTGATTGTAATCAGCAAATCATAGCTCCTGCTTCAGACTATCAAGAGATGCTTTACTTACTGAAAAATTTACACACTTTCTAAAAGAGAACTACAGTTGCTCTCTGATAGCAAGTTTGTTCTTTAGCAGGTACTTTAATGGTGCATGCTCTGTTTTGCTTTGTTTTCCATTTTATATACCTGTAGAGAGATTTTAAATACAAAATTGAAAAAAAAAAGCACCCTGTATGTTTTCTTTTTTTCATCCATCCAAAAGAAGCATATCATTCAAAATGAACTGTGATCCTTAACCTAAAACTTAACCATATGGTTCACAAAACCATGTTTGGCAGCATACTCTTAAATCAGTTTATAAATCTCATGATGAGGCACTTAATGCTTGTTTTAATAGGACTGCAAATTTAAACTAAAAATCTCTTACTTTGTGCAACAATCCACAATGCACGCACACATTCACGCATGCACACTGCCCAAACACCATCCTTTCAAACACAAACACACTTCATGGATCTTCCAACAGTAGGTCAGCTTGCTATTCTTCCTGGTTTAGTGTTACAGTTCATCATGTTCTTCTCTGGACTCTTGGTCTTTCAGTTTGAATTCATCAGCTAAAATCTTGCCATCTCCATTTCGATCCTGATTTGCAAACATATTTTTAATGATCATTTCAAAGTCAAAACCAGGAGCTAGTTTCCCTTTGCCAGAATTCACTTGAGCTTGAATGTATTCTGAGAACTAGAGAGAGGGAGGAGAGAGGAAGAAAAAAGCACAGTGAAATCACCAAATCATTTAATAATAGATATTTTACAAGTCTATTTATTTTAGACAATCAGTCCATTGCTCAACTGGCAGTGTCCTAAACATAGATGGGGGGAAAAAAAGACAGAAAAGAGCATATATAAATAGCACTACTACCCTTAAGGAGCTTACAATCTACATTGGACTAAATAGACCAGACACACAAGGTCAACACTGCTCCACCGAACTCAATAGGCGTTTTGTCATTTGCTTTAATGGTTGCAGGATTACACTCCTCATACCTTATGTAGGTTAAAAGTAGGTCACTTTATGGAAAGGCCTTACATAAGAAGCATTTTAAGAACAGACCTGAATGAAAAGGAAGGAGCTTTGTTTTGTTTATAAATATACTGCATTAAGACTGCCACTTCGGTAAAAAACACTCCAGAAGCTGTATGAAACCTGACACCAGTCAGCAGAGACTATACTGCTGAAAGATGACTCTAAGATCTACCAAAATTCAAATAATCTGAAAATATTAAAAATAGTTTCACCTGTACCAGAATTCCCCTAATGATTTTTAGCTGCCTTATCAAATTTTCTTCAAAAAGAACACCTCTCCTGCCCCCGTTATCAGAAAAGACCCATGTAAGCGAGGGAGGGAAACTAATTTGCTAAACCTAAAATGCTGTCAAACACACAAATTAAAGAAAAAATTACTCAGTCCGTATACTCTTATTTCGGTTCTTATATACTCTCTGATGCTATTTGTAACAACAGCAAATATAATATTTCAGACAACTTCAGCTTTTGACTGTTTCTTTTTTTAAACCAACTTTTTGGCTCAGCTCAAATCTCCACAAATCATCCATTACACCTTCTGCAGATCGGAAAGGTTTTGGTACATTTAGTACATAAGCCTTTTCCTCCCCATTCAATTCTGTACCTGGCAAGGCTCACACTGGGGAAGGATACAAAGAAGAGGAGACAAAGAAAACAGGAAAATGAAGTGGAAAGAGGGAGAGATTATAAGAAAGAGGAAACAGGGAATTTATTATCATTTTAACCATCTGCCTTTCCATAATCTGAAAGGCCATTTTGTTCTATTTTTCTCCCTTCAATTAAAATGTGGCTTAATTTAAAATGTCAGCTTTCCACTAAACTTATTAGAGAACATACTGTAAAATGAATAAACACCATAAAGCTATGGTGGCTGACCAGTCTGTGACTCGGGGTGTCAACCATACAACCCACGTGCTGGATCCAGCCATGGAGCTGTTTCACTCAGCCTACAGGCCTCCTAGAAGGGCTAGGTATTTGGGGTCAGGACAAGTGAGGGTAAGGGCCTGCTGCAGAATTCCCTGCTGCCAAGCCCCAGTGGGCATTCATATCAGTGACGGAGAGCGAACAACAGCTGCAGTAATCCCTGCACCACCACTTCCTTTGCTGCCACTTGCCCCACCGCTACTATCACATCTAGATCCAGCTCACATGGAGCCCTGAAGTCCAGATCCAGCTTGAGGATGCAGGTGAGTTTGGCACCTCTGGGATAGGTGAGCTAGGTCAGTAGTTTTCAAACTGGAAGCCTGGGTCGCACAATAAGTCATCACCAGGGTTCTGCAAAGACAGTGGGGATAATGGTGGAGCAAGCCAGGAGGCCATGTGCTGCCATTGCCAGGCCAAGCTGCCTGGCTCCATGTCAGTCTGCAGGATAGGGGGAGAGGTTCCGCAGCAGCAGAAGTGATATGAAAGGGCCCCATGACTTTAGGAAGTCTGAAAACCACTGATCTATTCCATGAGTTTTATGAGGGTGAAATTAAGGGAAATTATGCAAATATTTTTACAACCTAAAACTTACCTCCTCCAAAAGAACCTCCCCATTATTATCCTGGTCGATTTCTTCAAAGAGATTGGGTGAGACTTCATCATTCCATATAAACATGTAGCCTTCAGGTAAACCAGACACTAGTTCCAGCAGTTCAATGTCAAAAACTAATACAGCACTACCAGGCACTTCTCCTTCTGTGACAACACATAGCAAAGGGAAGGATTAAATTTTCAATTATGTGGCTATCAGCAAAAATATCTATTTTCTCACAATTAAACTTCCTCCATTACTTAGAGTAGTTTTTGGTCCAATCCAAAATCCACTAAAATTAATGGAAGCCTTTCCACTAACTTAAGTGGGTATTGGATCAGGCCATATGGATGAACAGCACACTGGGGTTAAGCAGCCAAAGAACAAACACCCAATAGTCTGGTCATATGAGATGTATCCCAACCCGTTGGCAACAGGTAACAAATGTAACATGACATGTCATAACATAAACACAATAGGCTGTCAACACAATGTTCGTTAAAATCATTGTGGATGCCACTCAAGTTCTTTTAACTTTACAGGTCAGTAACTGTCCCCATCTAGGAACTGAACTTCCCTGCAATGGAAGTAATAATATTATAATTATTTATTGGCAACTTTCATTCCAACCTGAAGTATCAATCCTGCAAATACACTTTCTCCCATACATACAGTCTCACTTACAAGACCCATGCATGCAGGAGTAACTACATGACCAAATACAAAATTAACAACTCAAGGTTAGTCTGCAAGATTATGGAGCAAAATACATATGAATATCCTAACCTAGACAGTATACTCATTGTAAAATGGCAAGTGCATCTTCTCAAAGACATACAGCTTACTAATAGTGAAAAACTGAGCCTCTATAAATGGCGTATATTAATGAGTAAAAATATCTCCATGTTTTCTATTTTACTATTTGTCCATATAAGCTTAAAGGTTTTTTTGTAGTTCCAATTTTCTCTTTTTTACATTTTCTACGTGCAATAGTAAGTTTGCTATTAAGTGTAAAATGTTATCCAGGTACTAAATAAATGCGCCATAATTGATGCTACTGTGCATTAGCTCCACCTTTTTAAGTGACATTAATGTGCAGTAGACCAATTCTATGGCGCATTAGCAGTTTTTTCATGCCACGCTACTGCGCAGTAGAATTAGTCTACTGTGCCATTAGTGTCTCATGTAGACATGCCCAATAAGTGCTGCTTAAAAAGTAGGGCTGTGTGAAGCTTCAGGCCCTAATTCAGTTCAGCAGAGATTCGGCCCGATTCGGTGGCCAATCTCCGAATCCGAATCCGAGACAAATCAGAAATCTCCCAGTCAATTCATAGAGATTCAGAAAGAGTCAGAGATTCTGACACAGAGACAGATTTAAATGGTTTTTCTACATACCTCTAAGTAGCAGGGGCTCGTGAATTCTGTGATGCTGGAGCAGATGAAGCGTCCCACAGAAGTGCAGGAGGCACGGGGGGAGACCCCCCAGCACGCTCCCTGGCAGACTCAGCAATGGAACAAAAGTACTTCCAGTCCATTTCCGGATTCACCGCCAAGCACATGGAGGGCCCCCCCACACTGCTGTGGGGCACTCTATCCGCCCCACCATCGCAGCGTTCACAAGCCACTCCTGCTACCTCAAGATATGTATAAAAAACATTTAAAGCTGTGTCTATGGTCAAATCGCTGATTCTCTGAATCAGCATCAGATCTTCAGATTCAGCCAAATCGAATCTGGGACAGTGATCCAAATCAACTAATCGAATCACTGTCCCTGATTTAGGCCAAATCTGAATTGAATAGGGCCCACTTCGCCCACCCTTATTAGAAACCATTGAAAATCTGCACCCTAGTTCCTATATCATTCCATTACTGCAAAGCAACATTCCTGACAACTTGCAAGTGCTCAGAAATGTGCTAGAATAATCAGCACAATGGTCAAAGACATCTCATTTTCAAGGCCATTATTATTAAAGGTAGAAAGTTTATTCCAATCAGACATGTTTGTTAAAATATAGTCACACAGAATAGCTCCAAAAAGACAGTGCTTTAGAACTATTAAATAATTTTAAGAAATACAAAAAAGTTCTTGAATATTTGCCACTTAGTTTTTAAAAACTTTCTCCCTTCCTGTCCAAAATATGTTAATAATAAAAAACAAGACTCATATCACTCACAGTTCAGCCACTGATGGAGTACTAGATTTCATTTACTTACCAACTCCATGTTCTCCATAACCAAGATGGGGTGGAATAACAACTCTTCGTCTTTCTCCAACACACATATCTCGAAGACCCATGTCCATCCCCAGTACAACCTGGCCAGATCCAAGAACTATGTTGTATGTTTTGCCAAGATTAAGCCTGAGAAAACATAAAACTTTTACTACTTCTGAACTGCTACTCAGTTATACAATTTCCACATAAAAGATTCCTCATAGCCAGAATATGCTCAGCCCAAATGCTATGAGCTTCCAAGCAGACAAGTATGCTGCTGCTTCATTAACTACAATCTTCATCACATAGACACCTTAGTCATCAATGGGGAACGAGCCCACACCCTATTATTATAATGGTAGAAGGGAATCTTAAGGTTCTTCTTATCCAACTTTTTGCACAGATATCTTCAAACACCAGTGACAAACCAGTTGAATTATTTCAGTCCTCCCACTCAAATTCCAAAGTATTCTGCCCTTCAAAATAAGGGGCAAAATTTTGCTTTGCAAATGTCTTGTTTCACATATACACACGGTTTTTAAGCTACAGGCCAAGTTCTGTAAAGCCCTGAGCATATGATTAAGCTTACTGATATCAATCCTTTTGGCAAGATGAGTCTGGGATTTTTAGAAAAGCTTTATGACACCAAACTACCACTGGAATTAAATGGGATTTGGGCATCTAACTAGCCTATGTTCCACTGAAAATCACAACTTGAGTTTTTTAATCTCAGGACAATTTGGAGAGCTTTATCATTCCTAAGAATCTTAGTAACATTTTAGTTATGCTTTGTTGAAGCTGTGTCTTGCTATTTGTCTCCTGTTTCTAAAATGTCTTTTGTGAAGTGATAAACTGTCAAATACACATCATAATACTAAAAAAAGAGAAGTGTACAGACCTAGGGTTTTTGCTGGCACTCCTCACTGTAGCACCTTTTTGCTATCAATTTTTCTGTTGTTATTTTTTATCTTGGCTGTGTAACAGCAAGACAGAACCTCTAGAAGAACACTGGTAAAAGCCCTTGCCCAGGACTTGGGAGATACAGATTCAAGTCTCCACTCTACCCAATTTCTTTGGGTAAGTCACAGACTTCCTACTTCTTAGTCCCATATCTGGAAAGTGAAAACAACAGGACTTTCCTACCTTGCAAGGGCACATATTGTAAGACACTACAGCCATGGGAACCACAGAAGTACTCAGTCAGATTTTCAACTTAGCATGTTAAAGTTTATACTGCTGAAACCACAGACTGTGTTAACACTGTTAAGAAACAGCCCTTCCCCACATCACCCTCAAAAATAAATAAAAAAAAGATCATTTTACTACTAATTCTGTTCAAAAGATGAGGATAAAAACCAAATACATAACACTGTTTTTATATGCCGGGGTGCTCAACCCCCAGACTCCAGGTCAGCTCTGGTCTGTGGACCCATGGTCATCCAGCCTGCAGAGCTCCTCACAGGTCTGGAAATTTGGCAGCAGGGGAGCAGTGCCAATTAACACTGCCAAATTTCTAATCGCAACGCAAGTGGATTGGGCCCTTGCTGGGTTGGCCTCACACACCAGATAAGGCCTATAGACCAGATCCAGCTCACAGACATACATGGTACTGCTCATCCAGCCTGCAGAGTGAAAAGGTTGGACACCCCTGGTATATGCTGTACTTCAGGTCAATTCAAACCATATTTCACTGAGTAAAAATAACCTATGTTGTGCCACAAAAGGAAGCAAAACTACTCAAGAGGGATCAGGTCTGCCAGGCAAAGAGATTTAGCTGTTCCTCTGGGGAAAGGAGACAAGGGTCGCCAACCTGTCGTTCCCCATACCATCCCACTGTTTCTGCATTGAGATGGAAGTGGAGCATGGTCAGAACCCTCTAATTCAGCCCAACCATAATCCAGCCATCCAATAGTTTCTTCCAGGAATGTCTCAATTCCAATAAAAGCTAATGAAACAAACAATCTATGCTGTAGTTAGGCTTGATAGGATTCCATTTTTAATCAGTAGATGTTGATAAATGCCAATTTCACCTCACACTCATAGACCAATGAAAAAATATTTCCAACATTAATAATCAAAATTTATAGAAAGGGGCCACAAGAAAAATGATGGCTGATGGAGTGTGTGATGACAGGGGAAGCAGTCCTTCAGAACTGTACTGACTGTAGTTTGGATTGCAACTCCCAGAAACCCCAGGGGACTGGGAACAAAGGAAAAGGAAGTGACAAGTGGACGAGCTGGCAGCAGTTCTACAGTAGTTGTTTGCCATTAATAAATTGTCTGCTTCCACACCCCTAATTTCATGCAATCCTGAAAAATGTAATTGATAAAAATCAAAACAAATGCTTAAAAATACATACTGATGTTATCTTTCAAAATTATTAAAAAATAGAAATTGAATTCTGCCAAGCCTAGCCATAGTGCAGCCTCTGCTATAACTGCAGTGTAGCAGATGTACTTGAGCTAGCAACTGGATAAGTATTTGGGTTCAGCTACCACACACTGAGCTGTGTGTTGGCACAGCTAGACTGCTGTGTGTAGTCTGACTTTGCAATTTTAAAGTTAGCACAAATATAATTACATTGCACTGCAGTTTCAGCAGAGGCTGTGGTGTAGCCATCCTATAATTCATATGCATCTGGTCCATTATTAGGCTGACAATTTTTATGTTTTTCGTGAGGGTCCCTTTTTTATGTCATTCTCAGCTCCCTTCTCAACCCATGACTGCCTGTCTTACTCATTTCTTTTCTTTTTAGGAAAAGGTTACATATGAACAATAGGCAATCAAACAAGAAAAATAAAAATGTCCATCAGATTATTATAAATATTTTAACTTTACTGTTATGCTTTTTCCTCTCCAAAAATTCTTACTTCTTTGTATAATGTTCACTATAAGTCACGTTTTTGGCAGGATGTGGAATGCTCAATATGCCAATGATACACTTACGTTGAGTCCAGCAATGTGCCATCCAGAAGCGAGGCATTATAATGATACTTCAGGTAATCCCCTTTCTTACTGAGAACTGTGCAATTGGTAGGTTTGTAATGAGTAGTAATGCTGACAGAGTCTGAAGGGTTATGGAAATCAATCACATGGATGTCAAAAACCAGCACTGCTGATCCTGGAATCTTCCCTAAACAGAAAGCAATCGTGTTAGGAGAAACAAACTACGCCTAGACAGGAAAACTAAGCACTGCACAAAGTGTAAGTAAGTAAAATGTTGCAAATACTAAAAAATGGTGTTTCTCCCTTTGTTTTAGTTTACAACTCTTAGGTTTAAAGCATTTGATCACTTCTGTATACAGCATTGACGCAAGGTGTATTCAATGCAAGCAGCTTAAAAATATAGAGCAAGTTAAAAATACATAAAAATAAAGGCCTAAGTAAAGAATTATCTCCAGAATTAAGAAAATATTTCCATAATTCAGTATTTTAAAATGGGGTGAAATGAATCTAGAAGCTTACAGTTTTTTTGGCCAGCTTAACCACTTAAACTGCTGCCTCATTCAACAAGTCACTATTAAAACAACAACATATTTTAATAAAACATCACAATGGCATTCTTCAGCATTGTTCTGCCTAGATACTTGTAGCTGGAAAAAACACCATTGGAAGGGTAACACAGCTTGAAAAAGTCCTGCCATCAAACATTGGCTTTCCCCCCAGCCAGAGGGAGTATTGTGTGATTGTGTTACTACCAATGACAGATGCATCCAAGGTTAACAAAGGTTTTCTCTGCCATACTGTCCAGATTCCATTCAGCAAAGTGAAATCTGTGGGCACTTACATGCTTCGGGAGGCATGGAGGTGCTTTAATTAGCCTGGCTCCCAGCCATTCTAATTAAAGTGCCCAGAGCATCACATGTATCAGCATCCCCACACTAAAAAATGGCAGTGGGGGCACTTTACCTAAAGCTTGTTCAACAAAAAGTGTCACCACCTTCATTTTTCAGTCCAGGGACACTGATACACATGACACTGGAGTCTGTAGGAGTACAGTAATTACCACACTTCAGCAGACTCAATAAAGTCTATTCCAATGCAGTATAATTATAGTGCATTGAAGCAGCATCCCTGTACGTGTAGAGGACCCCTGTGTTTTTAAAAACAGAACATTTCTAAAACAAATTAATCACTAATAATAATAGTTGCTGGAAAGGATGTTTTAGAAACTCAAAGGAGACAATTGTGATTATCTAAAGGGATTGATATTACTACCCTCTACCAGAACTTTTCCAAGAGGCTAGTGAACTTCCACAAAAATATTTTAATTGTATATTATACATACACACACTTTGCTGTTACATGCGTCCACTGTTTACAGAGATGATTTAGGTGTTCACAAAACCTGTGGTTATGGAAGGAATTGGGAGGAAAGGCTTTATATACTGAATTCCTTTAGCATATAGAGTTTACTCAGATATACATAGGAAAGGGGCTCCAGGTACATCTATTTGTCTGAACCGCTGATTACTCGAATGATGTTTATGTCACCAGTTACAGCCAGACAACTGAAGCTACAAGATCTCAAAGGCTGGGTATAATCTTGCCAGTTATATACCCAACAAGCCCTACATTAAATTTAAAAAAATACTTTGAATATGATCAGAAAGAGACATTTTAGAGATTAACTAGATGTATTTGTGCTAAACACCCAAGGGAAGCACTTCTACTTACAAAATATTATACAAAAATAAGTGCTCAGCTCACCTCTTCCTTCCTCCCCATATCCAAGGTGAGGAGGAATTATTACTCTTCTCTTTTCACCAATGCATACACCTACCAAGCCTTCATCCATCCCAGCAATCACATAGCCTTTTCCAATATAGGTGTCATATGTACGATTCCGGGAATAGCTGTAGAAAATATTTTGCTTTAATGAGATTTCAGCAACATTCACATCTGTTAGTTTATTCAGTGCTATGTCAAACTTGAAAGCCTAAAATGGTTTTGTGCCATAATTTTATAACAGTTAAAGCAAGATTCACAGCTGTTTCTTCTACTACTGGAGAAACCCAAAGAAACCATGTTGTACACATCATCTGCCCCATAACTTCTCAATATTAAATACTGAGTATTTGTTGTGGTTAAATCACAACTGAAAATCCACTAATTTGCAAATGAATCTCGACTGGATATGAATAGAGGATATTTAACATCAATAAATACCTCCAATCCCTCCTCTCAGGTTAGGCATATTTAGCTAAACAGTTTCCAGCGTTAAAAAGAATTTTTAATAATCCTCTACAACTGCTGTAATGAGTATTTTTATAAGTAAGTTTTGACTCCATTTTCAGCAAGCTTTCTTCATATTATCTCATTTTGTAGCAAAAGCCAAAGTCTAATTATATCTGGACCTACTACCATCTGAAATCAATAAATCACTTTTCTTAGAGGAATAGAAAAATGAGTCATCTCCCACAAGACAGCATCAAGGAAACATGAGTAATAAATATCCATTTCAAGAATCAGACTCAACATCTGTAACTCAGCAGGGCAAACATATCATGTAGGACAGCATTATGTACTGCCCTTATTAGAGATTGTACATGCAAGTACAGCCAGAAAAGGGAATGCAAAAATACATTCTTGGTATTCTGGCTCAGATAGAGCCAGTGTAGCTCCTGGTATAATTTAAGGAGCTCTAGGCACCGCTCTAAGATATGAGCTGCCTATGAACAGTTCTGCAACCTTACTATTGCCCTGAATAGCTGTATCAAAAAAAAAAAAAAAATCATTCTAGGCCTCCCCTAACACCTACTATTTGCTTCAGTCCCGGTACACCTACCAGCCATCAGGAAAATTCTCCCCTGGCTGACTGCAAGTCTTTTATATGTTTGACATTATTTTGGGTGACTAATGAATTTCAAAATCTGATTGGTCCAATTCTTCTAGTATGTATTAGCTAATGTCCTTATATGTAACTACTGCAAGAAATTAGAATGTCATTTTATTTATGAATAAATCTTAACATTTGTCATCTCTTACTCTGACGTACAGTTATTCAAATACTTGGGATTACAAAGTAGCAATGATTATTTATTCAGAAAGGCCAATATATATACATGCTAAGAAAAAATTTTAAGTTCTGTTTAGATAAAGGAAATGTTTTTAGACAGGTAATGTCTATGTCTATCCTATGGTACGCAGCACACTAAGGCAGCTACTTTATTTCTTGTTCAAAACATAGCACACACGGACAGTGATTCAATTCATTGATTCGAATCACTGTCCCTGATTTGATTCGGCTGAATCCGAATCTGAAGATTCAATGTTTTAAATGTTTTTTTCTACATACTTCAAGGTACCAGGAGCAGCTTGTGAATGCTGCGATTGTGGGGTGGATGGAGCATCTCCCCGCGTGCTCGGCAGTGAACCCAGAAGAGGACCAGAAGTACTTCTGGTCCACTTCCGGGTCTGCTGCGGAGCACACTGAGGAGCTCCCCATTCTCCTGTGGGATGCTCCATCCTCCCCACCATCGCAGCATTCACAAGCCGCCTGGTACCTTGAGGTGCGTAGAAAAAACATTTAAAGCTATGTCTCTGTCCAAATGTCTAAATCTTTCTGAATTGATTCAGAGGGTTGCGATTTGATTCAAAGAGATTAAAGGTCTCCTGATTTGATTCAGATTCGGTGATTTGGCTACTAAATCAGGCTGAATCTCCACCAAATCAAATCAGCAAGCAAAGCTTCGCACCGCTCTAGCGTGCACAGAAAAGAGCCTGTGCCCCAGAAACTGATGCAGTAAGTCAGAGATGCATCAAATGTGACTTTGAACTTTTCTGTATCACTATTCTTCCAGGATGAACTTCATATAATGCAATACCATTAACCTTTTATGAAGACAGTTAATTTGTGTTTTTAAAGGACTGTGATCCTCAAATTAAAGCAGGTAGGGAACTGTGAAGTTAAATTATTGTAAAATAAACTGAACTAATACAACTGAAAGTCTTATTAACTATTTACGCTATTTTCTCCCACTCTGACACGTTACTGCAGAGAAAGGGCAGTTTATATTTATTAAAGGAAAAAATATATTGATGAAAAAAGTTTCTCAATAGGAACCTGTTCTCAATAGATATTTTCATTTTATGTTTTTAATATAAATATAAACAGTTCCTGGATACCTATTATTAATATTTAACATAAAATAACCCATATTTATGTCCTCTCCCTTTAATCACATCTTTTAAACTTTATAATTTTTTTAAGGACCTAAAACTGCAAGCTGTGGACAATTCTCAGAAAGACCGTCTTGTGATTGGGGCAAAGGACTAAAAGATTAATATTAATCAAGATTAGTATCTTGCTCTGACAAAGACTTTTATATCATTGTCCTCCAATTTCCCCACTCCTCCATTCTCCAGTTATAAAAGTGAGTTAATATTTATTTTCTCCCACTCTTTTGCCAGTTTTAGACTACACACTAGCAGGA
>JAGPOW010000261.1:178772045-178784082 GCA_030014935.1 Caiman crocodilus
GTGCCATTATAATGGTATCTGAGAAAATCTCCAGTCTGGCTTTTGCGCTCACAGGATTCAGGCACTTGCTGATTCTCAATAGTGATGCCATCTTTTGGGTTATGAAGATCTAGTAGAGCCACATCAAAGACCAGAGAAGCCTGTCCAGGAATATCTTTACCTACATGTGCATTGGAAAAAAAAGGAATCTCAGTGGAATTCTGGAAAGATTACAGCTTCTTGGTCATTTTTTTCATGCTGCCATTGAGTACATTTCCTTTTGTTTTTACCTCCCAGCCATCCATTAGATAAACATGTGTAGGTATTCAAACAAGAAAGAATAACTGCAAAATTGCAGCCCTTCCACTCCTAGAAATTTACCAAATCCGCTTCCACTCATATATATGTAGGACTGTACAGGCAGGTTTCCTCAAAATCCTTTGAATCCTGTTTTTGTATTATATTTGTTCTAGGTATATTTGTAGTATGCCCATAGTCATGATATCTGGTCATCAAAATATTGATCTCTCAAACTGCTCTTCAGAATGCTTTCCAAAACTAAATAAAATTATAAATGGCAGATCAGGAACGTGTATTGCTGAAGTTCTCTGAACTTCTCAGAGAGTCTAGTCTGTGAAAAATGGTAGATTCAAAGCCTCCTAAAACCTATTCCATGAAATGCACAGTTAACACTGTAGTGGTCACGGCAACAGAAAGTCATTGACAGCAAGATCCTAGCCTGATTCAAAAGAGACTGGATATTTATAACAAGGTCAGGGAAGGAATATTGTTTCTCATGCTTGAGGGCTAGCATTGACCTCCAACTATTGCAGATCAGGACTGAGGATGGGCAAACCTTCTCTACAATGATCTATTGTAAGATTCTTCAACTTTCCTTTGAAGTAGATGGTATTAGGCAACTTTCCTTTGAAGTATATGGGAGAAAGAATAACAGTCTAGGTGGACCTTGCATCTAATAACTATGGCAAAAACAAAAGAACAATTCTGCAACACACCAGAACATAACTCTTGATTGGAATGGACACACATCCAGAAGGATATTTTCAGATATATCTGTGGATTCCAGGATATAGCCTACTTATGGACTATTATTTATAGTCATAGGCAGCAGAAAAAAAAAAGAACAAAACTAGGGAACCAGAGAATGACTTTCTATTTATTAATGGTAGAAACACAAAAGGCAGAAGAGAACAACTGACCTCCACTTTGCTACAGTGTTGGAGTACTTCATCCATACAAAAAAACAGTCCAAAAGAAAATCAACTATTTGTATATATAGAATATAATTAACCAATGTTAAACATTTGTTTGTTACTCAACCAATCTACTTTTCATGTAAAGGTAAACAGTGTTAATATTTTGTTGGTCAACCAAATCCTACATATAACACTTTTGAAATTTCTCTAATAGTATTTCTCATCTGTGTGTTTTCTGGTGGAAAAAGGCAGTGGAAAACTTTTACCATCTCCTTCTTCTCCATATGCTAGGAAAGGTGGTATGGTGATGATACGCTTTTCTCCTACACACATGCCCAGGAGTCCCTTATCCATTCCAGGAATCAGCCATCCAATTCCCACATAAGTGTCGTAAGTTCGCATCCGATTGTGGCTAAAAAGAAAGAGGAAATGTCACAGAGCACAATAAAAGAAGAGTTAAAAATAAAGAATCAACAGGCACACACAAATGAGCACCATAATTTGTAGTTAGAGCTCCCTGCATATATGACACAACATTACAACCACCTGTCCCAAAAATACAGCTATATATTACCTGAGTTTAACAAAGACACTCTGGGTAACATTTTCCAAAGTGTTCAAATAGTTTAGAAACCCAAATCCCCATTTTTAAAAACAATTTATAAAACCAACCCCAGTAATTTTAATGAGATTAATGAGACTAAATGCCTAATTTATATTTCAGAATGGAATTAAGCATTCATGAGAATTTAGACGCTCACCCTCTGTTAGAGCATTTTTAAACAAGCTCCAGGGGTGGTGGCTGGGGGGGGTACTTTAATTAGAATGTCTTGGAGAGCTGTTCTAATTAAAGCGCCCAGAGCATATCATGTATCAGCCTCACCGCACTTGAAAATGGTGGCATGACACTTTATCTAAAGTTCGTCAAAAAAGCTTTAGTTAAAGCACCCCTGTCATCATTTTGAAGCACGGGGATGCTGACACATGAGACACGGAGGCTGGCTGGAGCACACTAATTACTATGCTCCAGCAAACTCCATTAACTGAGTCTGCTCCAGCGCACTGTAAATACAGCGTGTCGGCGCAGCCTCCTGGCTCACGTATAGGTAACTCTTATATTTCATCAACAGTACTACCAGCAATCATGAGCTCACAGACATACTTGAGGATGTACAACATTCAGCTAAGTAGAAGCTCTTGGTAAATACATACCTGAACAAGTGCATTAAGAATGATCAATCCTATAAGATGCCTATATTTTGTATGAGACACTGGCACAACAAAATGTTTCTATCATGTGTATGTGAAAGAGGAGTTATTTATATAGTAACTAGAGCTCTTCAAGATGTGTAAGCCACATGCACAGCCTCACTGTACATACTCACATGCCTCAAGCAAGCAATCAAATACAATTTTTTTCACTTTATTAACATTAATAGAGTGTACAGCAGGATACATAACAGTGGGCGCATCTATTTTAATGCACATTGTCACTTAAAAACCATGGGATATTTATACATAACTTTGTCTGCTCTGACACGCCAGAAATCCAGCGTGTTGTAGAAGATTTGATGGATCAAGTCTGCTCCACACGTGAGCTGACATGCACTGCACCGAGTCACATGCAGTTGCATAAGCAGTAAAATGCACATCAGCACACAGAAAATGGCAGTGGTGCGCCTTTGAACTAAAACATCTGTAACAGAGAGCCCTCTTTGTACACTCCCCTCCTGGGCACTCATATAACAGAAGCCTTCTTGCCTGAAACAAGCCTCATGCATTTCTTTTTTCCTTCTGAGTATCAGCAGAGACCTAGCACACTCATAGCATGCACATGGCAAGGCTCAAAGCAAGCCAAAAAGCTGAAGTAGCTTTCTGTAAGAGAAACCTACAAACTACATCTACATATCATTTGAGCTAAATATCACTAAAGAAAACAAAATAGCTAAAATATCCACTTCAAAACAAAGCCTATGAGACAAGAAAAACCAACGTGCATTTAAAGCATGACTGTAAATGTATCCTGGTGAACACATTCCCCCTTTGATTAAGAGCTATTTCCCAAAGCAAACTTCCTGTATCTGTCTAAAGTTTTATGTTAAATCAGTCTATGTGACTGCAGCTAACCTAACTCACATGCTGTCCCCAGTGGCCTTTGATCCTCACTACATCACACTGCATTTTTATATATTTCTCATAGTACATTTCTATATTCCATCTGTCTCATCTTTGCCTTGGCATTCTGCATTTTATGTTTTATACCTTTTAACAAATGTATTTTTTAGAGTAAGTCATACCTTGTATTACTAAAATTGTTAATATAAGAATGCAATGAAATTGTGATCACTGGAATTATATTGCTGTATTGGGCTGGTCCTCTGAGTGAATGCGAGTATGTACGAGTCATTAGGTAACTGAATGACAAAGCAAGAGCCTATGCCTGTTAATTGACAAAAGCCTAGCCAGAGGAGCTTACCATTACAAAACTATACTCTACAAGCCATTTTAAGCTAATCAAGCCACTTGGAACCTGCAAGGACACAGCCATTGAGTGGCCTCCCAAAACTGCACCATCAGGCGGAACCCACATGACTGTGACTAACAGCTGTCATGCACTGCTCAAGACCCATGTGAGACAGTGACTTTTGGATTGGGCAGCCAAGATGATGCTGGGGGATCATAGAAGTCTGCCAGAAAGGGATAAGAGGCAGTGAAGTATGACCCTGAGTGCTACCCTCTCATCCAGAACCCAACCTACCAAGACAGAAGGACAAGCAAGGGACCCTCTTCTGGAAAAGACACCTGCCTGGAGGAAGCTGACCATCAACAGCAGACTCCAGCACCCGGACAGGTATAAACCAACATCGGTGCTACACTACTATTGCAGCAATTGCATGCATGCGCGTGCATGTGCGCGTGTAGGGCTGTGCAAAACAGCATTGTTCTGCTTTAACTTCTGTTTCGATAGAGCAGCGTTTCATTTCAAGTTTCATTTAGTTTTGAAAGCACTGTTCTGTTTTGTTTAGTAGAAACTCTTTCATTGTTTCAATGTTGTTTCGTCCTTTCACCATAGACCATTCCACAGCCAGCACTGGGAAAGTTAGTGCTGCTGCTGGCTCCAGCTGGCAGCACCAGCCTCCCATCATCTGGCAGGCAGATCTGAGGCTCACCCACACCCCTAGGAGGACTGCGCCAGACTGCTCCTGGGGGTGTGGGCCCCCAACCTGCCTCCCGGATCACAGAAGGCTGGTGGTGCCACCTGGGACCAGCAGCACGCAGGCCTGGGGCAAATTACCTTGTGCAGGGACCCGCACCCTCCTCGGGTCAGGTCTGGTGCAGGGCCCAGGGAAAAATCAGCTCCCAGTGGCTCACAGCCCCATGGAACTGAGCCCAATGGGGGCAATCAGAGCGCAGCACTGGGGCTGTGCTCCGTCCCCCTCCACGAGGCTCAGCACGCAGCCCCAGGGAACTCAATTTAATCTTAGGTCAGAAAGAATAAGGTCTGGGAAAGAACAATAGCAGGTTGACTTACTGACTAGGGTGGAATTCGGTAAACAGCCTGGAAAAAACACTTAAGATAGATGTTTAAGACTACTTTGCCTAGATAAAACACCATCTAGGGAGACTCCACCAAGAAAGCCTGGATCTCACCCACCTTCATTACAAAAGTAATTTCCACCAACAAAATGGTTTCCATGAAAAAGTGAAGCAAAGAAGATATTGCCACAAATCCAACATATAGTCCCATCTAAAACATGAGGACTGAATTTAAATCCCATTGTAGAACAAGGCCCCTCACTTGAGGGGAGAAAACCTTCAATGGGCCCTTAAGGAAGCTCATTATCAAATGACAAAACACATTCTAGTCATCAGCTGAAGAATAGTGGGCTGGAACAGCTGCCAGATGCACTTTAGATACATCAGCATTTTTGAGCTCCAGAGGATGTTTTAATATAGTTTGGAGAGAAGATGAAACAGAAGTAAAATTTCTTGCCTGACACCACGTGAAAACTAAGTCCACTTAGTAAAGTAAAGAAATGTTCCTAGTAGAACCCTTTCTACTGTGCGTAAGGATATCCCTTACTTAGGTAGACCATTTTTGCTCCAATATCAAGAACCATAGATTCATACATTTTTAGGGTGGACCTCAAAACATCATCAGGTCCAGCCCCCTGCACCAGGCAGGAGAAATAACCATCCAACACTGAAACACTCTCTCTAAAGTCCTGATCCAGGTACCTTAAAAAGGTACAAAAGGGTTATAGCACGTCCTGATCCTGTATTTAATTAATGTTGTTTAGACTGAGTTCAGGGAAATGCACTGCTTTTTTCGGCCCAGAGCACATGCCCTTAAACAGAGTACACTGTACTTGCAGAATAAGAGGTATGGTTAGGAAAACATACAAACGGATTCCTGACCACTAGATGGAAAAAAAAAGCATCAGACAGTCAGTCCTGGAAGAGGCCTCCCTTGGAGCAAAGAACCAGTTGTTGGGGGGGTTTTTTTGCATCATCCAACAGCAAGATCTATTTTCAAGTAATCCCACTCCACAGAGGTGAACTGGAGAATGGAACAGAAGCAGTGCATGAAGCACCTTCCTACTGTGCTCAGGTCAAGCCAGGACCAGGGTTTTTGACACCCAAGAAGATATGGGAACATAAATCTGAAGAAGCATCTAGGCTATGTTTCCTGGTCTTTTTGACAGTCACCCGAGGATCACCAACAGTGCCAGTGTGTAACAGGGAACCCTACCCCTATTACTTGGAAGTGGGGAGTTTTTCTGAAAACCTGAGGGTAAACCAGCAGCAAGTGCAAGTTGCTCATATAAACTGAGCCATGGGCTAAAAAAAAGGACAGGTTACTAATGGCTGATTCAACAGCACCTAGGCCCTAGGTAGCAGATGGGTCACATGACCAGAAGGGGGCTGGTCTTGGAGCATGTAAGCCCAGTTTCTTGTCATGGACCAGAGCCAGTCTGACTCTGGCTACTGCAGGACAAGGAGATTCCACTAGAGCTTGTGTCAGTGAAGGATCCTGCAGGGGTGCAACCAAATATGCCTAAGTAGGAAGGCTTGAAGACTAAAGACCCAGAGAGTGTCATGTTTGAATTTGGACTGGTTCAGTTGCTATTTTGTGTTTCCGAGTTTGACCAGAGGACTGGATTGTGGCTGTAGGGATGAATTGGGGGCCATATTAACTCTGGGTGTCAAGCCCTGCCAAGGGGGCAAGGAGAGCAAGCTTGGCTAGAGCCAAGAGAATCAAAGCCGGGGCACAAGCCAAAAGAGACAGGCTAGGGCCAAGCCCTGGGAGCTGAGGTCCTTAATAGTGGACTAGGGATAAGGGCTCAGCCAACAGAAAAGGGGGCCAAAGCTGAGACAGCTGCAACACCAGCAAGTGCTTGAAGGCCTGAGGAGAGGACCTGCCTTAAAAGGGAAAGTACCACAAGGGAAACATAGACTCTCCTAGAACCGAGTGTGGAGCACCAAAGAGACTCTTCCCAGCCTCCAAGGACCACCTCCTCAACAAACTAACAAAAACCTCAAAGGTGTAGCAGGCAAAAGACTGGAAATGAGCTAGGGCTGGAGAGGACAGCAGTCAGGTTGGACCCCAGTGGGACACCAGGCCCTGACAGACAGACCCAAGAGGGTTGCTACACAAAGCATGACTGTTAGAGCCTCCAGAAATGCCAATGGCATATTTATGAAGCTGTGAATCTTGGATTTAAATGGATGAGGCAATGGCAAGACATGCTAACATAAGAACTCCTTCAGGTACCAATCTTGGATCTGTGACCCACTGCAAGACTCTCCAGAGTTTAGAAGAAGTAGTATCTCCATAACAGGGAAGTGCTGGGTGGTGCACAATGCCCAGCCCCTTGTCACTGGATCTGAGGCAGATCCCATAGATTGCCCATGTCCCTTCAAACCCAGAATGTATGCAACCTATATATGGAGCATCACATATGCCCATCAGATGTGGACATGACACTATCACATGAATGGCAACCCAATGAATGGGAGTGAATCCATAGCAAGAAAAAAACAAAGAAAATATCCAAAAGCTAATGAGAAAGGGGGGAAAACCCCACCTAACTAAAAAAAGGAGACAATTCAAGATGGAGCCAAAAGCTAAGGCAGCCCTCAAAGCAGTGGCACCATATGACATATAAAATAAGGGCACCAATAGGGCATCAACCCCAACCAAAGAAACAATAAATAAGAACCTTGCCTTTCCATTTATCTTTTGTAAAATAGAGAAAGAAAATAAAGAAAATAAAAAGCAAAGAAGAGAGAAAGAAAATAAAAAGCAAAGAAGTAATGCTTTAGACAAAGGCTTCAAACAGGTTTTCAGCCATAAGTGCAGCAAGAAATTAAGCATTTTGATCAAGCCAAGGTGGTTGAGAGGCATTGCAGAGCAGGAAATGCACATGCACCCTTTTCCCCATCAGCACAGAACACGAGGAGGGACAAGGCCACAGCACACTCTACTGGTACTGCTGAAACTAAAATATTTCTCTGATCTACTATTGAGGCATACACATATTCACAGAGAGGACGTACATACACCCTCACTCAAAGTAAAACATTCAGGATTGACTCTCAGAAGCATGGCATTCATCAGTGGCCAGAGTCCGCCTTGCAGTTACTGCAGCAGCTTTCCACAGAGTTCTGCCAATATTTTAGGCTAAGCACAAATTACAAAACAATACAGATCAGCACATCACTGGAAGCTTTGCCAAAAAGCCAGTTAAGAATTAAAGGAGCCTGGGTCAGCCCAATTCCATCTATTAGCATTCTATAACAACAAACTAAAAAGAAGAGGATAAGAATATTACCAATTTAACATCTTCAGTTTCTACCTGTACAACTTCTATGACTCTTGTAACCTACAAAAAAAATCCACACAAAATATGAATTCCATACCTTGAATCAAACAGTGTCCCATCCAAAAATGTTCCATTATAATGGTATCGAACAAAATCAGACACCTGCACTGTCCGAGTACAGTTTTCAGGTTTGAAATAAGTTTGAATCTGCACTTCATCTTCAGAATTCCAGAGATCGATCAGAAGCACATCAAAATGGAGCACTGCATTCGGGGGGATTACACCAGCTGTGAACCCAACAAGTTCAAACAATTACCATTCTGCACTTTTGCATATGACACTAAACTAACATAGAACTGACTTTATCAGAGTAAAAAGTAAAAAAAGTTTATCACCCACAGAGAGGTTTTCCAAAGAAGTTGCCAATACTAACTGTATATCTATTTATAGTATTATAACTGTATACATGCATGCATTTACTAAATAGCTGTATTGATATATTATGGAAAATGCAACATGGAACAAAATTGACCACTCAGTAAAAGCCAAGCTCAGCAAGTTGCTGACTGCCATCTACTCCCTTTGACTTCCACTTGTGGGTGTGAGAGATGAGGTCACTCAACACCATGTATAATCAGGATCTAAGCAACTATTTAGCACGTCCATACCATTTGGGGGGATTGGAAAATTAACTTATGAGCAGCAAGTAAGAAGCTTTACTTGAGGAACATGGGAGCTTAACTTCACATATTTATATAGTATTCAAAAAGGGCATTGTGAACTTGGAATCTGGTTGGTTTCAGGCTCAAACCCTGACCAAAGTCCTTTGTCAACTGTTGTGATTTTTCAACATTTCCTTTCAGTATTTAAATGTTTCTCTCTCCCTTGCTTTTGTGTGAAAAAACACACAAACAGGAAGAGAGGCTGACAAAATATTATCAAATATACATATCAAACAAACTAGCCCCAGTTCAGCACTCACTCAACTTCAAGAATCCAAGCAATCCAAGTGAAGCCCACAGGAAAGCCCATATACTTAATGACTGGAGAATCAAGGCTCCTCTCTTTGGTGCCTTCCAGTTAGGGTAAATACTTTTAACAAAAAATAGGTATACACAAAATGCAAACAAAGATCCATATTTTTAAAAATAACGATCTAACTTCTTTGGTTGTAAAGATTATTTTCCAATTGAACATGAGCCAGCTGTAAATGTATGCAGTGTTGCATCATTAACATGACATTGCCTTCGAACTTCAAAGGTAAATTCCCTGCATCCTAGTTATTTAAGACTGAGTGGCTGGTATCTGGGAAGTGTTTTTAAGCCCACTCAGTACAGATCTTGTGGACAGCATGGACCCCAGTAAAAGCAAATCAGGTGCAATTTTTACAACTCTTTCTTGTGATCCCAATGCCTGAAATCACAAGTTTGGCACAAGTGCAAAAATTGAATCTCTTGCACAAAAAAATTATTTATAAATGTAGTGCTGTACTTACAAACACCTTCACTCCCGTAAGCAAGTTTGGGTGGAATTTTCACAAATCGTCTCTCATTCACACACATGCCAAGTAGAGCTTTATCCATCCCTTCAATAAGCTGGCCTTTTCCCACAAAGACGTTGAATGTGGAACCCCTGTCATAGCTAAGAAATGGGAAGGAAGTAGACAAAGTCATTAGATGGGTTATTTGCAAATTGTTCTTGGTCTGTCTCTTGCTGTGGTTCAGTTTCATCTTATTCCCATCCCAACCTGTTAAAGGATTCGGCTTTGGACCCAGCTGCTGTGGAGAACAGAAACAGAAGCATCTCCTAAACTTTACCTTCTGACTTGTTCCCAATGAACTCAACTAACAGCCCATGCTCCATCACAGATGCCTTCTAATGATACACCAGGTATCATACAACTGCACAGCTGCAAAATGGGCACAACTGCAAAAATTTCACACTACAGATGCAACTTGCGTTTTCACAATGACTGGAGGATCCATTGCAAAATTACTGAACTAAGAAACAAGTTAAAAAGAACAAAGATTATTAAAAGAGCAAAGGTACTATAATGTATCTAAAATTCCATTTTTTCCATTTTGACAATAGTCTGAAATGCTTCACTAAATATTATTCAAAATAATGAAGCCTTTATAACATGAGACCTAGTTATTGTGACTACTACTTTACTAAGGGTGGAAAACACCATTTTTATGCAGATTCACAATTTTTTTCTCCTCTGTACTTCAAGTTCCCATTTTAATACTTGGGCAAATATAAAAAGTTTAGACACCTGTTTTGTATAGCAAGCTTGCGCATTCCAAAATGTGATACCAATAATTAGCAAGGGTCCTGGTTTTCTGTTTAAAAATTGCAAATTCTCTGATAAAAATCCAAAATTCTCTGAGTAAACAATCCAAAAATCTGTGTTTTTCCACAATTAAAATGAAATGCCACTATATATACAGATATCAGTTGAACATAATGTTGTGTTGATATGTTTCCCATTTTAAAGCAATTTGGAAGCCTACCAGTGCCTCAGTCACTATAATAAAGTAAATTCTAAATACCTATATATTTTGGCATTTGATTTTGGTTTTTCTATCATGGAAAATCAGAGCCCCCCGACCTCTTCACTCACCCAGACACGGATCCAGCTACAGCCTCTCTTCCTCATTGCTTTATGGCACTGAACAGCCCTGATACGTTGGTGCCCTGCTCCTGCCCATACCATTGCCCCTCATTCCCAACCCACAGTCCTGCTGGTGCCCCTTATTCCTAACCTGCAGATCCCTGGCTCCCAGCTGCCAGGGCTACAGGACCATCCTGCTTGCTCCCTGCTCCTCAGGTACACAAGTTCCAGCTGCCACCAGCAGCACGCAGCCAGCCAGCAGCACACAAGTTCCAGCTGCCACCGGAGCTGCAGCTGGAACAAAGCACAAAACATGGAGTCCAGCCCCCAGTGCATGGCACAGCCAAAGCAGAGCCAAGCAGAGCCCATGAGGGGGCAGGGGAGGATGTAAACTGCCTACTGAGGGGTTCAGAGCTCCCCGCTCTGCTGCCCTCTCCCCAGGGGCTTCTCAGGCCAGCGGGCTGTGCAGGGAGGATGGGTGCTGCCACTGCTGTCAGGAGCCCCATGCCAGCCATGTTGCCATACAAGGCACCCCCTGCCTGACCAGCAGGAGGGCTGGTGGCAGTGGCAGCACAGATTTGTATCACATCTCACAACAGTGGCATGGCCAGCATGGCAACAGTGGCTCAGAGCCTCCCCATCCCGCTCTGCCTTCCTGTGCTCGGTCCCATCTGCTGGCCTAGAGGCCCTGGGGGGCGGGGAGCGAGGTGGGGAGCCCCAAGCCCCACAGCAAGCAGACCACATCCTCCCTTGCCCCATGCAGAAATCTGGGGAAGCGCATGTCCCCCCATCCCCCACCAACAGGTTACCTTTGGCACCCAGCCCATTCCCAGGAGTGTGCCGAATGGCAGGGAGCCAGCCCCACCACCGCCACCCTTGACTCCGTCCCACTCCCTCAGCTGGGCCCTGCAGCCCCAGCCCTTAGCACCACCCTCGCTGGGCAGCAGCCCCAGCCCCAGCCCCAACCACCAATCCTGCTGCACTCCCTCCCTCCCTCACCATGAGGGCCTCAATCTGCCCCGCTCAGCCTCCTGGGTTACCCTTTTCCCCCACCCCCATACTTATCTGCAGGCAGCTGGAGAAGCTGTTCTCTACTGCTGCCTGGCTACACTGCCGGCCACAAGCACGTGTGCATACGCTCAGTCCCACCCCCACAGCCTCCAGCAGCCCTTTCAGGCTAGAACTCTGCCAGCTTGTAAGGTGTAATAAACCCGTGGCTTCCCATGTTTTTCTCCTTTAAAGGAGAAAAACCACATTTTTCCACAGAAAATGGAAAACCCAGATCCCTAGTCATTATCTTCCAAGCAATAGCATTTGAACTGTTGTATTTGAAATTGTTATAAAGCTTTGCATCACAGGATAGAAGTAGGGGTGCACTGATACACTGGTCCCATATCATA
>JAGPOW010000261.1:178784579-178812044 GCA_030014935.1 Caiman crocodilus
CGCAGTACAACACGCAGGTAGCCATTAGCACAGCCTAGCAGTGTGGAAAGCACAGTCAGGCTGGTAAGTGTGTTGTGGGGAAGGGGTGGGAGAGAGGACAGGAGCATGGTGGGGGGAAGGGGGTCAGGCCAAGGCCTCCACAGTGAGGGAGGGAATGGGACTGGCACTGGGGCATGTGCTGCAAGGCTGGGGCACAGCGGGCACGGGAGAGCTGCAAGAGGCTTGTCTCAGGTGTGCTGGGGAGGCGGTTCTCACCACTGCACGCACTCCAGGAGGGCATAGAGGGTGTATACCCCCGGAATCTGTGTGCAAGGCAAGGGCGGGTTGCCGCTGCGGGCTGGAGGCAGTTCCAGGCTCTTCCCAGTGTGGGGTGGGGTTGGGCCAGAGCTGTGCTTGGGGCGGGAGGCAGTGGCATGGGGAAGGGGGGAGGTGCTACAGCCACCCCAGAATTTGCTGTAGCACCCCCCCAAAACTCCCCCTCCCAGCACTGCCGTCACCTACCCCAAGCTCAGCCTAGCCAAGTCCCCCCACCGGGAAGAGCTCAATGCCACCCCTAGCCCCAGCTTGCAGCAGCAGCCTGCTCTCGCCCTGCACACAGATCGGAGGTGGAGCATAGGCCTCCTATGGCACTCCTGAGGCTGCACAACCCTCCCCACCACAGCTCCATCCTGCGCCCTGCCCCAGCTGTGCAGCACCTGCCCCAGCACCAGCCCTACTTCCTCCCTCACCACCAGGGCCTCGATCTGTCCCCATGACCCTTCCCTTCCCACCTCACCCCTTCTCCCCGCAACAGACTTACCAGCGGGACACTGTTCTCCAAGCTGCTGCACTGCATATTGGCAATTAGATCGGTATTGGCCAATACAGCTTGTTAAAAATCAGCCTTTGGTATCGGCCCCAAAAATCTCTATCAGTGCTCCCCTAGATAAAAGATATGCAGCCAAAAGCATTAGCCTTTGCAATGAAACTTTAATAACATCAAATACAAATGCATACCTTTGTTTCCTTAGTACAGTGGTTCTCAACCCTTTCATACTCAAGACATCCCTCGGAAAATGCCAGCACTTAGTTTTCACTTGTTTTTTAACTACTGAAAAATAATAGAGCTAGTCTTCTGTTGCAAAGTACTCAGAAATATCACACAGGTCAGAATGTTTTCATACTCTGGAGTCCTAGTTGAAATCTCTGGGTCTATCTTGTGAATTATGTTTGCACACCAAACAGTTCTGCAGCACCCTGGTTGAGAATCACTGCTATCGTAATTCCTGTGATTTGATAGCAGTGAATTCAGTTTGTTTGAATTTGTTATCATCAGGTCTTTTTTTGCAGATAAAAAGACCATATGTTTTTCTCTACCAGATGCATTAGGACGCTAGGCAGTAGGTGGGTATTGTTAGGAAAGTGATGTCAAGCATTCTTTTCAGAGACAGTGTATATGACTTCCACTGTATACTAACCTTTTAAACAGCCCCAGGCATAAAATTCCTGAACTTCTTTTGAAATGCTCAAATGCTTTCTCTGTTCACACCACTTTTTTTTTTTTGCTAGTTAGTAACTTTAAAATAAACAATGCTTGATACAAACCTTTTTCTTTCTATTGAACAAGTACTATTTCTAAGCTTTCCTAAAGAAATATACATTGGAAAATATCATTTAAATCAGCTCCTGGCAAGTGTTACATCTACAAGCACCCACTGAAAGTTTTTAAATTAGCAAATGAATGATTCCGAGTAAGAAATAGCTTTACTATTATTTGCCAGCTGCCCACAAAGCACTGCAGGGCATGACTATTTTAAGAACTGATTATAAAACAGCAAGAAACAGATTTCTATTGAATTTAGAGCAAATCCATAATTTAAAAAATATATATATTTATACCATCAAGGGAACTGAGTAAAACAGTAAGAGATCAAAAAATCTTTTCATGAGTCATCTTACTGGTGCCTTAAAACAAATACCATGTGTAGAATTCCATAGCATATTTCGCTTTACCAAAATTACTAGCAGATCATGGATATATCAAATAACTGACCTAAAAAAAATCCAAGTTATTTTTGTGACCATGGAAATAAACACATCAGTTTTTGAAGAAACAAAGTTAAATGAATTCCGATCTAAAAACAGAATATAACAACATGTTTTGCTAAGATATTTACAAGTTTTTTTTTAATAAAAAGTGATTAAAAGTCATTTAAGTGACAGTGTTAATTCTCCCTTTGAAAAAAAGGTACAGTAAATAGGTTCCAAATTTCAAGAAAAGTTACAGTACTTGAAGAGAAATCTAAATAAACCCCGTATTGGTTAGCCTACACAGGAGCTTTCTTCTTTTAGACTACAGAAGTCTTTTTATAAATTAATTTCAATTTAGTACTCTTTTGGAACTCTTTTCATTTATGTAGTTTTCACCGGCACTAATTTAAAGAACTTGCTAGCATACAGCAGTAGTGTAATATGCATCTTCCAGTAAAAAAAAAAATCTAAGGATCATTTTGGTTGAGTTAATTATTTAATTCCTTTTAATTTTTAATTTCAGCTAACCTGAGAATCCATGTCATGAAAAAGGCCTTTCATAAAGATTTCCTCAAAAAAAATCTAAAGAATAAAAAATTGTCTTTATCGTCCATAACTGCCATAGTCCTTGGATGCCTAATCATGCCTGAACATTTGAAAATTTCCCTAAAACAGTTCACCCATAAGTAGCAAAAATGTAAATCACCACAGACTACCATTTAACACTGATGAGAAAACAAATGACAAGGTGAACAAATCTGCTTAGTTGCTACACCCTACTGCAATGCTATCGACTCTATTTTACATTGCATACGTACCTGGACAGGTTATTGCTTTTCATCAAAATTATTTATTAGTTATTTTAAAACAACACCTAGAAGCCCCAGTCAGCTTTTGGGCTCTACCATTTTTGCTTCAACACTGAATAGCACGTTTCAACCCTAGTGCATGCTCGCCAAAGTGCACAAGTCTCCACGTGGAACTTGCTATACGCATGAGACTTATACATGTGTGGATACTGTACGTGTCACCAGTCTCCCTGATTATGTACATTTTTTCTAAATGAGCAGCAGGAACCCTGTCTTTGCTTGCCCTAAAATTACACCAAAGTCTTCTTTTAGTCTTCCAACAAAACAGCTGTTTTCAATGAGTACATTGTTTTACAGGCTGTTATTTCCCTACCCCAAAATACACATGAAGCAAGATCATTTGAACCTGCATTTATCATATTATTTACTTTGTTCAGCGAACTGCTTTTAAAGTAGCCACTAAAGGCACCAGTTACAATCAGGCTGAGGGACAGCCAAGTTTACTATCAGTAGCAGATATTTCCCGAAAGCTGCAGGATTCCTCATGTTTCACGAAGCATAAATAAGGTTGTCAGGACAACTTGAAAGAGGATTTGGTTTTCTTTCTTCTTTTATGTCAGGCCAGGCCTCTCTCAGTCTGTTATCTGGTACTACATAAACCAATACAGCCTGTTCCATGGTTGGGTTGTTGGTGACTAAACCAGCACTCCCACCTGGGCTAGCCTGGGTAAAGAGGGTGTGTGGACACCTGGCAGAACAAAAAACAAGACCTGTCAAAAGGCAGATGAGCTCCCTGCAAGCCAACAACCTAAAGAGGAGATGAGTGCTACCAGGTCACTTTGCCCCAAAAAAATCACCAATGACACAAAGCAACTCAACTACCTTCATATCAGGTGGGCTGAGACCTGGGTCTACAACAACCATGTCCAAACCCAGGACAGACTGGAGGAGAGTTGCTACAACATCTAAGGTGCCCCAATGGTCACAGCGGCCTCGGGGTTCGACTTAACTTGACTGAGTAATAAAACATGTCTGTTGCAATGAATGAAGCAGAGGATCTAGGTCACTGGTTTTCAATGTGTTTAGACTCAAAGGTAACCATCAGAAAATGCTAGCTCTTAGTTTTCACTCATTTTCTTGGCTAAGAAAAAAGAACAAAATAATTCTCCTGTTGCAAAGAATTCAGAAAGCCCACAGCTGGTCACAATGTTTTTGGGCACAATGGGTTCATATTGGAGATCCCTGGGTTTATTCTGTGAATTACGCGTACATGTCTACACCCCTGACAGTGCTAATATTGCATGGCACCCCATGGCATCCTTAAAAGGATCTCATGCCATGACACCCTGACTGCAAGTCAGTGATCTAGGGAAACCAACAAAAACACAACCCTCTTTAAATCTTTTGCTCATGGCCTCAGGTTTTCAGACCACATAATATCACCAATAGAGGAACACATCCATGAATTTCCCGGCATGAGATTTTCCCAGATCGACACGCACTACATTGGATCATTTCTGCATTTCTGGTTAGCAAGAATTAGCGAATAGTGCTAGGTTGATGCAGGAAGCCCTGACCCAGGGGCTAAAACAGAGTGGAGATGCACAGGGGAGCCAAACGCTCACTGAGGAAAGGCCAGGAGGTGACCCAAGAGTGGCCCTCAGGAATTCTGGCTCCTACCTTAACTGCAGTCATGGATTTCGCAGGAGGCTGAAGCTAGCGAAACAGGAATCTGGAAGAGCTGAACATACAACTCCTCACATGCCTCATTCATTCCACACAGATTTAGGACTGGGAAAAGAGAAACTTTGAATGAGGGACCAGGGATGGGGAACAGGGACCAGGACTGAGGAATAAAGGGGCTAGGACATAAGGGACTGGGGAGTAAGGGGTGAGGCGGTGGCAACGTGTAGGGAGTGTATGAGGTGCCCCTGAGAGCACTGGTGCACCCCCTGACAGCAGCGTTCCCTGCTTCGGCAATGGGCGGGTGGGAGCACTGGTGCCCTCCCTGCAAGCACTGGCTGAGGAGTGGGGGCGCCAGGAGAGGCGCCACTGGCAGTTCCACGAACGCCGCTCGCACTTCCCGGTTGACGCAAGCAACCGCAAGGCGACCCCCACTAGTCACCGCGGGGGGCATGTGCTCCCCCTGACACAGGATAAAACAGTCACTTATGGGGTGAGGAATGAGAACGAGGGACTGCAGCCAAGGAATAAGGAGCTAGGAATGGAAATAAGGGTCCGAAGCCAGGGAATAAGCGGCAGGGGACGGGATTTAGGAACCAGAGCCAAGACATAAGGATCTGTGAATGGGAATTAGGGACCAGGGATGGGGAATAAAGGGACTAGGGTATAAAGGGTTGGGGAATAAGAGGCCAGGGTGGAAATGAGGAGCCGGAGCCAGGGAAGAAGGAGCTGGAGATGGGAATGAAGGGCGGGAGAATAAGAGGCCTAGAAGGGGCCGATCTCAGGCTCGGGCCGGTCCCCAGAGCCCGGCGCCGCGAGCCGGAGCGGGGCGCTACCTGGAGTCGAAGCGGCGGCCGCCGGGGAAAGAGCCGTGGTAGTGGTAGCGCACGAAGTCTCCCTGGCGCACGGTGCGCGGGCAGCGCGGGGGCACGAAGCTGCGCTCCACCCGCACGTCGGCGCCGTCCCAAGCCTCGGCCTCGGCCTCGGCCTCGGGCTGCGGCACGGGCGGCGCCTGGCAGGCCGCCCAGCTCGCCAGCAGCAGCGGCAGCAGCAGGAGCGAGCGGCAGCAGCACAGGCGCAGCAGCCGCCGCCGCCCGCCCGCCAGCCCCGCGCCCGCCATGCCGGCAGTGCGGACGTGGAGCGGCCCGAGGGGGGGACTCGGCCGGGGCCGCCCACGCGCTGCGACGTGGCGCTGCCGCCCCTCGCAGCCCGCCCACCCGCTGGTGGGAGGCCGCGCGGCCGGGCGGGTGCTCGCTTCGCCCCTGGGACGATGGACGCTAGGTAATACCAAACGTGCGATGAGCTTGGAGCAGATATGCCATCTTTGGTTAGAAAAGGTGTCCTTCGGAAGCATCCGATCACGCTTCTCTTCAGGCTCCTGCTTACAGATATCGGGCACTGCGGACAGGCCACGGGCCCCAGCGCCTGAAACTGGCCCCTTATTCCCTGCCCGTTATCTCTTATTCCCCTCTGGGCCTCTTATTCCCCTGCCCTTTATGCCCCAGCCCCTTCGTTCCCTGCCCACAGCCCCCAGTTCCCATCTCCAGCTCCTTGTTCCTTGGCTCCAGCCCGTTGGCGATGCATTGCGGGTGCATGTGCAACTCCTGAGCTTGGCAGTGCACCCCTGCAAAAAGTGTGTGCACCTCTGTGTGTGTGCAAAGCTGCACCTCTGGGCATTCATTCGCCACTCATAACCCCCACCCTTCGCCGCCAGCAGTGTCTGCAGCTCCCTCCCCACCCCGGAGCTTCCTACTCAGCCCACCGCCACTGTTGCTGCCGCCTGTGGGTGGTCACTGTGCCCACTGAGCCTCTGGGAGCTTGTGTCGTTCACACTCCAGCCCCTAATTCCTATCCCCGGCCCTTTATTCCCTAGACCAGCGGTTTCCAACCCTGGGTTTCAACCCAAATGAGGGTTGCGGGGGCAATGCCAGCAGGACCACGCGCAAAAGGCAAGCAGCACCATGTGCTGGGAGTTGCCCTACCACCACTGCTGCCACCACTTTCCTCTGTTCCCAGCAGCAGGTCGCGGAAAAAAGTTTGCAAAGAACAGTTTTTCCAACAATTTAGTGAGTCTAGTAAAAGACAGGACATCTACCCAAAGAACCTTGTCTGCGTATGTCCTTAGACCAACACAGTTACAGCCCAGAGCCAATGGTTCTTGAGGCAGTTAACTCGATGCGGTATGTAGAAAACCCAAGCCACTCTTAGAGCATCCCCCTTAACAAGGGGTGGGCAATTATTTCAGGCAGAGAGCCACTTACTGAGTTTTGGCAAACCATTGAGGGCCACATGACAGGCAGCCAGGGGCAGATCAATATTAATTTTCTACATTTTGTAGGGGTCCCACAGGCCGGATAGAATGGCCTGGCAGGCCGCATCCAGCCCATGGGCCACATTTTGCCCACCCCTGCCCTTAACTATCGTTTAGGTTTACTGTCAAGTTTGCTGCCAGCACGTCCTTGTGATTGCTTGCCCTGAGATAAAGACATGCTTCAACTTTAAACCAGTTCTCTCTCACTCACTGGCTAGTTATCATGAGCAATATAAAGTAAATAAGATTTATATGCACACTTTTCTTTTTTAGCGTACGATAGTTTTTTAGAAAATACAATAATTTGACCTTCCGATACGATAATTTAATAGTTAAGACTTGGCAATGCTGTGGCAGCGGCATGGCAGAGCTGAGTCCTTGCTCAGACACCCAGGGCCTGGGGGTAAAGTGAAAGGGGAGAGAGGTTTTGAGGCTGGAGTGAGGGGAAGAGAGAGCAGTGGACACGTGCAGCCTAGTCAGCCCGAGGCAGAGGAGAGCATGGAGGAGTAGGAGGTCTCACTGGCTCAGGCAGACAGGACTGTGGCCTGAAGGAATGAGACTGAAGTTGGTTCCTTATTCCTGGTATCTAGCTCTGTATTCAAACCACATCTTTATACAATTAAAGGGTATTAGCAATGAGCTGAACAGGCTAAAGAGAGAGACTTTAATCAGAAATGTATGTTTACAAATACAAATGTCAAATAATATCATGTATCAAGTACAGAGTCCTGAATAAAGAGCAGAGATTAGGCTGGGATTATGGGGCAAAATCCTTTTCAGTTCGCACCAAACTACACTGTCTCTGCCACCAGGGGAATCTTATGGAAAAGTCTGAGCAGGGCACTGCCCAACCTGAAGTAGGTTTTCATGTGCCAGCCTTCCAACTGGCAGCCTCCCAGACCTGTGTGCACATATGTTGGCCCAAATAAGGACCTAAATTTGGGCTGGGATTATAAGGCAAAACCCACTTTAAGTCACCACAAACCATACTTTTCCGTGCCCGGGAAACTTTCCTGAAGAAGTAGGGTAGGTCCCAGCCTAACCCAAAGCTCAGTTTTTGGGTGCCAGCCTGCTAACCAATGCCCCCCACGCCTGTGGGAACAGTGACCCCAAGCAGAGGGGCCAGTGGCCCTCAGTGGAGTAATGCAGGCTCCTGGCAGTGTGGAGGAGTCTAGCAACATGGAAGAGTGATGGAGACTTGGTGGAGCAATGGAGGACCCCCCCCATCCCTGCAGGTGGCACCCACAGCTGTGCTTCCTAGCATTGCACCCTAGCACCACTCTACAGCACCAGAGTGCCAGTAACTCCAGTGCAGACTGTCTCAGCCGAGCAGAGCCGACCAAGGAAACGCTGGTTAATTAAGCAGACGTCAGGCGGGCTGGTTGATGGAGAGGCGGGACACAGCATATTGGTTGCAAAACAAAACTTGTACTCACGCCACTGGTGGCAACTTCATGGGTGAGGCAGGCAGTTGCTTGCTTGGTTACAGGTTTCTTGGTGACATGCCCCCCTGGCCATGACACAATAGACAAAGAATCTAGGTAGGAATTTTCATCCAGGAACTTGTCACTACAAAGGTTAGGTGGCAACCAGGTACATACACAAGCAGACAACTTTACAAACTGCCCCCCCCAACAAACTATATATATAACAATAACTATTGTAATTAATGGTAAACACTAAGTAATGAGGAGAGTTAACAAATGCATTAACCAGGATGACGTGTTCCATCCCATCCGACTGAAAAGATCAGCCACCAGCCATGTCATACATGCATCATCAGATTACTAACCCTTCCTGCTCAGAACATTATGGCTTGGCTTCACTGCGTAGTTTTGAACAGGCTTTAAAAACAAAACAAAAGCAAGTATGTACAAGACATTTTGTAGACTAAGGGTGCAAACATGGGGTTATTAACAGAAAGAGGCAGGCGTAAACATGGGGTGAGTTCTGACTTGCTACTATCTCTTGTGATGTTCGCCCAGAGTGGCAAAAGGGACCGGACCGAGTTAGAGTTGCAAAGTCAGTTTCGTTCACCGGGGACCCTGTCGGGAGCAGCAGAAATGAGGTGATGACCCCGCTTACGACGTATGAGTAAGTGGCTCTCGCTGTGTTGACTCGGATGAGCTGCAGCTTGGTGTTCGGTGGTTATTACGATCAAGCAGCCACAGGTTGCCGCCTCGGCGCTGCCGGGCCTGTAAGGAAACAAAAGGGGACAACAAGGAACGAGAGGGGCCGCAATCGGGTTCACTACAAGGAACTCGGGTGAGCAGTAGAGCGACGAGTTAACCAGTTGTGGTGAGCTATGGCGAGCGATTGTTCATCGTGATCAGGCAAAGTCACTTCGTAAGGGGGCCCTTGGCTGGTCTGGGCCTATAGTGCCACGTAGACGTGTTGCGAAGTGTGGGTCTATGCCAGTTGATCTCTGGAACGGTGATCGGAAGAGCTTGTAGCACTCATTCTTTTAGTTCGAGCGCTCTAAGTCCAGGGATTTCCAGGATGTTGATGCCCCCTAGGACTGCCTCTAGCACCCGTCCTTTGATCATAAACTTAACTTTTGGGGGTGCGGCTATGGCGTTAAGTCCTTGGACCTGAATAGTCTTAGGAGCCTTTATATGAGGTGTTGTGTTGGTCACAAAGTTGACTTGGGCCCCCGTACCCGGCGCGGATGCCACGGGTTTTCAACCAGGTACAATGTAGGGCGCGGTTCCATCCCACCGGAGGCTTTCACCGTGGGATCCATCAGGGCCTGCAGCCGTGGCAGCTGGCTTAGGAGGTTTCCAGCTGGCTGACCGGCCAGTGGCCCGAGGAGAAGCCTGGGAATCACGGCCTCTTTTTCCCCATAGACCTCTATACATGCCTCAATACTGTCCAGGGTGGTTGGGACATTCCCGGGGTGACCCAGATGACGATGAGGCCACGGCGCATTGCTCTGCGCCTCTGTCAGTCACAGCTGATGTACTTGCGGGTTCCAGGACGCAAAGGATACTCCGATGATGGCTAACAGCAGCTGCTCTGCGGTCGGGTCTGGCAGTCGTCCATTATGCCACACATGAGATTTATGGCACACTTGACCTGCAACGAGAGCTGGGAGTGGGATGGGCCCATAGATGCTGCTTGCTACCACGTTTAGATTAGTAGCATGTCCCCTGCTCCATGAGGCTTGGCGTGTTAGAAAGCTAGCCTCTTCTAGATCTAACAAGTCTGATCCAAATTCCACCATCAGACGCCCTAGCCATATGGCCAGTGGTTCCCCAGGTTTTATCTCCGATGCTTGGCACAACTCCTGCAATTCTCCCCTGGTGCAGGTGCGGCACGTGGTGGTGGTATGAGTTGCGCCTTGTGCATGGGTGACCTGCTTGACGAGCACTATTGGGTGATAGTGGCTAGGAGAGGGTTAACTGGGTCGGGTGGAAGCACGGGGTACAAGTCCCCTCCCTCAGGTGGGAGCGCTGGATACAACTTCTCTCCCTCCCAGGGAGGCAGGTTTTCTTTCAGCGTCACTCCAGGGGTGGGCTTTTGTTCGGCAGCACTCCGGGGGAGGGGGACGGGGCCAGCCCGCCTCCTAGGGAAATCCCCGCGCCCTCCTGTGTTCCCGGTGCCATTTTCTGGCAGCGGCTTGGAGCTCCCCTCTGCCTGCTCCAGTGACTCCACGCTCGCCGCGTGCAATTGCATTTCTAAACCTGCGCTCTCCTGCAGCAGACCCGCTACCGCACGGAATAACACATTTATTATTTTTTCTTTGTTCCATTTTGGGCCTCCCGCTTGGGATGGTGTGGATATTTCATCCAGGGGCCGATAGCAATCCCGGTCACTGCTCATTACGCAGCCTAACGCTTCAGAAGACAAGCTCGCTTTCCACTCCTTTAGGTCTTCACGCTAGCTTGTCATACTTAAAAAAAAAAATGATTTAATTTACATTTTAAATAAATATTGTTATTGTTATTATATAATAATATAATAAATAAATAATAAATAAATAATAAATATTGTTTTGAACCATACATGTTTGATAAAATAACTAATCAAACTCTACAGCCAAGTATAGGATCAAATCACAAGCCATGAAACCAAGATTACAAGATGTAGGTAAAATCTCCCCTCTGATAGTTGTTAATCCATAGCTTTATTACTCAAGTAATTTTTAAAAGCCATGTAACAGAGCAGCATTGGCATTTGAATTCATAAGGAGGTTGTAAAAGCCTTCAGTAGAAAGGATTTAGATCCCTACATTACACCTTTTTCTTTCAAAATCTTTTTTTCCTCTTTATACAAGTTATGTTATGGTTCTATGATATTGGCTCTGTCTTGATGGCAGCCCCTCCTAGGGGTTCAGTTGCACTATGCCAGTCTTTGCCCCTCAGCTTGGAGCTGATTTCTGGCCCCTACAGCAGGGGAGCGTACCCTGGCACCCCTGTTCCTGGCCTCCTCTGCCCCTGTAACAATAACTTGGTCCTCTGGTAACAAGTTCAAGCAGAACAATAACACAAGCGACTATAAAACAAATAGTGTCCCTCCTCAGGGTAAATGTTGCCCACAGGCTCTGCCTTCGTGGGAGTCTTCTCCTCCAGCTTCCCTGGGTGGCTTGGGTACCTGCCTGTCTACCTCCAGCAGACCCTGACTCCCAAGAGCTCCTCTCCCTGCTCCAGGTTCCCTTGCATGGTCAAAAGCTGTGCTTACATCCCTCAATCCTTCCAGCCATGTGACTGTGTCCTCAGCACCCAGTGACCAGGTGCAGCTAAATTGCTCCATTATCCATCTGGCCTTTCCAGTCCCAGGCTCAGTCCATCTAGGCTGCTACTCCTAACTGCCTTTCCTAGGTCCAGGTTTCCTACCTTCTCAGGTCCAGCAAGTAAAAGGACTGGGGTTCCCTCTTATCCCATCCTATAAGCAACAATTACAGGAGTGGAGATTCCTTTAATGCCTGATGTGTGTTATATTGACTATGAGGGTAATTGTGTAGGCTTGGCAGGATTTGATTTTTATTGGTAAACATCAGTAAATGGCAATTCCACCTCACTGTCTCAGACCAATAGAAAAATATTTTCATCGTTAATAATCAAAATGTATAGAAAGGGGGGTGTAAGCCCAGGTGGACTCCTGTTAAACACTGGCTGGAGGCAGTGGGGTAGGCTGGGCACTGTGTGTCTGCATATGTCTGACCCCATCCTGCCTCCCCAGCTTGCTGCCTGCAGGGTGCCAACCAGCTAGGCCTTCCCGTACAAACTCTGGCAGGAGCCAGTGGGCAGAGCAAGCTGCTGGCTGCTGAGGGCAGCTGCGGTTGTAGCTGCCAGAGGTTTTCTTGCCAGGGAATGAGAGGAGGGGAGGGCACTGACTGCTGCAGGACAAAAGAAAGTGGGTGCTAGGCTCAATGGTGCTATGCATGGGGGCCAGACAGGAGGCTGTCAGCAACTTCCCCTGTGCCTGCTGCGTGCTGGACTGGAGGAGAAAGAAGGCATGTGTGTGTGTGCACATGTCTATGTGCATGTGCGTGCGTACCCCCACATGCCTAATTTCATGCAAACCTAAAAATGTAAATGGATACAAATCTAACTGAATGCTATTAAAATAAACATTGTTTTTTAGCTGTCAAAAATATTAGAAAATAAAAATTGAATTGTGCCAAGCCTAGTAATGTAGCAGACACAGTAAAACATTGTTTGAGTTCCTAGTGCTTTCAAAACGCCCTGTAATCTAAAGGCCACAGAGCAAAGGCAGAACTTCTTTCTTAGAAAAAGTATGTCATGCTGAGCAAGCTGCAGACATGAATAAACACAGATAAGGTTTACATAAATACCTAGAGCTCTGACAGATATTTCTGAAATTCATAAAAATGTAAACTGGGAGAAACGTGACTTATTCTGAACAAATATAAACATAACTGCTTTGAATTGTCTCCCACACAATCTTCAAGTACCATTCATCTCTGGATTTATTCACTTTACAACTCTTGCTCCTTTTATTTTATTTTCCTTTAGGCACTAGAGAAAAGCTTTTGATGTCAACTGACATAAATACACCGGGTTTTTTTTTAAGTGCTGATCTGAATTTCAAGCACTTTGCTTTCTTTTTAATAGATTAAATTTAGCCAATGAAATATTTCCTTAATTGCCATATCCCTGCAACTCTGGACTTTCTGAATTTTCTTCCTGCAAAAGAGGAGAAGCTGGAAGCAGAGAACTGTGAGTTTAAATTTAATTGTTTTTGATTACCTAAAACAGTGGTTCTCAACATTTTTAGGCTCAAAGTGCCTCTTAGAAAAAGCCAGCTCTTATTTTTCACTCTTTTTTTGACTAAAGAAAACTAATAGAGCAGTTTTTCAGAACTCAGATATACCCGACCTGTTGTAGCCTATCTGGTGAATCATGTTTGCACACCTAATGGTGCTAACATTGCATGGCACCCTGCAACACCTTTGACAGAATCTCAAGGCACCCCAGGGTGCTACGAGACTGTACTTGATTATCACTGACATAAAAACTAGCTGCTTTAGCTTAACATATTGCAGAGTCATTAACCTAACACTTAAGAGCTATGACTTCTGTGTAGATTTTGAAACAACCTTTCTTATATATCAACACTGTTTATATATGGAGCTAACTGAAATGAGCAGTGCGCCATCTTTTCTATTTAATGTAGGAGCCAAGAAAACCAAGAAAGTCTGCTTTAAAGCCACTCAGACAATATTTCCCACTCCACTGCTAGGTTCTTCTGCCCTTTCTGTGGCCCATTCAAAGATAATGGTGATTTTTTGACTGCCTCAGCCCATGTTTCACTGGAACGTTGGCATTTCCTTATGGACATAGCAGTTAGAAGTTGGCAATGAAGCTGAATTTTCCCTCATTTATCCAATACAGCAGGGATGACTGAAACTGGAGATTCTTTTTTTAGTACCTTTAGGGTATCTTTTAAGGGGAAATATAGAATTCATTGGATAAATCTACCTTTCCAAGAAGAGGTGGTATCTTAAATTGATCACTGATATAACAATCATGCCAAGACTTGGGAGGAGATATTTTCTACAATTGTAAAAAAAGTGACTGCCAGAGAATGAAACTTCCTAGTGCCAGCTTCCTGTTCTTTCACCCAGACTATCTCCATACTTCTCGGACATTATATCTCCATGACTTCCCAGCCACAGTTCCCCATGAGTCTGGAAAAATCTTTTTTCTATATTCTGGGTGTGTTTATACATGCATTTTACTGCAAAGTTGATTAATTAGCTTCACAGTAAAATGTCACTGTCATAGATTTCATAGACATTAGGGCTGGAAGGGACCTTGAAGATCATCAGGTCCAGCCCCCTGCCCCAGGGGCAGGAAGTCAGCTGGGGTCAAAAGATCCCAGCAAGATAAGCATCCAAATGTTTCTTGAATAAGTCCAGAGTAGGTGCCTACACCACTTCTGGAGGGAGTCTATTCCAGGTCTCGGGGGCTCAGACAGGAAAGACATGTTTCCTTATGTCCAGCCAAAAAATGGTCTTGGAAGAGTTTATGACCGTCGGTCCTTGTTTTTCCTTGGGGCGCTCTGGTGAACAGACATTCTCCCAGATCCTGATGCACACCACTTATGTACTTATAAGCAGCCACAGGTCATCCCTGAGCCTGCACTTTTCCAGTCTACACATACATCAGCATTAGGGTAGGGTAAATTAACTCCACTGTAAGATAGTTCTGTTGAGGGCAGTACTATCTTATGGCAGAGTAATAAACTGTGATAAAATGCATGTGTAGGTAGTGACAGGGACTGGCGGGGGCACAAAAGTGCTAAAATGCGAGGGTTGCCTGCAGCATGGTGTCGCAGAGCACTACGGTGCTCTGCTCCTAAAGAGGGGAAACTGCTAGGGAAAGAACCCTAGCAGTGAGTCAGGAGCCCAGCTGTTGGTCACCAGGGCAACTAGAGTAGTTAGTGACCCAAACCTGCCAGCGGTCAGCTGACCGAAGGGGACGGGGCCTAGCACATATAAACCCCATGGCTGAAGCTAGGCAGGGAGTTCCCTGCCAGCAGCCAGGGGGGAAGGAGCTCTCCCTAAGCAAGCTGAGAGGAGAGGCGTGACCACAGGTACAGCCCAAGCCTGGTAAAGGATGGAGCATCCCTGGGGTGGTTTGAATAATGTTGTTATAGCCGAGCAACTTCAGTTCATGTTATAGCCAAGAGGCTTGTGTTTTGTTTACTGTTTAAAACTGGTGGTTTGTTAGGGGATGGAGGTGGCCTCATAGGGGACCCACAGCAGTGTGGGGACCCCAGCACCAGTGGAGGGCACAGCATTTGGGGTGCACCAACCCCCCAGCCCCAGAGAGGGGGGCAGCAAGAACCCCCGGAGGGCGCAGTGCAGGACAGGGCCAGGGAGAGCCTGAGCACCAGAGAGGGCACAGACCGAAAGAGGCAGGGCCCAGAGAGGACAAGGGGGCCTAATTATAACAAAGCCCAGACCGAACAACGTCGGTTCCACCTGCAAGGCTTGGGGCGTGGTAAAGGGGTGGTTGGAGCCACACATAGCCCATAAGGCTAGTGTGCCCTGAAACACCCATTGTACCATCTGTCTTACAGCGGGACCTACCAGGGGTCCGGGAGTCCATGGGGTCTGAGTGTTCAGCAAAACATGACCAAGAGGTCGTAAAAGGCAGCCTCCCAAACATATATTTTATCATCAAAGATGTGGCAGGTGAGAGTCAAAGGTGCCCATTGGGTCAGCTTGGCATGGTAAAGGGGGCCTTAGGAAGGTCACAGCCATCTTACAGGACTCCGCGCTGTGATACATGGCTTTGCGCTTTAGTACTCTTGTGCCCCAGCCAGCCCCTCTGCCACCCAGTTCTGCCACCCAGAGCCTGGGGCTGACCCCCTGAGCCTGCTGCCAATCTGGTGCTGCTCTGCCACAGCTCAAACTGCTGTTGTCCTGTGTGCACATGTAGATGCTGTGCCTGGGAGCACCTGGCTCTGGCTCAAACCTCTCTGGAGTTTATTATGGCATTATTTTCACATGTAAATGCACCTTTTGCCTCCCAAAAAAGAAGCTGTGCATTTTATTTGGGTGCATAAAGTATGTATAATAATGATTGTAAATATTTTATACAAGCTGAATGGTTGTCCAGCTGTCTTTTTGAAAATAATCTCTACTATCAACTGGTATACAATTTGCCATTTCCGTTGAAGAACTCCTATTTTACACAGTTTGTGAATCTACTCTGTCTTAACTGAAGCAAAACTTCCTGGCTCAGTAAACCCATATAATGTCTGGCCTACAATTAATGGGAAGTAAGCCAAATATAGATATAGATACATATTCTTGTCAACTACAATGTTCATAACGTTTTGAAGATTAGCAACTCTTCTTTTAAAATGTAAGACTTTCTGCAGAATGACTTATACTAGTAATTGCCATTATTTGTATTTAAATAAGAAAAAAGTTCTAAAGGGCTAGAAGCATAGTAAAAGTTATTCAGATATTTCATAATCTCAGAAAGATATGTAGGAATTATAGTTAATCAAAGATAAAGATCCAGAGACAGAGAAACCATTTTCAGCCCATGGTGGCCCTCAGAGAGTGGTATTTGTTGGCCCTGACAGGGACTAGATCCTTTGATACTACCACTACAAGACCTAAAGAATAAGCAAGCCAATATCTCGGCAGAAAGATGGAAGTTATTACAAGTGATCAGCTACCAGAAGCCTGGAAGAAAACATTTACAAGACAGATTCCAATCTTACCTGCTGTAAGTACTTATTAAATAATCTCTGGTTCAGATCCAAAGAAAGGGAATTGGGTACCTCAAGTGTAACTTGGCAGAATGTAAGTTTCTAAGTCTAAAACTGATACTAAAAGCCGTTGTTTAGCTGCTGCCTAATACTGAATGCATGACAAACTACTTTTTTTGAGTTTTAAGTTCCTCAGGGACCAGAATTCTGGACATGTGCAGAGGTACATCTCAGGCCTGACAAAGCTGATTGGCTCAGCACCTACTTTATACCTACAGCCCAAGGTTTTCTGCTCAGATGTCCTGAGAGTTTTGACCCGTAAAGTAAAACAACAGAATCTGGGCTACATAAAAATGCACGTGTAGCAACCATTTTCCTTATAAAGATGACTAAAGGAGGGGCACTAGATTTTTATTATAGCTTGTGGGTAGAACACTCACCCAGGAAATGAAAATCTAGGTCCAGTGCCTTCCACCCCAGGGAGACTAGGGTCCCAAAAGCAAAACCTTAGTAAAAGCTACTGGTCTTGCTTGTATAAAGTTAATTTCTACAATTCAATACAATGCTAATTTCTATATCTTGTATATTTCTGCAGTGCTAAGTTATACATTTTATATATTTGTACAGATTACTTTGTAACTGAGAATTACCCAAAGAAAACCTAATGCACCTAATTACCCCTAAAACAATTATCAGATATGTTGGATTTTAAAAAATATTAGATCCAAACACCTTTGGTCAGACAGCCAGGGAAACGATGATCTCATATAGAATTACAACTTGTTTTATGGTGTGCTTAATACTTGCCAGATAAAAATTCTAGGCTTATATCCAATTCTTATTATCTAGCCTACAATATACATAGATTCAACCCTGATGTAATTTCACTAGTCCACATCCCTGAATTATATGCACACAATCTTACAGATACCTTTGGGATGAGTAGATAACTGAATTTGGTACACTTCACACACACTATGGACCTAATTTTGGCTTCAGGTTTACTGATACAACTCCCGTTAAAAATACATGAGAGTTGCGCACATTTATCAGAGGCCATGATTTGGTCTCAATTCTACTCTCATTGAAGTCAGTGGGAGTTTCATTACTGAAGTCACCAGAAGTATGATGAAGCCCTATAATGAAGCTTAGACCTGAAAGATGTTAGTGTAAGAAAAAGCTAAAGGTGATGTTAGAAAATCTCCTTCTTTGTCTTGAGCTTTATATCCAAACTTTGTAACTGACAAATATACCATTTCCCTTGCAGATTCTCCAAGTTATAACTGCGGTTGCAATTTTTGTGACTGGCTGCTTTGGTGAAGTAGGAATTGGAGCACCATGGTGGTCAGCAACTATGGTAAAGCAATCACTATCTACTTCATAAAACTAAATGTCCTTAACTGATGACCTTGTGACATGCCAATGAAAGGAACTCATCTACATGTCCTAATAAGCATGAGAGGAGCAGACACCCAGCTAGTATGAGTTCTTTGGAAATAATATATAACTTAGCAGCAGCAATGGAACAGCAATGAAAACCGTCTTTACATATTTTCTGTTATTTTTTCACAGTTCTTTATATCTGGATATTCTCTACTTATGCTGGTGATAAAAAAGTCAGCTCCCTGGGTAAGTGTGAAATGAATCATAGGACAAAAATAATCCAGGACTTTTTACAGTGAGGAAGAAAAAGAAAAACCTTGAAAAAATAAAAACCAACAAACAGAAAAAAACCTGCTTGTGAAATCCTAAATCAATGGTCCTTAAACATTCTGTCTTTTATATCTAGTTATTTCTGAGTGGCACTACAGTGTGATGAAACAGAAAATAAGAATTCTATGTTTTTAAACATCTAAGAGATACTTATGAACAAAACAAATAAAAAAACCCTTGAAATCAAACAGAAGAAACAATTAATCAAAAGCACCAGCACCACTGCGAAGACTTCCATGCATAGGCTTAATGTCATATGCTGAGTAATCCCATGGCTCACAGGCTGCAATGTTAAGCAAGTGCCTGAATCGTTGTAGGATCAAAGGCTAAACTTAGAAAGTATCAGAACCAAAGAATGGACCATAAGGAACAAACTATGCTCTTCCATGTTATTTCTGAGTTTAGATAAACCACACTTATGATGACAGAAGTTAGGTTTCCAGAGAGCACAAAGGTGAGGTGATAAATTGAATATTAAAGCAAAGGAAACAGAGGAGAGGATCTAAAGCTTATGCATCTAATTTAATTAGTCTATAACAGTAATACTCAACCAGGGTACCACACAATTTTAGCAATGTTAGGTATGCAAACATGATTCACAAGATAAACCCAGAGATTTCAAATAGGAATCCATATTGTTAAAAACATTCTGACCTATCGTGGCCTTTCTGAGTTCTTTGAAACAGAAAAATTGCTCTATTTGCTTTCTGTAATCAAAAAACAAGAGAAAACTAAGAGCTGACATTTTCTGAGAGGCACCTTAATTGGTTCCAGATGTGCAGGCATATGCATTTCCCTGGGGACAAAAAGCAGTGGCACAATATGTGCCACTGCTACTTGTCTCCAGGGAATGCCCGTGCATGCACACTCTGGTGCACAGCATGTTCCCAGGGCGGGATAGCCTAACCTGGGACCGGTCCCAGCAGCCTAACCTGGGACCAGCCCCAGCAGTGGCAATTTGACAGCAAGTAACCTGGTCAGCAGCTGGAGCATGTGCCACCCCACTTTTTTCTGCTGAAGTGTCAGAGCCTCCCCAGCCACGCTGCAAATTAGCCTCCATGTGCAGTGTGCAGTACCACAGACAGGTCTACAGTGCCATATATCACATATGCTGGCTTGTTTGGACGTGCCCCTTGAGCAGGGGCAGGTAATTATTTCGGGCAGAGGGCCACTTACTGAGTTTTGGCAAGCCATCGAGGGCCACATGACAGGCAGCCACGGGCAGATAAATATTAATTTTCTAAAATTTTTAGGGGCCCTGCAAGCTGGAAAGAATGGCCAGGCAGGCCGCATCCAGCCCCCAGGCTGCATTTTGCCCACCCCTCCCCTTGAGGCTAAAAAGGTTGAGAACTACTCGTTTATAAGATGCAAATTTATGTTGCCTTATGCAAGGAAAATTCTGCCAAAACAGAAGAATTTGGCATTAGATCCTATTAGCAAAAGATGCATTTTATCAACTTCCTCTAAAAGAGAATATCACAACCAGAGGCTGCTGGACAAATACAAAAAAATCCTGTTTGTTGCCTGGTACATAGTCAAGTCCTAAATGCAATGTCCAATAGAGTCTATACTTGACTAAAACTTTAAATCAGGACATAAGGGCAGATTTCCCACAGCAAACTACAAGGAAATTCAATACTTGCAATCTCAGACAGCTCTTAATTGTTTTCCCTCAGTTTGGAAAGTGTGTTGAATAGTGTGGAACAATGTTGCTACATCAATACCAGTTATTAATTATGGTAACAAACTCTTCAGTTCTGACATTAGTAAAACAGATCATTTTACTTATTTTATTAAAGGATCTTGAAAGCCTTAAAAGAAAGATGATACAGGCTTAGCGGTCTTAGATGACTCCCAAAAAAACGAGCATTAAGAAGAATAGCATTAAGCAAAACCAAAAGTTTTTGATGACACAAGATGACAACTGTGAGAGTTATAACGATACTCACTGAGCACTAAGTGGAATTAGGTATTAATGTAAAACGAGTGTTATAGCAAAATAGCACTAAGTGAAATAGCATTAAGTGGGGGTTGCCTGTATAAGTGAATTAAATTAGTTTTTTGATGCTTAATACATAACATGCTTGTTTACAGGAAAAGTGTGCCTTCATCACTATAATATTGAGCATAACAGCAGCGGTGGCTGGAACAGTTTATTATACTTTGAAGTTCTCGTTGATTGGATCTTCTTGGATTCTCTTTGCTTATGACACCAGTGATGTAAGAGCTTTCCATCTTCCTTTAATATCCTAAGTGTATTTTCTTCTTTTGTGTGTTATTTAATTGTCTGATCAAATACAAATGTTCTTTCTGCTTCCAAGGCACTAAAAATTTAATTGAACTAAATTAACTCACTCCAGGTAAAGAGCACAATTGCTCTGCTGGATTGAGACAGAGTTCTTAGCCCCTTGCAGGACTGAAACTTGATGTTCAATCTCTCGGAGGGGGGGAGTATTAATCAATGCAATTTTCTAGTCAGATACTGTGAAGCAGACAGTTGTCTGCTAGAAAATGCAGTATAATAATCATATCATCTCACGCAGGCCACCAGAAAGTGTTAAAATAATTAACAGTATTGCAAGTACTGCCTCTCTGCCCAGCTGGTCACTCTCAGTGGTACCATAATTCTATCTGTCCATGCAAATTTTGATGGTGATCCTTGAGTCTAGTTTGGCCTGGCAATGGGTAATGCTCTCAGCATGCATTTGACATTCCCAATGCATCACTATTTCTGAGAAACACTGGAAATTATCATCATCAGTAGATAATTCTGGGGGTGCTGATGTCATTTAGTTCTTGCAATGAAATAATAGAAGGACAATGTTTTATGCAGCATTTAAAAATTGTTTTCCATTTTGTTTCTTCTAGCCAAAAAGACTTAAACAATCCTTCAATGTGGACAAAGCAGAACTTGCATTAATCAGCTTTCAAATAGGAGTCTCTGTCTGGATTTTGGTCCAGCTACAGATGTCAAGGAAAACATTAAGGCAGTAGTTCTTGTCAACATGCCTTATTTTCCAACAGATAGCTTTCACTGAATGTGTTTTATGGGCATGGTATGATATATTAGGTATTATTTACCACGTGCTGCCATAGTTCAAACTTGCATTTAAATATATGTATGTTAGTACTTTCTATATAAAGTTCTCTCACTGAAGTCAATGCAAAAGCTCCTAACAGCAAGAATGGTATTCTATACCATAATTTTCTTTTCTACGTTCACTTGCACCTACTCCATTCCTTTGAAATTATACCATTGAGACAGCAGAATCTGACAACACATTTGCTACATAGTAAGTTGACTTGACTGCTGGAGCAGATGCAAGGTGCCCAGCCCTTCTACACAGCCAATAATTGGAATCCACATTTAAGTTGTTTTTAATATGTGGAAAAAGTACTACATTAAATGTATTATGTGTCCAGTTCCTTGGTAAATTTATCCTGAAAACTTGCCCCCTGTACCCCAATGGCCAAATTCTGTATTACCACTAATTACATGCAGCTTGCTTAGGAGAATAAATAATTCTACTAAGAAACAAAGTCTGAAGTAAATTACATCATACTATTTTTTGTTGTTGTTCCTGTCCTATTTATTCTGGGTTGGATCCTCAATTTTACAGATTTCATAGGTTAGCTGAAATCAGTGCAGCTATACAAGTTTGCAGGCAGTGGTGGACCTAGCCTACATTTATCATAGCTTCACTACTTGCAGTAGAGCTACGGCAATTTACAAAAATAAAACGTAAGTATGTTTATGCATAGGTATGTTCAGATAGCACTGAAAGAAACATCCTGAGTCATCAAGCCCAGTCACCCGCTATTGCAGGTAACCATATCTTGTATTCCCTTTTATAAATGGACCAAGTGTTATCATGAAACTGAGGGTGCAGACAAAAATGACAATTTTTGCCCAATCTGGCCCCTGTAAATACTCTAAAACATGTGCATGGCTACAGAGCACTTTAAAAAGGCCTGATCCTATGACAATCTAAAGCAGAGTGCCTTCATTAACTTGTGTCTGTATGCATGGGGAGCAGAGCTGGCTGACACAGCCCAGCCCTGCTCCCAGCTCTGTTTTCAAAATGAGAGAGGAGGAAGGGAGAGGAGGGAGTTGTTCTGGCAGTTTTCCAGCCAGTGCTAGATGGTGGGTGGGTGGATTGGAGCACCCCCAGCTCCTCCCACTCCAGTGCAGGCTGAAGAAAACCCAGAATCGACTTCCCTCTCCTGCCTTCTCCCCCTCCTATCCTGAGACAGCACCAGGTGCTGGGAGAGGGAAAGCAGAGCTAGGAGAAGAGGATGCAGAGATGCAGCCTCTGTCCCTGGACTGGCTCCAAATTGGAGCTCAATCCCTCACTCTCCTGACCCAACAGCTAATGTTTGTTGGATAGGGAGGATCAATCGTACTCATGGCAATTTCTGTTAAGCACTATGAGTTAGACCAGGGAACTGCACTTCTGTCTGCACCTGAAGGGTATGTACAGACATTCAGGGAGATTAAGAGGAGGTTAGATTGCATTACAAATGGCCATCTAATTTAACTTAGTTTGCCCAAGTGTAGACCATACACTTAGATCCCTAGTTAGGTGAATCTAAGTGCAAACTGTACAGAAGTTCAGGACCATTAGATTGATCTAAAAATAGTTCTCAGTGCAGCTCTGGGGCTGGGAAAGCCCAGCTGTCCCCAGTCCTGGTGCTGATCTTTTCCTATTCGCCCTCCTGGCACCAATTTATTTTGAGCCCTTCCACCCCCAGATGGGCAACCCACTCTGGCACACCAGCCAGCTCTCCTACCCCTGAGCCCACCGAAACCCCATCCCACAAACTGCTCCCTGTGCCAGGGTTGTTCATCTGGGGACTAGGGGGACTAAAAATATCCTTTGGTCCCAGGGAGTGGGGGAAAGAGCCCCCTCATCCTCCCCAAGCCTCCTTGGAGAGCATGCGAGCTCCCCTGATCCTGCCAAACCCTCTCAGACCCTAGCAACATCCCCACAGACCCCATTTCCTCCCAATCCCCACCCCCCCAGACTCTGCTATCTCTGACAATGTCCCCTGTAAACCCTGATTGCCCCACAATTCCCACCTGCAGATCCTGCTAGCCCCTCCCCCCAATCCTCCCAACCTCCCCCACTGTTAGCCCCACCACCCCAATTACTTTAGATTGGGTGGTGATTTTAACTGAATCTAGTCTCCCCCTGCTCAACTGTCTGTACATAACCTAAATGGCTATTTTCCCTTGGTGGTTTTATTGGTGGATTCTGTTCCAGAATCTTGCTATTCTAAAAGGTTATCAATGCACTGATCAAGTGAGGATGTCCAATGAAAACACAGCGCAAAACAAAACCAGAACATCTCTCTGGGGAGTATCACCCTATGCACTCACCCTTATTTCAGCTGATTAGCCATGATACCAGGTTACAGGTACAAATAAATATAGTGATGTTGATAATGGCTTTAGTCTAAAATCATCATCAAGACATTGTAGTAGATATGCTTTTAAATGTCTGTTCTGCCTGTCATGATGCCATTTAGTGGATTTCTTTGGTTCAGATTCCAAGAAATACAATATATGAGTAAACGAAAGGAGACAGAACACACTTACTGTATTTATTTGCAGAACACCTCTGCCCCCACCTCAAAATAAAACACACACCTTGTTTGAGGAAGGCAGACTGAAGAAAAACAAGATGTTTCCTTGTAAACCAAACTGTTCAGATTCAGCTTCCTCATTTAAGACATGCACTTCAATTTTCAATCACTATTTTTTGGAAAACAGGTGAGTGTGATACATGAGTAAATAAGGCATTAGTCACACTGTCACTTCCTAAGGTTAGAGGCATTAATAAAAACCAGCTTGATAAATATCCAAGGCTTGATAAATATCTTGGAAATAGTTTATGAGGACCTGAAATTGGCAAGACGTATTTTTTCAGGATTATGATTTCGGGTATCACTTTTCAGGTCATTCTTTTATCATTGATAAACCTTAAAATTCCGGTCTATAAGAGAAGCATGGAATGGGAAAATTATACTTCCAGTGACAGAGCAAACATCAAGCAAAATTATTTGTACTTTAAGATTGCCATTAAATCTCTGAAAACCCATGAGAGAAATAGCTGAACAATAAATGAACACCCAGAGCCCACAGCTACAATAGCAATCACTGAACCTGACGATGACCATGCGGAATAGAATACACATTCCCTGACCCCCAAATCAATGACTTTACCCATAACTAAATAATGGAATTCAATCAAGCAGTGCCTTTTCAAGAATATTATCATTATTAAACAAAAAACACTGAAGCTGTTACAATGCCTATTGTTACTGATCCTTTATCAAGTATAATGACTAAGAGGCAGTGTCAAGGGTCAGACAGAGTATGCTTTCATATTTTCATACAAATATTTTATTCTTTCATGGCTTTGGCACTGACTGATGATCAGGGATCTGGGTTTTCTGTTTCCCATAGAAAAATGGAGAAAACCACAAATTTCCAGAATTTATCAGAGAAAATGCAGATTTTCTCTTTTAGCAGATAAACTTGAGGATTTCTTGCTTTTGCAAAGAGCTCCACCAGCTGGCTGAGTTCCAGCCTGCAAGAGCTGTTTGCAAAAAGGGTGGGAAAGCCCCAACCCTGCATGGAGGGCAGGGGAGGGGGAAAGCAGAGGTGGGAAGGGCAGAGCCTATGGCTTTTAGTCAGTCACAAGGCCTAGGTTAGGCTACTTTCCTCCTGAAGAACTGGTACATGGGGCTTTCAGGAGGCTGGGGGGGTTGCGGGTCAAGGCTGGGGTGGAAGCTGGTTAGGGGCTGAAGGAGCAGGGAGGTGTTGGGGAAATACATGGAGCAGAAGCCTCCATGTGTGGCTTCCCTTAAGGCAGGAGTGGGCAAAATATGACCCACAGGCCGAGGCCATTCTATCTGGCCTGTGGGGCCCCTAAAAAATTTTGAAAATTAATATTTTTCTGCCGTTGGTTCCTGCCGCCTGGCCCCACCCCCCAGCTGGAAGCCCCATTGGGGGCTTATGGCCTGGGACCATGTGTCTGCCCGGTGTGGGAAGCTCAGGTAAGAGGGAGGCAGGGGAGGCCCCGGGGCAGAGAAGGAGCCCAAGGAAAGGTGACCCAGGGAAAAGCTGAGCACAGGGGGTGGGGGAGCAGCCCCTCCCCACCCCATGGCCAGCACCCTGCACTGCAGCTGCTTGCAGCCCGCCTGGGGCTGCCTGTGTCTGCTCTAGACAGCCCCACACAGACTGCAAGGGGCTGCAGCAGGGAGCGCTGGCCATGGGGCGAGGGAGGGGCTGCTTTTCCCCCTTGCTCCTTCTCTGCTCTTTACTAGTGTGGAGGAAAGCAACTCTTCCCTGCCCCATGTCCAGTGCTCCCTGCTGCATTCACTTGCAGCCCATGCGGGGCTATCTGGAGCAGCCCCAGGAGGGCTACGAGCAGCTGCAGTGTGGGGCACTAGCCATGGAACAGGGAGAGGCTGATTTTCCCCCACCCCGCACTCAGCATCACCTTGTAACCTGGCCCCCACACCGGCTCCGGGCTCTCCCAGCAGGGCTCCGCATGGCAACAGCAGCTGTGGCCCTGACCCGTGTTTGCCACTGCCACCTGTGGCTGCCCAGCACACGAGCTCTGGGTGGGCAGCAGCAGCCAACACTGCCCAGCACAGCAAGTGCAGGGGGGCTGCAGCGGCTGCAGCTGTGGCAGACACAGCCCTGATGGGCAAGCCTGGAGCCAGCTTGGAGCCCAGGCTGACAGTGGGGCTGGGTTCAAGCTGGTGCTGAGTGCAGGGAAAAGCAGTCCCGCACTCGCCCCATAGCCAACACCCTGCACTGCCGACACTTGCAGCCTGTGTGGGGCTGCCTGTGCCTGCTCTAGGCAGCCCCGCGCAGGCTGCAAGCATCTGCAGCAGGGAGTGCCGGCCATGGGGTGGGCAAAGGGCCACTTTTCCCTGTGCTCAGCACCAGCTTCTTCCCTGCTAGCGAGCAGGGGGTCAGGGCTGTGCGGGTACTGGGCGTGAGTGGGTAAGGGGCCAGTGGGAGCACAGGGCCCACACCAGTGTCCCAGGGCCAGGACTGGTGGGGCCCAGAGGTACAGGGTCCCAGCTGGCAGGGGCTCTGTGGAGCTGAGCCAGCGCCCCCCTCTCCCTGCTGGTGCAGCCCAGCTCCGCTCCACAGACCCCTGTCAGCCTGCGCCCTGCTTTGGGCCCACTGGTGCTGGCCCTGGGACCTTGGTCCCAAGACATTGGGATATTGGTCCCAAGATGGTGATCAGGGGACGGGGCACCTGTCAGGGGCTGGGGCTATCTATGCGGCCTTGGACAGCCTGCCGAAACTGGGTAAGCAGCCCTCTGCCCGAAATAATTGTCCACCCCTGCTTTAAGGGCTGCTAGGGCCGCTTACGTTTCCCGTGCCCTTAGCCGGGCACTGGCCACGAGCTCGGAAATGCTGGGGAAATACACGAGCGCCCGGCCAGCTCCGCCTCCCCGCCCGCAGCCGGAGTGCCCGCTCGGGGGCAGGTGACACCGAAGCGGCTCTAGCAGCCCTTCAGGGAAGCCGCACACGGAGCCAGCCGGGCACTCCGTATTGTTCACTTCCAGGGGGCAGAGGGGACCCGGCGCAGGAGAGGGGGCAGGCTGTGGGCTTGAGCTCCCTCCCTGCTTCCCTCCCGCGGGGCCGCTGTAGCAGATCCCAGCCCCGCGACCTGGCGCAGCTGGGGACAGAGGGGCACGCGGGGATCTCCGAGCAGCTGCTCAGTCCGCGTTGCCCCAGCGATGCACCTCCTGCATGCGGGGCTGCACTGAGGGAGGTGGCGCAGGGCTCAGAGCAGCAGCAGCAGGCACAGGAGGCGCGGCGGGGCGGCAAGGAGATCCCGCCGCGGCCCCGCTGTTCCCAGCCGCGCCGGGTCCGGCCTGCGGGACTACGGCGGGAGCTAGCCCCGCCCCTGGCGGAGTCGGCAGCTGCAGTGGGGGAACCGGGTCCTGCTGCAGCTGCCTTGTGGGGAGCAGGCACGGAGCTGTGGACCTGGGTCCCTGGTCCCGTAGCCCTGGCAGCTGGAGGCCCCCTCTGGCAGGGCAAGGGGTCGTGGGTAGTGAGGGGCGAGGGGCATGAGCAGGGTTAGAGGGCGTTTGCGGGGGCAAAGAGGGGCACCAGCAGGGGTAGGGAGGCTGTGGGTGGAAGTGAGTGCCACCAGCAGGGCCAGGGTTGGTGGGTGGGGAGCCTTTCATTTTAATTATGGATCTGGGGGG
>JAGPOW010000261.1:178812144-178830623 GCA_030014935.1 Caiman crocodilus
TTATCAAAGAATTTGTAGTTTTTCATCATGGAAAACCAGGATCCTTGCTGATGAGTCACTAACAATTCATAAGAAACAGCTTCCTGTACTTTATGTATCTATTTTAACACCACCCCCTACTCTTAAAATATTTTTTAAACTCTGATCTCCTTCCTCTACGTTTCTTTTGCTTTTGTGTTTCAATCAGTTCCAGGAAATCCTGACTCTAAAGCACTGATGAATTTTGGGCTAGGAAAAGTCTGGTGATCCCAATCAAACCTTCATTGTAGCAGCTTCTATCTAATCCTCACTGTGATTCAACAGAAAGGCCACAGCAAGGTTAGGAAGTCAGGAGACCCATGGGCAGATTCATCTCTGAAATAAAATAGATGCTAACACATGGTGAGAAACCAGTGGTACCTTGTAACTTCTGATATCCAGAATCTATGACCGGAGGCAGTTCAAGCAACAATGCACACCAGGGCAGCGGTTCTCAGCCCTTTTAGGTGAGGTGCTAGACCAGAGGCCCCATCTGGAAAATGCCAGTTCTTCATTTTCCAGCTGCAGAGAAATAATGGAGAGGTTTTGCCGAGGCAAAGAACTCAGAAAGGCTATCCCCATTCAGCAAATTTTTCCTGCCATGGATTCCCAGTGGATACCTCAAGGTTTTTTCTTGTGAATCAGGGTCGCACTTCTAACTGTGCTCACCCTGCCTGGCACCTTCCAGAGGATCTCCTGACTCCTCCTGGGTACTGCAGCCCACCCCTGGTTGAGAATCACTGCCTGGAAGGGCTTTGCAGCACTGACGCAGAGTATCTATAGCCAGCCTGCTTTGGCCAGGGGCTACCTTCTCTCCCATTGACACAGCACCTCCTGCTTTGCCCCAGTCTGAGTCAGTTTTAACAGAATAGTCTTAATACACTTCAAGGTAGTGGTTTTGAACCTTTTTTTCATTTGGGACCCTTACAAAATTTCAAATAAAGGTGCAGACCCCTTTGAATTGTAAGTGTGGACATTCGCATACTTTTGGTTGATCATAGTCATCTTTCACAGGACCCTTAGACATAGTCTGCAGACCCCCAAGGGGTTTGTACACCACAGGTTGAAAACTACTGCTTTAAGGAACAAATGTGCCCATCTCTTCAACCCATCCTATTTTAATGGCACGTAGAATATGCTGTAGTACTGGGGAGTTATGTAGCAAGGATTGGTTCTGGACTTCGAAGTTCTGTTCTAAATGAGTTTTTAAATACACACCTCTGTAATAATAAAGTGATGAAAAGACTGAGGGCTTGGAAACCTGGTTGCTGAGTTATTCATTTGCAAGTGGAAGACCAAATAGTGCCGCTGCTTCTGTTGTAACTATCTCAGAAGTTTATGGCTGTTGCTTGTAAAGGATTCCCCTGATCATCTAAAGATGTAGCAGCCAGCCAGTAACTTCTGTGTACTTGTTTTCCAAACTGGCAAGTTTCTCCCCGTTTGTGTCGGGGGATGTAGGTTGTAGCTGTGCTGTGTTGGTTTAAGGACATAGGCAGGCAATGTTCTTTGGGTAATTCCAATATCTTTTATTAGACCAACTAAATAGTTGTAAAAATTGTTCTTTGTAAGCTTTCTGGCACAAGCACCTTTCTTCAGGCCTGCAAAATGGTAAGAGGCATAAAGAAGGGTGTTTGTACCCGAAAGTTTGCAAAAAACAATTTTCCCAACTGTTTAGTTGGTCTAATAAAAGAGATTACATCGACCCAAAGAACCTTGCATTTCCTTTCCAAACGGGACAGTTTCTCCCTACGTGTGTCGGAGGTGTTGGTTGTAGCCATGTTGGTCTAAGGACATAGGCAGACAAGATTCCTTGGGTAAATGTGATCTCTTTTATTAGACCAACTAAATAGCTATTTTTAAGTTGGTCTAATAAAAGATATCACATCTCCCCAAAGAACCTTGCATTTCTTTTCCAAACTCGAAAGTTTCTCTCTACGTGTGTCGGAAGTGTTGGTTGTAGCTGTGTTGGTCTAAGACAGGGGTGGACAAAATGCAGCCCCCCAGGCCATTCTATCCGGCTCACACGGCCCCTAAAAAATTTTGAAAATGAATATTTATCTGCCCTGGCTGCCTGTCTTTTGGCCCTCGATGCCTTGCCAAAACTCAGTAAGCGTCCCTTCACCCGAAATAATTGCCCGCCCCTGCTTTAAGGACACAGGCAGACAAGGTTCTCCAGGTAAATCTGATATCTTTTATTAGACCAACTAAATAGTTGATAGACCAACTAAATAGTTGCTTTAATAAAACATATCACATCTACCCATAGATTCTTGTATTTCCTTTCCCATTTGTGTCAGGGGTGTTGGTTGTAGCCGTGTTGGTCTCACGCCCGAGGCAGACAAGCTTCCTTGGGTAAATGCAATCTCTTGTATTAGACCAACTAAACAGGCACTTAGATGTGATATCTTTTATTTTCCCAGCTATTTAGTTGGGCCTAATAAAAGAGTTCACATCTACCCAGAGAACCTTATATTTCCTTTCTAAATGGGAAAGCTCCCGATTTGTATCAGGAGCGTTGGCTGTAGCCGTCTAGGGAGCCAGGCAGACATGGCGAGTGGTAGGGGGGCACGCGTACCCCCCGACGAGGCTGCGGTCCCCCCGACAGCCGACACGGATGCTGGGGTAGGGCTGGTGGCTTCTGCGGGTGCCCCCAGATTGAGGCGGCCGGGTCGCTCATACAAGGTTCTCTGAGTAAACATGATCTCTTTTCTTGGACCAACTAAACAGTTGGGAAAGCTACCACATCTACCCAAAGACCGAGCGTTTCCTTTCCAAGCTACAAAGCTTCTCCCCATGTCTGTGTAACCGGTTCCAGTTTCAATACCGCTCTTGATGAGAAACCTGCCTCGCTTCAGAGCCTGCCCCTCAGGACCCCGCTGGGCTGGGCTGGGCTGGGCTCTGCCCCCCGACAGGACACTTCCCGCCGCCGCCGCGCGCGGGCTGGAGGAGGAGGAGGAGGAGGCAGGCCCGGCCCGGCCCGGGAGCTCGCGTGGCTTTGCAGAGGCGGCGGGAGCAGGGCGGGCGGCAGAGGGCCCCGCCGGCCTGGCGCGGCGCTGCAGCGCGGCTCCCTGCGGGGCCCGGGGAGACGGCGGCGATGGGAAGCGAAAGCGCGAGGCGACGGCGGCGGCGGCCGGGGGAGGCGGCAGTGGCCGTGGCGGCCCCGGGTCGGCCCATGGCGCAGGGGCGGGAGTCGTGCGGGTCGCCGGCGGGCGCCAGCCGGGACGCGGAGCGGCACGAGCGGCGGCGCCGCAGGCGGGAGGCGCAGCAGCTGCAGCAGATCCGGCACTTGGAGTCCTTGTAAGCAGCGCAGGCCTCGCACCCCGGCCCGGAGCCCTCCCGAGGCCCTGGCCACCCCCAGCTCTCTAGGACAGCTGGAGGTGGCCCGTGGGGCTCGGGCTGGCTCCACACTGCGTGTGCCCCCTGCCCGACCAGGCCACTTGGGCCCCCAGCCGGACCCTCCCCAACAGAGGACATGGAGCCTGGGACTGGTCCGGCGTGCGCACCTGCAACAGACCAGTGCTAGCAAGTGGGGCCAGTTGGGGGGGCCCCAATTCGGCCCCGTGACCCCCATCTCCTATGTGGGTTTGACATCCCTGATTTAGGCCTGTGTCTTACTGGGCCTCCAGCATGTGCCGTGACCTGGACCAGATCTCCGGGGCTGGCCCCTAAAGCAGTTTCTCAACCCGTGGGTCACGACCCAAAAATAGGTCATAGGAAAATGTGAAAGGGGCCCAAGGAAACGGGCACCTTGTGTAACTCGCGCCCCAGGCTGGCTCTGCGTATGCGCCCTGGGCGGCATGTGCTGGGCACAGAGCGTGGGACTGGTCCAGGGCTTGCGCTGTGTGAGGTGCCTGCCCCAGACCAGCTCTAGTGTGTGGGGCTGTTTAATTCAGCCCCACATCCCTCATCTGACCGGTGGGTTTGACACCCCTGAGTTAAGCCTGTATCACACTAGGCCTCCTGCATTTGCTGCATTTGGTGACCTGGACCAGATCTCCAGGACTGGTCCCTGAAGCAGTGTTTCTCAGCCCATGGGTCATAGGGATATATGAAAGGGTTGCAAAGAAACTTTAAAAATGGATTCAACTTTAAAGGAGAAAAACATGGGAAACGGTGGGTTTTCCCTGCAGGCTGGCAGAGTTCCAGCCTGCAAGGGGCTGCTTTGGGCTACCTGTGCCCCAGACACTCACCCACTGCCCCACACACACTAGGGCAGGGGGTCGGGAGCGAGGAGCACTGGGTCAGGACTGACCACTGACATTTACAAATGGGTCCTAATACAAAAAAGGGTGAGAACTTTGAGAACTACTTGCTCTAAAGCACCTGCCCCAAAGTGTCGTGTCTGGGGCTGAGAGACTTTGAATCAGAGTGGAAAACATGTAACCCTCTGTGATGCATGTGCTGTGTGCGAGGCTTCAGGCATACACTTCAGCAGGATGATGTCTTCAAAAAATGGGGTTGGATTTGCATAGTTACAAGTCCACAATCCTCTTTTTGTTGCTAGAGTCGCCTGCTCCTCTTACCAGTTTACAGACGACAGGCAAATCTGTCTGTTGTCAAAGTCTCCATCTGTGGGAAGACAGCAAAGTATTTTACCAGTCACCAGTGACTTTACATTTTCAAAACTCTCCTTTCCTCAACTCTTCTCCTGACTGTAACTGTCCTGGTTGATTTTTTAAAGTGAACTTTAGAGGAAAATCTGGGGCAGGTAGCACCTAAGTAAAGCCTGATCAGTTTTTATTTCCTTTTAAAGTGAATGAAAATGGGATTGTGAAAAAGCTTAAGATGTGCTGCCCAGTTCCACTGTTAGTCTGCATCTTATATCAGGAGGGATGCTTTTTAAAAGGGGGTTGAATGGGGTGGAAAGAGTAAGACTGACTAGGAAATTAATTTTAGTCTCTTCATGGCTGAGTCAGGATTTCCTGGTGCAAATTATATTGGATAGCACTCAGTTTTACTATTGTTAGGAAGATGAGCCAGTGACCCTATAACTTTTGACACCTTTCTCTGTTCATAATGTTGACAAGCAAAAGGCTACCTCTCTTTCTTCCATAAGGGATGCTGATTCAACATGGCTGCAGAACAGGAAGATACATTTTGTTCTGCTTCAAGAGTCATCAGCAACCTGTCTGAAGTTTTGGCTTCAGTTTAATCTTTGGTAGCATAGAAAATAGAAGAACCAGTTTGTCCTATATGGAATTCAGCTTGCAGATCTGGCAGTGTGAAAATTCATGCTTTGACGTTGTCAGTGGAACATATTAATGACTCAGTGCTGGAGAAAATAAATATGGAACAGCAAGATGTCATTTTCCTTACTATAGCTATGCTTTCTCAGGATAAAAAAGCTTGTGAGTTTCTGGCAGCTAGGGCTCAGCTGGATGCATCAAGCATTGCTGTGAAGCAGCATAACAAAACTGTCATTACCAAGGAGAAACATAAATTTAATAGGATATCTGTACTTTAGAGTGCATCACATGAACTGCAAAAACATTTTTAAGGTGTGTGAAAATGCTGTGGTTACTATCTCACTCTGCTGGCATCCCTGTTACTGATTTCTGTAGGTCTTAAGGGGTGCATCTACATGTGTGTATTAAAGCGATGCAATAAACTCCGGTGCTCATTGCACTGAAGTGTTTTGCTCCCAGGCATCCTGTTCACATGTGCACTCAAGACTGCAGCATATTGAATCAGGTCGGAATATTTTGTCCATTTTTATCTGTTGTTAAATTATTGAAGATAATACTAATAAATTATATTTTATATGTTTTTCAGCTATGAAAAACCTCCTCCAGGCCTAATTAAGGTTAGTGTGTGTAATATATTTTTGATATTGAAAAAGCTGACTTTGAACCCTAAGCATAATTCCAGGCCTCTTAAAGTCAACAACATGGGAGTTGTACTATTCCCTTCAGTGAGGTTGTAGGATCTCACTATCGATGATTCCATGCATCCTAAGGTTAATATCACAGCATATTTGCATACCGACAGAGAAAAAGAGAGTGGGGGGGAAGTATTAACACAGGAAATTACTGCATTTTCATGTTGCAATCAAACTGCTACTCTATTCAGATTCAAAAAATGAATAATAATTTAAATCTAGAAGCTAAACAAAAACCGTCACACATTAGAAAGGCTGATGTAATCACTGTATTTAATTTACAAAGATGACAAAAAGTTCTGAATTGTGTGTATTTTTTTCCATTTAAATTATTTGCTTTAAAATTACTGTGCTAAATGTGAGAGGAGGGAAGCAATTTAGCTAGAATATTCCTACTTGAAGGGAAAGGTCGAAGGATAGTTAAAAAGCAAATGAGTTAATTTTACCAAAAGGGTCAAGGAAATAAAATATTTTATTCCTGTATTAAAAGAAAGAGGACTTTTAAGAAGAAAGTGGATCCATAAATAAATTATGACTTGCACTCTTAAACTATTTGTTTTAAAGTAAATTTGTATAAAGAAGGATTTATGTTTGGTTAATTTTTCTACAGGAAAATGAAACCAAACCAGAAGACTGTATACCTGATGTGCCTGGCAATGAAAGTGCTCGAGAGTTTCTGGCTCATGCCCCAACTAAAGGACTTTGGATGCCATTGGGAAAAGAAGTCAAAGTGATGCAGTGTAAATGTGAAAAAATTCCAAGTTTAATCGGACCTTTTATCTTATGAATCTTTTGACTTTGAGGAAAAATCTGGGAGACAAATTAATGTTTATTATTAAAAAAAATGAGGTCTAGGTAAATTGGCTTTATGTTGATATGGTAGCACCTAGTACTTGGATGATTTTTATAATTTTGTGGGCTGTGAATGTTGGGTATTGTTAAAGTAATGTTTGTATCTCTTTGCTACAACTAAGTGAAGATTATGTAATATAGTTTAATATGGGTGTTGGTGGTTTTGGGGGCTTTTTTAATCTTTTGAGCAGGCTCAAGGATACAATTTGCCTTTTTTTTTTTTTTTTTAAGGCTGGAGATGTAAACGTTATGGACACAGAACAGGAGATAAAGAATGCCCATTCTTTATTAAAGGCAATCAGAAATTGGAACAGTTCAGAGTAGTGAGTACAAATATTGTAGTACTGGTTTGTATTTTTACCAGTTTGGGGTTTTTTTGTGATAAAGTAATAATTATACCAAAATCTCTTAATAACAACTGCTGAAAGTTGAGTTTTCAAGATAACAGAGATTTTGGTTGCAAATTTATAGGAAAGCTATTTTGGAAAAGGAAACAGGAAAATGTTAAAGTGAACAATTCAGATTAAAAAAATAACTTTTTCTACAAAACTCCAGTGTGCTGTCTCTCCAACTTAAAACAAAAATTCTTTTTCTCCTAAGTACTTGGAAACACAATATATTTACAAAGGTCTAAAGAGGGAATGGACATATGGCATATAGCTCACACCAGCATAGTTTACTTGACTCGCATGTAAAATTACCCTGCAGAGAAAATCATGGGTAAACCAGCGCAAGGGCTACGTGTCTGAAACTATAAGTCAGCAAGCTATTACCTGCTCCACCACACCTAGTAACAAGGCATTATAATTGTGTCTTCTGCAGGTAGATGGTTTTCTTTCTCCAGACGATGGTGTATATAAAACCAATACAACATACATCAGTGTAAATGTGTCCTGTGTCCAGGCCCTAAGATAAAAAGTGACACATGGACAGTTTCACGATTCTTTCCACAGAATTAGCACATAGAACCTGAATATCAAACTGAAAATGTGGAAAAGCTATCTTAGTCCTTCACTAGTTGAAGAATAATTCCGTTCCTTAATATATGGAATTTGTGTGTGGTGTTAGTAGCAATTCTTGACATCAATGTAACATTTGCAGTATAATTTGCCTACAGAATTAGTGGTAGAGGAAAAAAATAGAAGATGATTATTAAATATTTTATTAATAATAATTTATTTTTTATTATTGTAGTGCCTAGGGACCCCAGCAATAAACTAGGACCAGGTTGGACTAGGTCTTATACAAGCACAGAATTAAGTGGGTCTCTGTCTCTAAAGGGTGTACAATCTGAGTGAAAGACAGTGACAACAAGCATATACAGATACAGAGGCTGCTTACAGATGTAAAAAAAAGGTGCTTTACTTCAAACTCAGCACACTACAGTGCCGAGCCCAGCTCTACCCAGAAGAGGTGTCACATTAGTTGGACCTGGCTTGCTCAATATCGGTATAGATTGGTCGCTTTAGTGGAGCTTTTTGGGGCACTTTTATCTAATAATAGGAGTGCGCAAAACAGGCTGTATTCGATTCAGATTCGGCCGAAATCAGGGACAGTGATTTGATTAGTTGATTTGGATCACTGTCCCCAATTCGATTCAGCCAAATCTGAATCTGAAGATTTGATGCCGATTCAGAGAATCAGCTATTTGGCCGTAGACACAGCTTTAAATGTTTTTTCTACATACCTTGAGGTACCAGGAGTGGCTTATGAACGCTGCTGTGCTGGAGCGGATGGAGCATCCCACAGGAGCATGGGGGGCCTCCCTACGTGCTTGGTGGCATAACTGGAAGTGGACTGGAAGTACTTCCAGTCCACTTCTGGGTCTGCTGTTGAGCACACAGGGGTCCCCCCCGGCTTGGCGATTGACTGCAAGGGGACCTTGGGAGACCTTCGCAAGGGAACCTCCCAGACTCAGGAGGCATCAGTGCTGAGCCAGGAGGGCGTGGGGGTCCCCCGCACACTCCCCAGCAGACCCAGAAATGCTTCTGGTCCACTTCTGGGTCTGCTGCCAAGTGTGCTGTGGAGCCCCCCGTGCTCCTGTGGGATGCTCCATCTGCCCCAGCATCGCAACATTCACAAGCCTCCTGGTACCTCAGGGTAAGTAGAAAAAACATTTGAAGCTGTGTCTATGCCAAATCGTCAAATCTTTTAAAATCTCTTTGAATGGATTGAGAGGGTTCTGGTTCGATTCGGAGAGATTAAAGGGTCTCCTGATTCAGATACCGAATGGGGCCAAAACTCAGCTGAATCCAATTAGGGACTGAAGCTTCTCACAGCCCTACCAAAAAGCTCCACTGTAGCGCCTGATCTATACAGACGCTGCAGAGCTGGGTCCAACTAACACACTGCTGCCTCCGGTGAAGTGCTTTTTTGGTTTTTAACATTTGTCACCAGCCATAAACAGTACAAGCAAACCAATATGCTGATAGATATGATACGCAATGATTTCAGCACACAATTGCCAATTATTGTGATGTTTACAGAAAAAGGAGAGTTTTTAAGGAGCATTCTGGAGGAGGAGAGGGCTTTCTATCACCTAAGGTGGAGCTCTCCAGGTATGAGGGCAACACAGGAAAAACAGGATGATACTTGTTGCAAAGCTTAACAACTAGACAATGGAGGATGGCATCTGAGGCCAACTGGAAGTAAAAGTGTACATCTCAATAGCACATGAGAAATGAGTTAGGGTAGGAATATGGCATTAAGGGTCTTGAAAGCGAAGACAGGTAGTTCAAATTTCTTGCAGTAAAGGAAATGTAAGGGATATAACGATAGTGCTGACTTGGGCAGATCAGTGGGCTAAGGAAAATACTTGCTACAGGATTTTGAATGGATATAAGGGCAAGGTTGCATTTCTCAAGGCCAGAGGAAAAGATGAAGCAGTAATCAAAACATAGGATGATTTTAGCTGTGTGGATGGATGGGAAGAATTCTATCTTAGAGATATGCAGAAAGAATCTATGAGATTTAGACCTTGTCTGGATATGAGGGGTCAGGTGAAGATGATGACCTTATTACAGGCCTGATTAATGGGCTGAATGACAGTGATCTGAAAAGGTGTAGAAGGAAGGAAAATTAAGATTTAAGATATGTTATAGGGGCATGTTTAGAATTATTTGGGGACTTTAACAGTAGTTCTAATATTACAGGAATTTCTGTATCACTTAGCATCGTGGTCAAACAATCCTACTAGCCTCGTGTTGTAAGAGATGTTGTAGATGAGGAGAGTCCCTACAATTGGCTACATCATTTTCTGCTTCAGGTTGCATACATTTTTCCTATTGCCAAAAATTGACTCAGGTTTACAATAAAGTGAGTTATAGCAACAGTGAATTGTTATGAATTGAAAGCATGATGAATATTAATTGGGATTCTTCCCTTGGTGTAAACATTTGTGGTTTGGAGGTTTGACTTTAAGTGTCATAAATGTAAGAATATGACATTTGGTTTTCCTCTTTCCTTTTTTAAAGGCACATGAAGACCCCATGTATGATATAATAAGGGAAAATAAACGCCATGAAAAGGAAATAAGGTAAGAAACTCTTCATAATGGTCTAATTTTTTTAATACAGTCTTTAGTTTGGACAGAATAAAGATAATAAGGAAAACTTCTCTGGACCTACTCTTCTTGCTACCTGCAAACAAAATTTAATTTTTAATGGTAACTTTTAAACGTAAGAATCGAGTGCAGTGCAGGACCATTGTAGCAGGTTGTCATTAGTTAGTGTTTTTAATACATGACGGGGACTATGCCAAATAGGGCTAACTGAGTGAGGAGGCTCTCCTTGTCTGTTGGGAATCTATTCTACAGGGAATTTAACTTTTTCTTCAAATTAGATTCATATCCAAAGCAGCATGCTTTTTGTTTGATTGGTACCATTGGCCTGGCCTTCTGTCATAGAACCACTATTTCACATAACTATTCAACTCAAACTACACCTCTGTCATGTCATTAGCAGTATACAATTTCTTACTGATCCAGTTGTCACACTTTCCCAATTGCATGCATCAACTGAACTGCCAACACTAGGCAGTAGCTGAGCTCTATTAACCACTTACCCTACCAGGAAGAGAAGCCTTTGAGAGATCCTGAATACTTGGCAGAAAGAAGCAGCTTGGCATCATGCTATGAAAGCTATCATTTGAACTTTGACTCCCTATAAAAGGAGAGTGCTTTACCATCGCACTCATCAGCAAATCTCAAAAATGTCTTCTGCACTGTTCAAGTGGAGGAGGGGATTGAGTTAACTGTTGTCCACACTGGAAGTAGAAAGGGTGCTCTTTTACATAAAGTGTTTGTGTATTTAGGATACAGCAGCTGAAGCGATTGTTAGAAGACTCTTCCTCAGATAATAGTGGAAGCAGTGACAGCTCCAGTTCCTCAGAATGTAAAGAGAAACACAAGAAAAAAAAGAAGAAGAAAGAAAAGAAAAAAAAAGAAAAGAAGAAAAAAAAGAAAAGAAAGCACAAATCTTCTAAATCAAATGAGAGATTGGAGACTGACTAAAAGCAGTCACTTATTGCCTACTTCTTGTCTCTGTTGTGAGCAAATGCCCAAAGAATGAGAACAACCAACCAAAAGTAGGGCAGATTGAACATACGATTGGCTATATCAGATATACTACTTTCTTGCTCATCTGCAGGAAACAAGGGATGAGCTGCATCATGGTGTTTAAAAGAAACAAAAACATTTTACATGAGGTTACTTTCATACTGTGAAATTTAGGCTAATGTCGCTTGATAGTTGATAAAACTTTATTGTTGTGTTGCCACCTATTAAAGCAAGTGGAAGAATAAAGACCATCAAAGACATGGCAACCCACTAATGAAGTGTTTTCCTCACAAAATAATGTAGCTACATGTAGAGCTTCATTGTAATGTTAATTACAGTTTGAACTGTGCAAAGCATTGAAATGTTTTATGACTTCTCCATTTATGGAATAGTACAACAAACATTATATTGAAGCTTATTGTTAACAGGCTATATATACTGTGTCCTCCCTGCATACTGTCCATAGGCTGATGTTGGCTTTGATTATCCTAGGTTTGACAGCTGACAGAGCTTTAACCGCATGACAGAAAAATAATATTAATGAACTTTTAGGCAAAAATGGACTGTTTACAGGGTTTGTTTTAAGAATCTTGAATTGTGTCATTGCTCAGTTGTGTTGCTTTGATATTTTTATGATTTGGGCCACATGCTGAAACACTCAATGCTGGGTGGCATTTCACTTAACATAATCCTATTGGACTTCAGTTTTGCTAGCTTGAAAGAACACTACACTTACTGGGAAAAGCTAGCATTTTATTTGCTTAAAAAGGAGTTCTTATGCTTGAAAACAAGTGACCAATATACTTCCAAATATGGTTCTGTAGCTATTGTTTTGTTGGTTTTTTTAAGGTTTGGGGAAGTAAATTAAACCTGTTCTGTACGTTTAGTACATTGTTTCACAAAATGCTGCTGCATTAAATAAATGCAGCAGCAATATATGAATGTTACTCACAATACTCTAAAAAGAATATATGGAAGGAACCTAAATTGTCTTACAAGCATATTTATGCAAGCTATAGAAAAGCAGTAGCAAGCTGGAAGAAGGGAATTTTTTTGTCAAGAACATGAAGATGGTCTATAGTTTTGTAAAACATAAGATTTTTAATAACCTTGCAAATATCACAAAAGTGGGAAGATCTATAAAACTTTAAATTGCAGAGTACCAAATCTGTCTATATCTGAAAGCTGAATAGCTAAATGGAGTATATGGTTGTGGGAACTTGTGGTTTTAGGAAGGCTATACATTGAAAGGAAACATGCAAGAGACAGAAGGGGTTTTGTCTGGGGTTTCCTTTCAGAACTGTTTTGTGATGATTAATGAAGATCTTAAAAATCACTTTGTCTTTACATTAAAAGTGCTAAGAATGTCAAAGCTCAGAATCTCATTTTGCTGGAGGCCTCACACGTTAAAGGGATAGTCCATGTTAACAAATAAAGACTGTGTCATAGGTTAACACTGATACTTTAAACAAGTATTACTTTTAATGGTGCTTGTTGGTCAAGATAGATCTTGACAGACTACCAAAATCTTATAATGGGAAAGGATTCTATCAAGAGCTTAAGACAGCATCTACACTAAGGGTGAAATCCTGAAGCCACTGGCTTCAGAGAGGCTGAAACTGTATTTGGCTTAAAAACAAAAAAAACCAAAACATAACTATCACACTTCTTCCAAGAGCTTGGTTTGCTTGTAAAGGAAGAGCTGGGGAAGTGATTTTAAGAAGTTTTGCAAAACATTTCTTCCCCCAGCCCCATATACATTGGGTAAAGAGTTAAGATAAGTGGGAGAAAAAATAATATTTTGTCATTGCAATAAAAAAGGAGGGTGGTAAATAAGCAGCTTCAGGGAGGTCTCCTCCCCTACCCAGCCATATCAAAAAAATATGATCTACTTTTAGAAGAGGCCTGCACTCTTTTCCCCACAGCAGATTTATATTTACAAGACACCTTTGAAATCTTAAGTAGAAATCATTCAGTGACCCCACTGTCTCTGCTGTGTATTTTTTCTTCTAGAGGGCTGTGCAGTAGTTACACTACAAGCACATTTTAGGTTAAATGGCTTCTATTTTGTTTTATTTCTGTAAGTGAATATAGTAAAAGCAACTAGGGATATAAATATAATTTTAAAAATATTTGCATAACCTCTAATTATAATTGACAACATAGTAACTTGAACACAGCTGCTGCTGGGAGCTCTCCTGGGATCCTTTGATTGGGGGGTGAGGTGCTGTGGGGCAAGCCTAGCCAGGCAACACAGCTCAAGTAGACTTTAAGCAGCCTGACGGCCTACTGCCGGTTGCTGCCACCAATGGGAGGGGCTGTGCACCATGGGAAGGGGGGTATGGGCCCCCCCCTCTATTTCAAAAAATATTTTTGTCCTGATTTACATGGTTTTGTATAGTGTATATAAAATTAAAATGTTACAGTAGATGCTTGATTTTCAGTATTATTTTTTTTCTGGTTCTAATATGGCAACCCCACCCCCAAAGGAATACTTGCAGGGACAGAGGTTGGGGACAGGACATCCAATCCCAAGTTGACAGCCAGGGGGCAGGGCACCTGTCCAGGAGCAGGGCTACCTTTGCAGCCCTTGACAGCTCATCAAAACTCATTAAGTTTCCCTCCAGCTGAAATAATTGCCCACCCCGAGCTTAACTGATGGGTCATTAGACTGTTCATGGTCTCTCTCTTTGACTATGGGTCATAGTCCCTCCTCTCCCTCCTGGCCCCTACAATACCTTTTGATTCCTGCTGGGAAACCATATAGTTTCCCTTCCCTGCCAGCTTGCACCCACCCAGAGCTAAGAGAACAGTGGCCTCATTTTCTCCTTAATTCCTCACTTAGTTCAAGATTGAAACTATTAGAATAACCACATACAGACATTGTGTTTCTACCAGGAGATGCAACAAATCTTCCCATAGAAGTCAGAAGTATACAGGTGCTTATCAAGTTCCCTTCCATAGGAGAAATATCTTCCTCTTTCAAAAGATCTTTCCAGCTGGAGAGTTGCTCCCACTGGAAAGAATGCCTGTACACCTTCCCCCACTGCTCAACTCTTCCCACAGACCAGGAGGAGTTGAACAATGGAGAAAGGGGGAGGGGTGAGGGTAGTTCCTGGCTGGGGAAAGGCACAGGGAATAGCCACTGCTGGCCTCCTAGCCCTGGGAGATGAAGCAGCAAGGAAAGGTTCTTATGCCTTCCCCAGGCCAGGGTCACTCCAGGTTGGAGAAGGGGCTGTGGGTAAGAGCCATTGCCCTACTACTCCTACCTCTCTAGTAGATATGAACAAGGGGTGCTCCCCACAAGGAGTGGAGGAGCTGCTTCTTGCCCCATACCCCACCCCCCCAAGTTCCTCAGGCCAGGGCCCCCAGTCTAGAAGCAGATTAGGGTTTGCCCTATTCCTGCCCCAACAGCCACAGCTCTCCATAGTCTTCCCCAGGCCAGCTTCTTACTCTTATTAAATAAAAGGTCAAAGAGCTCTCATGACAATTCTGGAACACCTAAACACCTAGATAATATTCTTCCTATCAGGATTCAAAACTAACCCATGAAAGCATAAACTGAATTCACTACCTGAAAAAGAAGTCAATAAAATCTAAACTGGAAACAGGATACACTTCTCTAATAGTATGTTAGGTTTCTAAGAACTGAGTAACACTAAATGATGGAAAGTGGGTAATTCACAATAGACTATTTGAGAGACCTGGTATAATAAAGCCACAAGTTACTGAACAAGAAATAGGAGTTACCAAGTGAAAACAAAAAACTCTAAGTTAGATCCAGCCCATGAACTGGAGGCTACTGAACCTTGTGCTGTGTGAGCACACTAGGCAATTAAAGTAGCCCTATCTAACCTTTTAAGAAGGCACATGAATTGTTTTCTATCTTTCACTGAATTGTGGGTTATCCAAAGCATTTGTTCCTGGGTAGTTCAATGCACTTTATTCAAAAGCCATAAGTTGTTTAAATACTTCCACATCCATGTTCCAATTTGTTATTACCTTGCTTTGTGTCATTAGACAAACAGCAATCAAAACAAAATCAAAGCAAGTGTATATAAACCTACTCACTGCAAGGCATGCTGTTGCTAAATTATCATCCAAGTAGGATGCCCAGACCCGATTCTCTTAAGATGTTTTTCCTTCTGAATTGAATACTAGAGAAGTTTGTTTATTATAAACAAAACAATAAATAGTCCCTAAAAACCCAGCAATGTAGATATTTCAAGTGTTCATTGAACAACATCTGCATATACAGCCAGCCGCTTTCTTCTTTTTTTTGGAGGAGGTGGCAGATAAGGAGGTAGCTGTTGCCTCCACCACTGCAAGTGCCTGGTTTAGAGAGTTGCCAGTAGCCAGTTGTCACAATGTACCAGCCATAGGAATTTAAAGGAAGAGGTAGGTTTTGTGCAAAACATTTACATTCAGAAAGTTAAAATAAGAAGGACCAAGTCTTCTTGAGAGCAAGTTCTTCTTTCTGCTGTTTTAGTTTAATTGAAATACAGCCTCTGCTTATATATGTAAAAACATAACTAAATAAAATCAAAGAGCAAATAATTTAGGAAAAAAACTGCAAAGTTAAACAAGCAGAGAAACTCTAGAAGTCTCAATATTTTAGATGCAGAATAACCTCTTGACTTGTCAAAACTACTATTGGCATAAGATTTAGTGATTATACCCATCCATCCATGAAGATTAAAGCTAGTAACAGATTGCTTCCGAGTTAGAATTTCTCAAAGCTATCCCCGCAGCCTCTAGTACATGTTACTAGTTTGCCAAAAGAGAATTACTTCTTTAGCTGCCTTGCAAGTGTAAAAGGTCCTTGTACTGAACTTGGTCCCTAGAAGCAGAAATACTAGTTCATTATAAGAACCACAACTGGAATACTTATAGGAGTCAGCAAAGACTGCACAGTTCTTTAATGTAGATGCCAGCCTCGCTGACCATATTTGCAGGAACAGAAACAAGAGGACTTATCCCAAAAAACAAATAGCTTTATTCATTCTAAAAACTAAACACCTAGTTAATACTGGCTCAGGTCAGATGTGCCCCAATTTCCCACCCCCACAGATAAAGATAGCTATATTTTTGCAGCCACTAGGTCCAACTGAGTCTATCCATGCAAGTGGCTACCAATTCTTAAAAAGCCATCTGTTCAGCATTTTAAACACTTTAGTTTCCACATCTATGAGACTATCCTTTTAGAAAGGATCAAATATTAGTCTCAGGAACTCAAGAGGCCAAGTTCTGCACATTTTTGCCACGGGGGTTTCTATCAGCTAGTCTGATGAAGGAGGATGCTCTTGTATCCACAACTTTACATAAGCTTCAGAAGTTGAGATCACATCATCATAGCAAAATTTCACCTTCTTACTCTGGTGGTCATAAATGCAGGCAAAGTGGAACTATCAAGTTGCACAGAGAATTTTATAGATCTTTTCCTAGATTTGACTATTTGCTTCCACATTCAGAAAAGACTACACAGCGCAATTCTATTAAATTTTATTGCTCTCAAATAGTGAATGTGCTAATTTAAAAAAGAAAAAAAAAAAAGTGCTTCGACTTGAGTGTTTTCACACAGTGCAATTCCTTATCCTTTAACTGTGCATAGTAACTTACAAAAAAAGTTATTAGACATGCAAACCTCAAAAACATTTGTGTTTCTTTCCCAGCATTTGAAATTATCTTCTTCTATAGACAGCCCTCTTTGTTCCACGTCCTAGACATAAAAAGGAGGAAATGTTTAAGATTAGTTTTATTTTAAAATAAATATGCATTTCCCACTATGAAGGTCATATCAGCCTAAAAGGGTAAGACAGGAGAAGCCTACCAAATAAGCTGCCCCTACTACTACAAGTAGTAAAATTTGGAATTTTGAAAGTGATGCTCAAAAACCATTCAAGCCCCTCTCTCCCTCCATTATCAGAGCACCCTGGTACTACAGTCAAGGATCCCAAATTATAGAGCACTCCGGGAAAACAGTATGGAATGCTGGAAATGAAATTAAGTTTGCAATAAAGATTAAGAGCCGTTTAAATATACCAGCAACACCTTCATAAATATTATGGTTTGTTTCATTCCCGAGTTTCAGTTCAGGGTCTCACAAGATTATCTCTCTTTTTAAAGACAGCCATTTTGTAGGAATTGAGGCATGCCAAGAAGTGTGGCCATTCCCAAGACAAAAAGGAAACAATTTGGGATCATGCAAGTTACTCAAATGTTTTTACTAAGAAACAACAGGTGAGAAATTGAGTGGTGCAATGTTGACATTGCAAACATTAGTCTATTTCTGGGTCAATACCCATTGATTAAGAGGAAAAAAATTTCAGGACTAGGCAGGCTCATTCCATTATCTCATACTATCTTGTTGCCCGTTGTGGAAAAAGGGTTCTCTCTGCACCCAAGTCATGCCTCGAGTGAACCAAGCCAGTAAGTACACTCTCTCCTAAGGGGAATTTTTGAAGGGGGAAACTCCAATCTTTTGGCTAACTTCCAATAGTGTGAATTTACAAATACAGACTATGGCACAATTAATTACTTTTATGATGTTTGACTGAAGCACTTTGAACTAAAGACAAGAAAAACAAAAATAACTGCTTGTAGTTTTGCTGCCTCCCTGCCATTTGTATTTTGCCTCTGAAAATGACCAGAGATCCCAAATCCCACAAAGCTTAAAAATGTAACATTGCTAACATGCAACATAGCCTTCCAAACTTTATTTTACATGTGTAAATCATGTATGCAAGTAAAGCCACACACAAGCAGGACTCTAGCTGCTGTATGTGCAATATCTAAAAAGGTACTCCAATTACGAATTCAGCCAATTCTCCAAAGACCTCAGGAAAAAGAGGGGCTATCACTAATAAACATCTGTCAGTAACAAGTCAAGCGCTGATGCCTTCCATGAGCATGCTAACCTTTGCGTGCACTGGGTTTAGGCACTTCCCACGCCTCAACATCTTCCACCTCGCATCTTGTGTCTCTACGTTTATAAGGGGGCTTGCCTACCCTTTTCTTCTTTGGTTTCTCCAGTGGCAGGTTGTCTAAAGTGGCATTAATAATAATAAAGTAGCAATATTACTTCTCCAAGCAATTTAGCACATTTGAATTTTGCCAGACAGGTTTTTACTTAAATGGTTAACAATGTCTTTTATTTCCTTTTATCACTGTAAAAAA
>JAGPOW010000261.1:178830723-178849120 GCA_030014935.1 Caiman crocodilus
AAAAAACAAACAAACAAAAAACCCCCCTTCCTTACATGCTATTCTGCTCTTCTTTCAGAGGTAGATACTAGACATTTTTTAGAAGAAACGCATGCTGTGACACCAACAGTCTGGGAAAGTCGAGATAATATTTGCAATCCAGGTACTTTGTAGCCCACCGGTGGAGCAGTTGTTAGCCAGCCTACCCTGAAAGCAGTTGCTGCATTGGCTGACATTATGGTTACCTGATGTAACCAGTCATCAAAACAGTAAACTGCTGTGGGCATGCAAATGGAAGAAATGCAGAGCATCTACAAAACATTGCAAGAACATCTATGCAGCAAAACATGGTTATATTGAACACTGTACAAATAAAAAGCAAAACTTCACCTTAAAGTTTATGGCAGTAGCTCTTTATAAAAGTATTGCTTGTGTGCTTATGCTTAGCTTTAGGGTAGAATAAACAAAAATACTGGTCTGCCAGATACAGATGATCTAATCCATAACATGGAACAAGTATAAGTAAATAGTACCTTGTTCTTTCATTTTGGCTGGGGGTGATAGACTACTACGCATCAGGCTGGCAAGCTTGGGTTTAGCACCACTTCTAATCCAGTAGTCTTCAACTGCCAGCCCCATGTTTTCCTTCAGTAACCGCCCTAATCAAAACATATTATGGGATTTTAGTAGTACAAATCAGTATCTACAGTCAGGATATATTACTACTGACAATTTGTTATTGCAGTAACAGTAGGTTAAGATAACAATTGAGCCCAGTATACATATATGAAGTAAGTATACAATACCAATAGCCAAGCACCAAGTTTCTAACTGGTTAGGTCCAAAACTAGAACCTCAACTTACATTTTAAAAGCCACAACTAAGTGGAATATAACCCACTTGGATTTGAGGAAAGAACTGTTAAAAAGCCTTAAGGGTGGGGTGGGGTGGAAATCAGCTAAAATATTGTTGACAATAAAAAAAGTTTGAGTAAAAGGAACCGAGGTCCTTTGGGTAAAATCCAATACCTTTTATTGTTAAAGATAGCATTTTAGTTTGGTTTTGTTTGGTGTTTTTTGCTTTTGCATTTAAAAGCAAAACAACTCCCATAACAAGGTAGTATATGCTGACTGATATGCCAGCTACTGCAGTTGGTTTAGCGGATAACTCATGAGAATCAGTCTCTCTTACATGCAAGACAAAGCAGTGGCAAGCATGTCATTCACTTACAGTCAGACTCATTAAAATGAACTGACGTACTACCAGAATCAGAAACAAAAAGTAGGACTTAAGTCAAAGACTTCAGATAAAACAAAACACCAACTGTATAGTATTCATCCAACTTTACATTTCAGAAGTTGGAACTACCAGTTACAGATACTTCATCTCTCATACAAAAGGCTTCATATTCATATGCCTTTGCTTCAGTTCCATCTCTGGCTTTTCTTAGGAGTTATAGCACATCATTTTTTTCCTTGATTTTCCAGGCTTTACAGAATATAGCCAGCAATTAGCAAACACATGCCATAAAGCATTCAAGTTATGATCAACACCATCTTGGTCATTAGCTTACCTCCTGAACGCTTCTGTGGAGGTCTCTTGTGATCAGATCCCTCTTTAAGTAGTCCCTCTTGTTTTGCTGCAGGCCTCTTTCTTTCATAGTACCCATAGTCACTGTACACCACCTCATCCTGGTCCTTCTCCTTTGGCTTACAAAATAGACCAATTTCGCCAAGGGCACTTTTCAGTTTTACTCTCTCTCTAGCAGGCCAGCTAATCAGCTGAGCTGGGACAGAATTTTTTAGTGGTTTCCAAAGCATCCTCTGACCAATCTGATGGTAGAAGCTACCTTTACTAGGGGTCAGCATTTCATATGGGGTGGCTTCATGAAAGAAATATTCAATTTCATCCAGATCATCTTCATCCTCCTCCTCCTCGTCTTCCACCACTGAGAATTCTTCAGAGTCATCAGCTTCTGACAAAGACAAACTCTTAACAGCTTTTTTCTTTAGGGAGTAGATTTTCTTTTTACTGGAAGATCTAGGGAGGCTGCCCATCTTTTTACCTCTGCTGGAAAGATCTTTTATCTTGAGGCTTGAACAGCTTTTGAAGTTCTGGTTATTGCCATCATTGGTCTGCTCCCCATCTACCCGTTCCTCATCTTCATTTAGGGAGCCACTGCTTTTAATTTTCTCCTTCTCCAAGTCATCTGTGTTTTTTTGTACAGTGTACATGCTTTTCTGAAGCACATAGTCAGGGACAAAGTATGACACTGGTGCATTATCAATTGATGAGCCGTCCTCTTTGGAGGACATTTCATCAGAAGAAACACTGAGCACATTTTGATGTTTTCTTTGTGAGAAATGCATATCATAGTTGCAGTTAGTGTCCATATTATCCAAGCCAGCCAGCCAGCTGTTAGAAGGAACAAACTTCTCAACTGATTCATCACACCATAAGCTTTTATCCAATGTCATCTGACTTCCACTCGTAACACTGTGGCTCTGATTTAGCTTTTTCTGCTGAAGGAACATGTCATTTGTTATCTCCATATTGGACGGAAATAATACAGCTTGCTGAGTTAAGCTGGATTCATCTTGAGAAGCTTTTGAGCCAGTAGATCTTTTAGAACTAGAAGATATTTTAGATATAATTAGAGTGTCCTGCCTTGCCACTGACTGATCATTACAAATTGAGCTGGCTAGGTCTGTTATTTGTACTGCCCTACCTTCACCTTGAGGAGATTTGGCTTTCTGGCTTGCATTTCCCAGTTTTTCCGCCTCCAGCTTTTCTTCATTATTTTGGACATCTCTTTCCTGCACAACATCGATGCTCTGTTTTGAAGGGAGAGCTTTGCACTCATCTGAGTAAGTGCTTGGCATCAATGCCTCAGCTTCACGAGGGCCATATATAAGCCCTTCACAAGAGCTAACAGAAAATAAGTCACGCTGCACTATATTCTCTGGGACTGGTTTGCCACTTGCTACATCATACAAAGGAATCGTTTCTTTGAAGGACTTCCATAGCTGAATTGCAGGCGATCCATTTCCATATTCTATTCTTACCTCTTCTTTCTCAAAAGCATAGCTTCCTGAAGGAAGATTTCTATACTGTGGAGTGCTAGAAGGGCTCTTATGAAACTCTCTCTCTGGTACAATGGAAGATCCAGATGAATCCTGTTTCTCTGAAGTACTGTCAGTTTCTGTACCAATACCAGAAGAAACGCAAGCCATATTTCCTGCATCACAGCCTTTCGTTTCTATATGGGGAGCCTGATGCTTTTTTGCTTTGTTTTCAGGCTGTCTAGGATCAGTTTGTGTTTCTTTGGTTTCTGTTCTTCTCCCAGGACTACTATAGTGCCTAAAGCGTGTTGCATGATAAAACATAGGAGAGGGTGGGGGAGCATTAAAATAAGGCCTTCTGTTAACTCTTGTGTGCATAGGATGCTGTGGAACAAAATATCCAGGGTACTCGTGCAGTGCAACAGAATAAAATGGAAAATATGGGTTTCCATTTCTGAATCCTAGAAATAAAAAAAAAAATACAAAAAAGTTTTGATTAGACCACATGGAATAACTGTTACATCAATGCCCTACCTTCCAGTACTACACAAGAGCCCTCTCCACTACAATCCTACTGGGCCATTAAGGACTAGTTTATCTGTAGGCTACCTTTATTTTAAGTAGCATTTGGCTTCATAGCTTGAGGCAAATTCAAATTGGTCTTCAAAATTTAATATCTAAACTAGCCTATACTGTGCCTTAACGGAATAACGCTACACTAGAGACATTTTTATTACCTCTGATCATAAAGATGCCCTGTCCTTGACTAGGAAACAGTTACTTGATTAAAAAAAAAAAAAAAAAAAAAAATAGTTTTCCACACTCCATAAACCACAAATAGAAACATGCATTTAATCCCCCCCAAGGGTGTTTACTGAACAGTAAACTTAAGACCCATTTTCAAAATAAGAATGTGAAGGAAAAGTAAGATCATCATTTAGTTCTGCCTTGAAACAGAAGTTGCCAAACTCAAACAAATAAAGGAGTACGTTCCTACTGGTGCTAGTTGCCGAAATTAAAGGCTTATCTACCTGGACACTCAGGAAAAAACAAAAACAAACAAACAAACAAAAAGTTAACCGTTTAAAAGTTGATCAGTAAGTCTACACCATGTTCTGAACAAGAAACCATCTATGTTATGGTTTAAAAGGAAACTGATTTGATTTGCTAGTTATTGATGACTTGTTAGGAAATTCAGGTAAATCCAATTACTTTACATTATGAATACCTGTTTACAGGTATTCAGTACAATACAAGTTAATTGATTCACTTTACAGTCTCATGCTGAGACAACAGAAGCACCCTACCTCATGGAAGTAATTAATCCTAATTTCACTAGCATCTTTGTACTAAGACTACTCTTAGTAACAGTTTGGTGATGCCACAAACAAAATTACACAGCCAGCAAATTGCCAACAGAAAAGGACCATAGGTTAAGAGAAACCCTTTCAATATATGCACTAAACCCATCTTCAGAAACTATATAAACAGCTCTAAGGGTCTGTAGCATAGTATTTGCATTTCTTTTGCTCTACCAGTGGTACAAGCATTTTCTTCAAATGGCTTGTTTTTCCTTACCTGGTGCAGGCATGCAATAGGGATTATAGACTTGACTGAGGTACCATGGATTTGGGAATGGCTGTTGTGCTGTTGGCTGTGCATAAAAAAAGGGCCTTGTGTGGTTTGTGGAGTATGGTCCACTCTCTGAAGCTGGGGCAGTGTTCATTTTCTAAACAGTAAGATGACATTAAAGCTATCAGGTTAAGCCAAACAAGTTCAATCATACTCTTCTAGAAGCATCACAGAAAGCAGAGACGTGCAGTATATTCAGTGGCACAGTTCGGTTTTTTGTTTAAAATGTGTACCTCCCTTGTTATATCCATTCACAGGGAGAAATCATAGCATTGCAGGACAAGTTATAGCCTTTAGGTCTACAAGTCAATAAGTTCAGTATCCAACTCAATTAGATGTCTTTCTAGACAAATACTGCATGAGGGAAAAAAAAAAATTTTTTATGGTCAGTATTACTATATTTAACACAGATCTTAACCAGTCTTCTACAAGTTTGTTTGGAGCATGAAAGAGTTTCAAGGCCAACACATACATGTTTGTTTGTTTAAAATATACTAGCCATATAACCAATACTCAAAGCAGTGGTCAGTGACCCTTGGATTATGCTAGCCATTGAGATTAGCTAAATAATAGTAACTCCCTCACCTACCCACACCCCATCAAATATTTTTAGCTTACTGACATTCTTGTAAGGAACACAAAACCATGGAATTTCAGTTCAGTAAAGTTTTAGTATTTAAAAAGTGCTGTGTTCAGACAGCTGCATACATACTGTATTAAATAAAGTTCACACTCCATAAAAAACTGGTTCTTACATAGGTACAGGTAAAAGCTATCATGTTTGAACAGCACTGTCTCTCTGCTGATTTACTTGGAGAATATATTCTCCATCAGTCATATCAATGAAGTGATTGGTTAAAAAAAGAAAGTAAATCCTAGTACACATTTTCTAGGCAGACCAAGGTATGTAGTACTAAACACCCCCCCCCCTCCCCAAACAACATGCATCAAAAGGCACACACTTGTTGTTTGTCCATTAGTATTTACAAGTAGGGAAGAAAACAAAGAGGGCGAGGTGTGGGAAAATAAGATAATTAGATTTCATAGAAACAGAGGCATTTTGGCAAGTTAGGGTTTTTGAAAGCCACTAAAATAAAACTGAGCTTAAAGCCATTGTAGAGGGGTACACAGCTCACCCCGATAAATTAAAAGCCACGCAGGAACAAGAGCCCTCTTACGCCAGCTTCCATCCAGAGCACGGCTTCAACACTATACGCTCCTCTCACAACTCAACTCCACCAGCAACACAAAGACTGTTTTAACCTCCAGAGGGGCAAAACCCCTACACAACCAAACTAATCCTTCCCCAGCAAAGCCTTGCCAAAACTAAGGGCCATGCTGCTACTGCATCTGCCCACAGCCCAGCAGGAGACAAGCCCCGACCTCCTCCCACCTTGTTTATGGACCTCAGGAACACCCTTCCACTCCTTCCGGCACCTGGGCTTCATTTAATAGTGATGTGAAGCCCCCAGTCAGAGGGAGGGACAACCAATGGCGGGAGGGGTAAATACTTGTAGGCCTGTAGGGAGTGCTCAGGGACCAGTAGCCTTTTAATGCGGCCCATGTGTTTTAGTTAGCCTCGAGCAGTGGTTCTTGGCCACCTTAGAAGATGCTGCATTTTGGCTCCCACTTGTTTTGACTGCAGAAAAATAAGAGCAGCTGGTGGGTTGCAAAGGCCCTCCGCGTGTTCCCAGCTACCGACTGCTGCCTAAGACCATGGTGTGGCACGCCTGAGGGGGGCTCAAGGCAGCCCGGGGTGCTGAGGATCGCGGGTCTCTGCCCCCTGCCTGTTACAGCCGCGCGGGAGTCGTGTCATTGCACTCAACACACAGAAGGTTTTGAAGCCCGCGGGCCTCCCTCCGAGGCAGGCAGTCCACCGGCGCCCAGCGCAGACGTGCGTGAAGCTAGAGGCGCATGGCGCCGTCCCGCCTGCAGGGGGCTCCCTCGCTCCTCGCCGCCCCCGACCCTTGCGCTGCGCAAAGGCGCATGCGTACTCAGCAGTTCCACAGCCCTTCCCTCCTCGCTTCCCCTTCAACTGCCTGCGCCTGCGCAGTCCCGGAGGTGTTGGATCAAGCGGCGGATGGGCGGCCCGGCACGCCTGCGCGGGAAACGTCCTCTCGCGCAGGCGTGGCGAGGCCGGGTTGGGGGCGGGCGCCTTTGCGCGCCCACGTCTCTGCGCGCCCAGGGTCGTAACGGCTGTCGCAAGGGAAGGGGAAGGGAAGGGGCGGGGCGGGCTAGGGAGCGCGCGCGCGCAGCAGCATCAGCAACCGCCGCCTCCGCAGCCGCAACCGCCGCAGCCTGGGTGAGACACCCCCCGCACGGGCACTGAGGAGGAAGCGGCGGTTGGAGGTGGGTGCAGGGAGATGGCGCCGAGGCGGCTCCCGCCACTCTCCCCCAGCGGCGTCTGCTCGCCCGCGGCCTGGGGCTCCCCTTTCCCCTCCTCGCCGGGCGTTGCGGCAGCGCTGGGGGGGTCTGTCAGCACTGCGGCAGCGCTGCGCCCCGCCCCCACCCCCGGCAGGGCGCGGGCGGGAGGCGTCACGGCGGGGGGGCCAGGCCCTGCCCGGTGCTGCCGGATCCGGAGGCGGCGGGGAGGGGCCTCGTCGGCGGCAGCCAGCGCGGCCCCCTCCCCCGCCCGGCTCTGCAGCGCGGGGCTGTCTGGTCTGGTTTTTGAAGGGAGCCAGGACCTAAGCCGCAGGTTTTGAACCCGTGGAGGGTGGTCATGGGTTGTTCTCCCCCCGCCCTGTGCAGTTGTTTAAATTTCCAGCCTTCACGGTAGAAACGCCAGGTGCTGGTTCTCCAGGGCTTCCTGCATGCAGTGCTGCTGCTTGCCTCACCAGGCAGGCGCTGGACACCGCCTGGCTGTGCCTGGCCTGGAGCTGGCGTTTGCATTCGATTTTTAGCACAACAGAGATGCAGTGTCTATGCAGCTCTCCTGGGCCTTCATAGAGTGACCTGCCAAGGAAATGGGGGCAGCTCTTTTTGCTGGTTTATCAAATCACACCAGCCTGGAAAGCTTGTTTTGAATGTTTAGCTTCATCTCTTCAGAGATCCATACTAAGAAGGTTGGGCAATAATGGCAATCTCCTGAGATGCCTTATCGCTTTCCTGACTTTATTCAGGTTGCAGGATTTAGCATTTGGGGGAATGTGACAGTTACAGAGCATCTCCTTGAAAAGCTGAGGCATGTCATATGAAAGCTGATTTTTTTAAAGGAAAATTATGCAAAACATCCTTTTTTACATTTGTTACGTAAAACAGTTAACTTCTGGATCCAGGTGGTAAGGGTCTGTGCAGGGTCTGTTCTTTCTTTGCTTGATGGTAATTAATTGTTTTGACTTCTGGAGGCAGGAGGGCAGTTCTTCAAAGTACCACAACATCTTACAAGATGGGACCAAAATAAGGAGTGACATTTTGCTATTTGCTACTCAGTATTTTCTGAAGAAGGCTCTTGAAATTGGGGTATGTCATCAAGAGGCCTAAGTTGATGCAGCTGTTGCTAAGCAAAGAATGAGGTATTTTAGCTTTTGTAGTTTTAGATCAAATCATTTTTGACTGAATATTACCTCCAGCTGTCTAGCTTTTCAGAGTATATCACTTTTTAATGTAGAATTGACAGCAGCATAAGTAGCTAAATCCAATTTGAATACTTCAGAGTGTTTGGGCATTTCTGTTTTGTTCTTATGTCACTACTTGAGATAAGGGGTTGTGATGGAGGCTGTTAACTCCTAGAGATGTGATTCTCAAGCAGGGTGCTGTGGTACCCAGGGTTGCCTTGAGATCCCTTAAGGGGTGTCATGGGGTAGCACTGTGAGGTGTGCAGATATGATTCATGAGAGAAACCCAGAGATTTCAAATAGGAATCCACAGTGTTAAAAATGTTCTGACCTTTTGTGAGTTCCCTGAAGCAGAAGAATTGTTGTTTTATTTTACTGCGGTCAGAAAACAAGTGAAAACTATAAGAGGGCATTTACCCAGAGGTGCCTTCAGTCTGAAGAGGTTGAGAACAGCTGTCTTGGAATTATCAAGTTGAAAACTTCAACTGGTAAAAGACTGACTATCTTAATGTTGGAGCAGAGGAAAATTCTCAACAGTGATGATGGGCTACCAGATCTGATTAAGTATGCCCTTGGTCCGGTTTTCAGCGCTCGGTAAAAAAATCAGACTTATAAGACATCCTGAGGCTTCTTATTGGACAAACATGCTAACAAGGGGCGCTGGCAGATGTGAAAAAAAACAAACAAACCCTAAAACTGCACTTTACCAGAAGAGGCATCACATTAGTTCTATCTGGCTCCACAGTGTCTGTGAAGATTACACACTTCATTTGGGCTTTTTGGCCATTTTATCTAATAGCTGATTCAATAGGCTACTAGATAAAAGCACCAGAAAAAGCTCTACTGAAGCACCTGATTTATACAGACATTGCGTGAGCAAGGTCTCACTAATGTGATGCTTCTTCTGTACATGTGCCAGGCATGACGTAGGGACGTGCTTAGTTTAAAGTAAAGCACCTTTTTTGTTTTGGTTGGTTTTGTTTACTTACATCTGTAAGTAGCCAAGATGTTATTGTGAAACAAAAGTCTACTTGTATATACTCAACATCTGCAGCCAGTCATTGGGTTATCAATCATATTCTGCTAGTTTGATTTTTGAACAGAATATAGTCTTATTCTCTACTTCCCTGACACTGAACAGACAGCAAAGGAACTGGCAGTTGATGTGTATAGAGTGAGTAAGCTTGTTTTAAGCTTTGTATAACGTTTCAAGTCTTTGGCCTTAACTGTCAGAAATCACTCCAGACTAAAAACATAGTGCTTTAAGTTAGAAGCATTGACTTGTTTGAAGAACTTAATTGAAAGGGAGACTTTTTATACTTTTTCAGTCTTTTTTTAGCTCTTTGGGACCTTTTTCTTCCAGTAGCTGAATCTGTTTGGTATTCTCAAGGTTTTGGACTCAGTTCAGAGGTGACTATGGCAGCATCAGAGATGACAGATCTTTTTGAAGCAGTAGTTCTCAACCTTATTAGACTTGAGGCACCCTTTGGGAAATGCCAACTCTTAGCTTTCACTTGTTTTTTGGTGACAGAAAGATAATAGAGCAGTTAGTTTGCTGCAAAAATATCATGAAGACTATACTGTCAGAATGATTTTGACATTATGGATTTCCATCTCAAATCTCTGGTTTATCTTGTGAATTATGCTTGCGTACCTATTGTACGGCACGACACCCCACCCCACCCTTGAAAGGATTGCCAGGTACTCCAGGGTGCTGTGGCTCCATGGTTGAGAGAAAATGTTTTAAAGAAAGTCTTTCACTTATTACCTATTTCCTGTTCTGTGGCACATATCAAAATTTGCAGCTTTTCCTTAAGAATCCAGACCTAGAGAAACTTTTCCTTCTTTCAGGCTGTACTAATTTTAATCTTGTTTATTATTTGTATAAATTTTTTTAATAAAGTTAATTTTCAGTGGTTGGTGTAACTATGAAAGCAAATTATTTCTTTTACCTAAACAAACTACCAAATTAAAGTATTGCACGCTCACTGGGAATATGATTATTTCAGCATACTTAAATAATCACATATGGAATAAGGAAGCTTGAATAATTGTTCATCATTCTTGCACTTTATTTTAGAATATTGTGAATAATGATTTTCTATACGGTACAGATTTTTGCTTTGTGATGTGTATCAAACTTCATTTAGATCGAGTTTGGAATTCAAATTAAAATGCACATAAAGAGCATTTCAAATGATTTAATATAAAATACTGAGTACTTAAGGAAAATGCCTTCAGGCTTTTTTTAATTTAAAAATGGAGAATAAAGTTGTAGTTAGTGGATTGATTTGCTTGTTTACTTTTGATTTTTGTTTCTGTTCACCACAGACCAGCTTTTCAAGAGTGACTGAAGATGCAGATAGGTGCCTAGTGGGAAATGCTGTAGGTCAGAGATTGTCAGTTGGGGCTCCATAAGGTCCTTTATTGGGGTGCCATGCAATATGAGAAAGTTTGGTATGCAGACACTTACACATTGACTTTTCTAGATGAAGTATTCCAAAGCATATCTTTTTACTGTAGGTAGTGATATTTCCTAAAGGAGAAACTTTTCTAATTTGTCCTCCTGAAGATTTGTATGGTGTGAGTCGAGCAGGGAATAAGGCTCCTAAAAGTAACAGATCGCCTTAATCAGAGTATGAACTACCCATCATTGGCAGCCAAAGTCAGTTCAGATGCAGAAGACCTGAATTGACCTTTTTTTTTTTTTTTTTACTCACTGTTGAAGTGGATTTGTTTCAGACCACCTCTTCTGAACTAACTGAGGAGTCCAGCTTTGATCAGCAATTTAGTAGGTGGCTAACCCCTTCATATAAGCATTCCGAAACAGACTTTTGTAGTGACTTCGTCTTTTTTAAGGGTTATATTCAAATGTTCCCACTGTGTGCTTCTTCAGGTTCAGCATGTTTGCTCTTGATTAGGTCCAGCTTTGACCTGTCCATCATCCATAGGATGTTTCAGCAGTCTTGTACTACACTGTCACTGGGCAGATCTGGTGCTGTTTACATGAATCAGCTTGACTTTTCAGTCTTTTAAATTTGCTCTTTTCTCTTCCCTGTTGCTAAAGATGGTATGTTTATTTGGAATGACATCAAAGTAATGAGTTGTATGCTAAATCAGTGTTCTCACACAGCCCAGTCACATTCATGGAGACAGGCAGATTTTCCATATTTGTTTTCCAGAAAATGATACTGGGGTTGCACTTAATTTAAGCTTTTAGTTTCCAAAAAGTATTCTTAATGGGGGACCACAGTTCTCTGGACCACGGGTGTCAAACTCATGAAGCACATAAGGCTGAACTGGGTGCATGTGTACATGTAGCACAGAGAACTGATTTGCGCTGTGCACTGCATGTGGTGCCATGCCTGACTGGCCCTGCATGTTGGCTTTGGGGCTGTTCTGGATCAGGCCCACAGGCCAGCATGGCCAGTCTGATACAGTATATGCCCAGACTAGCAGTGTGTGTCATCCCTGGTATGGAGCCCTCATGGGGCATGTGCTGCATAAAGTGCCTGTGTAGGGCCTATCCAGCAGGTCTTTCATGTACATTTGTCCCTGATCATCTCTATGCAGCATGAGCCAATCTCTTTTCTGGGGCTTGCACAGGTTATGTGCTGCATGCAGTGTTGGACCAGCCCTGCACACAGTGTTTGGTATGCAGGGGCAGTCTGTGGTCCCCAGTCTGGATTGGCCCCAGAGCCAGTGTGGAGGTCCAGTCCAGCAGGGTGCTGCATGCAGTCTGTGCCTGGGACCAGCCTCCTGTGTGGTAAGCAGCACCTCTGTTCTGGACACTATACGTCAGTAGTGTGTTAGCTGTTTGTGTAGAACCAAGAGATTTGGGAAGTCAGCAAGGCTCCACTGGTCTAAGCCTGTCAGTGGATTATGGTGTGCGTTAGGATGTTATAGATTGGGGTTCTCTACCTTTTTTTTCCCCCTGAGGGAACCCTAGCATACTTTAAAAACTCCAGGGCCCACCTCTGCTACAAAACTGTTTTTCTGTATGTCCAGTATGCAAGGAGCGGGTAGGGGGGGTACATAGACAAAGTGTGGGGAAAGCAGGAGGGGACATAAGTGATGCATGGGGGGGCACGTGCCTCCCCCCCCAGATTTGTGCACCCATAGCAGGCACAGAGCTGCAGCCTGGCTGGATTGGCATGGGCAGGAGCTGCCTTCCTGGTCCAGTGGGAGGGCAGAGCAAGGCAGTGAGACTCCGCTGCCAACATCAGGTCCCCTGTGTTAGCTGTGCCTCCAGCTGCTTGAAGAATATCAGACCGGTATGGGGGTGGGGCTCTGTGCTGCTCTCACATCCTCCTGCTGTCAGCCACTTGCACATTGGACCTCAGCTATACCCTGCTTTTGTGGCCGAACTGCTGCTCCCCTCAGGCTGCGGCTCTACCCCAGAGGGGAGGGGAGATGGGGGCAGTGTGGACCTGGGGGCTGTGGACCCCTGTTTGAAAACTGGTGGTATAGATGTTAGGGTAGAAATGCCATTATGGAGGTTACATCTATTCAATATCAAGCCTAAGTAGCAGAGTTCTAGGTCACTTAAGGCAATGTTTTGATAGCAGTCATTTAAATCAAACTGCCCTGTGAACTTAAAGGTCTGTATCAAATTATGATTTAAGGAATTCCTTGGGTAAAGGATTGCCTGCAAATGCAGTGAACTGGATTCAATGACCCTTGGAACCTTTCTCATCTTATATTCTTAAATCAGCAGTTCATGCTAAATAGAAAATAGTATAGCTGGGGGATGGGCAGAATACACCTCACAGGACAGATCTAGACTACCAACTGATTGTATCTGACCCATGGGCTGGCAGCTGCAAACTCACAATCTGGTCCATGGGCAGGTGGTGGCTCTGGCTGCTACATGATGCTGGGCAGGTGGGACTGTTTCTGCCCAGCGCTGACACAGCGGTGTCAGCTGTGAACCCAGGCGGATGCCCCGATCCCCACTTGGAACCTGCCTGCTGCATCCACAGTTGATGCCAGTACCCACCTGGGGCTGTTTCCTGCATACCAGGTGGGTGCTGGCCTAAGCTGCAGATATGGGCAGATGCCCCCATCCCCACCCAGAACCTGCCTCTGAAGTCCACAGCTGTTGCCAGTGCCCACCCAGGGATGCTTCCTGTGTGCCAGGTGGGTGCTGGCGTAAACTGTCTACATGGCCAGCATCTGGGTCAGGGTGCAGATTGGAACCTGCTGCCGTTCATGGGTGAGAGGTGGGATTGAGGCTTGCTTTTGTTTCAGGAGTGGGAAAGGACTGAGGTTTTCTGCAGCTCCAAATGGGGGTGGGGCTTGGGGTTTCCTGCAGTTCTGAGCAGGTGGGCTTGGGGCTTCCTGCAGCTCCAGGCAGAGTGGGGTTTGGGGCATGCTGCAATCCTAGGTGGGGGTGGGAGTGTGGCCCTCCATTTAGGCAGTTTTGGAAAGCTATAGCCGGGGGGGAGCTGACCCAGCTCATGACAGCTCACCAAAACTCCTTTTGTGGCTCTCCAGCCAAAATAATTGCCCACCCCTGGTATAGCAACTCCTACTTTATCACCTTCCACTCCCAAACAAAAACACTGACAGAGTTTTTCTCTTTCTGAGTAATTAAGTTCTTATGAGTAACGGTCTAGTCTACTCTATTTGCAATTCCACAGGTTTTTCAGAAAACAAAAACTATGGGATTGCATATGAAATCAACTTAAAAATAAAAACTGAAAAAAAAAATGCTGGCTCTTCAATGGGAGCCAGTGATCCTCGCTGTCACTGCAGCTTGGCCTCACAGCCTGCCTGTCCTGGAGGGGAAGGCACTCATTGGCAGGGCAGCAGGAAGGGCAGCAGTTGCCTCACCGCAGGCTGTTCCTTTTGGCTCCAGGGATGCACATGGTGGCAGCCCCCTTGTCCTCCTTTCCCCTATTGGAGCGTAGGTGCTTACCTTAATGGAATGTTTTTATTAAGGTAAGCATAAATTAGTATGTACAACTCTACATAAAATTTACTTTATTGTATGTTGTATATGAGCACATCCATGAAATATCCTCTGAAGGTTCTATTTATATTGCAGTCATCCCATGAAAATCATTTAGTTTCTCTGTGATTTAAGTAGACCCCTACTTATGAATTGGGAACAGAAAAATAGATTTGTGTGAATAGTTTTGGTCATTCTCAAATTGGTATTCACTGGTACTTTCAGTAATTGGTTGAAAGTCATCTTAATCTGTTAGAGACTTGTATCTGGATAACGGATAGAGTGTGATATGAAGAGGAATGATATCACCGTTTTCGTAATCAGTGGCTGACTTCCATACATAATAATGGTGAGAAGTTGCTTATTGTTGCTCTGAACTATTGTCATAGGCCACTTTATGTACAGGTGTCAAATGGCTGGATCCAGACTGTGGGGTTCCTCCTGGGTATGATCCATGGGGCCAGGGGTGCCAGTGGCTCACTGCTCTGGCAGTGGGCCAACAGGCCTTGGCAGCACAGCACATTTGCCCTCCTGCCACTGGTGGTCTTGTCCAGCAGGGCCTAGGAGCTATGAAAACTGGCAGGTATCATCCATTCCTGAGCATGCCCCCAACTACTATCACACTTGTGGACTGGATGGAGTAGCTTCATGGGCTGGATCTGCTTACTGGCCATATGCTTGATGCTCTTGAGTTAAGGTCAGCAATGTAAGCTGTCTGCTGGGCAAATAAACTGCTAATCTTACAAGTATCAAGTGATGTTCGAAGATTAAACCAGTTTATATACCTGATTATTGGCAAAGTGATTTTTTCCTTGTGTGGAAAAATACATGCAAAGATATGATGGCAAAAAATATTCTTTTAATAATTGTGAGGCTTGTCAGACACTAATGTATGGTCCCCCTGTGAAAGGGGTGATGAGGGAGGAGAACTTGAGGCATAAGCCCTCCCAGGTTTTACTTGTATGGTATACTTTCTCCTCCCATCCGTTAATTTGTATAACTTTTAATTTTGATTTTGTTGGAGTTTGTGTCATAGTTTCACATACGCTTACATATTTTCAGGAGAGAGAATACATACTAGCCCCTCTGATTTTATAGGTGCAGTGCTGCCCTTCAGGAATCAATCGGAACATGCGTGTGTTTTGTGAACACCTAGAACAGAATGCACATTCAGAACTAAAATGGTCTCTTACAGTTTGCTGCTATCTTGTAAAACATTCTTTCATCATATGCCATCATGTGGTATGCACTCCTGTTAATGTCTCATGCATGGACTGACCAAAGTCTGTTATATTAAGTGGACTTGACAGTACCTGGGGTTAACTGTAATTGATGATGATGGAACTGATGGCAGTTAAAAATCATGCATACTTCAAAATGCTGTATCTACTTGAAATGAATGAAAATTGCAGGGGCAACAGAATCTGCAGGAAGGGCCTTTATAGATGTTGTTCTACAAAAGTAGCAAATCTGTGTGACCTCTAGAAGTTACTTATACAATAATTGGTAATCTTAGAGTACTTGAATGAGATACTGCAACATTCTGACAGTCCTCTTAGCAAATACACATTGCTACATCTGCTTTTTAGCCTGCTTGATTTTCCTTTCAGACTTCATTTAGATTTTTTTTAGGAAAAAGCTCATAGCTTCAATCTGATACATCTGAGAAAGATGTATATCTTTCCTCTTCTGTTTCCCACAGTTTAATTACTCCTTTCCCAATACTTTATAAAATATTTGAATAGTGATGGGCAGCATGGGTGTTCCCACCCCAGTTGCCTTCTACCCCTCCCCCCATCATTCTTGATGAGCAATTGGCTAATACTTTAAAATACTTGAATAGTGATGATTCCATGACTTCTCTATTTTAACCTTTAAGACTTTTACAAATTTCATCAGTTTTTGTTTTCAAATCTTTCAAATTTTTAACTGGCCCAGCTAGTCTTTTATCTGTTTAAGTACAAGATTTGATCATGGTGGAGATAAATATATTTCAGTTGGAGTTTATATTCACATTGCCAGTTAGTAGCTGCCATTTTTTTAATAAATACATTTTCCAACTATTTGAGTTGGTCTAATAAGGGATTTACCCAAAGAACCTTGTCTACTTGTGTCCTTAGACAACACATGGCTACAACCTACACCCCAGGGACATTATATTTTATACTTAAATAGGCGTGCATGCTGAAGATGCATCCAGAAACTCACTCGCATAATGTTATAACCCAAATTCAGAAAAAAATTGATAAGCAATTAGTTCATGCTGTGTTTACAGTAAGCCCCATCTTCAGTCAATTTTCTAGAAGTTAGGGAAGCTGAAATACCTCGGTCAGGCTGTTTTCCATTAGGGTTTGCAGGTTTAAATTAATATGTAACTTGTACTCCTAACCTACTTGCTGCTGGTGATGGTGTGCCTACTTGGACTCAAAAATATGCTTTAGGAACTTAAAATTAGGATCAGACTGGGGGGGAAATGATTTTTATATACAAATACAATATATTTAATCTATTGAAAATTAATCGTTTTTTTCAGTTAACACTAAAGAACTTTTTGAAGTGAAAGTTTTTAATCCAAATGCAATTTTAGCTCCTAATGCTTTGAACACATGTACATGCTTAACTCAGTGTATTTAAATGTTGCTGTTCATGTTATGTACCCCTGTAATATCAGAGCTTCGACATTCAATATTTTCTTCTTTGCTTATCTGTTTAAAAAAAAAGAAAAGATCAGGTGGGAGGCTGGAAACTGTTATTGTACTAAAAGTGATTAGTTAATCAATTTATTCTTTAATGGAGTCTTAACTTGGGGTTTTCCAACTCTTTAATGCTAGAATTTCAAGTGTAGCATTTAGTTTCTTCTAGGGATTCTTTCAGTCTTTACTTGAAGTTTTTCATGGAAACTTTCCTGTATATTCAATTGTGTTAAGATTCCACAGGTTTTGCAAGCTGTGTAGAGAATGTCTGGACCTGTAAATCATGTAGGGATTGACTTTGTTGCTTGGTCAATTGTCTCCCTCCTTTCCATTTCCATTTTTGTCTGTTATGTGGCTTTACTTTATGGTGGTTTCTCCTATATCTCCTTATGGTTCCTTGTCACAGTTGCATGTGGACAGAGAGTCCACTTCAGGGCAAAATTTTAATTGGGCTGCTTCAACTTCATAGACATATGTTGTATGAAAACGGTTTCCCCCTCCCTTCTGTTTTTGTGGTACTGTAAGTAATGTTGGCCACATTAAAACAACTAATAGGGGTACTTCTTAAATTAACTATAAAATTATGGAAGCCATTTTTGACAGATCTGATCCAAACAAGCACTGGAGTAAGAAATTGATTCTTTCCATCCCTGCCAAAATACTGTCTGAAAACTTCACATGTGACTAGTAGAATTTTTCTGAAAGGATTATATGTTATACACAGAACAGGTGGATTGATATGGCTTCATGAAGGTTGAATGTGGGAAATGAGAATCAACTTTGTTTGCTTAACTATAGAAACAGGTATTGTTGTTAAATTTAATTTGGACAAAAGCATATAGTGTAGGCAAAAGACCTTTGTTTGTTTTAATATTGGTGTGAAAAAAAGTAGGATAGCTATTTTTAGTATTGGTTGAAGGAAATAAAGGAATATCTACCTTTATTTAGAAACATTTAAAATACTCTGGAAAGAGAAACAGTGTGCTAAATGCACAATATGGCTAGGTGAACCATAACTTTGTCTCTTTATATTGTGAGTTTAAATTAAGTTTCAATCTTAGTGTTGTAGTGACCTATCTTTTTGTTATTTTATGCGTTTATGTTGTACAAACTCTGTTGCTTCCCTTTTAGTTACTTTTGCACTTGTTGATGTCCTTTTAGAAACATTTTTGTAACCTTGCTTAAGATTGTATCTCTAGACTTCCTCTAAGCGAGCCAGTTGGACAGGGTAACTGATAGACGAAACTATGGGCTGCTTGTTTGAAGGTACTAATATGTGCAATAATTTTTTTCTTACTTTCAGTCACTCAAGTGCAGCCACTGATTACAAGATGTTTCCAAAAAATCTACCTCAGACCTTGCTCTTACGCATTCATGTGCTACATCATTACAACTCCCAACAGGAGGCCTGCAGATACTCTTGAAAGTCTCAGAACAGACTGACATGAAACTAGAACGTGATGACCTAGTAATTGGTTGAAGCCTGAAACAGTCTTGATTTAGGAATCCAAGATAATACTGCCT
>JAGPOW010000261.1:178858097-178892963 GCA_030014935.1 Caiman crocodilus
AGTCCCTCAGGGGCCTGACATTGCCCGGGACTCTCTTTTTGCTCCCCACATATTTGAAAAAGGACTTCCTGTTGTCCTTGATCCTAGTCACCAGGCAAAGCTCTACTCCCACCTTGGCCTTCCTAATAGTCCTCCTGCACTCCCAAGCACAAGAGGAATACTCCTCCTTGAAGACTGCTCCTCTCTTCTAAAGGTTGTAAGCCTCCTGCTTAGCTGTCAAGGTCCCCCGAATATCCCTATTAAGCCATGGGGGCTTCAGGGCACTTTTGCCCATCGGGCAGGAACGGTCGCCCTTTGGGCTCAGAGGATCATCTCCTTAAGGAACATCCACCCTTCATGGATGCCCATGTCCTGGGACCCTAGTCACAGTGTGGGCCCCATCTACACCACACTGGACAGCAAATTCTATCAGGCGATGATCGCTATTTCCCAGGGAGTCACGAACCTGGAGACCTCCAACCAGATCGTCCCTTGAGGCCAGGACCAGATCCAGCAGCACATCCCCCTTGGTGGGGCCATACATCTCCTGGACCAAGTAGAGGTCCTGCAGCTCTGCCAGGAACCTCCTGGACCTCTCGTACGTGGCCGACTGCTCCTCCCAGCAGATGTCCGGGTAATTGAAATTACCCATGACAATGACATCCCTTATCCTAGCCACCTCCTTGAGCTGGCCAGCAATTTGGAGGTCCAGCTCCTCCCTCTGTTTGGGTGGTCTGTAGCAGACACCCACCATTAAGTCCTTTTCCCCTCGTCCTGCTTGCAGCCTGACCCAAATCAATTCCACCTGGTCCTCAGTTGCCCCCAAGTTGACGCTCGATGTAGAGAAACGGTCTTTGACATACAGTGCAACCCCTCTGCCTCTTTTCCCCATCTTGTCTTTCCTGAAAAGGGCATTTCCATCGATGTCTACGACCCAGTCCTACTGTCTTATAACTTTCTCCAACACCTGTTATTCTGAGACTTGCCAGGAAGTTCAAGCAGGATTTAGGGCTATCATAATGACACAGCCCATCTTGAGCAGAACCTTTCTTGTTTTTAGAATTAATGAAATTCTGTCAGTACTCCAAAGCTGACCATTCCATTTGATGGCAAGTTGATTCCCCCTAAGGTTGTCCATCTGACATGGAAGATATCCTCCTTCACAGTGGGGAAACCCTTGATTAGATGTATAAAGTGAAGATGAAGAGCTTTTTCTATCAGTGATTCAGAGGCAGCTTGACCAGCTTTCTGCTGATCCAATTATTCTGAACCATTTACACTGAAGCAATCTGGGTTTTCTTGGAGCTCATTCATACTCGTAGACACTTCTGCATATCATCTGTAAGTTCAAGGACACGCTGGTTTTAGATACCCTACATTGGTGAAATTCCTTCTCCCGTACTCTGTCCTGTTAGGGAACTCTTCCTGCCTCTGGGGTCTTAACTTGCATCCTTATTAATTTGATGCAGAACCTGTGTGAGTTCAGGGTAGTCTGGACAAGCCCTCCAAGAATATCTGTTTACCAGCAGTAACTGTGGCTCTGTGAGAGTGGGTTGTCACAGATTCCATGACCAGTCTCTGATGATTGGAGCTCTGAATTATGTGATTTTAAGAAATTGCTGTGTATGTGCTGTGTTATCCTTGCCTTATCTACCCTCCAGTCTCATACGAGGAAAGTGATGGGCATGGTCAATGTACTGCTATTCAGAAATGACAAGCTTGCATTCCTGGGGCACATGCACTTCCACAACAGAATCTCTGCAAAATCATGCTTACTGCAATTAAGCAGTAATTGCTCCCAAGCATAAGCCTTTCATTTTGATTTATGAATTTTTGAAAACTCTTGGCTAACTGAGCTGAAGAGCAGGATACATGTCTGTAGCAAGCAGCAATAATAGATCACTCCCAAATTACATAGATGGGAGACTTATCCCTTTTGGGTGAAGGAGAAAAGAGACTTTTAATAAGGAAGACAACTTCATTAGTTCGGCTGCTTTTATAAATTAGAAGTATATGAGAAGTCTCAACTTAATCAGAGTTAAGTATGGGCTCTTATAAAAACACCAAATAGCTTGCCTTCCTGTCCAATCAGTCACCATGCTCCTGTGGCACAGAGCTGTGTCCTCCTGCTTTGTTTTGGTTCTGTCCATACACTACTACTACTTGGGTACTTATTTTCCCTTAGCTTTGACATCTAGTCACCTGCTCTACTTCTCCTTAGCTAAGATGCCCAGTTGTGATAACTTTTTCTTTTAAGGCAGTCTTCAGGAGACATCTCTAGGTTTCTTCACTTCCCTCTTTCTTTCATCAACTCTAGGCCTAACAGTAGATTGACATCTGAATGGTAATAAAAAGGCATTTATCTTGGGAAGAGGAGCTGCCTGAAAGGCCCCATTAGTTAAAGATCAAAACATAGTATTATCAAACCAGTTCACAATGTTATTTTTGCAGTGTATTTGTAAAAAAATAAATAAATAAATAAAACTGGGTCAATTGATAATTAATTAAATGCCTATGGCAGTAAAGTAGAGATGCTGTAAATTTAGTTCTAGGCAAGATTTAGTTTTTCAGGGACAGCTATAGACTGCAAACACAGGTACCTTTTTTCCCCCAGTGGTAGCTCTATACTTATCTTCCTAAAATACAATGTAGGAAGGATGTAAGTGTTCTTTAAGATTAATCTGATTCCGATTCATTGTCTTCATTCTGGGATGACTCCAGAAAATGGTTCTACTTTGAGCCATAGATTTAGATGAGAAGAGGATTTAGTAGAGGTCTTGTTACCTTGTTAAGGCTGATGGCTGTTACTTTAGTAGGAGTAATAAATCTTTGCAACTATACTGATCTGTATTAAAAGAAGGAACAGAATAATATTTATTTTTGAGCTGTTCTTTTTAGAACATACTGTACAAACACCTCAGTGGAGTATACTTTGGGAATGGCTTTGCTCTTAAAATGATTTGCAGGAGCCTTTGTTTCAAAGTTACCACATACTAAAGCTCTGATGTAATGTTAAGCACTACAGATGTTGCTTGAGCTAAATCTGATAATTTGACTAGCAACAAACAGGTAAGAATTCAATCACTGAACAAGAAATATTAACATTTTCCCATAATTTGTCTCTTGTCTACTAAATAAGTCCAAAATTTCAGAACTGGAGTGTGTCATGTGCAGGCAAGGTGCAAACATTACAACTTCTAGTTTAAGTAGTTGGAAACCAGTTTTTTCCTGTAACAGAACAGAAGTTCAGGGTGCACAAGCAGCTTTAACAGTAGCAGATCCCAGTGTAAGATAGACTGGTCTATTGAACTTCAGTACCAGATCCCCTCCTGGCTCGTTAGGTTGCAATCAGTCCCCTGGCTGACCAGGTGCCTTTGTGGCTCCTCCACTAATTCCCCTCCTTGCGGAGCAGTCATGCTAGACTGCTCCAAGCTCTCAGCCACAGGTGAGAGCATCTGTAGAACTGTCTATACACAGTGTCCCTAGGCAGAGGAGGAGGACATTCTTTAGGAGGAAGAATCGGGCCCTTTGGAGTTCTGGGGAGTGGCAGGCACCTGATGCAATTCCTGCAATCGGGCTGGACCCTTCACTAGAGTTCCAAGGGCTGGGAGATCACAGCTACGGCAGTCTCCCAGCTCAGGGCTTTGTGAAACCCCTGGGCTGGGGGATAACAGCAGATGCATCTCTCAGCCCCAGCAGCTGCCAGCTCTCCACCTGGCAACACCCTGCAGGTGCCAGGACCCAAAGTCCTACAGCTATGGATGTTGGGTTCTAGCAGTGTGTTTCCTGGTGCCAGGACCCAGCTGAGTCCTGGCAGCTGCAGGGCTTGGATGTTATCTCCCAGCCTAGGGCTGGGCAAGGGAAAGGTCAGTGACAGCAGGGGTTAAGGAAGTGTATCTGACAGCCAGGCAGGAACAGTCCCTGAACAGGAGGCATGTGGGAACTCCTCCTGCTTTCTGGCCTCGGCCAGCGCAGGCATTTGCATTCCAGCCCAAAACTGAAGAGGGAACATGAATTTCATTCACTCCTGATCCAATCTATGCAGCTTAGAGAAACCTACACAGATTGGGCAGATTCTGCCTTGGGCTTTTTGAATGTATGTACTTAGTTCAAGTCACTTGGTCCTGATATCCACAAGGGATTCTTTGAGAACTTAAGTCACTAATAAGCCTGGTACCACAAGGAAGCTTTTCTGGCCTGAAATGGACAAAAGAACATTTTCTATAAAATGAAAACAATACATGAAAAGTGTAACCACCTCTTATTTACATAATTGACATTTATTTCATAGAGATAGAGATAAAACATACATAAGCAAATGCTTTTGAAAAAAATCTTAATTGTGCATCTGATTCATATTAGGATGTTATCTTCCCCCTCCATGGAAACAATGAATTATCCATCAACTAATGTGTTTTTGAGACTGGCTTCAGCATTTATCTGCAATAAATACCCCTGCACTGTTTAAAGAAGTGTAAAAATTAGAAGATGCGTGGAAAGAACACTGTTGCTGCCAACCCAGTAAGTGCTGTGCAGTCTACAATAAATTTTACAAGATACTTCTAAGGTTGAATACTCTTGTGATCTCTGCACCATGTCATTATAAGACTATCTACTTCAAAATTTGTCATCTCTTCTAGTTAAGCTATTGCATATACAAAAGCTGCATAGGGATTTAAAGGAATTTGAAAAAAAATCTTACAAGTTTTTGTTGTGCTATATTTACATTTTTGTTTTATTTTTTTTAGTAAGTTGTATCAACTGATTGAATTGATTTTATAAGTTTGGGGCAATCACCAAGTTGCGTTACATGGCACTAGAAGCCTCAATTTCAAAATTAAGTCTCCTATACTAACTGATTCTACTGCTTTCAATTTTCATCTCTATGCTAAGTCAATGCTTTACAACGAGATCGCAGTAGTTGCATCTCCCAGTCAAGGGCCCCAGCAGCTGCCAGCTCCCCTCCTGGCAGCACTCCGCAGCTGGAAGATTGTGGCATTGGCACTGGCCTGCTTACATTTTTCAAAAAAAAATTTAAGCAGACATTTTTAAACACATTTGATGCATTTATTTCCAAGCAGCACAAAATCACAACCAGATAGATACATGTCAATAATGTTTAATTATCAAATGTCTGTTTTTGTCTTCAAAATATCTCATTTTGTGCCTTCACTTTTACTAGTAATACTGCCCTTTTAGTCTGTTAGTAACATTTTGCTGAAATCAAAAGCTGTTTTCAGCAAAAAATTACGTTTGGTTACAAAAATGCTGAAAACAGTGGTAAAATGAAAACGGAGTGAACACTGATTTTTTTTAAATGGTACTTATTATAAATGGCATGGTGTATAGTCTGATCAGTATCATGTGCAGGAAAGCTAACTGTATGATATCAAGTGGATTGCTGGTTGGGGGCAAAAACTTTAGTACACAGGACTGACTAACTTAGTCAATGGTACTCAGTCTTGTGTTTCAGACCTACATGTAGTTCCGCTGGCGTCTGGATTTGATCAGAAGGCGTTGACTAGCACACTGAATACAACTAGATGCTTCATCTGCCAGGAAGTTGTTTAGTGGAATCAAACAGCCACAACTATTACATAGTGACATACAAACATGCCTTCACAATGTGTCATATGATGCAAATTTCCAGTTATTTTGTGACTCAGACCCTGAATATTGGAGAAATACCTGTTCCCTAACTGAGTTTGATTTACTAGAGATCAGTATTACAATAAACTGAAGGACCGACTATGTAAGACTATCCAAATGGACAAAGCCTTGCATTTGTTTTGGTAGCTACACACACCATTGCCCAAAAGTAGTTCAGGTGACTGGCAAAGAGTGTATCTACTAATGATCAGTTCACCTGCATTGGCTGTAGTAAATCTGAGGTAAATACTGTTTCAGACTGCTAGCAAGGAACTGCTCCTTGGAAAAAAAAACAAGACACATATGCACATATACCCTCACATTTCTCCTACCTTTCTCTCTGAGCATCACTTGAATTGAAGTACAAGTAAAACTGTCAATTAAAATACTTGAAATCGAACGCTGAAGGGCAGGAGAAAGGAAAATACTCTTCCTACAACCACTATCCCACTCCTGAACAAAGAGAGCTGGGAAAATATCACGCAACCGTTAATGGAGCACAAGTTCTGAACAAACTGTGCCAATGTCTACGGAGCCCTGGAGCTCTGAGACCTACTACACAGCAGCAGCAGGCCTGCTGCTATTGAGGACATCCTCCTGAATGAGTAATCTTCCCATCAGGATTCCTCATAGGCTCCTAGAACTGAGGAGAAAGTTAAAGAAGTCAACAACAGCAAAGGACAAAGTCCTAAAATACAGGAAGAAGGGGGAACTATAAAGGCCCTACTTCTACACCTTGTACCTGTAAATCCCAGCTACTTATCTGACTCCTAATAATAGTCTTCTAGCCTATGCTGGCCTAGAGTCCCAGAGGCCACAGACTGCCTTCACTACAACATGAAGTCTGAATACTTGAGACTCAAGTCAACGAATATTATAAGGAACTGCTTCAAAATAAACATGCTGTTTTCTAATGTGTATGATGCATGAAATCTTTATGTCCAATAAGAAGTCAAGGAAAGTTTTTCTAATCTAATCTATCTTCTTTCAGAGGTATGTACATGTTGAGTGTTCCTAGTCTTTAAGAAGATAGAATAATGGGAAAAGAGCTAAAGGGGACAGAGCTGAGCTATATTCAAGTACTGCAGAAAAGATACAGAACACTTATTTAGTTTACAGCAATACAAGCAGTTAGTGAATAACCATTATTTCTGTAGGAAAAAAATACTGTCACAAGAAAAATATTTGTTTTAGAAGTAAAGCCACTTGTATAGCTGTGAAATTTAATTTTAAAATCAAAGGTTTCTACTTGCAATTAGTTTTTAAAAACACTGGCTTTTTAGGAAGATGAGATGAGAAACAATGAAGATGAAAAACAAGGGAATAGCAGCGTCAGTGTATGGAAACTGGTTGCAAATATGGCTTTAAATATTTTTAAAGAAGCTGAATTAAGAGGCTGTCTAGTGATCTTAATTTTTAAGCGTGAAATAGATGAAGAGCTACTGCAGCTCCACTCTTTTCAAAGTGAAGGAGGAGATGGACATCCTAGATAACTACAGGCAAAATCCTAGCCCCATGAAAATGAATGGCAAAGCTCCCACCAATGTTCATAGGACATGATTTCATCCTACAAGCATTCTTTGTTTATGAAGAGGAATAAGTTAGAGAATAGGGGCTGAAATGCAGATGTTTACAGATGTTTGTCAGAGACGAAAGATTTAAGTCGGATGAACAAGTGCTCCTGTTTCAGGATATACTTAGATACAGACACATGGCGTGCACTAAATACAGGATTGTCACACCAGGTACAAGTGGCTATGCCATTTTTTTTTTTTTTTTAAATGGCTCACCTTCAGATTTCTACAGCAGTTTTGCTTTCAGAATGAAGAGTCCTTACCAATGAAAAGGATATTCCCTGAATAGTTAAAGAAAAAAAAAAAAAAAAAAAAAAAAAAAAAAAAAATGAAAGCCTGAACTACATCTGGACAATTTTTACTCAAAAGTCTTCATGATCTTCCTGGCAACAAAATGTTAAGTTTAAAACTACTGTCCTAATTTAGTAAGTCTTGTGTTCACTTGCATGCAACTGTGTTTATAATTCTGCTCTCCTTGACCTGCTTTAGTTGTCTAGGGTTCTAAATCATATTTTTGTAGAGTTTATTCTGTTATGTATTTCCCTAAAGAAATCTCTTTAACTGGAATTTCTGCTTAAGTCCCGTGACAAGTTTGGTGGAAACATTCACCATTTCAACTAGTTAATATTCTGACCTATGGAATACAGATAACAACAAGAAATTGATTTTGCAAGTGTCACACAGGTTTCTAGGGATAGAAAAGAAAGCTAAATATAGATGAATACACGTTTGATGATGGAGAGAAAAAAAAAAAAAAAATTCACATCAAGCAGTCTCAATCAGCAACAGTACTGAATTTCATTTGAAACCAAAAGCAAGAAGGGCTCAGCCTGGCCTGTGTTGCTAATTTTACACGCATGCCCTTAGATCCAAAAGGTATGAATCAGTATTGTTACACCTCAGTTCTAACAAATATTACAGAAACCATCTGGCTATCTGAATTGTAAAATATAGCTAATTTACATAAACTTCTTCACTATTAAAAAAAATGTACACGTCTGAATTCAAACCTATATTCTGGCTTGCAACAAGCCTTGTTTGTTTGCTAGTGTCTTTATGAAGGCTCAGATTTAAAGAAAAGGACTCATTTTAAATAACTGATGTGCTGCAATAGAGCTTTATACGCCACTTTTATCCTCCCAATATTGGGGGAGAAACTCAAACTTATAGTGACAATGAAGAGTAACACTTCAGTTTTTTCTGTATGCAAAAAAACAACGACAATTTGGTCCTCCACAGCTAAGTCTCCATACCTACACTTTACAGCAATCTTTGTGCAGCTGAGAAAGACCAGTACAACTGAAATACTGAGAAGCACAGTGTAAAGCCACTATTCATTCATGTGCCATATTCAATCCCCGAGGCCTTGTGTTGACTGAGTAAAAGTGGAAAGCCACGAGGACATGGCTGATTTTGCACTGGTGAAGGCTCCTCCAACTGACTGACCTGCATTTTTAAAACAAGAGAAAAGTTTACATAGAATACCCACTTATACATGAAACTGAATGATTGCAAACAAGAGATTTAATTTACAATGCAAATCCAAAAATCTGTGCCATTAAGCTTGGTGTCTTGGAATAAATGCTAAGGTCAACCAGCAATAATTGGTCTCTGGGTGGCCTCTTTAGCCCTCGAGAGACTGAAGGAACAGCCAGCTCACTCCTGTTTTGCACAGCTTGTTCCAAACACTGGCAAAAGCCAGCAGACCACCACTAAATGTGGGGACAGATCTCTTAGCAGAGCCAAGATGGAGAGATGCTCTGTGTCAAAATGCAACACAAGCCCTCTCAGAAGTGTTAAAGGACCTGATCCAAAGCCCACTGAAGTCAATGGAGGCATACTATCAGAACAGTACAAACTGGGCAGAGGTAGAGCCGGTGCGAATGCGCTGAGAGTCGGCTCTGCTTCAGAGTGCTCACTGATAGTCCACCTCTGGCCCCCTCCTACGTGCCAGGGAGGCACAGCAAGAAGCTGTACATCTACCTACCACTGAAATGCTTTAAAGTGCAGCTGCATTTTGAAGCACTTCAAATTTACGTCTTGTCTCTACTATTAAACATGAAAGCTGTGGTACTTGCAGAATATCTTCTGTATTAGATCTTTTAGTATTAGATACTTCCATAGTGCTCCAGGCTGGGGTTTAGTGAACAAATTTCTTACCTACAGCTTTTCCTGTCTGTACAACGTTCCGGCTAGTGGTGGCCATTACATTTCCAATCTTTTTGCCACGTTCACTATTCTGGACAGAACTACAGAAACAGAGAATTGCATTGGTGTGATTACTTATTACTAGCTCAAGGGACACCCCCCAATCAACAAACAAAAAACAAGCATGACGATCAAGCCCACAAAATTCAAGATCCATCTATTTCATAATGACCAGTCAAACATTGATAAGCATTATAGATATTGGAAGAACAACAGAGTATCTGTTCAGTAAGCTCTGAAACAAAAGGCAACAGGTTCACCTTTACAGGACACCCCTTAGTGCAAAAATCTAAAGATGATTTCATTCTTTAAATTGTGTCCTGCAATGAATGTATGGCAATTACTTAGAAGCAGGTCATCATTTGTGGACAAAGGGCTGCCTTTTAATAAAAGGCACTTGGCTAGTTCAGAATAGTCATCATTGCTTTGACCGTTTAGTGTAATAGTTAATTTTATTTTGTATTTTTCTGTTAGACTATTACTATGACTTTAAAAAAAAAAGCAGCATAAAAAATAATGTCTATTCATTTTCAGAGGCCTTTGTGAAGTCCTCTCATTTGGTTTCAAATAATACTCAAATAAAATTCTAATGCCACCATACGCCCTTATGGAGCATCTTTAAAACTATAGTGAAAGTGAGCTGCATTCCCTTTTCACTTTACATACCTCTACAAAAAATTGTCAAAAAGTTCCAAAATCTTAATTATTTATGAATAGGGCCCAATTTAAATCATGGGCCTAATCTTGTTAGTATGGCCCAATTGTGGCAGGAGCTACAAGGGCGAAATCATTTGGCACTGTCCCTGGCAGACCCCAGCCTGGCCAAACGTGCTTAGCATTGCAGCGGTGATGACTTGGCAGTGCCCGAGCCCACAAAAAACAAAGGATTGCCAGGTGGGCGGGAGAGAGGTGCTGGAGCACATGTGGCATTGCCTTCACCCACCACTACCCCCACGCCTGCCCTCAATTCTGCTTTGCATGTAGAAGTCCTGCTGGGGCAGGGCTGCGCACTTTCCTCCCACTGCCTGCTAGGCCCCACCTGCAAGCAGCCATATTCTTTGGCATTTCATTGCAAATAACATTTTTGTGAAAAGACTTAATTTTGTGTTTTCACAAAAAATGTGAAATCACGATTTAAACCAAGCTTTACTTAAGAAGAAAGCAGCTTTTTAGGTATACTTGGAATAGAATTGCCAAGGAAGTATGGTTAATTTTAGTAAAATGAGCAGAAAAATGACTAATGGACCCTAGCAGACTGAACCTTTTTAACCCAAGTACTTTTCCCCAAATGAAGCTTATGAAGGTGTTTATAAATTGTTAAAACTGTGCAGTTACTGCAGATGACATCCTAATACCCAGGATGAAGTTTCAGCCCATGCCACTGAGACGCTGGCAATCAAAAACATCTAGAAATATAGTTCTATGCTTTCTTTTAATTGCAGATTTATGGCAGTTAGATTTCCAGCCCAAAATTGGAACCAAAATATACAAAAAGAAACATCCAAATACAGGAAGCGTTTCAGCTTCCAGGGTTCACAAACATTAATTGTTTACAAAAATAATAGAAATTTGACCTAATAATTAGATTCTAAACATAGCAAATGTGTGTATGTTATAATCATATTCTATACCTGGAAAGTTAATCAGAGGGCTGTCTTAAAAAGTATCCCCCCCAGTACACTCCAATTGCTACAGCAGGGAAAGCAGCATCTGAGGAGAGCAGAGGCCAGGAGGTCCTCCCCCCACCCACTTCTTCCTGCCTCTCTTATTCATTAGACAATAAAAACAGGACAGCACATGGAAGCACAACTCCTGCTGGACCACACAGGGATGTTGACACTATTGATTGGCAGGGCAGGGGACAGAGTTTCCATGTTCTCCATGCCTGGGAAGGAATCCAGCCTGAGCCAGAGCTGAGCTGCACCTGACAGTAACAATGGGGTGGGAGTGGCCAGGGAGGTGGACGCAGTAGGAGGGGGGCAGAAGCGGCAGACGGCATGCAGAGCAGGAGCAGGTAGCTCTGTGGCTCTGACTCCAGCCTCAATTCTGGCTCAGAGCCAGCCAGAGCCACAGCAGCTGCCTGCCTCCTCCTTAGCTTTGTATGTGAAATCGAAGATGACAGGCTTTTTCTCTCCATGCTGATTTGGGGTTGAACCTCATCTTAGATTTGAGTAAATGCATTGTATTATTGTGGTGTCCAAAAACCCCAATTAAAGGGCAAGGCTGTACTGCGCTAGGTTTCAAGCACACCACAAAAACAAAATCTGGTATCAAAAACATTTTTCACCGTGTTAGGCAAACTGTCCCTCCTTAGATGTCATTCTGTAATTGAATGCTGTATTTAGCTCCATAGAGAGGGTCAATTCCCAACTCTGAACCTTGATTTTGTTTCTATATTCTGATTTTAGCAGAGGCAATACAAGTGACTGATACATGTCAAAAACCCCTTATATTTAAGTATTTAACGTTCTAGATACTCACTGTGATAACCTTAACTTTACGTCCGAGACAGAATATTGGCCCTGGAATGGATGGCTAGAAGAGGATAAAAAGGTAGTTCAGAAGTTTCAATATTAGTGTTTTCATAATGAACACATGCCACACTTTACATTACTGATTGTCCTCCAGTATGAGACAAATATCTAGTCTAGTTGTATTCTCCATCTCTCCATGGATCACATCCCAAGTTGTGATTCAGTCTTAATCTTCTGACAAATCATCTGCAAGCCAGATTTACAAGCCAGCTGTATACAGTCTTATTTTCACTGCTCTTGCAAGCTGACAGTTGAGACTCTTCCTGTTGACAAGATGGGGAATAAGAGCCCTTTCTCTGGTAGCCAGAAAGGGCTTTATAGATTTTTTTAAAAACACACTGGAATGGTACTCAGTGCAGGTTTTGGGCCAAGTTATGGGCCAAAACGGTTATTTAATAATGATCCTGGTCACTACTAACAACTCCCTAAAAACAATTTTAAAAAATCCAACAGACTGAACCTCTGAGGTAGGAGGGATAAGTGTCCCTCCCTAGAAGGAGGAAGTCAACTCCTATCAATGTATTCAATAACTTCCTGAATATCATATTTTCACTTTATGCATGTCTCAAACATTTCTCATCTCCCCAAGCAGCCCCATAAAAAGTGTAAGGAGAAGCAAAGAAACAGAATTCTGTACTACCCCAATACAAGAGGCTTGATTTCCCCCTATAGGGAAACTTTAACCTCCCCATAAACTTTAATGTTCCTTTCTTACCTAGAATTGACCTCTGCAAAAGCTGGATGCTTGTTGCTATTCCATACTCTGTAATTATGTGTATTTTTCCAAGCTGTTACGAAGGCTGTTCCAAAGTCTGACAGCAGCTTTTCATTGTCTAATGAAAAAGAGAGGCAGCGAGTGAATCTATGGCAGTTCACTTAGGATGTAACAGGAAAAGAGGGAAAGGAGGGGTTTTTGTTTCTTGTATTCTTGCCAAAATGAAGAGTTGGACTCCAGGACCCTAGCCATTAGCAAAGAAACAAGTGTTTTGTTTTGGATTTAAAAACATCTATTCACAAATGTGTACAGTTTATCATGGAAGTAGAGTACAGTCCATCAACTGGTTATTTTAAATGAACATGGTAATTTAGAAAATTTACTTCTCTGAAAGTTCTACAAAGCCAAACATGAGTACAACTTTTTCATAAGAAAGCCACTGAACATCCTGCAACAACACTACACAACTATGAGAACCTGAAAACAAAGATAAGTGGTCTTACTCCGTGGCAAGGCACCACCTAATGGCAGGAGATAAGTCAAACGAGTGAAGATAGCCACCACAAAGCCTGAGGCATCACCTGGCTCTCTTCTAACAACAAATTTGCTAAACTGTTGCAACAATTTGTAAATTCTATTTTTGAATTAATTTGAGACTTCTTAGCATGTGAATTAGTAAAGAAATTCTTCTTCACTAATTTCTTTAGTCATTTCAGAACACACAGATAAAAAAAGAAACAGCACAAGGTTCATGAAAAACACGACATGGTACCACATCAAAGAGTTAAGTCATAAAATTACATGGCTAGTGGCCAAGGAGAACTGAGTATTTTTATGTTTAAGTAAAGCTTTCAATATGTTTTTCAGAAGTTCGGTAGATAGATACAGAATTGACTAACGAGGGCTATTAACTCAGAATAAGTTATGAAAGGAAGGCAGGGAAAAATTAATCCTGGGCAAAAAGAATTTTCCTAAAGGATTTAAGATCAGCTGTTTAAATTCTGTAAGGACAACTGAAACAAGCATAATCTGCAGAGAAACCCTGGATTAGCAGGATTTCAACATGCATGGATATCACGTACTTTACTGGTGAAGAGGGAATTTAATACAAATACCCAACTGAAAAGAGGGAAAGATAGTTTTGTAAAATTCACTAAATGAGACTGCCAAGAGTGCTTAAAGAAAATGGGGGAAAAAAAGTGGCCTGAAACAAAGTGAGATTATGGATACTAGGGATTTTAGAAAAAATCTTCACTGAAATAAAGGCACAATGCGAGCCAAATTCAAACTTCAATGGAGCAATTGTTTACTGTACATCCTATTTTACTACCCATCCTCCCCAAAACCCTAAGCAAGGGATCAGAGTGTACCTGGTTGCAGCACACTAGCAAGTAGTGCATGAAGATAGGCATTAAACTGAGCCCTGATCCACTCATCTCCTCCTTCCCAGCCAGTGCCATCAAGGAAAACATCATCCCTGTTCTCAGTTACATGCTTCACCAAGTAGTCTGCAAATCTCAGGTCAGCAGTTGTGGGATTCAGGATCTTCCGAAGTTCTGGATCATGAATTTGGACGTGGGCTTCCTCTATCTGTTTAAATAATCCCATGGGCAAGAACAGTCCAAGTAAAACTTCCATTTTATAAAATATGCACTATTTTTCTCAAACACCAATTCCTCCCCAAACCACAACCAGTCACAACTACTGGTAAGGAGAAACAGAAAGCCAATTTACACACAAAAACTCTTCCCAGAAGATTTCAGATATTGGTCTAAAATAGCCTGGATTTAGGGACCTTCCTGCCACAATGAAGAAAGCTCTTTGACAGGATTGCGTCAATGCCCAAGTATATTGCTAGAGCTTCTTTCCTCCTACTTTAACTTATTGGCTGGATGATTAATTGATCTGACCATAATCATCTGAAGTTGCTACATGGTCCTACAATCAGGAATGTGCTAGGACAACTACTGCTTCTCTGTAGGGTCATTTTATGGTAATTTAAATCTAAAATTAAACTGAAGACAGCAGCACTAGAATGCTTCTATTTTTCTCAGTTATAAAACATCTAATTTTCAATAACTCAGTAGGTAGCCACTAAAGTTCACTATAAGTAAAATAAATCATGATGGTGAGGTGTCAACTGGAATTTTCAAATGCAAGACACTGGATATAAAATGACAGTGAATTGTATCATTTTTTGTACAATTTTCTTCCTAAATAAAGCTGATAATGCAAGTATATAATGGCACGAGACCTCTTCCATTATTGCTATATTCTGTAACAACTGGACTGTACAGAAATAAGATACCAGTTCTTCTGAAATCACTCCTTGTGGACAGAGCTTACTCTGCAATAATTATCCTGATAAATGTTTCTGTGCAGACAAGCATAGCTGCTCTTCCTCAGTATCTGCACAATAGTTGTTACCAGATAATGAACTAAAACTTTAAGATATCCTGTTCAACAGCCTGCTTTAAATGAAGAACAGCAAACATCAGTAAAAATTAAATGCAACCAAGAAATATTTTTGTATATTGCTTCTGGACAAAACTTCACTTGAAAGAACATGTGTAGGTGTGTTTTGGGCAGAGGCCACGTTTCTGGAACTGACTGTACAAGTGCGTAGTGTGCTGGGATCCTGGTCCTCGATTGGGACTTCTAGTTGCTACAACACCAAAACAACTCTAGTACGAGTCAAGGCTTTCTTCTTTTGATTTAAGTATATCCTAGAAGATGCAACCAATCTTTTAGCTTATTGAGTTCCAAGGAGAGGATGCATACTTCCACAATTGCATCACTTAGATGCTTCTGCTGACGAAACAAGATGTTGGTTGCTCCCGCAACAAAGCCACGGATCGTTACATCAGACAGGAGATGATGTTGTTGCAAGGCCATGTACGGCAAGCAAAGGTATCCCTAAGATAACAAAGATGTTAAATGATTAATAAAAAGGGAGGGCAGACAGGGAAAAAGAGTCATCTTCTGTACGTACTTACTTATATATACAGTTCTTCCTAATAAAACAATATAAAGCAAGAGACTGAATCCAAATAGGTAACTGCTTTCCACTGAAATCCCAACCACACATAAGCACTACTGCAGAATGCCACTTTGCTAAAGTGCAGTAGAGCAAGCAAATAAATGTGCACAGAAAGTAAGCATGTTGGGAGTCTTGATACCCCAAACTTCTTGATGCTGGATATGTCACTACTTTCATCCTCATAGGTAAACTTATCCCCAAAGCAATTGTCTGTATGACAATGATTAGCATGCGAAAAGGCAGATCTGTGAAGGAGTTCTGGTGAACAGATGCACAGACCAGTGACCACATCTAATGGTAATAAGACAACCCCGGGTAAAAAAAAAAGACAACATGACTGGTTCCATGCTCCCTGCTCAATTGCTCAAGACTGTTCTCTCAGATAAATGGGTGGGAATACAGAAATTGGAATCTGAACTGTATAAAACTCCTTAACACAAAGGTATAGTGTCTGAAATTTGCCTTACCTAAGGGGACAGAATCTGAGGGGGTCTGAGACTTCATCACCCAGTAGGTAGTGAGCATGTATCTATATATTTTCTGCTGTATGTAGCTGCTATTGGTAATTTTGTCTGATTGTTAAATATTCCAATAAACCAGGGTATAATTCAAAGGAATTTGCTTCGGCTTGTCTTGCACTTCTCCGGAAAAAATAAAACCTCTAGACAGAGTCATCCTGGTGTAATAAGTATAGTTAGTAAGAAGCTACATAGACCTGTATTCTTAAGACTCTGGTTGAATTCCAGCTGAAGGTGGTAGGGGCTGAGGACTACAACCTTTTAATTGTGATAGAATAACTTAAATTACATTAATTTTATGGGTCACAGCATAGTTCTCATGTCCTTAGCAGTCACAGCAAGGACAAGAACTCCGTAGATGGACAGATTTTTTTTTATCAACTCCTCCATAGCATGGTCTCTGGACAGACAGGAAAATTACTGCTGTTATCCAAATTTTGTAGAGACTTCCAGGATCCCGGGGCATCAATCTAGACTTCTTGGTGAGCAGCATATTCATGCTTGTTTTAAAAACAGCAGGAGAAAGAAAAAAAGTTATGCCCCAGGCTTTTTAAGTACTGTACCTTTTCTTCTTTCATAAGACATTTTAGGATTACAACATTCATAGATTAATATCTAAATTTGATAACCATTCAACTGCTTCACAGGTAGTTGCATGGATTGATTTTAGATTGTCATTAAATTATCTACTTGGGCAATCGTTCAACAATGTGTTGCAATTTTTTTTTACATGATGCACCACAATTGCAACTCAGACTCTTTGATTCTCCATTTACCTTATACATTGAATTAAACCACTTTTTTTTTTTTTTTAAAAGCAAAAAGTATATATTTTTTCCTTAGCTTTTGATGTAGGTAACACTCAGATTCCTGCAACACAGCTGGAACTACCAAATTTTCCTTTTTAAAATGGAATCAATGTCCCTCTTGAAACTCAAGTCTAATTCCAGCTGTTCAATTACATACTCACCAACACAACCCCAGAAGGGCTACAGGCATGTTGGACAAAATAATAAGAGCACATGTACATCATCAGACATACACAGCAATTTGAAACTTATGAAAGAAAGGAATACAACTCAGTCTTTTGCTAGATTAAATGGAGAGATAACTATCCAGATGACATGTACTATCAACTAAAACAGAACAGTCTTTGTCAAAGCACAACAGTACTTTGTTATAGAATCACCAACATAAACTTTATTTGTCTGGAAACCTAAGATCTAAGAAGCTGCCAACAGGAGATCTAATTGCTATGCAGGTTTAAGAAAGAGATGGGCTGAGAGATCTTAGGAATTCTTTGCTATTAAAAGTCCAGAGTGTCCATTTCAAAACTCATACTTTTTTCCCCCCCTGTTTTCTACAGCATGGCTGACACCATACCAAAAAAACAACACTTAAGTGACCCTAAGATGAAGGATCTAAAATAGCCTTGCATTTCAGGTTGAATTGCCTGGTTTCCTTGGAATAGACAAACCAGAAGTTAAGGGATGAATGTCACTAAAAGCTGGTATCTTAGAAATGTCAAGCCCTGTTTCTAATTACGCAAGATAACCCTGAATGAGAGAATGCCTTTGTGGAGTGGAAGGTAAATCTTTATATACTGTTAAAAATAATTTTAAATTATCTCGTCATTTTAAAACAACCTTCAAGTTCTGTCTCCTACTAATGGTTTGGTGTCCTTTTACTAAATGGACAACATTGCTGTCCATCTTCAAAGTGGTCATTTTAATGGAACTGGAGGAAGCGCAGCTTTGCCCTTCCTTGTCATTTCATAAATTACCTAAGTAACTTTAGTTGTAACACAACTGCCTTCTCAAGACAAATCAGACAAGTCACTTGTATGGAAGCAATTCTGGAAGATGTAGTTAGGGACCTGGTACATGTATCCCTGTTAAACCAGTTTGTCATAACATCATTTTTGGCATTTCTGGTCAAGCATCAAAACAAGGATCACTGCTAGAGATAAACATCTTAAAACTACTTGCGCTAGTACAGGAGAGGTGCTATTTTAAAACTGCTTACAAAAACCCCCACATATTTTCACCTCATATCCTAAAGAATGTAGTATCCTGAATGACAAGGGTCTAGAAAACAGTGTTTGGGTCTTTTCCTGCAGAAATAACTATTTTGCAATTCAGCACTGCCAGTTTTTAGTTTTATCTTAAAGTTCAATTGCAGAGAGAAAGTCTTTGCCTCTCTTTCACATACAAGTGGTGTATAATTATTTCCAGCTATAAGATAAGTAAAATCTTCGCCAGATATAAATGAGTTTGATTTTTAATGTGCTGAGCCATATTTGCTTCAGTTGCTCTCTGCTCCAGAAAAGCAAGATATCTTCATGAACACAGAGGACTGCTTTCAAGCCAGTTTAACATCCTTTTACACACAAATAGGTTTGTTTTTAATTGAAAAAAAGAGAGAAGAGACAGAGAGTATCTTCTAGTAATGGCTCCTTATCAAGGATGTAAAAAGAAGCCAAAAACTCCATTAGTAACCCTATTCTACAGATTAAATTTGGCTGGAATTCATCTTAAAAATCGATTAATACCACAAGTAGCACATACTACCCACATCTTTTTGTGAAACTTGTACTTCCAAAATAAATCCTTTTATTGTTTGCTTGATTAACTATTATAGGGCAAGTTCTAAATCCAAGTATTCCAGCCAACAACTCTTTTGACTTGAACAGAGAAACAGTCCTAGAAGAAAGGATTAACTCAGAACTGCCCCCAAATCCAAGATATGTGGCTAAAAGGTTAGTAAGCCTTCTTACGATCTCTGACTTGGTGAATCTTGAATTTTTTTTTATACAGCAACAGAAGACAGTACTTTCCTAGGGAGTGGGAGATGTAGTTTTGCACCCTACCAGGCTAAGGACAGACCTGAAATTAGGTCTCCTGCACCCTGGGAGTTTTGTTGTCGTTATTTTTAACTGCCAAGGCTATTATTAAAAGGGAGCATGGTTGCCTCCCCCTTCCATTATGTTTAAAATAAAGTGATTATTTCCACTGCATGTTGTAAGGAACTACACATCTTGTCCATGTGAAGCATGCTTTGAGAATGACTGCCAGACTAGGTACATCAGGTGGCTTAAGCCAAGGACTTCCAACTTTCTGGATCCCATTTTATATGGTGTTAAGATAGGTGCCAAACTCCTCAGATATGTAGAATAAAGCAGTTCTGGGCATCCACTGGGGTAACTACATACCTAGGGAACTGGCAAGGTGCCAACTGCCTCTGGAGTTTAGGGGCTTCCAGGATGAAACAGCAGCCGAGCCAAGACTTTCAGGATCTCATCTGGATTCAAGTACTTAAACACCACTTAAACTAAATTTTAGGTACCCACTTTGGATGAAAGTCTAAACTAGGTGGGACTAGGTTAGACAGTTCTTTTGAACATGTTAAGCAACATTTATGGGGGGGGGGGGGGACTGGCGTGCTCCAAGACCAGCTGTTGATGTCTGACCCTCCCAAATGATCAAGTAACATCTGAAGGTCATTACCTGGTAACATGGACTTCTAAAACTAGACCGCATAGTTATACATCATGTAAAAGAATGTATATGCATAAGGACAGATACATCCAGAGAAGTTCTCTCATTTTATTTGATAAAATGTAGTCGATTGTCAATGTCTGCACAAGCACATTTAGTGATACCTTAAAAATAAACACACAACTTCACATTGGGCATACAAAAAAAAAAAAAAAAAAAAAAATTATTCTTAGTCCATTTAAGCCTGCTTTAATATGTTTTACTGGGCTTTTATATTGTATTTTATAATATGATTTACTGCACTTTTATTTGTTAATGGTTATAATGATCAAGCTATTTACCTTGGTAAAGATGGCCAATGGCATGCCGTACTGGTCCTCTTCTAACCCAGATATCAAACCTGGAATAAGAACTGCATGTCCTGTATTAGCCTGGGGCTGCACAGTAATAGGAAGGTTTTCTGAGGTTGCCAATTCCTTTGAAAAGATTTCGATCTGTTTCGAGTCCACGTTTTCACGTTCTTTCATATTATGGTCTTCCAAAATACTAGAATCTAAGGTTTCCCAATCACTTTCAGAAGACTCTGGAGACATGCGCATAGGAGGTTTCAAAAACTGTCCAGTACCATTTGAGGACTGTGCCCCATTGCATTTCTTTTCAGACTGGGAAAAGGATCCATTTCTTTTCTGATTCTCCAGTATCTGGTTTCCCATCAGCTTACTGCCTTCCCCTGCTGGTCCTGAGTTTGTATTTGAAACATCAGCAGCAGGCACAGAAATACAATCATCTACAGGGGTGGTAAATTCTTGCAAGCAAGGATCCTCTGATATACTCTTTCTTGGTCTGTACTGTGAGCAATCAGTAAGACCATGTTCAATCATACCTAGAAGGAAAAGCAATATGTAAATACTACAAATTCACCAGGGATTTTACCAATCTTTGATTATGTCAATAAAGGAAATTCTCTTTACCATATTGAAAAAAGTATTATGCATTTTACAAAGCCTCTTTGAAATTCTTCTCTCCATACGGTCTTGTATTAGCCATCTGCCTTAAGCGTTACTTAACATCTGAATTACATTTTCTTACACTTGGCAGGAACATAAAACCAACCACCTATATCAAGCTTACTAAAGGTTATTCACCCTAAAGTCATAAAACAGATACCAGTATGAGGAAGCCATGGTAAAAAAAAACAACCCTAAAACACTCTACATAACTATCAGGTATCATGAGGCTGTGTGCATGTACACTTCATAAGAGATCATTTCACACATTCACATGAGTTAGAGGTGGCTCTTTCTCCAAGCAAAATACCAACACACCTCCAGAGTCATGTAATTTGAACCCCTCCATGAAATTTAGTTTGGTCAACTTCAATTATGAACACAAAACTGCCCAAAAAATCAAAACCTGCTATGTTCTTACCAGGAAAGAGTGATAAGACTGTCATTAGTGCCCCTACCAGTCTGCTTACTGGAGAGATATAAAACAATACCTAGGAGAAGAAAAATAAGAATGAAACTTCACACAAGAGAACAAAGAAAAGAGCGTAAGGCCAATTAATGCCAGAAAAAAAAAGAAGCCGTCTGAAAACAATTTTTATTTAGACAATGTTTCAAGAAAAAACATAGCATTTTCTATACTTGCATAATTTATTCTAACATTTGCCAGTATTTCAACAGTAGCAAGAACGACAAGTTAAAATCTAACTGATTAATTTAAAAGTGACCACCTTTTATCTGATTGTTTTTGGTCCTTTGGGTAAACTGTTGCTCACTTTTGTAGCCTGGGAGAAAGGTTAATACACTCAAGTTGGGGCCCAAATAGATAATCTCCATCCCAGAATTCAGAAAGAACTGGCACACGAAATCACATATCTGCTAGTATTAAGTGGGGGGAAAACAAAAATAAAGAAATTATCAAGTACCAGATGATTGAAGACTATAGTACCTATATTTAAGGGTGGAAGAAAGGGGAAGTGATCCAAGCAACTACAGGCTGAAACTCTTCCTTAACTATATGAAATTCTTTGGAACAGATTTTGAAAAAAAATGTTTTTAAAAAGGAGAGATAAAAGGATGAAAAGACCCGGAATAAAGACAACAATTTGCCAAGCAGACTGGGCCAGGTTAAGCAGGTATCTTTCTTTAATAACCTTGCTGATTTTCTAGACCATTGGGAAACCACCTTTCTGGCAGGTGTGCCACAAATTAGCCCCATACCCTCTGCACACCGATTTATTCCCCCTGCTCAATCTGCTGCTCTGCTTTCTGCCTCTGTGTTGCCTGTCCTTCCCCCAGTCTGTTCCTTGCCACACACACAGGCTGCCTGTGCCACTTGTGCTGCAGGTTGGCCACCCTTGTTCTAGACAAAGGAAATGTGGTGGATCCATGTGGTCAATCCTATCTATTTGATAACAGTCTTCAAATACCTGAAGGAAGGTTAAAAAGAGGGTGGATATGAACTTTTTCTCTGTGGCGATAGGGGACAGGACTAGGAACAATAACTCAAGTTGCAGCAGAGGACATTTAGAAGAACTTTTTGACTATGAGAGAGGATAAGAACTGGAACAGGCAACATAGAGAAGCTGAGGAAGCTCTATCCCTGGAAATTTTCAAGACCAGGTTAAACAGATGCTTGAGCTGGGATGGTTTAGTCAGGGATGATCCTGTCTTGAGTAGAGGGCTTGGCTTGCTATACGAACTCATAAAGCCTCTTCCAGACCCACTTTCCCATGATCCTATCTGGGCTTCAGTAAAGCGTTTGATATTATGCTACATGGGAAATTATTAGTTAAACTAGAAAAGACAGGAATTGAGAGAGGAATTGTAAGGTGGATAAAGAAATGCCTACCAGGGGATTGCAATCAATATTGTACAAACTTAAGATGAGAGTTCCTCAAAGATACGTCTTTGGCTTGACCTTGTTTTATATTTTCATAAATGACCTTGGCACAAACAGAAAGGTTATGTAGATGACTCAGTGCTAGAAGGCATCATCAATTTAAAGGAGATATACAGGTATATCTACATTAAAGCAAGATGACCTTGAGAACAGAGTAGTAGAAATAATAATGAAATGTAATAGTACAAAATGCCAAGCAAGGCACTTGGGGACCAAAGTGACTGCTGAAATCTGGAAGCCCATCAGTTGAAACTGATTAGTGAAGAAAAGGATCTAGATGTACTAGTTAAGCATTACCAGTGTGATGTGGTTATGAAAGAGGCACATGCAACAGTGCAATGTTTAAGAAGAGGTGCTTCTAGCAGGGCTAGGGAAGCCTTAAAGCCATTGTACAAGGCATTATCCTGATGAGATCTCCTGCAAAATACTATATACTGGTCTGGTCACCCAGAACCAAGAAAGATGCATTCAAATTGGAATAGGTACAAAGAAGCACTATGAGGAGAATAAAAATGGTATCATATGAGAGGAAACAGAGCAACTTTATTTTGTAAATCTAGCAAAACAAAACAAGACTGCTATCTACAAATAAACAGAGAGAAATACTGAGGAAGGAAAGGAAATATTTAAGGTAAGAGAATATTGGCACAGGAGTTCAAAACCAGCCACAAATGTATTTAGGCTGGGAAGTAAAAGAAAGGCTGTAAGGCTATGGGGGGAGGGGGAAGAGAAAGGGGGGGGGGGAAATCAACGTAGCGAGGGCAACCCCCCCCCACCAAAACTTGCTTTTAAAATAAAACTTTAAAGGTTTGTAAAATAAATTATTTGCAGTAACAGAAGACTGGACTCAAAAGACCGAGGAAATTTGTTTCAGTCCTATGATGCTTGATGTCAAATTGTTTCTAGCCAACTCCAAGACTGCTTGGGGAGAGTCAGGTAAGGTTTATAATCTCTAGGCCTTCTTCCTACATGGGCCAAACAAAAATTAGCTTTTCCCTTTCCTTCCCAATTCTCTTCTCCCCCACTCCATACAGCAATGCAATATTAAAGGTCAGCAAAGAAAGTGGCTCTGGCAGTAGATATCGGAACTAAAGTAAGTCTACAGACAAGATGACATTAACATCTGGAGATGGCATCTCAATCCAGCATTGGTTGGAAGATGGAAGCATTTCTTTCTGTCTATGAAACAGGCACCAACCCAGCTGTTTGGATTACTGGAGATGGTCCACAGCATACACATCTTTTTAATCAAGAACTGATGGAGTTATTGGTGCACACTGGCTTAGTATGCTTAAAGTCTTTGACTGTACACATCTCCCACAACTATTCTGGAACCTTAACATACGTTGGGAAGTGGGCGGTGCAGGAAAACCAAGAATTTTCCCTGTTGCAGCCACCAAGGCTCATTTCCTATTTGTGGGTTTAAAAGAAACTCAGATTTATTCAAACTAGACTTAGGTCTGAGTCACTTGAGCATGCTTCCTGCGCAGTTGTCTCTCATGGTTTGTACAGCTTTTGAATGGAATTATACTGGAAAGTTAAACGGTCATCACAAAATGCTACCATCAGTTTTTAAATGGGGAAATCATTTTCTAAAACAAAAATGTTATCAATCTAAACAAATAAGAAAATCTATAGTTTAACCTATTTGCTGGGACCATTCAAAATGTGTGTGAAACTGTGTAAAAGTGGAGATGAATACACAGAAATCACAGGAACTGAAGTAAATGCACAGCAGTGGCATTCTTTTTGGGTTTACTATCAGCAATTCCTTTTGTGTTTTTTGGAAAGGAATTCAAATACACAATGAAATGCTAAGATAAGATTGTGCAGCTGGAGCCATGAATGCAGGCACTTCTGCCCTTGCAGATACCAAATGAAGTCACTGGGGCACTATACAGATATAGGATTTCTAGCTTTTTAATTTTATTGCAAAGGTTAGGGTCTGGAGCACCTAAAAATCATACATGTACACAAATTCTCAGATGCTATTAATTTTAAAGCTACAATTATGTACATTTACCAGAACAAATCAAACGAAACAAAATTTCACTGTGAGCATGTTAAAATTTCAGGACTAAGAACTAGAGTTGAATATAGTAAACTTAAGCTTGCCATATCAGTTTTAATTTTATACCACAGCTCAAATGCATCATTTTTCTACAACCTTAATCAGATACAGCACCTTGTAATAACATCTGTTTAAGCAAGCTCTTGCTCATGAAAGCTTATGCATCTTTTATTAACCTACTTTTTGTAGCTTCTCATAAGCACATCCAACAACTACATTTCTATTTCAGCCTCCACCACGCCACAAACTTTACCTTTTTTTCTAGAAGAATCAGTTTAAAAAGGATTAAGACCTGAAAAATAAGGAGGGGGAAAAAAAACAACTTGGATTATGATCCAGGGTCACTTTTACCAAAGAAATATACACACATTTACATTTCAATAAAAATGTTTCAACTGACCATTTCAAATTAACCAGGTACATCTGGCCAATGAGAACCTGTGATACTAAAATATTCTGACATTCAATTTATTTCAATTGAATAGTCATTAAAAACAGCATTAGAGAGATGAGAGCATGCATAAAAAGAAGTCAGAACTTCATACATCCTACAGTGAAGCATATTTATAAATGAAAATGTATTCTATCACCCCATAATAACAGTTTTAATATACAAGTCACATACAACATTTTTTATGTACAGAACAGGTTTTTTTATACAGATACAGTTGCTAACTTGGTAGAACACCAGGATCCTATTCACCACATAGGATTTGTGTTCACACAAGTCAAAATGTTTAAGGCCAGGTTCTATTCTCACCTTTATTCATATAAGTGGGAGAAGAAAGCCTTAACCTCTAGCCTACCGGTTTAAAAGATGGCACAGCCACCTTCCGCCTCAGTTTTACTTCTGGCAGGTACATGCAGAGAGTAATCCACCTCCTCCACAGGTACAAACACAATCCAACTGTGGATAAGTACCAAAGACTTACATTACACAGCTACAAAGTGCCACTGAGGCATATGAAAATTCAATAAGATTCAGCCTTTTTTGAGCCAGATTCTCACTCTTACCTTACTCCTTTAGCACCACAAAGGTAACACTAGGAGTGAAGACTAGCTATAATGCCGCTAACAAAGAATATTCCTAGTGCCTGCAGAAAGGGAGAACAATGGAGGAAGGCAAGCAAGAAGGAGGTAGTAAAGCAGATTCCCCTGCCTCCCCAAAATCCCAGGCATTGTAGGAATCTATGGAGACAAGGGGATGTGTGGCAGGGTGGCATCTCTGTATGTAGTACATCAAATGGACATCAGCTTCAAGCTGTGCCAACCTGTATATAGGGCCACAGAAAAAAAATCTGGGGGCTGTAACTCTCTCTAACATCACCATCACAAGAGAGGCTGGCGCTTAACATAACCATACACACTCGCACATTCACTTATAAGCTGTTCTTGATGCAACCTATGGTTTCCCTCTGTGCAACAAACACAAGCAAAACATCTCAGTGCTATGCTTTACCAAACAGATGAAAAACATACCTTATGTCTAAACTGAAGGACAAGATCTCGAGGAGACAGACCTAAAATGTTAAAAGTAAATTTGTTATTGAGTCCTGATCAAAGGAACAAACCCTATTCTATTTCCTGTCCACACTTTTCTTAGGGGAAGCTGCATAAGATTAGATTAAAAACAAAACAAAACAAAAAACCCCTAAACTACTATGATATCCAGGGATCCTGGTTTTATCAGTTTACAAAAAAATAAAAATCACAGATTTGATGATAATGTAAATCACAAATTCTCTAATTAAAAATCCCAAAATATGCAATTAAAATGAAAGGCCACTATATATATAGGTATCAGTTGAACACAATGCTTTATTGATATATTTAAAGGTTTAAAGCAATTTGGAACCCTACTAGTGCCTCAATCATTATAATAAAAAACATTTTAAATACATATCTATTTTGGCATTGGGTTTTTTCATCATGGAAAAATCAGAGCTCCTGCTGCCCCCCTCACACTTACCAATGCAATGGGGGTCCAGCTGTGGTTGCCCCTCCCCATTGCTATGTAGTGCTAAGTAGGTGTGATATGCCATTGCCTCTCACGCTCAAGCATGGCTCCTGTCTCCCCTATAACAGGCTCCCTCCCAGCAGCAGCTCCCCCCCCACCCCTGCATCAGGATGTGGGTCCACCTGCAGCTGACATGGCACTGAGCAGCCCCGACATGCCTCTCACTCCCAAGCCACAGCTCCCCAGTCCTGTTAGTGCCCCTTACTCCAAACCCAGAGCCCCTGCCTAACCCTCACTTACTCCCTCCTGGCAGCAGCTCTCCTCCACTTGCACCAGGACACAAGTCTGGCTGCAACTTCCCCCCTGCTATTTTGTGGCTCTGAGCAGTGCTAACCCCTGCTGTTTTGCTCTCTCTGCCTGTTGGCAGGAATTAAGGGCTGAGTTCAAGCTTTGGAGGGTCTCAAATAAGTTTAGCTTTGGCTCAAGCCCCCACCCAGAAATATGGGACAACTAGATTTCAACTTGGGTGTCCTGAATGAACAAACTTGTCCCTTACAAGCAATGTACCAGCAAAAGCCAGGTTTATAATAGGACAAAAGGGAAAGAAACACAAAGTACAGTTTAAAGCACTTTTAAACCCTGAGGCTTAGGTTCTGTAGTCTAGCCCCACTTGGGATAAAGAAAGTTAAAAAGCCTGTGCCTAGGACAGTCTCCCTAAAATAGGGCAAAAACCTGCTAACAACAACAGGAAGAAGGTCCTAAAATCCCTTAAGAGTGCCCTAGCCAAGCTTCTGCTCCAGGAATGTGCCTCACAGTAGATGAAGGGGAAGCTCAGAGGAAGAATTGTTTCCATCTGGCTGAAAGGGGCTGTGTCCATGTGTGTCCAGCTCTGTGCTGTCTGTGCCTGCAGCACATGGCTGCCATCACTTCCCTCCACACAACCCTGGGAGCAAGCCTCCCAGGGCTCGCCTACCTCAGGAAGCTCCACGGCTCTGAGGCTTGGACACCAGGCACCAAGGGAGCGAGGAGGGGTGTGGGACTTTCTAGTTCTAAAAATAACTAACTAACTAAAAGTAGTATGGGAAGATGCCTCCTTCTCTTGGTGACTCAAGACAAGAGGCAGCGTGCACTGGGCTCTGGGAGCCAGTGAGGAAGGGGGTGCCATGCCCTCAGGGCAGCCAGCACCACATGGCACGCAGCATCCCAGCCCAGCATGAGCTGAGGGCCAGGGCCAGCGCCAGGCCTCAGATAAGCACTTTGCACTCTCTCTGCCAAGAAGTGCCACACACTGCCTGCCATCATTCTGCTGAACCACCACTGCTGGGGGCTGGGGGCAGTGGCAGCAGACAGAAGCTGCAGGCACTGGGCATGAAGTACTCTGACTTTTTGCAGGTGATTCAGGATGGCAGCAGCAGCTCAGCACCTACCCCAGACACTGGCATGAGACGAGGTGTTCTCCCAGTGCTACAGTGACAGTGCCCTGCACTGTGACCACCACCACCTCCTCACAGTAGCAAGTGGCAAGGAGCAGGTGACAGGGCAGACTGTCCCAGCTCTTCAATACTGCTAAGCAGGCAGGCAAGAGACCCTGCCTACTGTCCATCTCTACCTGCAGCAGGGTGCAGGGATGCTGTCTGGATTCTCCCATGCTGGCCTGAAAGTGCCCGCAGACACCTCCCAGCTCCTTGAGTCTGCACCCATACACCCCTGGCCTGGCACCTACCCACATTGCTGGCTCTTTCCAGAGTCCCTAACCACCTCCCTCCCCACCAAGTCCTGGCAGTCACCTGTACCCACACCTGACCCAGAACCCACCCCCCCAGTCCTGCCAGTGCTCCTCATTCCAAACCCTCTCGTCAGAGTGGGTCCCAGCCCACTGCAAGCTTTAGGTATCCCAAAGGCTTTGGGAAGAAAAGTGAGCCAAAGCCAAGCCCTGGCTGACTCAAAAGCATTTCAGGTCCCATCCCCCTTGCCAGACAGGGCTTAGGGTTTTCTGCCCTTTTTGCAGAGAGCTCTTTGCAAAAAGTGGAAAATCTGTGCGTTTCTCCATTAAAATTAAAAATTCGCATTTTTCCTCTGTGAAAAGGGAAAAAATTGGTTTTTTCCCCTATTTTTCCATGGGAAACAGAAAACCCAGATCCCTGATGATATCCATTGATTCTACACCCTAAAGGAAGACATGCTGGTGAGTTTATTAGAGCTCTTGCCTTGTTGTCTTGTTTCTACACGCGCACAAAAAAAGATGTTGAACCTATGATAGCGACTGAACAACAGAAGGCAGCCATTTACTTTCATGTTGAATCCCACTAATTACAGATTTTCACTGATACATTTGATTAAACCACTGTTCACATTTACCTGTCTCCATCACACACTCCCAGGCAAAACATGAAGTCAAGAATACTGGGGGATATTTTCTAAGGTACAAGGAATACAAAAAAAACTGAGAGGCATCACCAAGACATTAAGTTTCAACCTAAGATGAGCTCCATACAAATAGAGGCAAAGTATTTATGTAACAATTACAGGAAGCAAAATAATACATTATTACACTGGAACACAGATCTCTTAAGCTTTAATGTACATAAGCAAAATTAGTTAGTAAAAGAATCTTTTATTTTTCATAAAAAAGTTACTTACCAAGATAAACTTGTGATCCCTCCAGTGTAGAGCTCAAAGAGCTATTCATATGCTCATAAAGTTCCTGCAAAAGTTAAATTAAAAAAAAATATTAAATGGCATATGACAGTTGCCCTTAATGGTAATATTAATGGCTAATGCCACCATCTGTTCTAAGAAGCTACTCAAGGGACCAGAATTTATTTCACTGATATGGACAGAGTATCTTTAGAAAGAAGAGAAAGGGAGTTTTAAAATGTGAAGCTAGCTACTCAAGTAGTTTTTAGTTCACAGCTCTCTGTAAATTACTCAGTTTTGCTATTTACCATGGGGGGGCCTTGCTCAGCTTTATCGTAGGATAAATTATCATTTCATGTGGCTTAGAAGAGCAGAATAGTACAATCACTCTTTGACAATGCAATATATAGATGAGAAATCACTGACTAGAGAATGTTCATATTATGTAACCTGTATGATAAGCGAGGAGTATCATTCTCCGCACACGCACACTGAAAAGTTACCTTAAGAATTGTGATTTGAGAGAAGTCTTTCTCTTCAAAATAGGCATGTGTAATGAGCTGTAGCTTTGCTTGGAGTAATCCATATAAGGGCTTGGAAGACAGATAAATGCAGACAAAGAAATCACTTTTTGTAACAATGCCATTGTTTCTCCATTTTTTTTTTATAAATAGATATCCCAACGCTAGGCAAAGGCAATTTGTGAAGATAAAAGTGTTCAACGTTTCTGGCTAACTATGTTCTACTTACTAGATAACTGAAATGCACACTGAATTTCACACTCGGATGCTGTATTGTCACTTAAGATCCAGTTGGAGCTGGCATGGGGGGGTGCCCCCATATCTGTGCAGGCCTCAGGGCCCTGAGGGGGGGTTATCAGGGAAGAGCGAGGGCTGCAGCCACCCCAAAATTCTTCCTCCCAGTGCTGCCGCTGCCTTCCCAGAGTGCAGCCTAGCCTGGGTCAGCTCTGACCCTGCCTTGCACAGATCCAGGTGCACATACCCCCCTGCCCACACACTACCAGACGAGCAGTGGAAGCAACCCCATGGACGAGCCACACCTCCATCCCAGGCCCACCCTGCCTGGGCAGTACTTACCCCAGCCCCTGTCCGAGCCCCACTCCCTCCCTCACCATGGGGGGGGGCCTTGATCTGCTCCCCGACATCCCTTCCCTCCCCAACCCCATCCACCACAACAGACTTACCAGCTGACACAGCTCTCCATGCTGCTGGGCTGTGCTCCTCACCACCTACATGCTGCATTGCAGCTTCCCGCACGCACAGGCGTTTATCAGCCAAATTATCATCCATATCAGGCCGATTTTGGATACAGACAATTTTCTTTATAATCGGTGCCAATCCAATATCGGACCGATGTAATTGCACCTCTACTAATAAGGTCTAATACAACTTATCATATTCTACATAGTATGCTGCATGAGCCACTAGCAAAAATGTTGTTTCAGAGTTGGGCACTGTTAGCTTCCCACTTTCTGAAAATTAATCAGTGTAGCATATAAGCTAAACATTAATATAGAAAGCATCACAATATGCAGTTTAGAATAAGTAAGTTTTTGGGGGCAGTTATAAAAATTGCAAACCCATCAAATCACAATTCCTAATGACAGATGCATACTTTTACAGTTTTCTTGTAAGCAGATGACACTTGAAATGTGTTAAAATTTTAAATTCCTTGGTTTTAATGCAGCTGTAACGTCAATGCTTACTTTCTCATCTTTTTAAGTGGTGCTCATTACAAGGGATTTAAACAATGTCAGGCAAGTCATGTATTCCTTGTATTGTTTGCAAGTGAGGTTCAGTTTGTCATACTTACCAACTGACTTAGAACACAGACACTTTTTTGTACTGTTTCGCGCGTTATATCTGCTTGCCGTACTTTCAATGCCTAAGAAGCAAAAGTATTATGATAGTTTTACCCACGTGCATTAAAAAAAATACTTTAAAAGTCATCTACCTAAAACCCCAATGATCAAAACAAAATTCATGATCCTTGAAGTACTGTTTTCAACAGCAGCTGAAGGTGTAAAGGGATGGGTGGGTGGGTACATAAAAATAAACAGTATCAGACCCTAAAGGCAAGATGCTCTGCAAGAGGTCAATCTACAGTTTCTTTTGACTCATTGTTCCTAAAGATGGTGCAGCTACTGTGGAGATGATTACACACAGGCCCTAGAATCAAGGACTATGTAAAAAGGAGAAGGCAGCAAAAGAGGAAAACAGGAAAAGAAAAATCCTTAGTTCTAGATTTGCCAAAATAAGCCAGAATATATCCCCCATCCTTCTGTGACAGCATACCTACCCACTGAGACCAGGCAGGGAAAGCTTTTGCCTGGAAATAGTTTGTTTACTTCATGCTCAGGCATTTTCTTTTAGCCAACCATAAAGAGAAAGTGACACCACCCATGGAGTCAACTGCTTTCTCAGCCAGACCAAACGGTTCTAGTATTTAACAGCAGAGCTAGGAGGAGTATGGGCAAAAGCCACACAGCCAAGTAATTCACTTATGCTGCACAAAACAGCAAGAGTGTGGATTACAGCCCACACACAAAAAAAGCCAGATGGGTAGAGGGTTGAAGCTGTTACTACATAAAAGACATATTTCTTTACATTCCACTTGTTCCAAACAGTTCAATTTTAAATCTATTTATCTGCTTAACTGGTTAGTAAACAGCAGAAACTGGCATCATGAGTGCAATATAAACTAGGTGAAAATAAACTTCACAGTTAAGCAGAACAAGACTTTGATTACAGAATACTATAATAAGGGTTTATTGAAAAAAATAAGTCAATACAAAGAACAAAATTACAATTATATATTTATTGTGTAAAGTTGCTTCAAATGAGAGTTACTTGAAAAATAATCAAGGTGTCACAGGGATTAATCTACGAATAAGAATACAGCACATGTAATTTGGGACTTCAGAATACGAGTCAATGAGAACTCTTCCTAAGCTATTAAACATTCAAAAGTTGTGGCATAGCATTAGGAAGATGACATACATTTCAAAATATATCTGTGAAATATCCTGTTAAGAATAAATGCACATATTTTATAATCCAGACTGGCTTCAGACTGAGTACATCATGATTTCCTCATTATTTAAGACTAAACATACTGCAAGTCTCTCTCAGCACCTCAACCCAAATGGTCTGGCCAATACAGGCATGGCCGGAAAAAAGATTTTTGCTGCTCTCCCTTTTCTTTCTGAGAAAAGCTAACACCAGGCAGCCCCTTAACATGTAGCCAGCTTTGCAGGACATATGGTCATAGTTGCTGTGTTCCTGGAACCACAAGAAGCTGGACATGACCCCTGAACCATTGTGCCCTACCCTGTCACAGCCCAGGCCAACAGTATCCTGCCCAGAGTGTCTGATGCACTGGCAGCAGCACAGCATCGTGCCCCTTATCCTAGCCCCGTGGAACCATGGCAGTCAGTGACCAGGGCATGGTACCGTGTTTCAGGCTGATGCAGAATTTCCTGCGTGGCACCTACCTGTGCTACGGCCTGCTCTGCTGCTGTGGAAGCGTTATGCTGAACCTAGGCCTGGCCAAGCACATGTGCTGCCTGCCCACCCAGAACATCATTTTTGCCACCCCCTACAATCTGCTGCACTAGGCAGCTGCCTCTACAGTTATACCAGCCCTGTATGCACATGTGCATACACTGGAAATCCTAGGCTCAGGAGAATTTTGCAAAGGAACCCAAACCCTTTCCTGGATTGAAAGAGACACACAGGTGCTACATACATCTGCTCAAGAAGCTAACAAGAAATTTGTGAAGATCAAGCAAAGAATCCTATTTTCAGGCAATGAGGACTCTTAGCCAGATTCACAGACAATCAGTTTAGTTCTGCTTCTTAGGTCTCCTGCCTGGTTTATTTCTCTGAAAACATAACATAATGAGATGTGCAGGAATATAGACATGGACCAGGAAGTTCCCAGTTGTAGAAGGGAAAAGATAATTCTTCAGCTCTGAAGCTGCCTGATCTGCAGCTTCACAGATTTTATGGCCAGGAAGGACAATTCTGATCAGCTAGTCTGATGGCCATAACATTTTTCCCATTAAATTCTGCACGAGTCTCTTTGACTATTTTACATTTACAACTGTAAGTTACCTTGGCTTCAATCTGCCTATAGCAAGAGATGCCATATATTGTAGTTCGCTCTTCAGATCTTGGTGGCAAGTGGAAAAAGACAGTGTCTAAAAGAAAGAAAGAACAGTTTAGTTGCTAAAAAAGAAACAGATCAAGGATTTGTATTTTCAGAAACCTCATCCTTTTCAATAACAGCCATTTACAAATTGTTTACTTCTAAAACTGCATTTCCCACTGAATTTTATCTTGTGTATCCTATGGTTTTATTATATCACTCATAAAAGAATAGATTTGTCTAAATCTGTGTCCAAATTCTTTAAGTAAGTCAATTCACTTACTGTGTAAGGGTGCCAAGAGACCAACCTTTTCAATTAAAACTAAAGATACACTTCAAAATACACTTATGCAAAGATATACAGCTTTCAACAGCTTTGTAAAATAGGTCTGTCACAACCACAAAAAGTTAATTGCTAATTTATTAGATCGCAAAGTCAAAACAGGTTAGAAGGTCTGGTTTTACAGTTCAAGATATCACACATTTGTAGGAAACCTGTCTTCAGGGCAATTAAGGCAATTTGCTTATTTTCTAATAAGTAGAACAGACCCATGCTCTATAAATCTTGGGCAGTTTCTTGTAAAAGGTAAGAAACCAGCAGCTGCACAGCCACCTTGGGGTGCATGGTAGGGAAGGGGACAGGATCGTATTGCCCCAGGCCCCTTCCTCACCTCATGTCCCAAGGTGCACGTGCAGCCATTGCCAGCCATGAGGCCAAGTGGGGGTTTCTGACCCCAATGCACTAGTTGCAGGCTTGCTGTGAGCAGCCCAGGATCCACAGAGGGTGACAGGGGCCTTCCCAGAGCCTGGGGTGCCTGCAGAGGCAGTCACAAAGCAGCAAGCAGCTGCACTAGAGTCTGGAGCCCCAGCCTGGCTTGTTGCTGGCAGTGGCTCCATGCACACCTCAGGGGACACAGTGGGGAAGGGGCTAGGACTGCACTGCCATGACAAGAAACAGGCCCCTCATGGCTTTGCCACGATCTGTCCCCGGCAAGTCAACATCTTTGAAGTCCCAGTTGCAGCGTTTTTTTGGCACTTGACCCAAAAACACTGCCAACTCACGATCTAAATTTTGTTAGTTGCTGGTACAGGCTTTGTTATATTCTACGTAGATCCGGGAGGAAATCTGTAGAGTTTTAAGTGCATTTCCTTTAATCCAGTAAACAAAACTAAATTTTCCATTTTTCATACCACGTACAACGTCTTTAAATGGAGGTTAATTATAACTTGCACATGGAAACCGAGCCCAATGTAATCAGAATAAGCATATAATAATATTATTCTGAAATTCATTTGCTAATTCCAAATTAATTTGTATTTTCTGGAAAAAATTCCAACGTTTTTACACCTGCTTCATTGCCATGCTAACTTTGAATAGTCTCCATTACCTAAAAACACTCTCTAACAACA
>JAGPOW010000261.1:178893063-178917788 GCA_030014935.1 Caiman crocodilus
AACAACATGTTGCTATGGTAGAGCAAAGCCCAGCAAGACAACTATTTTGTTTTTGTGTGTGGGGTTGTGGCATGGAGCCAATGTAGAAGCTACTTTGCTCACCTCCTCACATTTTTCTGGTGTTGACTACAGTTAATATCTTCAAGGTAAATAACAAAAATGTCAGGACATGCTAAATCAAGGATTATTCTTTTCTGATGCAAATAAATTATTTTTGTAAACAAATACCCTACCTTGGGTTGGCACATCAACTCCTAATTCTCTCATTGCTCCAGATGCAGCAGCATGTGGCAATAAGCAGGCTACCACACAATATGGTGCTGGAGCCAGGGAGATGGGACATGCTGGTGCAATGTCCACAGCATGCAGCCCCTCCCACTTACAAGTCAGAGCGCCTTAAGTTGGAAGTTGGACAGCCCTAGCACATCAGACAAGGTGAAGTGTCATGCAAGTTTTCTTGTGCTTGCTTTCCTGATATGGCTCGTGTCATCTCACTGAAAAGACAATTCATTTATCTTGCTCTTATCACTACATGGATTATGTTATGCTGTCTGTATATATTTTTGTTTTTGGACATGGTTTAAAATCAAAGGAACTGAAGCATGCTACTTAAGGGAGTAGGTAGAACTGCTAAGTATCTCCTGCCATTGTGTTAGTAGGACAAGAATAACTACCAGTCCCAAACACCAGTAGACAGGGCTATTGTTGGGACCGGCATCCGAGGTACTGCCTGCCTATAACTGGGGAAAGAAGGGGGAGGCGCAGCGGAAGACTCAACACTCATTAGTGAAAGCATCTCAGAAAAAGTGGGCCACTAGTTAGAGGAATCCCAAATGCTTCAGAAGGAAAGGAACGAGAGGATTCTGAGACTCATGAGCAATTAAGACAAGGCTGATGTGATGGAAGGCTGGCTTAGAGATATTTTAGGGGCTATGAGCAAACTGTGGTCTTTTGTTTATCCTAGGCTTTGGGAGAGTCCAGGTCCCCAGCAATCATGACTGGCAGGATCAGAAGGAAGGCTGATCTCTGGAAAGAATGGCAGAATTCCAAGGGGGAATTCTGTAGCCAGATGAGAGGGTTACAATCTTTGCTTGTCTTTTCGTTTTGTCTTCAAACAATATGGTCAGTTTTTCTTACATAATTCCTTTCTCCTAAATAATAAATACTTTTGTTGTTTTATTCCCTTACTGATTGCCCGTGGTAAAGAATGATCTTGGTGGAATAAAGAATATTCCAGAGGAACCCATTCCCTGGAAAGGAAGACCTAAAATACTTTCACAACCTAAGAGGAGGCTGCAGGGAGTGGCAGAGATTTCCCTGTTGCAGCTGTGAAAACTAGTATAAGGGTAGTGGAGCAGAGGCTTGTGGGGGATAAGGAGTTATCCCAGGGCAAACCTTGGGACAAGCAGTAGGACAGCAGGGAGAAACTTGTGACTGCAAGTACTCTGAAGATAGATTTGTGACACAGGTCTTCCTGAGAAGGAAGCATATGCAAAAAGAAAAATGTTTTAGTACAACATATTCCATTTTTCCTTTATGATTTAGGAATCTGTAACAAAAATGTTTACAGATATAATTTGCTACTATACTTTGGCCAATCCCTAAATGGTATAAACATGGCAAAATTATTCTTCTGCTTCATACTGCATGTCACTGCTCTCCTAGTTCCCCTCCTCCTCTTCTCACTGTACAGTTCTTAACCCATGCCATTTTACAGACTGTCAAACAGGAATCTAGACCATATTTTGAAAAATAAAGGCCTTAACTGAATAAAAGTGGGTTGTTTTATCCACATGCACACACACAGAGAATGAGAAGGAAAAAGAGGTTATTCATCTCTCAGAATAGGGAAATATCTCCATAAAGAAGAATTCCCTTTCAAAAGATAAGGGGAGTATAGGCTGTTTATTTTGCTTTAGACTTACAAAATTCCCACTCCTGTGTCTGTAAATTTAATACAGGATTCATTTATATTTCCAGACTACATCCTAAAACACAAGTATTTTGACATATTTCTGTTTACAGATTCCATTTCTCATAGAACCTGCTCTGAATAAATTACAAAATAAATATTCCTAGAATTCCAGTAGTCAGAAGCATGATGAACTGGTAACTAAAGTGTCAGGATCCTTTCTTCCCTGCTTTAGTGTTAAGCACACAATATCCTCCACTATTGCAGCTCCTCACTCACTATGCATTCCTTTCTGGTATTTTACCTTCTTGATAGTTGTGAGCTCCATCTGGCAAAGCAAGGAAAGGCAAGTATTTCCATTCTTCAGGTAAACTGTGGCTATCGTGTCCTTCTCCTGGGATTAGGGGAGGATAGGAGAATTCAACCTGAAGAAAATAAACACTGTTACTGACACCTCTGAAATAAACTGTTACGTCTAACATTCTGTGCATAGCAGTGGAGAGCACCAAATACTTTTGAGAAAGGTAGAAGTTCTACGGAGAATGACTTGCCTATGACGACTGGCTCATATTCCAAAAAAAGCAAATAGGGGTGTATGAAATGGGTTGTATTCAATTCAGATTTGGCCAGAATCATGGACAGTGATTCGATTTGTTGATTCGGATCACTGACCCAATTCGATTTGGCCGAATCTGAAGAGTCAATGACGATTCAGAGAATCGGCGATTCAGCCACAGACACAGCTTGAAATGTTTTTTCTACATACCTCGAGGTACCAGGTGTGGCTTGTGAACACTACGATGGCAGGGAGGATGGAGCGTCCCACAGGAGTGCACCCCCCGCACCACATGTTTGGTGGTGAAACCGGAAGTGGACCGGAAGTACTTCAAGCCACTTCTGGAATCGGCACTGAGTGCCTTGGGGGGCCTCCCCCCGGCTGGGCCTCCAGACCCAGGCACCAGTTGCCAAGCTGGCGAGGTGCAGAGGCCCTGCCCCACATGCTCCCCAGTGCTTCTGGGTCTGCTGCCAAGGATGCTGGGCATGCCCTGTGCTCCTGTGGGATGCTCCATCTCTGTCCCGGCATCTCAGCATTCACAAGCCACTTGGTACTTTGAGGTATGCAGAAAAAACATTTAAAAGCCGTGTCTACGTCCAAATCATTGAATCTTTCTGAATTTCTCTGAATCAATTTGGAGGGTTCCAATTCAATTCAGAGAGATTAAATGGTCTCCCGATTTTGATCTGGAGATTCAGCCACTGAAACAGGCTGAATCTCCGCCAAATCAAATCAACGACAGAAGCTTCACACAGCCCTAGTAAGCAACACTTCGCATGGGTGTCGGAGCGCGGCATGCAAGCCTCAGGGCTGGGGCCATGCTGCCACAACAAGGCACAAGGCAAGGCTCTCATGGCTTCCCTACCTTCTGCCCTTGGTATGCAAACATCTTACAAGTTGAGGTTGTGGGTGTTTTTTTGGCACTGTACCCAAAAATGTTGCAGACCCTTGTTCTGAAAGCATAATTTCTATCAGGTTTAAAAAGAAAGCATTGGCTTTTGTTAATTTGATTCCTTTTACGTTATTGTAAAAAGAAATAAGTAGTCGTGCAAGTTGAATGTCCTATCATCTGTCTTCATATCCATTTTTTTTTTTTTTTTTTTTTTAACCCCTGTCCAAAACTTCTCTCTCGTCTTTATCATCTTTCCCCAGGTTAGTGTTTCCAATGTGTATTAGTTAAAAAAACACTGACTGGAGCCAAGCAGGAATATTCAAGGTGGGGAAATTGCAATTGGTTAAATGAGGACTTCATAATATAGTCAGTATTTTCTAATCCATCCTGTATGCATCCTATCTTTGTGTTGACTACTTTTGTGAGCTGTGATGTTTTCACTGAGCTGTTTACAGTGATAACCAAAGCTGTCCCCTTGACTGGTTGCAGTTAAGTGAGAATAAAGGAAAATGCAGGACATCTTTTCTTTAGATTTTTGTACTAAGAATACAGAAACATGGATATAGAGAGGTGCCTTCAAAGACACAAATCAATCTGTTGGAGACTGAAAAAAAATACTTTCTTAAAATGAAAGAATGCTGCAAAAAGGAGTAGTGACATGAACCAATCAAGTAACCACCAAAAACTAAGATGGAAGTTCTGCTTTTTTAAGTCAATCTTTGCAAGGGAATCATTTTTAACATTATAATACATCTAAATCTAATGTTTTTAGTTAAAAAAATCCAAAACAACCCAAAACCTGTTCTACCAAAAAACTAAGGAAGTTCTTGAATATATTAGTAAATCAACTTGACAGAAAGACTAAAAACTCTAACCAAATGTTCATATCTTAATAAAAGGTGAATACTGAGGGAGAGTATAATTATTTCTTGGAAGATGTTCAACTGCTGATCAGTCAGCTGTCAAAAAAAAGCATTTTTCAAAAATCATGATTTTCCACAGAAGGGCATTCAAGAGAGGCCATGTGGAAAATAATTCAATACAATATGGATGAATCAAATTGAAAAAAACCCCAAAAAACAAAAAAAACTACCAAAAAACCAGAACAGGAACAAACCCTAAAAAGCAATAAACATACAGGGGAGGGGAAAATAAAGAGTGGAGAAGTAGGAAGCAGTAAGGAAATAAAACTGAAATTCTTTAATCTCGCCACACAGTGTCAGCCTTATGCCAGGTGTTGTTGTGTTGAGGCACATGAATATGGGGCAAGAAAAAATTATTACAAAAGAAACTAGTCTCACTGTAATTTCAATTTCAAGTTTCCTTATTCCTAAGTCTGTAATTATTCATCTCAAATTGATTAATTTTGTACAAACCTACATGTATGTTACACAAATAATCTTCAGTTTCCTCACTTATAAGCAAACAATGATTAAACGCGTCTTAGCTGCAAACTCAGTTATAAACAAGGGAAGTGAAGATTATAGCAAGGACTTTTGTTTTGAAATCAATTTGGGTACCAACAGAAACAAAAGGAGGAGATAATGTACCTTCTGAGAAGATTTTACAGATTACTTTTCCAGAGGCAAGCTAAAATAGCTCTCGGAAAGAAAATAAGATGAATATTGAATTCTACCAGGAGTTCCAGAAAAAGAAACCATAGACAACACAAACTAGATTCTTCACCCACTTTTTACTCTACAAAGTCCCACAGATTTAAAAAGATTAAAATTGAATATACGGTCAGTCATTTTTGCTGGCAACATTCTCTGCCACAGCTGACATTGCCATGCTGTGGATGCAGAATACTTATGATGGATTTTAGAATGAAAGAGATGAATACTGCGATTTGTTGAGGACATAAACAACCATGTTCTTCACTGCACACACTGTGCTGCTTTTTAAGGTCTCAACATCAAATGTGTGAACAGCTACAAACAACTGACTTCAAAAGCAGCACTTTTGTTTCCTAAAATCCTGCTAAATTCACTATCCTCCTACTGGATCTTTCTGTGCATCTAAAGCTTACTGAATTCAGAGGAAGTTCTGACGGCACAAGAGCGTTGGAGTGTACCCCAACAGCGCAGTCAGCGTGCATCTCACTGTGAAGAAGTATTGTTTAGCGTCTCAAAAACAGTGGTTCTCAATCTGTTTAGATTTGAGGCACCCCTTATGAACTGCCTGGAATTTAGCAGCACCCCATTTAAAGACTTTTATTTCTTGCCTCCTTGCATTGTGCAACACCCTAAAACAGATTTCATGGGATGGCAGGGGAACCTTGAGAGCAAGGCAGGGGGGATGGTACACGGTGCTCACAGCTGGACAGGGGAGTTTGAGGATGGGTCACTAGCCTCCTGAAGGAAGCACCTGTCCCTGCAGAAGGTGAGAGGGGTGAGTGGCTGCTAGTACCAAGAGAAGATGGTAGGGGCAGACTCCCGATGCGCCCTGCTCCTTCTGCTGTTGGCAGCCTTCCTGTCTCCAGCTCTACCTGAAAAGAGGAGTGCAGCCCCTGCTGCTGCAGCTGTTCCTCTGGGGACTTGCGTGCCAGTGACATCATTCTCCCTGGTCCCCCCTACCAAATCCAGGGGCATGGGAGGAGCAAAGGAAAGAGCCAGGTTGAATAAGCACAGGCAGATCATGTTTCTAGGACTACTGGGGCTGTCATCACACAGGCTGTGCTTTTTCAGCATAGTTTCCCTGCTTCTCCTATGCTCCTGGAGCCTGTGGCGAGTGCTGCTGAGATGCTGGCAGGTGCAGGGCACCTAGAAATTGAGGGAGCCAATGTGCACTTCCTCTCATAGAGGTCAGGAGCCAAGGCATTCTTCTAAGCTTGTCACACCCTGCTTGAGAGTCACTGCTCAAAGACAGCTGATAGTTTTTCTGATATTAGCACAAGAGCATTTAGGAAATCTGGTCCTGGAATCATTCTAGATATAATTTCTTCTTAAACCACAGGTTTGCAGAAGTAATCCTGTTTCACTCAAAAGAACAAAAATAGACCCCACCCTCAACAAAGAAACCTAAAATTTTTCTACTCTCCTCTTCCCCCCAGTGAAATGAATGAGATGGCTATGAGTCTATGAAACACTTTGAGTCTTATCCTGGAACACCTCAGGTGTTTAAGTTTTCATATGTGATTTTATTCCACACTGCTCAAGTCCCTGATGGGTGGTATTGGTGAATAGAAACAGTTAATGCAAAGGTACTGTTCTGTAACTTGCAAAAATGTATATTAAATAGTAACTGTCTGTTAGCTGAAAACACCCAGACATTCACATTTGCCTTGGACACAGAAAGCACTACTGGTTATTCTCCCCTCTTTCATTTAAAAGTATAAATGAGGCATAGGAGAAAAAAAACTGTAATTCTACTACACGTATAACCTGGCCAACACAATCAGAATTAAAAAGACAAAAACCAGAGGTTGTAGAATATATAGATGTGCACTGCATATTTTCAACTAGAGTACCAGATACCAATTGCAGGTGATCTCCATTTCATTGTCAAGGAGACTGATGCTCCTAAAGAATTTAGGCCTTGTCTGAAGCTAAATACAAGCATCAATGCTGGACAGAGGGAGAGCAGTGCCACACAGCAGGGGTAAAACTGAGAGGTGGCCTTGTGGGAGGGGTGTCAGAGTGTGGGGCAAGCAGAGGACCACTGAGGTGGAGGCAGAAGGATATAAAAACATTGCTGCAGTCACACAGGGTTGCCAACCAAAGAACGAATATTTATAGCTATATCTATCTATATTTCTTTTGCTTGCTGAAACTTTTTTTTTTTTTTTAACCAACAACAAAACTCTTATATTGAGACTTTTTTATTGTGTGTGTGTGTGATAACACACTCGAAAAGCAGAAGAAACCTATTTCTTGAATAAAATCAAGCTAAGTTACCACTGTTTAACACACACCTATTGCAGGACAGGAGTAGACATAAGGAACAGTAACTCTCATCAGTTGGTCATGAGTAAAGTCCCTTCTCCCCTTTTAACTTGGCAAATGTTGTTCATCTCCCATGCCCATACAGACTGACATGTTCAAGATGACAAAGGAAGCCTGCAATCAAGTCATAAGCAAAATCTCCATCTTTTCTATCTGTTTCAACCTGTATTTGGTTTTCCTATTTAACAAAGGCTCGCATTTAAAATCAATGCATAAAGTATTAATTACATAACTAACATCTGCTAGAAAACAAAAAAAATAGAAGTGAGAGAAAAGTCATTCAGTTCAGCTATCTTGCTCTACAACATCAAAATAAATTTAGCACAAGCAAAACATTATCAGGCAACTACAGACCAAAAAAAAAAAAAAAAAGGAATCAATTTCTCACTGATGCAGACTGGAAGAAAGGACAACAGATACAGAGCAAGACCACAACAAACTAAAATTTCTCACCAACACACATAAATGAGTAATAAAATAAAAATCAATCCTGCAGGCAATGAACGATTTTTTTCACTTATCTTCTCTGGGTAACTGACAGTAATTGATAGACTAGGGAGGAGGACAGGGTGGTAAAAGCTTCAATACAGGGTTTCTTCACTTTATTTGGGTTCTGTATGTACGAATTCACTCTTATCCAATGATCCTTTTTATATCAAGAATTTGTGATCTGAGGTAAATTGACTTCTATGCGATCAGGTGGTGGAAGCCTGCAGTCAGCTGCTTTGTGTAGTGCATGGTAGGAGTGACACGCACCAAAATATAGTCTTGAAGCCTCACTCAACTACCTGAAGCCTCACCCTACTGGTGTTAGAGGGTGATGAGGGCCTGCTGATTCTCCTGTAGCTGTTATCCTGCCTGTACCTCCTACTAATGATGCAGAGTCTGATACTGAAGATCCTTCATCATCTTCTCTTCACACCAACCAAACATGCACCACCACCCTGTGCTTCTGTGTACCGTCTGCTGTTGGCAAGCATCAAAATGTCTTGTAGAAGTGGTAGAAATAGGTCTGGGGTCAGTACAGTTGAGGTCTTAGAACGTATCCCTATTTGTTACATTGTAAAGTGGGTTCCCTTTATGCAAATTTGAGTTGTGTGTTATTTCCCAGGAACACATGTACAGCATAAAAACAAGGAAAACCTGTATTTGGAGCAAGAGATAAGAATAGCCTTATTTGCTTCTTAGTCAACGCCTATTTTTACAAGGAGGTTACTGAATAACTTATTGAAAGCAAGGAGCCAGCATCAGGAAGTTTTTCCACAGGCTCTTTTTAGGCAAGAAGAAAAGCAGGCCATATATATTGTCTGTTCAAACTAATTCTGCATTATGGATGTTCTACACATAGAAGCTAACGTTTACTTCCTAAATAAACAATGCTTTTTTACCATATTGATGAACGTACTTTTCAAGTATTAAATGATAGAACGCATAATTTAGGAACACTGGAAAAGTTTTAAAAGTGTTTGTTTCCCTAAAACATAAAACCGCACATTCAGTTATAACTTATCATCTTTTTGAAGATGGTCAGGTCTTGTTCCTTCCTGGACCCCACTGTAACACAGATACACATGTAATGAATAGGCAACCAAGACTGACTCAGCCTTGGGAAAGGAAAGAACACTATACCAACACCGACACACAAGCCAACCTGCTTTTCAGACAATGGTCTCATTTGATAACAGACATTCTATTTACCTGCAGACATATTAGTATTTTTTTTTTTTACACTATTTTGGAAGATCTCTCAATATACCTTCTTTTGTCTCTAGGAATATGCATTCTTGCATTTAGGTTTTCCACTATTGAGTTTGCAACATTTATTCCATAAGTCTCATTTTGTATTATTATATAGGAAAGCATGACAACAGAAGCTACTGCTGTTTTACAAATTACAAACATGAAACAAATAACAGCGATTGAACATGTGTCAGTTGAAGATACCTGTCACTTATTTTGTATCACAATTTTATATAGCTATGTTTAAATGAAATATTTTTTGGCTATGGAGTGCATTCTAGGCAGCATTTACCCATCATGCTAGGATGTGGGCAACTTGGGGAATGGTGCAGATGGGACTTTGGATGCCAAGTGTAGCAGAGTTAAGAGTTCATGCCAACTCTCATAAACAAGTGAAAGGACATTTAGGATTGGTTAGTGACATGGTTGCTGTAACCAAGTTTACACAGCTGTAACGTTCACCCAATCAAATTTATAGCATAAGTCATGCTGCCTACTTTAGAGCAGGCACTAAAGCAGTAAGGATTTAATTATTTGTTTAATCCTCCCTGCAGTGAATTCTGTCCCCACAATATTTTCCTACCCGAAAGCATTCCTCCCTAATGATTCTATACAGGTCAAAATGGAGAGCACGTTTTTCTTTAAGATAATTCCACTTTATTTTAATTTTTAATACAAGCTTCCACCTGAGCATTTCAAAACATTTTTCTTACTTACTTCAAGTCTTCACACACCACTGGCTCCGTTTTGTAAACAACAGAAATACGGCACAGAGAGATCAAATAACTTGCACAAGGCCAAAGAGCTGGGAAGAGAACTAAAATCTCTTGATTCTCAATCTTGTACTTTAACTGCAAGATGATCTTTTCTCGAAGTTTGCATTTTCACCATATGATTTGTCATACTGCTAGATGGACAAACTCTGGATCCAATAGAAGCATCTAACAAAACCTTAGAGAGATATACTCGGGTTTTTTCATACTCTGTAGTCGTTAAAAACATTAACAAGGTTATTCAAACGCAAATAAAATTCGTGATCCAAGAGCTTTAAGAAAAAGGGAGAAAATATAATTCTCAGAATACTTTTGTAACTAGCAGAGAAAGCCAAAACTAGGAAAGATGCGTCTTCACTCCTGTCAGTTATCATACGACAGAGACTGTGAAATTCTGTACCACTTGCTACAGGAATTGATCTACTTGTTAAAAGATGAAAAGCATTAATGGTGCTAGAAATCCAAGACTTCAAAACTGTCTAAAAAATATCTATACACTGGAACATGAACAAACCCATCTGAAATTTGCTAGCCAACTGCTAAATTGCTGGAAGAGCAAGCTAACTGCCCAATACTCCAAACAGGAGGGGTAGGCAACTTTTTCCAGTTGCAATCTGGAAGAGCCTCCCTCCCCTCCCTACACCTCACCCAGCTGCCTGTCCCCATGGCTAAATTTCACTGAAGTCCTATGTGTATGGGTCACATCCAACAGTCCTAAAGGCTGGATCCAACTCACAGGCCATAGGCTGCCAACCCCTCCCATACAGTACTTCATTTCTGAAGTACCAACAATAGGATTTAGTTTGAAAATAGTTTAGTTGCAAGATGGATCCGTCTTTATCATTTGGGCTGGGATGTCAGACATGGCCAAGTATGAATCTGGCTCCTATATTCCACTGAGTGCTATTGGCTGTGGAAGCTGGCATGCCTTAAACCAGCACTTCTCAAAGTTTTTTGTACCATTGGTAAACATCAACAGCCAATCCCAACCCAGTGCCTCGCTGCTGACCCTCTGCCCCCCACCCCCATCCCCACAGTGTGTGGGGCCTAGGGTGCCCCCAAAGCAGCCCCTTGCAGGCTTAAAATCTGCAAGCCTGCAAAGGAACAGTCAATTTTCCACATTTTTCTCCTTCGAAGTAAAATCCATTTTTAAAGTTCATTGATCTATTTTTTAAGTTTGTTTACAACCCTTTCAGATATTCTTGCAACCCACTTTTGGGTCACAACCCATAGGTTGAGAAATGGACAGCTATGGTTTAAGGCAGCAGTTGGCAGCCCATGAGAGGTTAGTTTGTGGTCCCTGGGCTCCCACCTGATTGCCACTCTCTCCATGGTTCCAGCCTCTGGGCTCCCTTTTCCTTTGGCTCCCGCTTCCTGTCCTGCCCCAAGGACTAGGTTTGAATGGTATGGCACAGTCCACAGTGCCAAGGATACCTACAGCATGGCCACCAGCACAGTGCAGAGTAATTGTCCATGGCCAGGGAACTGAAGTTGGGGCTGAGACACCTGTGCATGTATGCCTGATATACTGGGAGTCTGCCCACGGGGCGTGTGGCCCATGGAGCTTTTGGCTTCCTGCTGCTAAAAATTTGGACAGCCCTGCCTTAAGCCATCCTGAGCCCTCTAGGCTCAGAAAGACTATGGACTGGCTGACACAGCTCTAAATATCCAATATCCATTTATTTAAATGATAAAATAAGTGAAAGGTACAGATACATTCTGACTTCAACAAAGACCAAAGCAATACACTGATATTAGCAAGTGGCTTCCAAAATTAAGGCTGACTATTTGGTGAATGCAATTTTACATATAATTCTGAAGATCAATTTGAACACTTCCCAATTACACTTCTGACTAACCAAATAAGGAGCTCTTGGCAGTAACACAAAGAGAAGCTGAACACTGAAAAGTGGTCTACCTTAGAATGACAGGAAGTAAAAGAAATATCTTTCACATTTATCTAGAACTAAATACACATGTTAAAAAGTAAGAAAATCTAGGATTTTCTGGCTTACCTGTCATATATACCATGATTTCTGGGTTTGGGTAGTTTGTTTTTTTTTAAATACTCAAGACTTTAACCATTAAGAGACTTTTGCACATGGGTAAGGGGTGGTGTTAAACTACTGTTCCAATCTCACTAAGAATTGCCAAATTAAAAATGGTAACATTAATGATGGCAGAAAGAGAATGAACAATCCTAACTATGACTATCACTTTGTTGTACAATCACAGAGTCATAATTTCCAGATTTCTCTTTTTTAAACAAAAGGTTACAGGGCCCAATTTGCTGCTACTACATACTTTGGTGTAAACAGCTACATAACACAAATGGTTATGTTTTATATCCACTTAAGAATAAGAGGACTGCCACAATACTAGGTTAGATGGGCCTACAGTCTGATCCAATAAATCTCACATGCTGGTAGACTGTGGATGTTTAGAGAGAGGATGAACAGAGCACGTCCACAATTTTCCACCTTCTACCGGTGCAGGCAACCACATAAGGTTGAAGGACACGGGTGGGATCAAGCTTGCATGTGCGCAGTGCTATTTTTACTGCTGACCATGCAGCAGGACAGCAGAGCTGAAGAGGTAGTGCATTGTCCCCATGCTAATGCTCTGCTGCTGACCAGGCAAGTGCTGAAAAATGTTAAAAAAAATAATTTCAAACAACAGAGTTGTTTTATTACAGAATAAAAGCTATTTTAATTAAATGAACACAGCAGGGACTTTTGCCACAGTTTAGTCTAAGTTAATGGTATATGCTATATGACTCCTTAGGCAAGTAGTGACAAACCGAGTCTTAAGTGGGTGCAGCACAGAAATCCAGCATGGCCTACCAGTTCTAGTACACTAGCACTCTCCTTAACTTATTAGTTCAAACATCAGAGAAATAGGGTGTCTAGTAGTTTCTCCTCTCATTCTAAGAGGTGACTATCAGGACCACACCTTAGTTGCGGTGAAGCGATATATCACCTAGTGCTAAGGAAATATTTATTTCACTTTACTGCATAAATCAGTCAACACTAGGCATTACAGAATCAGGTTGTCAGCCACCTGCCACTGTACAGAAACAGACACACAGGTCCTTATCAGACTTAACCTATACCAGCTTAAAGTATTACACATTTTTTAAATGTAGTTCTTGATTTGAAAATAATTATGCTGCTTCCACTGACTGCAAGGTTATCTTAATGATCAACGGCAATTCTGAGACTTAAAACAGCTATTTGGGATGTCACACTCTCAGTTTTCTCTAGTTTTTCAATCAGCACTCAGCATTTCATATGTTGCAAAATGTCAGGTCCGTTTCTTACATTAGTTTGCTTTATTCAAAAACCACTGCAAGTTGAATCAGTACAACTTAAAAAAAAACAGGACAGCAACAATTATAAGCCAACATCAAACTCATGCTCTAAAAATGACTTCAAATAGGCTGAAATTCTTAGGCTGGTACTAAATGTGTCATCATAAAAATTAGGACAAAGTATTATGAAACAAAATTTGAGGGGAAAAAAATTGAGGGGAAAACACTCTGAAACTTATCTAGGAAAATAACTTTACAGGAATATCTGTAGCTGCAACTATAATTTATTTACTTTGTGTATCTTTATCCTCCTAATTGTGACCAAGGGCAAAAGCAGCAGATAAATACTATTGGTTACCTGAAGTGTATATTTAAAATATCTTTCCTCAAAGTGCAAAAAGATACCATAAGTTTTTCTACTATCAATAATCATAAACAAAGAATCCATACTACACATACCCAATCTACAGAAACACCCTGACATTGCATATATTTAATTTCTACCACACAGAGATGGTGTTAGTCTGAGAGATTTAATTATAGAACAGCCCACAAATTTTAGTATGAAAATATACAGTGAGATTCAGTTATATATGCATTTTCTGATAAAACAGCTAAAGCCAAAACAAAACAAAAATAGGAACAGAAGACAAAGAAGGTCTCCCTGGGTTCCTTGAAAAGTCCCCTGCTATGGCAGGTGACTGTGGTATATATTACAGCCCTTTTCATCAACTAAGAAAGATCTACCTGGATTTTTGCTACTAGCGCTTCAGCTAGAAGGGTGTTCTAGAACCTCGGTACTTTAAAAAAATCAACTAGTACTAGAAATCAACTTATATCTTGCATCCTAAACTTATTCATGGACAGTTTATATCCATTTGTTCTCATACTAGCATTGTTCCTTAGCTTGAACAGCTTCCCCCTCTCACAGATATTTAGTTCCCCAAAGTATTTAGAGACTAGCCTATATCAACCTCCATTCTGCTATGAATAATTAGTTCCTTACTGCTTCAGTGCCTACTCTAAAATAGGGAACATGACTTATTTATGCTATAAACTCAGTTGGGTGAACATCACAGCTGTAATGTTCATAATACTGCTAGACTAAACATGTCAACCCCTTCCATTTCCTCCCATAAAAACAGTCTCCATTCCCCATCATCTTATTCACAAGTCTCTGTATCTGTTCAGTTTCAAACTCACCAGATTTAAATTCTTTAAAATGGATAACAAACTGTACACAGTATACCAGATGAAGTCTCACCAGTGCCTTGTACAATGGCACAGTCTCAACTGAAATAAAAGGCAAATGCAGTCATGCCCAGTTTTCATGGCCTCTAGCTGCCTAGATCACTTTCCTGCACACCTTTGACATTTTGCATGTAGGTACTGGGTACTCCACTTACATGCATATTGTATAACAGCATAATTCACTTATCTACATAACATGATGCTACTCCCAATCTTGTGTATTGCTTACATTAATTATAACAAACATCAGTTACCTACATAGTTGTTAATTTCCAACAATGCTTTTTTGGCCCACTGTTTACTTTATGGTATAACTATGGTCTGTTTAACTGTGTGACTGATGAAAATGACTAGGAAACATCAATTTCAAGCCTTCTAAAGCAGCCTTGAACTATGTCCTATTCAATTCAAAGCTGCTCTTATAGGCATCCTCAAAGGGAACTTACAAAACACCTTATCTAGATGAGCCCACGAACTTCACTTCATAAATCTACTGGATACCAAAAATCACTGACTCAATACAGACATTGGATTTATGACACATTACAACCCGCCTGACATCCGATTTACCAGGTACCTGCCAGACTGGAACTCTTACACTTTTCTTTCCATTTCCCCCCCCTTCCCCTCCACTCCGTTACTTCTCTGCCCTTTGTCTTCCTAATTTCCAGTTATTTGCTCTCTCTCTCTCTCTCTCTCTCTCTCTCTCTCTCTCAGACAGCCTCTTTTCTACCTTGAATTACTACCACTGTAAAGCGTCCCTTACTTACCTCTGACTATTCCCCACCCTGCTTCCCTCACCCCCTTCCCTGCTTTACTTTTTGTTTTTCTAATCTCCAACTACTTACATTCTCACTGACATCCTGTCACACTTTTAGCTTCTCTCATTCCTTGGGAGTGTCAGAACAGCAGAGACTCTATGCCTGAAGAAGGGTGACTGTGCCCAAAAATTTTATAACTTTTTTTTTTACCAACTACTCAGCTGGTCTAATAAAAGATATCACATCTACTCAAAGAACTTTGCCTGTTTATAGGCATAAGGCATTCTGAGAAATAAAATCTTACTAAGATACAAAAAGCTTAGCTCAGGTTGTTCTTGTAGTCAATGAGCATAGTTTGCATTGAGTTTGGATGAATGTACACTCTGCATAAGTGCATAGTCTTTTATCAGTTTCATGGCTACATACTTAAAGTACACTGTACTACACCTGTTATTCTTCAGCTGTATGATGCCCTACCCAATTTGACACATTTAGTTAATAACAACAACAACCATCTGCTCTTAGATACATGGGATATCACATGTCATGATTCTAGGAGGGCGATCATCTGGTCCCTGTAACATAAGCACACTCAACTGAGTTTTGCTTCTACATTGGATGCAGTCATTTCTTTACTCTCAGTTCAGCTACCCTTTGCCTCAGCATTCAACATCATCATTCTTACTGAAAACTGAAACAAATTGTTCACTTAATCTAGGCATGGCCCAAAAGAGTATCTTTCACCTGTCTTCTGCCCTCACCCTACTACAGACCCACTGTTTCTTTCCTTGTACCTTTGATTTATATAGCGGAAGAACCTTTTATTGCTTGTTTCCTTTGCAACACTGCTCAGCTCAGATTCTGACAACACTCATTTTACTCCTACAGTTTCTAGCCTCTAAAGCTTAGCTTTCCTTGCTGATGATCTGCTTTCCTGCAATTCCTTGCAGCTTTTCTACATTACCTCAAAAAGGATTTTAAAGAGTATTACTCACCAGCTAGTCCTGGAGTCCTTCCCTCCCAGTTTTTAACAATACCTAAAACGGCTTGTCACAGGGGGAGAAGTCCTGGGGACACGCCGAAGCACCCCAAAGGAGCCGCGGAGGCAGAGGCGAACAGCCGAGACCAAGAGGAAAGAAAAGGAAAATGGTAGTTGCTTACCTTAGGATTGCCGGAGAACCCCACATATGGCTGGAACGACGGCATGGAACACCTGCAGACGGCGGGTGACGTCAGCCCGAGGCACCGGCAGGAAAGTATAAAGGAAGAGGCCGCGGCCAGGATGAGGAGGAGCACGTGGCTGCTGGGCGGAGGCCACGGCAGAAGTGGCTGGAGTTGTGGAGCACCAGATCCGGCGGGTGGAGCAGGCTCCGAGCGGAAGAGTAAGCCTGGGAGGCACGGCTTGCCAGAGCCGGCTGCTGACGCATGCTCCAGGCTAAAGAGCCAGCTCGGAGGGCGCAGGACGCCGAAGCCGACTGCCGGCACGTGCTGTGAACAGGAGAGAGAGCCCAGGAGGTGCGGAACGCCGGGGCCGACTGCTAGCGCGTGCCTTGAATGGGGGAGAGAGCCCGGAGGACGCGGAACACCGGGATGAACAGCCGGCGTGCCCTACGGAGAAGACAAGCCCAGAGAGAAATGGACGCCGGAGGATGGCACGGCTTTAACCAGTGAGCCGGGGAAGAGCGGGGAGCAAGCCGCGGATGCACGGAGGGGCCTGTGGCCCTGAGAAGTCCCAGAAAGAGGACTGCAGCCAGAGGCAAATCCAGGTGGGAGAGGGAAGCCCTGGGGTGACCCAGAGAGGGGACATCCAGACCAGGTGGACCCAGAGAGAGGGCTCTACGGCAGGGAGAGCCCGGAGAGGGTGTTGCTCCCGGGGGAGCAAGACAAGGAGTGGTGGGTAGCCAGCCCGGAGAGTGAGGGCTAGCAGGCGGAGTCGCAGGTAGCGACTTGATCTAGGGGCCAAGACCCCGGGAGGGGACTAGCGGTGTTTAAGTTTAGTAGAATTCTTTTGTTTGGTTGGGTTACCCCGGGTTAGGAGGGGTTGCGGCACGGGGACAGATAGAGGGAAGAAAGCTCATCCGTCGGTGGCGAGCCAGGGAGAACAGCGACGACAATGCCAAGAACTGCTGGGCAGGGTAAGGGTGAGATGGAAGGGGTGGAGGAGCCTCGCAGAATATCCCGACTACAGGAAGCCAGAGCGGACAGCCGCCCAGAGGGAAGCCCCACCCACTGGAAGATCGAAGTCGTGGCAGGCGAGAAGGGGAGGATCCCGGAGCGGAATGAGACCTGCCCCAAGGCTTCCTGCGATGGCCAACCGGATATCTACGAAACCTCAGAGCAAAGAGGCTCAAGGCAAGATGTTCAACGCCCGGCAGCTACACGGCTTTTTATAGCAAATGGTGTCCCGACAACCGAATGAAACTTATAGCTTTGGCAATTGTGCCATTGTTGCTCTGCTACTAAGAAAATGCATGACACTATAAGAAAATGGAACAGAAAGGAAAGAGACTTCCAACTCCACTCATTCCTAGCAATGAAGGACAAAATGAGGGCAAAAATGTGCTGTTCTTCCCACTGACACCCAGTGTATGGCTACCTTTTATAACAGCCATTGACTTGCAGGTGCCTGATAAATACTGCAAACCTAAAAAGGTGATCCAATTACTGTTTTGAAAACTGATCCTGTAAACACCTGCACACTTCTAACTTTACTTGTGTGAGCAACCCTATTAAACCTATAATAACTCAAAACATTCCAAGTACTTGGTTGGTTTGAAATCTATTTAAGTTGTCACGTATTGTTTAGTAATACATACGATCGAGGGTTGCTTTTAAATTGCAGCATATTGTTAGTAAGCTCAGGGTAGCAATGAGTATACTGATTTTTCTTTTGTTTTACAAACTAGCTATTTCTACTGGATGGCTTCAAAAAATATGAAAAAAATCCATGTAAAATAATACATCTTTGGTGCTTTCTGTGCAACAAGTTAGCAGTTTTCAGACCAATTCTCAGAAGATAGCCACCATCTTAACTGGTATCCTTAACTAGAGAATACCAACTGCAAGGGCACAAATATGCCTTCTCATTTTGGCTTGCTTTTAGGACAGTGCTGGTGTATACTGACCATTGCACATGTTTAATCGCTTCTGTAGATAAATGGGTCTGTAAATTCCCCCAGAATTAAATAGGCTGACTAGATAGCCAGAAACACAAAAAAATCCCTCTAAAATGGTATAAGAAATAAATGGCATATGTTAAGAAACAATATAAATAGCTTTTGTAAATCTGATTGGCAGGTTCGTGATGTAGCAACCATCTTTTGGTTGTTAAACTACACGGACTAAGCTTTTGTAAATAATGTATGCAATAGAAATATATCTAGCCTCACAAAGTCAAGGAAAGATAACATCTCATGCTAGAAACCAGAAACATGGATAAAGCTGCCAACTTTGGTGAACCACTGAATAATAACAGGAAAATATGATGTTAAAGACTTGGGTGGAGGAGGTGGAGACGGGATAAGATTAAGATTTAAGACTTTAAATGACATCTAATGCTAGATTTTTTCTGCTTTTAATGTGAGCAATCTAATTTTAGTTTAAAAATAATGAACAAATGTGCATCCAAGGCAACAGTTACTCATCATTTGTTCACTTCAAATTGGCATGCAAATTTATGGACATAGCACTTGCTGGCTTACCAGAGAAAGGGGGGGGGGGGGAAAATCAAGTCTAGACAGGCCATTCACGTTGATTCTCTTTTCTCATATCCAAAGGCGTTCCCTCAAGTCAGTACACAAATCTCCTGGCACGACACACTCTAGGAGTTTAAAATAGCTCCTCTGCATCAGGTTCTTTAACAATGAAAGTACAAAAAATTAACAAAGAGCTACTGCTTTTTAAAATAGGAGTTTTATAAATCGATTCAAGTGCTAGCCAAGTTTCAAACCAATTCCTAAACTGCTTTGCAAAATGCCTGCACAGAAGTAGGCAGACAAGTTCTTTGGGTAAACCTGATATCTTTTATTAGACCAACTTAAATAGCTGGTCTAATAAAAGATATCAGATTAATCCAAAGAACCTTGTCTGTCCATCTCCTAAAACCAACAACCTACACCCCTGTAACTCGGGAGAAGTAGTGGAGCCTAGAACTTGAAAAGTATGTTCCTCTTCCATCTTATGTTCCATGAGGGGCCGGGGGGGAGGGGAGATAGAAGAATTTAGAAAAAAAGAATACTTAACACTGTGAAGGAGAAATATATATTAATCAACCATCTAATAAAAGTCAATTTTGATTAATATCTGGAAGAAAGCTGACTACATATCTATATGCAAAGGTTATGTCTAGGAAACTGCAAAGGCAGAAGCTTGCGCAAGTTCAAATCTACCTTCCCAACTTTGTTGTTTTTCAAGTGTTCTGCATTTATAAGTGAGCATGGTCCACTCATCCCACCTTCATTTTTAATCCCCTTCTTTATCTTTGGGGACTTCCCCACTCCTATTGCTTCTTTTCCAATTGGGATCTACTGTTGCATTACTGTTAGCTTCTTCCATCAATTTCATACAGGCCTCTGCTACATGATACACATCACACAACTCACCGGACAATCATGCAATAAATTTAGACTCGCCATACGTACAAAGACAGATGGGCTATAAGTGTAATTATTGTGCAATAAATTTAGACCAGTCGTACGTGCAAAGCCATTATCACGCCCAGCCGTAGAAAGAGCCAACCAGCTACAAAGTTAGTGCTTCGAAACATTTAACAACATCATGACTAGTTTCTATTCATCTTTAATCTGAACGTGTGGCAGGGCCCTTAATATGATCATTCAAACTATGATCACTTGTCCTCTCCAGGCTTTTTCAGTCTGGAATTTGAGAGAAGTTACTTATAAACATTAACCTTGGTATAAGCAACACTTGGCGTACACCAAATAAAGTCATCCCATCTTGAAGAGCGAATGCTTCTTATAGGCCACCCTGAGCAAACTGCAGCCTCACCCTGCTGGCCTTGCAGGGCTTTCCACTAGAACTTCTCTCTCTCTCTGCTCGAGCCCACAGCCTGACTCAAACACAGCCAGCGGCTCGTGCAGGAGGAGAAAGAGGCGGAAGCAGCAGCCTAGAAGCCCTGTGACCCAGAACTATGACGATTCCTGGAGCTGAAGGGGGAGAAAGGTAGGAAGGGGAGAAAGAAGAGAGGAAAGAATCCAGCAGGATGTGGGAAGCTGAAAACAACACACAAACACCCTAACAGAACTGGAAAACGACACTCGGCTGGTGTATGTGCACACCCCCGCCAATATACCCCCAGCACTTACCCATGCACGTGCGCACACACTGTACAGTCCCCCCAACATGCACTCCCCTACACCCCCACCACACACCCCAATGCACACACCCCATGCATCCCTGATGCACGCACACTATGCACCCTCCAACAGCACACCCCCACATACCCTCAAAGCACACCCCAGAATGCGCACACACATCATACACCCCCACAATGCACACATCCCATATACCTCCCACGTGCACACACACCAAACACCCCCCCAAATGCGCATACCCCCCATGTACCCCCGCCCCTAACAAAGCCAAGGCCGGGCTGGGCGCGGGGTGGGGCAGGGCCCTGCCCCAGGCCGGCCCTCACCTGGCAGCCCTTCTTATGGTGGAAGCCGACCACGGCGATGTGCAGCACCGGCCCCCGCGGACCGGCCCCCGGCGGCGAGCAGCGCCCCGGCTTCTCCATGGGCCGGCGGCGGCGGTGACCGCTTCCGCCCCGGGCTCCGCGGCTGCCCGGGGCCGACGGGGAAGGAGCCCGGAGCCGGGCCCGGAGCCCAGCCCGCCGCTGCCTCCCTCCCTGCCTGCCCGCCCGCCGCTTCCGCAGCGCCCAGGGGCGGGGACACCGAGGCGCCTCCCCTTCAAGGGCCGCGGCGCGCGGTGGGGCCTCACTGCCACCTGCCGGGACGGGGGCGGGGGGAGGCTGTGAGGCCTGCGGCTCTTGCCGGCTCTGACCGGCCCTGAGGCTGGCGTGGTATCGTCCCCAACAGCGGCCGGGGTAGCACCCCCACTTGCCCGGGGGGAAGGGAGCAGCGGAAGCGTCCCCTTTGTGCCAAGCTCGTTGAGGGGCATTAAGTCAGGGGCTCTCAAGTTTCTTCTTAAGCTCGCAGTGCCCCTAGATGGACTCGAGGTGCTCCTGGGAAAAAGCCAGCCCTGCCTCTAGGGGTGCTGATCTAAGGACCGAGGTAGATCAAGGTCTTTGGGTAAATGGGACCTCTTTTATCAGACCAACTAACACTGGTGACACATAGCGGGTGCACTGGCACCCCTGAGATTGGCAGTGCAGCCCTGTGAAAACCACTGCCAGTGGCGTCTGCAGGCAGTCCCTGATCACCACTGCTGATGCTACTGGCAGTGTCTGCGGGTGGTCGCTGACCACCAGTCAGTGCTCGCCACCCTGCTGCCAACACCATTGCGGCTGCCTGCCGGAGCTCCCTGCTCGCCACCAGTGCACCACTGCTGCTGCCATTGTGCCCCCCCGCTTCCACCTTCCAGGGGCACGTGGCGTTCATGCCAACCAAGTTAGAAAAATTGTTCTTTACAATCTTGTGGGCACAAACACCCTTTTTCCAGCAAAGGGAGAGTCTGTTGGTGTTTTGTGCTCTCTCAGATGGAGTAGAAGCCACTATGCAAAATTCAGGTCTGTAAAAATGCAAATGCATGGCAATGAGGAGCAGAGGCCATGGGAGACAGAGCGCTTCCTTTTTTCTCCTTTTGACCTACATGCTAGAGCCGTTCTTCTGTTGCAGAGAACTCAGACTGCAGCAGGGCAGATGGGTTTTAACTCTAGAGGTTCCCATCTGAAAGCTTTGGGTTTATCCCCTGAATTATGTCTGTGTTCTTTGTTGTGTGTGGCAGCCTTGAAAGAACCTCTAGACACCCCAGGGGGCTGTGGCCCTGGTTATGAATTGTTGCATTAAGTCTTCAAAAGACGCGAGGATTTCTGAAGGGGTATGGGGAATAATCTCTTTTCCTAGGCCAACTGCATGGTTGGAATAAAGCTAGACAAGCTTTTGAATGCAGGCCTTCTTCATCAGGTTGCAAATGTGAAGTCTTCTGAATAAGTTGTAATTAGATTCTGCTGGCTGAGAGACGACAATGACAATATTTTAATCTGGTTTTACGCTCCACTGGCCAGACCCTGAAAGCAAAGCTTCCTGAAGGCTGATAAGATTAGTGGTAAACTTCATTATTAAAACATGTGTATTGACTTTTTCCATTTTCAAAGTGTTGCTGTACAAGCAATGTCTAATTTGGGCTTCATTCTAGAATCTCCTTAGTTGTATAGAGTCTTTATATGAGTTACAGCAGATACAGTGAGTCTGCTCGCTTCAGATGCATCTATCAAATAAGAAAAAGTTAGCAAGATCAAGTCTATAATTCTTGCACCAGACCACTGAATCTGAGGGTGCTGCAGCACATTGGGGTACCTTGCGATTCTTTCAGGGGGCCATGCAATGTTAGGATGTTTAGGTGTGAAAAGGTGATTCACAAGATAAATCTAGAGACTTCAAACAGGCATCCAGTGTCAAAAGTATTCTGACCTGACCTGACCTGTGGTCTTTATGAATTTTTTTGCAACAGGTGAATTGTTTTCATGAACAACATATGCACCTGGTGGCTAGGGGGCATGGCGGTGGCGGTAAGCGGGGAGCTCCTGCAAATGCCGCCGATGCTGGTGGGGGGAAGGGGGTGACGACCACCTGCAGATGCCACTGGCCATGTTGGCAGCAGCCAGTGGTGGCGGTGGGGGGTAGTAGCAAGCTATGACCACCTGCAGATGCCACTGACACTGTCAATGGCACCTTTTCATAGGGTGTGAATCTCCAACGCATCATCAGTGATTGTTTTGTTACTTTTCTGTAGTCAAAAAATGAGTGAAAATGAAGAGCTGGTATCTTTCAAGGGGTGCCTTGAGTCTGCAAAGGTTGAGAATCACTGTGCTCTACCTCTAAGATTAATAAGTATATAGTATGATCCCTGTATTTCAGATAGAGGATATGAGGCAGAGTGGTTAAATGGCTAATTGAAGGCCACAGAGAGTGTGCGTGTCAGAGAAAGAATTAAAACATAAGCAATCTAGGCTCCTCTTGCTATGCTCAGACAAATTGATCTCTCTCCATGTTACATCCTGTTCCTATTGAAGTCAATAGCAAAACTCTTAAAAAATACAGCTGTGCAAGACCAGACCCTTAGTTACTGAGGGATTCTGTTGACATTGGATGAAAGGGTTCTTTCTAAAAGCAAAGAAAAGGACAAATGCTCCAGGAAAATCTCAGCATTAATTCAATACATGTAGACTCCAACTATAACAACAGATTAAAGCCTGCAATTACATAATATTCATCAGCTTCAACAAAAGTTCCATTACATAAGGAATATATTTTAGGGAACAAAAAACATGCTGTAAGGAACTATTCCACACTGGCAAGTGAATGATTACTTATTAGGTCTTTTCAATCACTCGGTTCTCTAGAATGCTTAGAATAAAGCCAGGAAAGAAAAACATTTATGAAATACTGCCATTATCTTCTTCAGTAATGTGCTATAACCAAAAAGAAGGGCTAGAAACTCTACTTTTCATATTCAGTTCAGCAAAGAAGAGGTACAGTCTGAGACTGCAAACTAGTGAGAACAGATTGTCATAAGGAATCATCTAAGTGAGGTTCCTGGATAAATCCGATTATTGTTTATGAGAGAGGACTTATTTCATTGTTTGAAATTCTCCTTCCTGCTAGTTGAGGCAATAAAAAAGACAAGATTGTAGAACAAGATGTCAGCTTGTGTAATAAAACAGGAAGCCTGCTGCTGTATTTTAAAGCAAATTGTTGCCGTACTCTGTGACTTTTCCATGGTTCACCCTGTGCAGCAATGGGCGCTTGTGGAAGAGGAATAGAGGTCTGGAAACTGTCATACGCTCAGGTGAAATAATGTCAGGCACAGACAAACTGCTCTGACTTTGTGAAATTTTTCACTCCCTCTGCGCATAGCTAAGTAACAAACCACAAATTAGTAATATATAGTTCTCCTACCTGCATTGTAATATATTACAGGATAACTGCCAGCAAGTGCAGCATTGGGAAAGTAATAATGACAATTAGGATCAGCTGACTTGATTTGACTTGCAGTGAGACTTGAAATGGATATGCTTTACATTAATAATATGATTATTAACTGTTCATGAACAGTGTGACATTCTCTTCATTGAAGTCACAAACATCCATTTTTGAGATAAAGGCTTAATGCACCAGTGACTTTCTGCAGCTTTTCTGTTGGAAAACATTTTACTATGTTTTTGCATTTATCCTGCTTATCTCATGGCAGTGTTACCGATGTACTGTGTAGATATTTATATTTGGGTCTTCCTTAGACAAATTGTGTGGATGTTACAGGAGAGGTGTGACAAGGTGACTTGTCAAGTTTAGCCCACCTTCCCAAGTGAAGGAAATAAAAGCACAAATGTTACATGATAAGCATGTGACTGAAATCCAGGTTCGCTGGGATTTGTAAGCAGCTTGTG
>JAGPOW010000261.1:178954979-178981640 GCA_030014935.1 Caiman crocodilus
GCCAGCAAGAACCAAATTTCTCTTCTACTGGTTCTAACTCAAACTTTGGCATGTGAACAAATATTTGTCCTCTAGAAACTAAATATGCCTTTACACAGTCCTCAGATATTAAAACACTGTCACAAGTTTCACGTCCTACAGTCCCCACATATTAATTCATCACATTACCTAACATTCTCCCCTATAGGTAAGTAGGGTGAGACTGCTCTGTGAATGTGTTTGTGTCCCTGCACAGCTGCCATATGCCATCCCAGTATTTAAAATCACTAGTTAGTGAGGTTCTGTTGTAGTTATCCTTTGTTTAGCTCATTGTGGGAGTATAACAATGACAAGCTTTTACTAGCTCAATGAAATAAGGCTCTATGGAAATTATACAGTTCTTGAGAATATGTTATCTGTAGTTCATCTGTGCTCAAGAAATGATGCATTTGCACTGAATACATTTTAAAAAGGTCGAATTAAGCATAACAAAATAAATAGTTTCTAATGTAAATAATACTTTCTAAAGTAGAGACAAATCAGCATTAAAGCGATCCAAACCAATTGAAGATGTCTGCAAATGCTTATGTGTGTGACTACTTTAAACTCTAAGGATGCGTTCAGATGAGCGGGAATGTGCGATACGTGGCACCGCAGATCTGTATGCGGCACTGCATGTGCTGCACATCCAGGGATTTCTTGTGCTGCTAAGTTGCAGAGCAGGGGGAGACGTTTTGACACTGAGAGATCCTGGTGTCCAAACACCCATGCCTAAAAAAAGCAGAGTGGTGCATATGGCAGCAGCATGCACCGCCCATGGGCTGGCTGCCAACCAGGCTCCCTGCTGCAGGATTGCCAGAGCTGCAGCCATCAGAGGCCCCCAGGAGCAGCTGCTAGGGCCAGTCTAGGTGCTGGCCTCAGCCTCCCCTACCCCACCCAGGGCAATGTTCTGTGTGCCAGAGTGCACATGCATGGGTGTTCCCTAGGGACAAGCAGCAGTGGCACACATTGTACTGCTGCTGTTTGTCCCACGGGGAATGCACATTCCTGCTTGTGGGGATGTGCCCTAAGGGTATGTTATGGTGGAAGTGTGTCCTGTCCAGGAGTTTCTGAGCTCACCCTGTTCACCTGCTTCTCCTCACATGGTCCCAACCTGGAAATAAGTTGATGAAGCCACTCTGGGGTATACCTATGTGTCTGCTTTCAAGACCTTGTGCATAAGAATGCTTGTGAGTGGCTTCTGGGAAAGATCCCGGAGAAGCCTTACCATCTAGGCGACTGTGGCATTGATGCCTACACAGTCAGATGGGTTGCAAATTGGCTGAGAGAGTGGTGGTGGATGGGTCATATTCGACCTGGAGGGATGTGGGCAGTGGGGTCCTCCAGGGCTCGGTCCTCAGGCCCACACTGTTCAAGCTCTTTATTAGTGACTTGGATGAGGGGGTGAAAAGTATCCTGTTCAAATTCATTGATGACACCAAGATTTGGGGCGAGGTGTGCACGTTAGAAGGGAGGGACAGCATACAGCTGGACCTGGACAGGTTACAGGGATGGGTGAAAGAATAGGATGGGATTCAATACTGACAAGTGCAGGGTGCTGCACTTGGGCAGTAAGAACCAGCAGCATACCTATAGGTTGGGGAACTCCCTTCTTGAAAGCACAGTGGCAGAAAAAGATCTTGGAGTCATTATTGATTCCAAAATGAACATGGGCCGCCAATGTGAGAATGTGGTCAGGAAGGCCAACTGCACCTTGTCATGCATCCACAAATGCATCACGAGCAGGCCAAGGAGGTGATCCTCCCCCTCTACGCAACGCTGGTCAGGCCACAGTTGGAGTACTGCATCCAGTTCTGGGTGCTGTACTCTAGGAGAGATGTGGCCAGCATTGAGAAGGTCCAGAGGAGGGCCACTTGCATGATCCAGGGACAGCAGGGCAGACCCTATGAGGAGAGGCTATGGGACCTGAACCTGTTCAGCCTTCACAAGAGAGGGCTGAAAGGGGACCTGGTGGCCTTCTTACAGGGGGGACCAGTGGGGAAAGTGAGAGACCCTGTTCACCTGAGCACCTCCTAGAGTAACAAGGAATAACAGCCATAAGTTGTTTGAGAGTAGGTTCAGGCTGGACATTAGAAGACACTATTTCACAGTCAGGCCAGTTAGGAACTCGAACCAACTTCCAAGGGAAGTGGTGCTGATTCCTACCTTGGGGGTCTTGAAGAGGAGGCTTGACAATTACCTAGTTGGGGTCATATAAGTCCAGTATTTTCTCCTGCCGAAGGCAGGGGGTTGGACTTGAAGATCTACTTAGGTCCCTTCTGACCCCACATCTATGAATCTACTGCAAGTCTTGATATAGAGCTAGCAAGAAGGGAGTGGTGGGGTCTTTTCAGGAACATCCTTGCAGGGAAACTGCTGCCCCACTATGGGTGTATTTTAAATTACTTATGATACATCTGTGTGGTAAATTTTCCATGCCCAGCCCTCAAATATGCTGCACTGCTTTGGGTGGGAGGTCTCTTAAATCAGAAGCAGTATAGCTACATGGGTGTACTAAGCAGCTTGGGGACAGACTAATTGGCCCGGTCATTCAGTAGTGCTAATTAGCTTATGTCAAGGACCATGCCGAGGTAGCTACACTGCTTCTGGTTTATGAAACAATATGTGCTTGAGGGCACTGCTGCTGGGATGAGAAATTTCCCATATCCTGTAGGCCGCCTCACATGTATGAGTGCTTGCACAGCTGAGCCTAAACCAACTGGACTTCAGGACAACAGGAAAACAAGCAGCAGAAGGGTGTAAGAGAAAGATGCCTTAACTTCCTGCTTTTGTTATATTATTTTCAATTTTCCTGGGGCTAAATTTTGCTCTACTTTAAGCAGACTCAACTCCATATGACTTTTGCATTAGTTGCATGTTGGAAATGTAAGTAAGTGGAGGAAAAGAGAAAAAAGAATGAATGGATGAATTCTGACAATGCGAATCATCTTTCACTAATGCTTCATATTGCATATTGGTCCATAGAGGAGCAAAAGAGGAAGAAAATAAGTGAGAGAAGGCCAAGAAAGACCAGAAACTGGAAGGAGGAAGTGACATTTGATGTCACAATTTCATCCCCAGATCTTTGCATTCCCTACCTGCCAGTGATGTCATTATCGCCACCAGCCAGCAGTGTGTTACTCAAGGAGAGATGTACTTGCAGTATAACTGAGAGGGAAGGAAAGGGATGGAGAGAGGATAAGGATACCAGGAGGAAGAAAAGCGAGCAGAAATGAGGAAGGGAAGGAATCTGAAGGGGTGTGAATTCACACATTTTCATATACCAACTATAAGTGTGTATATAGAACATGTTTTCCATATATCAGCTAAAATGATTAAAAGCAGTCAAGGATTCATTTTATACTGATTTATACTAGAGAAATTTTAATCTTTGCTACCTGAACTTTAAGTCTTATCTTTGTTAGCAAACATTATTTAGCTAGACAAATGCCAACCCTTATATTTCATATACTTTTTCTAGGGGACTATTATCTATCTCGTATTATGATAATTCCTGAGTCATTTGGCAGTGTATCATACAGTTTATACAAGTCTGCGGGAAATGGATGACTTATGCCAATACCACAAGTATAAAAATAATATAAAATACATGGATATTAATTACGTATGTCTGATGCTTTAGTGCTCTGCAGGGCAGGCTGTTTATGGAAAAAGGAATAATTTAGGATGCTAAGTTTATATTAAGTAAGCAAGATGCACATCTCTAAATTGGACTCCTAGGGATCATTTAAGGGTAACAGCATGCAACACTGGTGAAATTCACTCATTAATAGCAAACAATGTGAACATTGCTGCCAAGCATGAAATGTCAGAATAGAGTTTTCTTCAACCGGATGCTAATATCTAAAAGTGAACATATACTCAACTAGTTTGGTGATTTTAATAGGAATATGTCAAAGACGTCATGTTGGGAGGAGCAGTTCAATGCCTGACATTATTTCAATGTGGTGACATCTGGCTTTTCCTAGAATAGGTAGGGTCATGTTGCTAAAATGTTAACAAAAGGTTTTCAGAAATTTTCTACTTAGGAATTCACATGTCCAGAACCTGTTACTGCACAGCATGGACCTCTAACACTTCAGTTCAAGAAATAATTGAAAGCATAGCATCTTAAAGATGCCCAAGGTAGGAGCAAGAACAACTTCCCTAGGAAGCCGGTGGTCCTAGTTACCCCTGGTGGTGCCTGGGAAAAAAGAGCCTGCCCTATTTCCTGCTGATCGCCCCTCAGCAGCTTATAGGCAGCCACCAGGTCCCCCCTGGTGAGGCTGAAATCTGAGTGAGGGAGAGTGGTTAGAATAACAACTGTAGAAAACATTTGTCAGGTACATAGATTAGGCACCTTTATTTCAATTGACAGGATAACTGGATGGATGAGGCTTTTAGTGATTTTCAACCCTTTTTGTGGACCCCTAAAAATTTTTGAATGGAGGTGTGGACCACTTTGAATTGTAAGTGTGAATATTCACATATTTTAACTGATCATAGTCATCTTAGACATAGTTTGTGGACCCCCAGGGGTCTGCAGACCACAGGTTGAAAACCACTGCCTGTATTGCTTGTTAAAGATCTAGATTTTATTCCTGGCTCTTCCTCATGTGTCCTTGTGTAGGCATTCTGTTGCATTGTTTCTGAAACAGATAACAGATATTTGTAGTGATTGGCAATCAGCCTAAACCTGTAACTGGATAGAAGAACCATGCAAACAAACCGATCTAAAAACGGCAGAAGCCAGTTTAAGATAAACCTGAATCTATGTAGTATCAAACTCATTTGATTTAGGTCAAACTAGTGCATGGAACTTCTGTGCACTTTCCCTGCACAGCTCCAGGGAAAACCCAGCCACTGGCCCCAGCCCTGGGGCTGCTCTTTTCACCTCTCTCACACTGAGCTATTTTTTTGCCCCAGCTCCTTGCCCCCTTCTCCTGCCCCCACCACCTGCCAGCCATCCCTCTCAATCCTCATCCCACAAGCCACTCTGGTTGCACCCACTTTATCAGTGTTTGCCACTGCCAGAGCTGAGCAAGTATGTCCTGGTGGTGGGGAGGGGTAGAAGGCATGGGGGTGTAGGTTCACTGGAGGTTTGGGGAGCTAAAAGTAGCCTCTAATCCCCCCAAGCTATCCCTGACCCTGCCAGATACTCCTGGGCCACAGCAAAAACCTGTGAGTTGAACCTGTCCCCTTCCCACCTGCATGTCATGCTTGCTGCCATACCCCACTCGCAGGTTGCACCTGGCCCCCACCCCTCATGGTTCACTCCTGCACCCCACCTCTTGCAGGTCATGCCTAGTCTTCTACCCCTTTTGGTTCATGCTTGCCCCCACACTCCTTCTGGGTCAAGTTTGTCCCCCCACCCCACCCGTGGGTTATGCCTATGCCCCCGCTCCACCCATATGTGTGCCTGCCTCCCACCCCTCATGGGTTGCATCTCCTTGTCATCTCCTGGTGGATCCCACATCCCCTTCAGTCTGCTGGACCTCCAACCCTCCTGCTAACCTCCCTCATCATGACTTATCTGATATCAGGCAGCCATTTTGAACTGATTTCCCCTCCCCCAATGCCCTTGAATGTTTGTACTTAGCCCTGTTATTCAAAAGTGCTTGTTTTCTGAAATAGCATGTGCCTCCTGATTTGCATCTCTCTTTCTCTTTGGTTTCACAGGAAACCACTTTAGGGTCACTAACCACCTTAATTATCTGATATGTTTCATTTAAATTCAATTTATCCTCTTATCTGAAACCCAGTTTCTGTGTGTAGGGAACCTTCCAGTGGGAAAGCTGTCTTTAAGGCTACTTTTAAGGTTGGCAGAACATGTCAAAAGTGTCCTAATTTACCAGAGAATTAGGTCCTATATATATGTCTGCCATTATTGGCTGATGCACGTATTGTTTTTAAAAAACAAATGCATATGAGGAACTGGGAGTTTTAACACTTCTTAACACATTTGGTTAAAGTTGAAATCTTCAAGCAGCTGAAATGAGACCTAATGGAGTTTTCAGTGCCCTCTTAATTGATCAATGCAGAGTTTAGGAAGAAAATTCGATTTAGAGACATGTAAACAGATTATAAATTCGTTCAAACATTGTGATGTCAATATATCAATCAACTGCCTGTCTCTGCTCTCAAACCAGTTGTTACTAATTTAGAGCACCCATATACATGCTATACGTCTGCTCTGACGTATGCTAATTGGCATGCATCAGAGCACGCTTGATTAATTGAGTTTGTAAGAGTGTGCTAATTAGCATGCTCCAGCAGCCTTTGCATCATATGTATTCAGTGTCCCACGCTTCAAAATGGTGGCAGGGGTGCTTTAACTAAAACTCGTTCAATGTGCTTTAGTTAAAGCTCCCCTGCCGCCATTTTGAAGCCCAGGATACTGAATACACATGATGCTGTGGGTGCTTTAATTAGAGTGGCTCTTGGAGCCAAGTGCCACTCCATGAGCCACTCTAATTAAAGCACCTATCCACCCCATCTTCCACCCTGGAGCACATTTGTGCATCATTTTGCCAGGTACGGAAAGTAGGTGAGAGTGGATTTTTTTGTGGGCAGGGCATGACTTTTGAGCAGCAGTAGTGTGTACTGGGGTTTGGGACAGAGTGAAAGGGAAAGACTTAAGGATGCTCAGTGGTGTATCATGTCTCTGCAAACAAAAACAAGGAAATAGAAAGATAAGGTGCACACCAGATCCAGAATGTCACCTTACTTCTGCTTTCTTTAAGTGGTGTCCTAAAATGCCAGTAACAGGTAACATTACTTTACTAACGTATTTGCTACTGACCACTTTGGGAACAGAGTGCCTGTGAACTATGGAACAAAATCTAATGGCTTCCCTTTGCTAAAGAAAAACTTGTTGTAATGCCTGGGTGGGTGGTTGGCAGAAATATTTAAACATAGGACTTCTGGATCTTAATGCATGAGTTTTTGTGGCTATAGTGAGCTTATTACACTCTATGTGATTTAGCCATAACTAATGAAAGATAACTAATGGGAAGTGGTACCACACCAATTTATTCTGGGTTACACTGGATGTAGGACAGACTGAGCATGAGTTTCGGAGTATAGGATGAGTTTCAGATGGGCACAGTTGTGGATAATGGCCCTGATACCTTACTTATTGAACCTTTGAACCAGAAAGGCATTTGTAGGGAATGCTTAATCACAGATCAACAGGTGGAAGGATGGATCTTTCCAAGTTGAACCATGACGTCTTCCTCACCTGGAGAACCTGGATGTATATTCTGTGAAGAAGCTGAACAGGAAGCCTGTGGTCATTGCTCAACCCCATCCCCCCATTTTTTGGTGTTATTTCTGACCTACACTCAATACTGAGCCTACTTCAAACTACTCCATACTGCTTAAATGTCACCATCCTTCACCCTTATTCAGGGGTTTCTTTCTGTGGTTGTTTCACATGACCTCTGCCACACCAGACTAATGAAATTCCATCATTATTTTCTCATAGTTTAAACTGTGTTTCACTCTTATCAAACAATTCCTAACTCTGGGGGCATAATTAAGACTGTGATATAGGAGAAAAAAATGTAGCTTCTCTTTGTATTTCCTAGTTTTAGGAGATTAAATTTCAGGGCCAGTGGGATTCAAACCCAGACTGTTTATGCTGACAGATAGAAGCCTAACCTGCAGGGAACTGCCTGAATGGATGATGCTCAGTGTGGGCCTTCTCATAGTTTCCAATGTGTGACAAGGTGACCTGGATTGACAAAAAGTAACCACAAGCCCCTGACTGGAGGACTATAAAACCCCTCCCACTTCTTCCAGGACCATCATTGCTGCCTCTTCCTGATTGTTTTTGTTCCTGTTTTGGATCTCCTGGCTTTTGTCAACTGCTTGCCTTGACCATGACGTCATTTTGATTGTGATGTTATGGGACTTGGGCCATTACCTTTTGACCTTGGCTTCTACTTAAGTAAATTGAAGTTCAAACCACTAAGACTGACTGCCTAATCCCTGGTCAACCCTTACATTAAGTTTTCTCTTAACTCCTTCCTTTCATAGGTTTAGGTTTAGCCATTCTCTTGAAGGGCATGAGACACCTTTGAGCATATCTAACTCTCTTCTAACAAAGTTTTGAGACATGTAGCTAAAATTCATTTTCAGAAGCTAGGGGCTGAGGATAAAAACTACCAGGGCCCTGTCACCATAAGTGAGAATCTTTTGTATGAGTGCATTTTTCCTTTCCATTTCTGAAGAGCTCATGCAAAATTTGAAGAGGTTCCCCTTCAGAACTAAAATCAATGTTATGCTCAAATTCCCTGTGGCTAAGTTCCAGTCCTGGCCTATCGGTTTTCAGTTAGTTTCGTGATCTTTTGGTTTTATGAAACATGATTGGTCAGATACACAACATGTAATCACCCCAACTTTAATAGCTCCAGGTGAGCGTCATTGGAGCATATGCAATTCAAGTCGTGGTTGGGAGGAAATAAGGATTGTTTATAAGATAAATTTTGAAATGTAGGTACTTGTTGGGTGTTTATGTATAGCTACTGTGCACATAAAAGCCACATTTATGCATCCAAACAGTATTTATCAGTATAAGGTTTTGCAATCTTGAAGGTAGTGGTATATATTTGCAATCATTTCATTTTTTAAAATTTAATGCTTAAAGATTTTGTAATGTTTTGGCAATCAAGGGTAGCATGGTGTCCACTGTGAAACTTAGAGAGAGGCAGAGCATGCTCCCCTGTAACTAGGTGCTAGACTCATTATTCTTTCCAGTCTCTCTGGCCAGCTGATGATACAAGACAGCAAGTCTATGACAGTCATCAACTCTTTAAACTCTTCTAATCACCTGTGTATCAATGAAGAAATTACTATCTGTCTGACCTAGAGACAGGTTTTGGTGTGAGCAGCAGCATGACTTTACTTCGTCCATGCTGGCTTTACATGTTGCTTCTCCCTTTAATTATTCAAGTGAAACTGTTAAAACATAAGCAGAAAATTACTGACACAGTTCTCTCTTGTTTTTCCATTAACTTATCTTTCTTATCTATGTCACTGCTCACTTTGGGCTGCCTGCCCTTGTCACAATGGAGAAGAACCTGCTTAAATTGTTAGTAGTTGCTCTTAATGCTTGCAAATCACATTTGCCTATCAAGGGTATAATTACATGAAAGCCCGACACTGTGATTTTTAGAATGTAAGAGATGACTAGAGGTTATTGTACTGAACTATAATTATGTGTTCATTTTATTCCAGTGGATCTTGAAGGCAACTTGATCGTTATTATTAACTGTAAGTGCGAATACACATAGACACATTAAACCCAACTGCAGCTGTTCTATAATTGCCAATATCACATAATACTAAGTCCTCCCACAGTTAATTCCTCTTTATTTTCTGAGATAGTTGCATATCTGGCATATATTTGGTCATGCTCTGTAAATATAATAGTTCAAATCATGGCCCTTGGTTCTGTCAATTTTGGGTGCTTCAGTGGCAAATGGGAACAAAAAGCTGTTTTAACAAGGACTCTCATTTGACACAAGCAGGACCCAGGAATCCAGTTTACTGGCTTTTATTACTGTGTAACTCATGGTGTGGCAGCAGCAATGGTGTGGTGAAATGTGTATCTGGTATAATATTTTCAGTATAGCATTCTACCAACTCTATACTTTCCTGTGCAAAAGGTACTGGGATACTTTTAAAAGTTTGACATAGAATCTGCAGTTTGTAGATATACCTTGAACCTGTAAAGGAGGAGGAGGAGGCCATGACCATATCCTAATAATAATATCAGTAATTCTTTGTAATTCTACTTTGAAATCATAATGGTGTAGATTCAATTAATCTGATCCATGATCTCTCTTGGTCAGGGAAAAATTTACCCTTTTGCAGAGGGCCAGTCCAAGGTGTATGCACTGCTTATTTTGTGCTGGCAGTAGAGTGTTAAATTTCAGTCTTAAATAATCCAATGAATAAAAGGTATCATCTCTGAACCAGGAGTTTTACAGTGTTGCACTCTTAAATGAGCATGCTTGAACTAAATTACCTACAAGAGTCAGACAGGTATTTTAGCAGGGAGTGGGTAGAGGAGTGGGGGAGCAGGGGAAGCCAGGCAGATACCTGCAGTCTTTGCCAGAGCTGCAGCCAGGGAGCAGAGGGGAGGGGCTGGTCCTGCTGAGGAGCAGAGAGCCCTGCCTAGCTCAGAGAGCATGCCAGGATGCTGGGAGAGTCTGGTTTAACATAAACCAGCAAAGGATCTGGGACAGACATTGCATAAAGTGGCTTGACCCAAATCAGTTAAATCTGATGCTGCATTCAACCCCTGAGCCCCCAGCTCCCCACTCATCTGCAGGAAAGCTCCTATCCTGTTCCAGGGTCTAGTAAAAGCAGAATTTCCACTGCTGTGTGTTTGTGGAGCTCAGAACTTTTGATATTCAGACTACTTCTTTAGGTACTTTAGTATTTAGGAACCTAACTTTAATCTGTTTCTGAAAAGCTTGATCCACTCTAAAGCATAGGCGATAGCTTATGGCTATGTGAAGTGTATTTACTCAGTGAGAGCTCACTAAGGCAGGCATAATGTTTTTGAAAGGGACTGGGGTCATCAGAGGAAACATGACACGTGCATTCAAAATATCTTATTTTATCAGGTTTTGCCTTTTCCTTCATATAGAGCTCAAGTATTCCATATCTAGATCCAGGCAATATGTTATGGGCCAATGGGCTCTGGCCTGTACTTCATAACATCTAAGTGCTTTGGCAAGTTTCTATCTGGATCTTAACCTAAAAAGACTATTCTTTGAAAGTCCCCAGGCAAGGTGTATATGAATCTGACCTTTCAAACTGTTTATATTTTCTTTCATTTTCTGCTTTAAAATAGTGTGGAATACACTTGTTTTATGTGATCCAAAAGATGCAAAAAATTTTGCACCAGACAGATAGAGGAATACTCTTTTTGCTAATCAGCAGCAAGGATAACATTTGAAAAATAATGGTGCAACCATGAATTAACTTGATAATATGGCTTTTTGAACATAATTTTCACAGCAGAGTCCTGTTATAGATTAGCAATTCAACTGTGTACCATTATTTCATCATGTTACCACAGTGACAACAGCAGCAAATGAACTAGAGGCCTCAAGACCTAGAAGGCTTGATGTAGCAAGATGGGAAAATAACAGCAACAGCAAGCACTTATCACTCTACCAGACAGGCAAACCACCAGGAACTATGCTCATACTTTGTTCACTGGACTGAAACAGGCAATGCAGATTCTGTCTTGTGCAAGTGCCTTGGGTTTCTGGCATTACACAACTGTCAATCTGGTATAATGGAGAGATCTAAACAACTTGGGTGCCAGAGAAGACAGAGCAAGTAGAGAATACTGAATACATCACTAGTTGAAAACTTGGGACTAATTTCCAGTGATCTTCAGTTACATTTTCAGATGAAACTAATTTGTGCATGTAATACAGAGAACTGCAAACACTGATGACACCAAAAATAACTTAGTTTACCTTGTCAAACATGGGTTTTGCAAGCACGAAATCTGTGTGCAACCACAGAAGGATGCAATATTTTAAGGTTTGCAGTACTTCCTCTAAATATTGTAGAACAATGGAATAAGCTGCCTATGGAAGCTCTGGAGCCTTTTTCATTAGAGGTATTCAGCGAAAAGCCTGGAAAGACATTTGTCTGGTAGAGGTTAGGAATAAACCATTTGTGCAGGGGGCTGAATTAGCTGAACATCCAGCTCCCTTCTAATACTGCGATTCTATGCTTGCAAGTTCTTTGGCTTATCTTCAGACATGGTTTCAGATTTCTTTTAATCTTTCAGTAAAAGGTGCTTATTTTTTTAGACATATAAATCAGTAGAAAGTATGAAAAGTGCATTTGATTTTAATAACCAGAAACTTCCTATGTTTCACTTTGCTCTGTTCAAAAGTAAACAAAATGCACAAAACATTTTGTTTCAAATGGTGAACCAAGGAAACGGTATTGTATTCAATAAGGCAGTGTAATTTAATTACATAACAGGCCCAGAGGCAACCTCAAAGTTAGCAGCATGGCTATGTGAAAGCTTGTCAGGGAATAAAATGTTACTGTGGCTGGAAAAATAATTATACATGCTATAATGAAAACTTCTGCAACTGATATATGGAGAGAGATAGGAGATGGGCAAAAAGAGAATGTATAATGTTCTGCTCTGGAAAATAATTTATTTTCTTCATATCATGACAATTTTTTTATTTATTGAAAAACATACTTATCTATTCTAATACTGCTATACTGCCTCCGTTCTAGAATTTGGTTTGCATGGAATAGGAATGAGTGGGCAGGGCATCCTTCTTAGTGCCAAAAGGCAACACAGATAAGCCCTTTAAATGGATCCACCAAAAAAAAAAAAAGAAAGAAAGAAAGAAAGAAAGAAAGAGAAGAAACACTGCTGAACAAGAAGTCATGTAGAGCTACCTAGTAAGGAAACAGAGGACAGAAGTGTGCTGTAAATTCTTTTGCTCTCCTAGGCTTAGGAATCTTATTCAGAGCAGCTGAGAGGTACCTACTTCCATTTGGGATTCATGGCCTGAAGGTAGGCCCTCTAAGTAGGTAATTCACCCCGTTTTCTCATCCAGGCCAGATAACTCCAAATACAGGTTTCCAGTCAGTTTATTTTTACATATGCAACCTTGTTCCCACAGCAAACAAAGCAAACAAGCAAAAAAAGCAAATGTGCAAACAAAACCAAAACCTGTGGTCTTTCTTTAGGCCTACAGAGGGGCAATCCAGGCACTGTGCTTTTCTCTCAGCCCCCCAACCTCCTCTTTTTCTCCCCCCTTTGTTCTCTGCCCCTAGAACTTAACTCCCTGTAGCTCTATCCTCATTGACTGCTCACCCATTACAGCTGGCCCCCAGCCAGGCAGACTCTTTATTGCTGACTTCCCTTCAGCTAGGCAGCAGTCTTCTGCAGGCTGAGCACCTTCTTGTAGCACCTTAGACCTTTCTTTCAGAAATTGAGAAGGGATCAATTCTTTTCTTTTAAGACAGCAAGGGAGCTTGCAAGAGGGACCAAGGCTCTGGAGCACAGTTCTGAGTAAAAGGGGTTTTCCACCACTGCTTCCAGTTATGACTTTCTGCATACAAGACTGAATCCCTCAGGAGACATAGGCAGGGAAATCTCTAATTTCTGGATTCTGATGGGGATTAAACATGAGCTAGGTGCTAAGTTCTTTCAAGACTGAGGTACTTCTGGGCTTGCAGAGAAGTTGAAAATTCGATACTTGGGGAAATTTTATCATTTAAAACTGAAGCATCTACAGAGTTTAAGTAGGTCTAAAGGTTAGGCAGTAGCTTTGTGAGCCTTTTTAGGATCACAGTTTTGGATACAAGTTCATGAATTCTAAAGTCTTTCTTTAGGTGCTTGAATGGTTTTCCTAGATCTCTCTCTCTAAGCCTGTACCTAGGACTCCAGTTACAAGAAAAAGTTTTAGTTGACCTGGTTGCAAAGAAAATTTGACTTGAGTGTATGTGACTCTATGTCTGAGAGTGGAAACCACCTAAAACAATAGCTCTGAGGGCTGTGACTGCCATATGAATCTAAACAGTGTTAACTTAAAGACTTACTGCTCTTGGGGGATTACAACCAACAACCCAACAGACATCTCTGTATGTGACCAAGGGTGAACTTGTCCAGCCTACCCCTTTAAGGAGACACACTTTAGCTGCTTGGACAACTACTGAGAAATGTCTCCCTCTTTTGACACCCCCTGCCTTCCTGGAGGGTGTTGGTTACCTCTGCTGCTGTTTCTGGGGGCAAAGGGCTCCATGATGGCATGCTCCCTAGAAGGGGACTGCAGTCCCTGCTACAATCTCTCCAAGTGGAGACTGGGGCGCCACACTTTGAAATCTAAGGGGCACAAAAGTGAGGTCATGGAGGGGCCTTGCCACTGTTGGAAACAGGATACTGGGCTTGGTGGACTTTTGGTTTATCCCATATGGTGAGTCTTATGTTTATGTCCTGAGGTATCTAGGATCTTCAGTTGTTTAAATCAAGTTCTCACTTCTCTCTGTTGGCAAGCCCTATCAGGAATGCCCTGTCGCCAGCAGGTCAAATGCTTCATTATATTCATTTAATTGCAATAAGGAAGAAGCTTTTGTTGGCAATTTTCCAAACAGAACTAAGTTTAAAAATAAATATCCATTTATGTGCATAGCTAAATATTATGTACAATATGTGCAATAACAGTTGGACCTACAATATAGCATTTGCTTGTTCTTTTGTCTAAGGGCAACTTGTCTGTCTCACAGAGAAAAGAAACTTAGAAAAATCAGACCCATAGATCCTGTGCATTTCTTCTGGCCCTTTGTATGACTCTGAGCATTAAATACTTGATTATATAATGAAATATTCATTTTTTCCTCATACTGGCACTGTACTTCTATATTTACAATTTTTGTAAAGTTGGAAAACAAAATTTATCAAAAAGATTAGGTAAAAACTTGGAAGTACAGTGTAGTATACTGAATAAAAAATGAAGTAGGATTATGGAGACCTGGTTACATTTCTGGCTTTTCCTTTGGCTAACTCTGTGACCTTTGATAAGACACTTCGATTTTCTCCCTTTCTCTCTATCTCTCACACTTCACACTTCATATCTATCTTGCCCATTTAAGCTGCAGTCTATTTGGGACATATACTGTCCCTAACACTGTTTGTAGAGTGACTAGCACAATAGGTGCTCTGATCTCAGTCAGGGTACTCTAACAACTCAAAATAAAACTAATAACATGTTAGCAAGTGCAATATGTATCCTCATGCCTCTCCTTGCAATCTGGTGACAAAATTCAGGTTCTCTGAAGCTTTGATGATACATCACTGTTAAATACCATATAAGTCCAGACATCTGATCTAAATTCACTTGATATTGGTTGGTCTGCAGCTACTACTCTTATTAATTATGCATGTGTTCTGCACCTTTTGGCCATATCTTACTTGAATGAAAGTGTATTTGGCATCTCTGTTTTTTCCCCCATGGAGCTTTGACTGTACTATTTTGATCATCAAGAATTATGCTGAGTGATAAAATGCTCCCTTCCTTTGATGTCAGGTCTGATAACATTAATTTTCAAACCAGTTTGAACTCTTTTGTGGAGGAAGATGGAAAAATGATAGGGCAATCAGTGTTTTTTTCAAACGTGGTATAAAGTGTAGAATACTGCCTTTGATAACTGTAACCACAGCAACAAATAGTGATGGATATATTGCACTGGGGCCTCTCATCTCACTAATCATATTCCACTTCTACATGCCTTCTGGTTCACAAAGTAAATTAACATTTAAGAGAAATACATCACGATGTTGCATAGAAGTATTTGTCTTCCTTTTAGGAGAATGACCCATGAGGCCAGAGGCTACGAGCGCTATATGACCTTTCCAGAGGAAGTCTACCAGCATTCCTAACTTGACAGTTATGGAACAGGCTGCTTAGTAAAGGTTAATGTAGATGTCTATCTAGATTATTTGGAGGGATCAGATGTGTAACTAAATCATGTGTAATCAGATGGGTAGAAAAAAGAAAACAGATGAAAGGGACACTACCATTTCCAGCAAGAATTCAAATTTAGGATCTTGAAATAGAGCGCATCTTCTTTTGTCGTATTCATTTGCATCATTTTTTTTCTTCCTTGAGGTCATGGCAGTTTAAATTTGTTTTTCAGGCTTGGCTTTACTAGTGTTTCAGCTCAGACTCTAGCAAAAGAGAAGTACAGGAGCACACAAGTGCCTCCTGTGCTTCTCTGTAGTACACGTGAGTGTAGATTAGAGAGCTCCTTAACTAGGAAGAGACTGAGAGCCTGTTGTTAGGGTGGACATAATTGAAACTGTATGGTTGATGGGTTGGGTGACCATATGGGACTATGGGAAATCTGGGACAGTTCTCTCTTCCCCCTGCCCCACCTCCCACAGCGAAGGCAGCTGTTCCCTGGTCCCAACTCTACCGGGTTATGAGTGGAGTCACTTGAGCAGTAGAGTCAGTTAGGAGCTGGGCATACGTGGGCAGGTTCCCACCAATCTGGGACTTTTGTTTCAATTTTCTCCAATGGCCAGGATCCCAAGACAGCCTATGAAATTCAGGACTGTCCCAGCCAATCCAGGATGTATGGTTACCCTACTTCTGTCTGACCCTGAAGTTTTACTCTTCATCTTGTTGTAGAGAACATGAAAAAGGGGCATACTTCGGATATGCATTGTTTTAAATCAAAACAAAGATATATCCTGATTAGCATAAGATGAAGCAGAGTCATATTTTATATTTATATAATATTTACATAGACTTGCTGTTTAAAGGGTTGTTCAGGTGTATTGGGATTTTCCAAACTGAAGTAGATGAACATATTTGATTAAAGTAACCTGTCTTTACACCACGCACATCACTCTAAACATTGAGAGAAAGATTACCAGAAATGTTCAAATGATTTAGTAGAACAAGTCCCACTAAAAATCCCAGGAATGTCCTACTAAATGACTCAGGAACTTATGAAAAGCCTCTATAAAGTTATGGCATAAAAAGGTTACATACATTAATTTAGATGAGGACTGGAAGAATAGGAGAAAACTAAATAGGATGTAATTTCATTTAGCCATTTTCATAGAGTCGTTCACAGTTTCATCCACTGTTTCCTTCCCAACTAAATTATTGTTTTTTCTAAGTCAGTGTTGAATATTTCCACTTCTTAGGTATGAAAATGAGTCCAAAAATAAACCACATTCATAGTTAAATTTAAAAAGTAGTTTTCAATATGAAAGCTAAAAGATAGAGTGGGTATCTAAAAGGAAGTCTAGGTAATTACACAACTGAAGAGGCAGTCGGAATACACAATGAATTAAATTAATACAGTATCAGCTACTTCATACAACCAGGAGTTTAGTTACTCACCTGATAAAAGATGCCCTGTAGTTTTGGATGTTAGCTCTGGGACTGTCAGAAGACTGCTGAAAAAATTTTGAAACTTATTTGTATCTGCATTTCTAAAAGGTATTCCATTCTCAGCTAAAATTAACTCAAAATACTTGACTTCAAAATCATATTTTAAGTTTTTTTCAGAATAAAAGAATTCACTTTGATGCATTTATATTAATATTTATACATTATGACATTAAAAGTGTTTGAACTATGGTTTTTATCATCTAGAAAAAGAGTATTGTGTGCTGCTGCTTTGTCAGACTGGTCTGTTTTAAATATATATGCTTTTGTAATGGCATATTGCAAGGCTAGGGGCTTGCTTTTGCTTCTGTCTGAATTGCCTTACAACCACAATCCTGCACTGGATAGACTTTGTGGATGATTTAGGAAGGAAAGAATAGGAGCGGTATTGCTTCTGGGTCTGTCTAAATACAAATGTTGTATTACTCTAATTATATTGGTACAGTTGAAACAGTGCATCTCTCACTTTCAACGAGTTTATTTTCCATTCTTGAAGGTGTTTCTATACAAATATGAAGTATCTCTGTACTCCCATAGGTACATCTACTGTAAAGGTTATGCAGATGTAACTATGTTGGTATAAAAATTGCACTCCTGAAACAAACTATAAAAGCAGTAGTAAAATGGTTTGTAAAGAAGATACCTTATTTGCTTCTCTTTCTATTCAGCTCTCTTTGAATCACAACGGTTTTAATTTTCTTGTCCACTTCTATTGAAGCCCTACTCCTCCGCATTGCTGCAGCAAACTTAATTTCATTTTTCCGATGTATTCATCCATTCGTTCAGTTTCTCCAAATCATTTACGCACAATGCTCCCTATTTGACCCTGGCAGGCTTCGGGTCAAATACTATCTGATAAAATTTGTGGAGCTCCATAGCTGATAATGAGATGGTTTACAGTAGTTGATGATCCAGCCCCTTAATTTGAATCTGTTGTTTTGTTGGAAGTAAACATGCAGTCAGAAATAAAGTGTGCATGAGTGGAACTGGATATGTGCAGGGTGGATAGTTTTATGTTGGAAATCACAGGTAATTTCCATGGAGATGATTGTGCACTGAGGTTGGCCTGAATGTTTATGTGGCAGTATTTGACGACTGCTGCCAGCTCTAGGGATGGAGTTATTAAGAAATTATCTTGAACAACCTAAGTGTCTTGCTAATATTTTTTGTGTTTGTATGTTTTTAAGGAACAGTAGCTGCCTTTTATTTTGTTTGTGGGTTAGAGAGACAGAGTTAGCTTTAAGTGTTATAGGAAGAGTGATACCTAGAAACAGAAAGACATACACATATTTTTTAAAGGTTTACATTTATTAGCATGTAGTTCATTGTATGGTTAGTACAGTGGAAATGACACCCTTTAGCCATTATTCTGACACCATTAACAGAGAGGAAAACAAAGGAGGAATGATTTATTTTCCCCATATAGTTAATTTGATGACTCCCCAATAATTAAATTCTATACATAGGAAATAAATGTCTTATAATTTTCCATGTATAGGATCTAAATAATGGATGGCTATCAGCAGCTGGGTGGTAAGCAGTGGCAGGGGGCAGACAGATGGGGTAAGGGAGCAAGTGGTGGAGGAGTCAAACAATTTGACTCCTGCCCCTTGTCCCTCTGCTATTTGTCCCCACCCACCACTTACTCCCCCTGTGTTGGCACTCTTACCACCTGCCCCACTGTAGTGCCTGTAACCCCTGGTGCCTGCCTTTCCATCACCTACTCCACCCGATGCCTTTGCCCTCTCTGCTGCCTTCACCCCACCTGGCACCTGCCTGGTACCTGCTTTTTGCTGCCCCAGCCTGCACACCCCTGCCATTTGACTCCTCTTCCTTGACCCTCCTTGCTGCCTGCCCCTCCACTGCTACTCACCCTCTGTTGTGGGGCATGGGGATCATGCTGGTTTTGGCCCGTTTGGCCAGGCAGCAATGTTTGTGGTAGCAGCAGCTCCAGCCCCAGGCTCAGACTGGGGCCACAGCAGCCATCTGCTTGCCCTCCTAAACTCTGCCTTGTAGTCAGATCCAAGATGAGGGGCTCCCCCTCCCACCAGGTTGAATGGGGAAAAGAACCATGTCTTGGATTGGAGTAAATATGGCATTTATGCACACATGTAAACAATCAGAGACTGTAGTCTTCAATACCTGCACATCTAACACTAAACTGCAGCTATTGTTTTTGGTTTATATTGTGTTTCATGAACAAGGTGCCACTCCGGCATCCTCACTCTCATTTATTTTATCTGCTTGGGCTCCCGTCCAGTAAAGCACTGCCTGTATCCTGCATGACACAGACTTGGACCTATTCTGAGCTGGAAGAAATTGTTGCAGCTAGATTAGATTTGTTGCAAATAAATTTAAAAAAGAAACTTTATATGGTTCACACTGCTTAAAATTAAAGCAGCTGGTGAGTAGATTCAAACTATTAGCTCCCACACTTGGACCTTGCCTTTTGGATCCTTGTGTAAACAATCATAATTCTTACCAGGTACTGTACTTTTCAATTACAACATTTCTAAAGCTCAGGAAACTTTAGTGTTAAATGTTTATCATATTCTTCTTGAGCTTTAATTTTGCTAATGCATGGAATGAAGTGAAGAAATAATAAATAAATCAATGTCCAGCTGCCAGAGTATTGTAAAGTAGCCTCTAACTGTGATAACATGTATTAGAAAAATATACATACCATATTTGGTATAACACATCTTGATATTCTTTTAGTAAGAGTTAAGTGGTCCCTTCTCCGTGTAATTTAAATTCCATACGAATTTCCAGTCCTTCAGGCATTTTACCCTTATTTCTATTTAGTAATAAGAAAGAATAGAGGCACTTGTAGTTAAGGCATGAGACCTGGAGAATAAGCAGTATTATATTTGCGTGACATGGTTATGATTGGGACATAATTACTTGGGGGCTTTTCCGAGCCCAGGTTTATCAGCCTTGATTGAACTAGTCCTGTTGCCATGTCCTAAAATAAATAAATGTTCCTTCTTCCCCTGCCCGCCCTTCCCTCCCCTCCCCTCTTCCGCCCCCAAACTGCTAGGCAACAACTCTAGTTGGAGTCGCTGGTTAAAAATCACTGTGGATTAAAATCTATAAAACCTGTACTTTAGTTAATAAGTAGCTGGATGCTTTTTTTTTTCCAAAATGAGACCAGTTGTAGGTACAATGTTGATTCAGTAGCAGGATATACTTCTATAGTCAGTATCTTGTCTCCCCCTGGTGGTCCAGTGACAAATTGGAATTTTTCTGCAGTACACACAGGATAACACATGATCTGGTGTTTCTCTTATTCTATACAGCAGATCATTCCTTATGATTTAATAAAATGTCAGGTTGTAAAACTGATTTCTCTCGTCTTATGTTACTGGCTGCATTTTTATGTTAAACTTTTGTCAGTGGTAGGAATGGAACTTGAGAGGATTGCAGTTAAACTAGAAATTAAAATCATGCTTGATTTAGAGCTTCTTTTTAAAAAAATAATTTTATTATCAATTATTTACTCAATGTCCCTAATACATAGCCAGGAATAAGTTTGCTGCATAAAAGGCTGATTATAGAAAAAGAATCAATCCTGAGTTACAAGAACAAACAGAAGAAGGACTAATTAATACTTCTAAAAGTCATAGCTTAATTTTCCAAAAGCAAGGTGGAGTTCTTCAGAATTTGGGTGACCAACCAGAGATAAATTGTTTAGAATGTAATATAAGCTACACTTGAAAAGAGATGCTATTATTTTGGAATAAGAATATCCATACTGAAGTTATGCTTTTATAACTCTGCTGGTAGTATTAAACTGGTATAATTATGCAGGTATAAACAAGCTCTCAGTACAATGGAACATTTCAGCAAGGATATGGTATTGTAGTTTCCATCTCAGTAGTTTAACAGTAAACACAAATGATCTGTTATTCCTTTATTTGAATATAGATATAAAGGACAGGTTCCTACAATTGATACTCAGTGAAGAAAGCTCATACACAGCTTGCATAAGCTTACGTTTTTGTAAAATTGTTATAATATATAGCTGGATTGTTTAAAGTGAAAGCATTCATGGGTTGCATGTTTGTTTCAACATATTTCAAAAGTTTTGCATATAAATATTTGTGGCAAAGAAACCACCCTGGCCTACAATAAAAAAAAAAATCATACCAGAATACATTTATCATTATCCAGGCTAATCAAATGGGCAAAGTTCTTGATATTGCTAAGGTATTCTCTGATTTATTCTCACTCTACTGTGTGTCCTACTACAGCAGTTCCTTGCAGTATCATAAACAGATCCATGTAACATCTGTATAGTCTACTTAATTGTGTTTTTCCATCCAATAATGAAATTCTTGCTGCCTAAATATAACTTTTGTGACCTTTGACATTTTATGCACTCTTACGGTATATAGCTGGTAATGTATGCGAGGACTAGAACTAATGCATTCAAAGTTTTACTTTCAATTACAGTTTTCATATGTTCACTTTAACATATATTCATATGACACACATATATTCAGATATAGCATTTAGTTGTTCTGATATTGCTAATATATTTGTCCACATGCATATCTCTGTCCCCAGTAGAAATCTGATTACCAAAATATTTCAGGCCAAAGGACTTATGTATGCTGGAGCAGATTCTACCAGTCTTTGGGTGCATCTACATGTGAAATTAGCATGGTTGAATAAACTCTGGTATAGTATGTGCTGGAGTTTATTGCTTCTGGGTACAGTGTTTATACATGCTCCCTGAACCACAGCATGTTGAGCTATGGTAGTGCAGCCCCAGCTGGCAGAGGGCTTCAGGGCGAGGGGGTGGTGGGGTGGGGTTAGCCTACCAGCCTGGAGCTGTTCCACCCTGGCTCAGCATGCTGCAGAAGGCTGGCTGGGGCATGAGGGTGCTGCAATGAGGGATTATGTAGCAGGCAGGCAGCCCCTGCAGGTAGGCAGCCACCATATTGTACCACCCTTGCACCCCAGCCAGCCCGTCACTGTCTGCATGTGCTTTGCAGCAGAGTAAATAACTCCATTATAGGACAATACTTGAGTCAGGCAGTACTATCCTACGGAGGAGTTAATTAGTCTACTTTGGCTTAATAGCATAGTGATGCTTTACTGTGGAGCTAATTAGTCAAGTTTTCAGTATGGTACATGTGTAGATGCCCCCTTTGGATATATCTGTACAATCCAGTCAGAGGTGCAGTTACATACCCATAATGGTTCTAGTCTACTTAGCACAGATAATAATAACTGTGAAGATACAGCAACACACATTTCAGCAAAGGCTACAGCAACCCAAGTATCTATCTGCAGTTCCTTGCAGCCTGCCATACTATCACTAAAATTCACTTGCCTTCTCATACTACATCTCAAGTGGAGTTACATCTTCACTTGTAGTATAGATCAGAGGTGCTCCACCTGTAGACTGCAGGCTAAATGTGGCCCAGAGAACCATCACATCTGGCTTGTGGGGCTTCCCACAGGACAGGAAGTTTGACAGTGGGGAGCTGTGGCTAATAATAGTCACTTTCCCTGCACAAAATTCCTTAATGCTAAGCCCTGCACTGCCAGTTGCAGCTGGGCCATGTCCCCCTCCTCCACATCTGGGACAGGACTGTACCATGCCTCTTACCCCCCTGCAATGCCAAGCCACATCTGCTTTTCTTCCTCAGGCTTGGATTGGGACTGGGCCATGCCTCCTTTCCCCTGTGGGGCTAGATTGTGGCTGGGCTGCCCTGTGCCCACCACACCAGCTCAGGTGTAGGAGGATCCAGCCTGCAGATGGATGGGGCACTGCCCATCTGGCCCACGGAGAAAAATGTTGAACATCCCCGGTATAGACCAATCCTTGTTCACTCTAGATAGTGTTTTACTGATGAGCATTATGTAATGTAGCTTTAAATCAAGCATGAGTTTACGTTCTTTTAGTTTCAATAAGAAATTCTTCAAACACATTTTTTAAGTTAGAAAATGGCCTGTTTTAATGAATGAATTTATTTTTGCAAAAAAAATTGACTTTTTAAATATTATCTTCACGACATTACCAAGGCATCATGAAAATGGTTATAGGATTCTTTTTGCTTACTGAAAAATTGATATTCTGTAACCAGGACAAAGGGGAGAATCTAAAGCCAGTAGATTTATAGTAGCCTTTATTATGTAAGTTGCTTACTAGCCAGTCACACGCGAGCTATTGCACTTGCTTTGAGACTGTCCAGATGCTACTTGGATAGTTACTATGGCAATCTAGTTACACTCACAAAACCTAGTGACCTCAGGGGGTCATCTAGTCCTGCTGCCTGTTAAAACACGATCATTTCTATAAAAATGACACTGCACAAGTATTTGTCTAATCTGTTCTTAAAATTGTACACACAATCCTGTCACACAAGTACCAAGTAATAGCCTCAAAACATCAAGAGCATGTTAAACTGCTACAGGTAAATCAAGGGCACAAATGTACTGCCCATGCCATGCAAGAAAGGAAGTGATTGTTAAAATACACTTGAGAGCTCCAAGGAAGAGGGCCCTACCCTTGGCTACAGAGGAAGGCAGCCCCGCCTCCATCCTGCCCCACAGTCTGTGTCAGTTTGACCACAGGGTAAAATTCTTTCCCGATCCCAAATGTAGTTATTGCTCTGACCCTGAGCGAGGGCAAGGACCTCTAACCAGCACTGCTGGGTTTTTTAGTCTTAGCAGGAGTATTGGCACACCTCAGTCGATTTCCAGCCTTGGATGCAGCCAACACTCAGTGCTTCTGAAGGAGGTGGCCCTCTCTCCCCTGAAACCAGTAACAACACAAGGAGAAAAAAAATGTTTCCTGGCTCTATGGGGCAATCGGCAAAGCTCAGAAGCATGGGGAAAGCCAAACAACTTCCACTTATCACTGTAGCCTGAGGACCACAAATAAATCCACATATCACACACCCTAAATGGAGAGCCAGAACTTCCCTTTCTATCACCTCATCCCCTCCTTAAATTTATCCCATCTGCTTTATTTTCTGTTCATAACTGCCAGTTGTGGGAGTCTGCTTCATCTTCCTGTTGTTGAGCATGGCCTTCTACAATATCCACCGGCTCTGGGGTAGAGAGCTTTTCTCATGATCTCCCAGCAGTGCAATCTGTGCATGTGTGCGGGGAGGGGGTGGGGGAAAGGAAGGAGTTCCTGGGCCGCCAACTGTTGCTCTTCCTGGCACACTCCAGGCATTTCAGTTCCTAGATCATGACTGACCAATGATTACATGACCCCCAGAGGCATAGCAGGGCAGCTCTGCACCCTGGGCAGTGTAGTGGCATGGCCAGTCCGCAGGTGTGGTGATGGCTTTTTTCCCCCTGCCCTTCCCTTCTACCTCAAGAGTGCCTGGTGCTGCTGTCCTTGTCATCTCCCTCAGTTAAGCTATTGATCCAACCTCTTCCGCCTATTCTGCTATCTCACTTCTAGACTTTCAATTTTAAATAGGATTGTGTGTTATTTACTTACTTGCATATTGCCATTGCTCAATACACACACAGATGAAACACCACTTATTTGGAGGTAAATGAATAAACTCTGTCTCTTTTACAGAAATAATTTTGTAAATGACAGGTTTTGGCGTCTAGCACCTTTCCTGTAGCAACAATGGAACCAGGTTCCTATGCAGTCTTCTTTAAAAAAAGATATACAAACAACAAAAAGTATAATTTTCTTTTGTCCCCCTTCTGTGGAAGATGATAATTTTTAAATCTTGACTTCAGAATCACATATGTTTTAATAGAGAGCTTTACTTTAAGAAATATATTGGAGAACATAAAGGCTGTACTTTGGAACAAAGGGTGTCTTCTTCAATAAGCATCTATTTATAGAATAATTAATATATGCACTTGTTATATAATAAAAACACTGTGAAGAATGCTAAAGAACTATATTTATGGAAACCTGAAAGTTCTCTCAAGTAGTCAAATTGAGAAGGTGTAATTGATTTAAAGTACAGTGGGCCTTAGCTTCTGGGAACTGTAATGATGAAATAATATTGTTGAGAGAGGCACTATCAGGTTAAAACCATATTTAAAAAGCATAAATGGGCTTACTTATGTCCCAAAGCACGTGTTAACCTTTGTGGGCCAAGGGGAAAGATGAGTTGGTTCTTTACCAAGGTGCCTGTACAAGTGAAATGCTGTTTTAGGCATGGTGAAAACTATGGTAAAAATATGGATGGGAATAGGAAAATTTCAGGGGCTGAATACTGTTTTCATAGTATCCTTTGCCCATCAAATCAGAAAGGATTTTTGCCACCAGGGCTAGTTATGCAAATTCTTATATGGGGCCTAGTGCCTATCATTGACCACAATTCATTGAAGTTAACGGGTGGTAACACCCAGTTGTGTTTGCAGGATCTGGTCCTACTGTAATAGTGGTGGAATCAAAATAGAGACTTGCCAGCCCCTCCTGTGAATACCATACATTAGAACAAGCTTGCAGCCCACCAAGCCATTTTCTATGGCCCTCGGTGCTGAGATGGGAAATGAAAGTAAACACAGTTTACTTTCGTTCCCACCCCTTGTCCCTCCCCCGGCCCCTCAGCAGCTTCCTACTGGCTGCTGAAGGGCTGGGGAAGGGACAAGGTTCCCACACGCACGGCATCAGCTTGACATTGCTGATGCAGTGATTGTGGGAAGAGGAGTAGCCATGTGCCACTCGGGACAGGATGAGCCCAGCCAGAGCAGCAGGGGCTCAGCTGCACTTTCCCCCTACCTGTGCCAGTCAGTCCCGAGTGGCACATGGCTCCCCTACCACCTCTGCTGACTGGTGCTGACCCAGGCGGGTCTGTCCCATCCGGAGCAGCATGCGGCTGAAGCTGGATTCCCATGTGCTGCTGGGGATGGGAGGAGTCCAGCTGACTTGGCACTGGCCAGCAGAGGTGGCGGCAGAGCTGTGTGCTGCTTGGGATTGACCGGTGCAGGCAGGGGGAAAATGCAGCCGAGCCCCTGCCGCTCTGGCCGGGCTCGTCCCACCCTGAGCGGCACATGGCTTTGCCACTGCTTCTGCTGGCTGGTGCAGACCCAGCAGCTTGTGGGAATCCAGCTTCAGCCGCATGCTGCTCCAGGTGGGATGGACCCAGCTGGGTCAGCACCAGCCAGGAAAAGTGGCATGCAGCTGAAGCTGGCTTCCCATATGATACTGGGAAAGGGAGAAGCCTGGCCGGGTTGGCACTGGCCAGCAGAAGCAGTGGCAGAGCTGTTTGCCGCTCGGGATGGGATAAGCCCAGCTGGAGCAGCAGGGGCTCAGCTGCATTTTCCCCCGCCTCAGTCCTGAGTGGTACATGGCTCTGCTGCCACTTCTGCTGGCCAGTGCCGACCCAGCTGGGCTGCTCCCATCCCCAGTAGCAGGTGGGATGCCAGCTTCAGCTGCATTCTGCTCTGGATGGGACAGACCCGCCTGGGTCAGCACCAGCCAGCAGAAGTGGTGGTGGAGCTGTAGGCCACTTAGGACTGACCAGCGCAGGTAGGGGGAAAGCACAGCTGAGCCCCTGCTCCTCCGGCTGGGCTCACCCTGAGGTTCATTTCATGTTTGTAAAATTATTGGAGAGCCCCACATAGAGGCACTGCATAAAAATGCAAAATATATTTTGACTTATTTGGTTGGCACCTTGGGCTGAGATTTTCAAAGCTGAGTCAAAAGGCCAACTTCCATTAAAATGAATGGGATTTA
>JAGPOW010000261.1:178981740-178998450 GCA_030014935.1 Caiman crocodilus
AACAGTGGCAGAGGTGGATGCTATAGAGGGAGAGTTTTGAACTGGTTATTTAGACCCATTTCATTGTCACTTCCTGCAACTTCATTGGTGTCAAAGGTCGCGCGACATCACTTCCTGATGTGATACCACTTCCTGTGAGGTCTTTGAATATGACTCGCGAGCCTACTGAGTGATAAAAAGTTTGTGATCTGGCCCCACATTCAAAAAGGTTGGACACCCTTGCATTAGAAAATGGGCAACTGCTGTCTCCTGAGTCGGGGGGCACGTGTCCCCCCACATTGCCAGTCAGGGACCGGGGGGTGGGGTCCGCCTGTGGCTGTTTGTATTCGCTGACCCCTCAAAGCTGGCTCTAAGAGGGAATGCTGCCTGGAATTGCCAGTGGTGTGCCCGGAAGGGCCAGGGATACACCCTGGTGCCCCCATTTTCTGGCTGGCGCTCTCAGGGGGGGCACCAGCACTCCTGTCTGCCCCCCCTTCCCACTGCCTAAGAGGGGAATGTTGCTGTGAGGGGGTGCACCAGCACTCTCAGGGGGTGCACATGCAACCCCGTGCACGCTGTATGCGTTGCCACTGAATTAAAAGAGTCTAAGGTAGTGTAAATATTAACACGGTCCTATGGGAATGTGATTGGAGTGCCCTGTACTCTGCCTATTCTTGAATGCTTCAGTGAGCTATTGAGTATTATTGCATTCACTTACATAACGGACTTCTCCATCACAAAACTACCTGTGACTACCTCCCACCCACCTGAGCTGCACTGAGCAATGTGGCTGGACGCAAAAATGAGGGTCATGATGCACAAGTTAGAAACACCTTGAGAGGATGGTGGAAGCTTTCATGTAGTTGAAGTAGGAGGATTGGAATGGGAGTTTGCTGAAGAAGCTGGGGGCATGTGTAGGTACAGTACTCATTACGAGAGGAGCTCCAGCGCAGTACCAGAAAGAACGGTGTTCCCCAGGTGAACAGGGATAATAGCACCAGGAGACTATTGCAGATCTCTGGAAATTCAAAATTAGCACCAGGAGCTAAATTGTATTCATAAGCTTGATCCAAAGATGTGACTCTAAAGTCAATGAGAAGTTTTGTATTGCTTTCAAAAGCTTTAAACTAGACTCCTAGGCTGCCAGTACAGGTGCTTGCTGGCATTCCAATTAGAATACATTGGTGCAGACTTCATTAATTGCATCTGCTTCATGTTCTAATTGGAATGCTGCAGTGTCGCTGCAACGTCAAGTATAGTAAGCCCCTGCATGTTTAAAAACGTCCGTGGACTGCTTTAGCTAAATGTTGTTCCCAAGCTTTTGCTTATTGCTTATCCCTTCCAGATTTACCAGTGCCCACATACCCCTAGCAGCATACATTTTATGTTTTAATCCCTTAAATGTCAATTATTATAATGGAATTAAATCCATCATTACACAATTTCTCCCATGTACCCCCCAGAGATGTCTTGCATATCCCCAAGGGTATGTATACCACAATTTTGGAACCCCTAGTTTAGATAAAGTACCTCATGGCCATTTAAAAAAATGTGGAGGCTTAATACATGTGACACTGCAGCTTTTTAATTAGAGTAGTTGCCCAGGAACCACGCTAATAAAACTTCAGTCCTCCACCTCTGAGCACGTGTATAGACAGCCTTAGTTTCATTTTGGCTATCTAGTTAATTCTGGGAGTCTGATTTAAAGGCCTGGATAGCTCTATGCACTTCAACAGTAGACTATTTAGACCTCTGATTAGATATGAATAACTTAATTTTGATTAATAATTTATTTGCTAAAAATGCAGTTTTGAACCAGCTAAAATTATCTGTGAATTTGAGCTGAATTCAGTGAGTAGTTTTTGCTAAAAGTATTGGGGGAAACCCCTCAACGAAATTGAAATGGTTCATTGTAGAGTTTCCAAAGATTTAGATCTTTAGGCTAGATTCACAAAGGGAGTTAAGTCCTGAGGGGGAGGGGAGGGAGGTGAAAAAGGGGTGGAAGAGGTACAGGAAGTGTTAATGTCCCTCTTGTGCACTCTAACCTCACAATGTGGGAAACTGGGTTCTCAGCTAGGTTCAGGGCAGTGACTGTTATTCCATACTAGCCAATGGGCCTATTTTGGAGTGAGTTTCTGTTTCTCCCACTGAAGTTGCTGCACTATAAATATTCATTGGAGTGCAGACTTGAACCCAGATGTTCATCCTTCTTCTCTGGGGTGTTAACCCTCAGGCTATAAAATCATTCTTGCTTTTTCTCTTCCTCCCTAAAGGCCATGTTCAAGTTTCTACTGACCCAGGTAGAGAAGGGATTTGAACCCAGGTTTTCTATCCCCCCCAGCATGCTTGAATCATCAGGCTATTGGTTAAGCGTTATTATCACCTCAGTTTTGAAAGGCATACAAATCCCCTTGCAAATTAGTTGGCATTTCCAATTTTTTTTGCTTTTATTTTAAAAACAGATTTTTAAATGAATGAAAAGTAATACATTTCACTGTACTATTTTTCTTTTGTATTTTTTCCCCCAAGTAATTGAAAAAATACCTCTTCCTGTCTAAAAACCTTCAGTTCTGGTTAATCTGATTTTTTTTTTCTTTTTGACTTGACTGCCAAACAAAAAACATCAATTATTCACATAGCCTGGGTTCTGATACCATTATGATATGTACAAAGAAAGTACCTAAAAGAAAAGTATTTGGGCCATTCACTATACTTTTGGATAAAAACAATGATATTCTTTTGTGTGGGTGTTAAGCTATGCAGGTCTCCTACAGCTTTTCAGACATCATTTTATAAAGAATTAAATTAAATAATTGTTTTTTATGAAAAGGTCATGTTAGCTAATCTTTTAGGCAATTGTAATGGTTTGCAGGGGTATATGTGAGCGTGTGTGTGTGTGTGTGTGTGTGTTTCCCTTTTGGCATATGTTAAAATTAATTGCTTAAGGGAGTTAAATTTTGCTGAATAATATTCATAAAAACTCATTAATCTGAGTGAGCTCCCTGGCCTTTTATTTTTCTACAACTCATTACATTTTTTCTTTCATTTAACTTTTTTTTGGCATGTGATTAGAATACTGCCTGAAAAGTTTCTGCAATTTTAGTTTCACCCTGTAGCCCATCTGTATGTCTTTTTCTCCTGGTTGAAAAGTGTGACAATTAGATAGCAAGGGTGCTGAGTGTGTGGATCATGGTTGGAAAGGCTAATATGCAGAATTTTATATGCACATTTTCCCCTTTTGATGTTAATTTGTAAACTCTGCCCATTCCATCACCAACAACAAGACAGTTTCAAACACTCTTTTAATTAGCAGAATTTGGGAAACTGTTTAGCTAATTAAAAAGGTGGTGGTGAGTGGAAAGAGTCTTCAGAAAATGACCTTGTCTCATTGAGCAGGCCCCATTTTTCAAAGGGCAGTGTCTTAAAGACAGCAATTTGAAAAAATATATTTTTGCAGTTCATTTGATGAATGTTCATTTATCTTTTTACATAATGCTATACATTACATTGTGGTGGGAATAACAGGAATAAATCCTATCCAGGTTTCTGCACTGGGTTTGGCTTAGTTAGTTAATGTTGTATAGTGCTTGTAGTTTGTAAAATGTTCTAGGCATGGCAAGTATTATTGTTATGAAAAATATTTATATTACCACAGTGCAAAATTATTATGTGGAATTAACTGCCACTAGGGGTCATTTAGGTGACATTGAGACCTCTATCATTAGGCCTCTCATGGATGGTGTGTTATAGTATTTATTTTTCAATCCTATCTGAAAATAAAATTATTTACAAATAAATATCTGGAAGGAACATAAACACAAGTCCAGGGTCAATAAGATACACTTCTACCAAGGGAGTTAGGAAGAAACTGTCCTTTGAGCTGGCTAGCCACTTTAGAATTTTGCATAGCTTTTTTTGCGCTATTCTTTTGAGCTGTCCAGTGTTAAAGCCAGGAGTGGCCTAGATAGACCTAGATTTGAACTCACTTGGCAGTATCGATGATATTATTAAAGGTGCAAAACCAGCTACACTTTTGGCCGTATAAGAGATTCTAGTGGCTTACTGTGGATCACTGCACTGTGTTATATATGCTGTTGACTCCCCTTCTCAGCAAGCTGTATACCATCAGTGCTTTTGTGTACGCTGACTTCCTCACAAACCATTGATGTCTGTGGTGTGTGCCTTAGCTTACTCTAGGGGTGAAGTGTAATCTTCCGACCTGGTACTTGATGCTTCAGTGAAAGGTGCAATAAACCCTGCAATGAAACCTTGTTGCTACGTGTAGTTTCTTTTTAACCCATAGAGCTGAAGTCTAAGGCTGTGTCCACATGAGTGTGGATGTTTGGGTCCCTGGAGACAACCAGCAGTGGCACACACCAGGTTTGATCAGAACTCAGAAGTGATTATGCAAGTATTTTTGTCAGTATCTGTATTGAAAATGCTTCTTCTTGCCATTGACAAAATGACACATCTATTAACTCTGTTTCTTTAAGTCAATTTCTGCTGCTTCTGTAGCCAAACAGGTTGATTTTTGCTTTATTGTTCCTAATATCTGATTTTTCTCTATGGTTTAAATATCAAGGATAGGTGATGAACTAAGCAACTGTGAAATTTACATTCCGGGATTTTGAGAGGAGGCTGACATCTGCTAATTCAAAACTGCTAGGCTATGTTTAAATTATTAGAAATAAAGAACCTGCTAAACAGCTTTTCTAAATATAAGATTAGTTTGCAATATAGTGCAAAATAGAATAATAGTTACGTTACTGATTGCTCTGTAAGCATGTATTAACAAGAACAGCTGACATTGGCTCCTTTCAGTTATTTTATTTAAAAAATATGAGATTTTGCTGAGACTTAAGGGCATCATTTTAATGCATAATTTAGGAATTTGCTTTGTATTTAAATTAGCTATGAGAAAAGCTTGGATAAATTAGCTTGGATAGTTTTACAAAGGTAGATTTTTTTTTTTCTGGAGAAAACTTACACTTAGTGTTAGCTTCCATTACGATGTAAGAGAACAAAATGTGACTAACCTTTTCACAAGAAAATATTACCAGAAAAATCTAAGTAAATCTGGACTTCACAAGTTTTGTAGCAACAGGGTAAAACTATGAGATGACAGGCACACCCCACACACTAACACCTCACTCGCCTACAATTTGCAGTCAAAATGTTTGAGATGGCCAAAGATTCAAGATGGTTCAATGTAACAAGACAACAGGGGGTACAGATGGAATGGGGTTTGCTATCCCACATAGACTACCTATTAAAAAAATATAAACATCTCCTCCTCACCACCTTGTTCTTTTAATAAACTCCCATAACTAGTCATCTGCACATGAGAGGTTGCTGTGTGTACCAAGATAACTGCAACTGAAATTTTTTTAACACACAGAAAATAACTATTTTGGAGCGGAAGATAACAAAACCATGAAAACATTGACCTAACCACAAAACGAATTGTTACATTTTATAAAATACTAGGATCCTTTCCTATACTGCTTGACCAGCCTATTGAGGGTATAATCTGACTGTTTCTCTCTGCCTGGGGTAGCTTCCAGAGGATATCAAGCAAGTGCAGCTGGCTCCTTCACTACATATAGTGCTGTGGGTGTGTTAGGGGTGGAAGGAAGTACTGGGGTCTGGGTCTTGTCATCAGGTGCTCTAACCTGTGCTGGCTGTGGACACAGGGCCAGGGAACCAGCTCCCTAATGAACCATATTCTGTGCTATATTTAGTGGAGCTGGTTAAGCTGAGGATTTAGCACAGCATATTTCTCACCTCTCTATTATTATATTAGTGTTGCAACTGTATAGTAGAACAACATAATTGAGGAAGTCTCTGTACTGCATGTATAAATTTTGACCTGGATGAGGAGGGCTTCTGGATATCGGTCATGCCAAACTAGCGTTGTATAGACATTTTGGCTGCCTAAAACTTACTGTTGCAAAACAGTCTTGTAAATACAAAAGTCATACCAAATTTCCATATCATATTATAGCGGCTTAGCTGAAGAATTCTCTTGAGTTTGTGTTGTCACAGTGTTTAGAAAGCCTCAGTCATTAAGTGGATTCTGCATTTCCAATGTTTTAAGCTGCTTTTGCTTTTTTTTCCTTAGCTAATTTCTCTTGCACATGCATGGCTACCCTCATTTCAATGATTCATAGCTTCAAAACGACTGCGTCCTCACTCTTTAAACTTGGCTTCTTCCTCTAGCACTTGAAAAAAAACCTCAGAACAAGCCATGTTCAATGTTTCTATGATTAGCCACCATTGAGTAATCTGTGTAGTCACAAAGTTACTTCTCTATAGCAGTGATAGGCCTGTTGGCAGCATAGATTTCACAGACATTAGGGCTGGAAGGGACCTCAGGAGATCATCTAGGCCAGGCTGATGAAGTGCAGTTCACAGTCCCAGCTCTGAAAAGTGGCTGGTACATTCAGACAAGCACCTAACCTTGTCATCAAAACTGAAACCGACTTCCTACAGTTCAAAACACAAAACCTGCCAACTATCTCCAGTACCCCCACAAACTGCACACCAGAATCTATCAAAGACAACAATACCCAACTACCTGTGGGGGCACATTCCTCACCAGAAAAACACTCTTGTCTTCAGTCTCTCAGACCTGATCTTGAGTGGGAACAAATTACAAACCACTTTTCACAGCTGGGCCTATGAACTTCATTTTATCAGCCTCCTAGGTACAGAAACTCATGGACTTAATTATACACAGTGGCATTCTGACACACTGCAATGTGCCAGACAGCTGACTCCCCAGGTACCTCTGCACTTTTACATGAGCTGCTACATTCCCCCTTCCCCAGCCTGTCCCTCACCCCCTGATGCCTCCATTTCTATTATCACTGACTGGCTTTCTTGCCTGCATTGTGTGCCAGGCTGGCCTCTGGCTTCTTTACTACTCCTTCCTTCCTTCCAGGACCAGGAAATGCACCAACTGCAGGTACTTCTTTAGCCTGACAAAGGGTTTTTCAGTGCAAAAGCTGGCATTCTGGGCAGCTAAGCTGAGCTCATCGGGAGCCTCACAACTGCACTGCAACCAGTAAGCGTCAAGCCTGTCAAAGATGTGACTGTCTGGGGCTTTCCCCAGCCAGGACTGTGTGCGTGTATGCATTAGCTGGAGGTTATGGCACCTCCTACCTTTCTTTCACCGGGGGACCGTTGGTCCTGGCATTTATGGGGCTGCCTCACTGCCAGCAGCCCCACCAGGCCTCCCTACCCAGGCAGGGTGCAGTTTTGGTAGTCATGACTAGGACGTGGCCTCCTCCTTCCCCATAGCCCCATCCCATACCTCCAAGTTCATCCTGGCAGGGGAATGAGTTCAGCAGGGACATGTTCTTCCCCTGCTGGCTGGTGATGAAGTGACTGCCCCTCCATCTGAGAGCGGGGCATTACCTGATTTTAAAAAAAAATGAAAAAAGGAGATTGGTGCAGACAGAGTGAGGAGTGTGGCACTCAGTCACATCTGCAGGTGGAGCTTGGGGAACCCCAGCAGCTGGAGGTTCACTTTCAAGAACACCAGCTGCTCCACCAAAGCAGGATCCAAGCAGGTGTGGTTGGGTGTCATGACATCCCCAGCAATACTGAACACCCTCTCGCTTGGAGCATTGATTGGTGGACAGGACAAGTGTTGCCAGGCAACTATGGACAGATCTTGCAACATCTGGCTGCAGCTTGCCCAGTAGGCCAAGGGGCTGCAGTCCAGTGGCTCCACATCCTCAGTGAGATAGGTAGCCACTGAAGCCTCGGTGCTACATGCCTGAGGTCGGAGTCTGGTGCGTTTGGACCCCAACATTGAAGCCATGCCCATGGCCCACATTGGCAGTAGCTGGTGTGGAGGAGACAGGCTGGTGCTAGTGCTGGTGGTGCTGTTGGTGCTGGGAGTGCTGGCACGGGAAAGTGGATATCCCTCTTCCACATCCCCTTGCCTCTGCCCTTCAGCCTTCCTGACTTTGTTGACCAGCACCTGCATCCAGTAATCGAGGGTTTTGGTGCTGCCAGTGCACATGCTCCCTTTCACTCTAAGGTTGCACATGCCCACCAGCATGTGGACCATACTAGACTACAAGGGATCCAGCCACCTCCTGATGCCCTCCTTCAGCCACCTCATCAGTGCCTGCACGTCTGGTGACCACAGCCTGCTCCAGCCAGGAACGTTGTTTCCCTGGAACTTCTCCATTTGGTTCTCAAGTTTCCTCACTATGGGGATCACCTGGCTGAGGAAGGGATCACCAGTGCTAAGGGTCTCAGTGGCCTCGAGGAAGGGCTTGAGGACCACCAAGATCTGGGAGGGGGGCCACTGATCCCTATCTCCCCAAGCAAGGCCAGCTCATGGATGGCCTTCTGTTGCCCCACTTGCCTTTTGAGCATCAGGTATGTGGAGTTCCACCAAGTTTCCACATCCTGCATGATTTTGTGCTGTGGGATGCTGAGCTCTGCCTGTTTCTCCCATAGCATCCTGCCCCACTTGATGCTGTGGTGGAAGTAGCCTGCCACCTTCCTGCATTTTGAAACTATCTGGCTTGTAGCAGTAGTGGTGCCGACAACAGCAGCCCTGTCCCCCTCCAAAGCATCCCTGACTATGAGGCACAGCCTGTGAGCTAGACAGTGGATTCCAACAATGCTGGCATCACGGACAGCCTTGACCATACTGGCCCCATTGTTGGTGACCACGAACCCATGGGTGAGCTTGGCCTGCTCAACGAGCTACCCCTGCACCATGCAGTTCATGGCCACCATGGTTTCCCTCACCGTGTGGGACTCATCCAGCACCTTGACTTGGAGAAGAGCCCACCGACAGCCTGACTGGTCACACTAGTGCCCTGTGAGGGAGAGGTAGGTGTGATTGCCACCCCGGCTGTTCCAGATGTCCCAGGTGAAGTGTAAGGCTACCTGCGGACCTGCCTTGCGCAGCTTCTCCCTCAAGTACTCCCTGCATGCCTCAAACAGGGAGGGCACCACCATCCTGCTAAAGGTGGCGCATGCAGGCACTTGGTAAGATGGGGCCACAAGCGCCATGAGCCACCTGAACCCTAGGTGCTCAACCAGAGAGAAAGGCTGGCTGTCCAGAGCAAGCATCTCCCCAATGCTTTGCTCGCCTTTGCAACTTGCTTCCCTTTCTGCTCGCCTTTTCTCCACTGTTTCAGGGTAGCCTGCCTCTGCTTTAGGGGGATGGAGGCTTTGGAGCGAGTGGAGGACTTCCCTTTGGGCACGCTCACACTGGTGCTAGGCTGAGCAGGAAGAAGGGCAAGGGGCTGCTGCCTTCTGAGATGCAGCAGCATCACCGTGGTGGCAAAGTGTTTCACATCCTTACTCCAGCTGATCTGCCTTTAGCAGTGCTGACAGATAGCAAACCTGGGATCATCTGCCAGCTCAAAATGCTCCCATACTACACTTCTTGTCTACTTCTGGGTTGAGGGTGGGGATGCTGCCTTATTCCCCTCCTCAGCAGGAGCTGCCTCAGCTGAGCCACTTGCCTGAGCTTTCACAACCTCAACCTCCTCTGAGGTGCTGCTTTCCAGACAAGGAGACTTGGGTCTAGGGGAACTTTGAGAAGTGTAGAGCACAAACACTGATTCCCCATCGGTGCTCAGACCTGCTTGAGCCAGGGCACTCAGGACCCCTGGTTCCAGCCCTAGCTCCACCTCTGGCAGTGGGAGGCTCACGCTGGGAGATGACACTGGGGTGGAGGAGACTGTCATTCTGCTGTTGGTGCCTATTTCTGGAGTTAGGAGAAGTGGTGCAGGTGTAGGGACTTCAGGTACAGGTACTGCTCCCAGCTCCTTGCTTCCTCTGGCAGCAGAAGCATCATGGCTGCTTGGGAAGAGTATGCATCTTGGTTGGGGAGGGGGAACTCCCAGCTCTAGTTTCCCCCTCTCCCATCCCTGCCAGAAGACTTGGCACCTGCCTTTCCTGCACGCTTCATAGACATCTTTCCTGTGCTGCAAAAGGTGTGTGACTGTGTGTGTCTGACTTCTTTTGGGTTCTTCTTTTCTGGGGTGTGCAACTATTAGATTGCTTGTGTTGTGTGTTAATAAAGTTGTTTTCTGGGTTGTGCGATTTATTAGATTATTTTGTGTTGTGTGTAGTGGACTGTGGTGGGCTAATAAATCTGATTATTGATTATGAATGATAACTATGGTGTGTATTGCTCTTCTGTGATGTGATGTCTGTAATAACTAATGATATATAATCTCTTCTATGAATATATGACCTCTTCTATGATCTATGTGAGTGTGTGTAATGTGTGCTTCCCTGCATAGTGATGGATCACACTGCCAGGGAAAACACTGAGCTTTCTTTCTTAAAAGTATTGCAAAAAAAAGAGCAAATATAAATTGAAAGAAATGAATTGGATAGTATTAAGTAAATAGAGATGCTAAACTAAGCGAAGCTAAATCCTATCTAATCCTTTCTAAGAAAAAAAAGGAGCAGGCAACTGACTATGAAGCAAGCCAGGTAGGTAGCACAGCACTTTTCTGACACTGTTGCTCACTCAGAACCAGTTCACAAAAGGCACAGCAAGCCTGCAGGCAGAGACTTTTATGTTGTTTTTATGTCCCTCCCCCAGACACTGTAATTGAAAGGCAGTCGGAGAGAAATCATGCTCACTAGCCAGCTAGATGTGTCAGTCCTTCCAAATCTCCAAATCTTTTCGGAATCTATTCAGAGGCTCTGAATTGATTCGGAAACTTTTAAGCTTCAAGTGATTCAATCTGGATTCGGAGATTCAGCCTCTGAATTGGTCTGAATCACCTCTGAATCGAATTGCAATCTGAATCTTCACGCAGCCCTAGTAAGTACTCAGCAGCTCTGCTATAAGAGGACTAGTGTACTTCATGTAGTTCAGCAGTTTGATAAATTCTATAGCTATTATCATCCAGATACCACCCTTGAATGTGAGATGAAGATGATGCAGTGAATAGCATCAAAAATATATTTACTGGGAGTCCACAACAACAGATCTAATGTATCAAGTGGACTTCTATCTCCAACAATCATTTGAATGAATCAGCCCTTGTGCTTCTCTCCTCTCCACTGTAGCTGACTTATCTGTGTTGTATCTCTTGTTGAAAAGATGGCAGGATGGCTGTGTGACTGTTTCTTTGGGAGACAGGAGCACATTTACACGTTTTTCTATTGCTATTCCTCCCACTACTGTAACCCCCACTATTTTGTGTATCTTGGTCATTAATAAAACAACCTGGAGACTGAAGTAATGAAGTCCCGGGCTTATAGGTTATTAAAGTCACTATTTTTTGATAACCAAAGAACAGAAGGGCAAATATATTATTGAGTACTTTGACTGTCTGGCACAATAGAAAATAGTCTGCTCTGTGTGCACAAAGTTGTTACTTGCATATCCTAAGCATATTCTTTTCTTCTTTAAATGCTAATTCTTTATTGATGCTTTGTGATATAAGGAATCAATGAGGTGAGTAGACAGGCAACTATTTGGATATCCTGAAAACCTGTGCCATGAAATTGTGTTTTTTCTAGTGCATTTACATGGATGCAACTACCAATCTTTTTGAACACTGAATACCTAAGACACAAAAGCTCTGATTCTCCTTTAACTTACAGCAGTTTAACCCTGATATCACTCTGCTAACTTTGGTAGAGTTGCTCTAGACTATACTGTGCAAGGTAGAAGAGAATCCGACCCATTCTAATATTATAAAAGCCTAAGTCTATCTATCTGTCTGTCCGTAATGCTTTATTCACACTCTGATTGGCTGATGGAAACAGCCAATAAGAGTGCTTCAAGTGTGGGGGAGTGCCGCCATGATTCTGAAACCGCGCCGAGGAGTGGACAGAGGCAGAACACTACAGCAGCAGCACAGGGCATTAGGTGGTGGCTCTCCATCCCAGCCTCCTTCCCTTCCCATCATTCTTGATGGGCAATTGGCTAGTAATATACATTTGCAGTCCAATCAAAGAGGGTGATCACTAGCTTCACACAGGAAAAGGCACTAATTTGAATGTTCTGCAGACCAACTAAACTTTCTGCACCCTATCTACCTATTGGTTTCACAGGGAGTTAAGGAACTTCAGCTTTATATGAAGCATCTAAAACCAGAGTGATATTCAAAACAGGAGATAGACAAAATTTGGGTGCCAAAGTTACAGAAGAGAAATCCATAGTGAACTTGCTTCAGGCCTGCAAAATGCCTTGGATAACTAACAAATGAGCTTTAAAGTGCCACCACCGCCATTCTGAAGCACAGGGATGCTGATACATGAGATGTAGAGGCTGGCTGAAGCATGCTAAGTAGCATTCTCCAGGGCTAAGTGCAGACAGTCAAAAAGCCTGAGGCTGAATTGATTCAGTCTTTGCAGATTAGTCTAGGCTGCAAAGTTTGAACCAATAAGCAAATGAAAAGGTGTTCACTTTTGATTCAGGAAATGCAGCCACGTTCCTGCGTGGCTCAAGTCAGAAGCTGAGGGGCACTAGAACAGCTCTCTGGCATGTAGCGGACCTGGGCTGTGTGTTCACTACTTTCTGGTTACCCTGAGGTCTCTGGGATTTGCAGTCCATAATCATGGTAGCAGGACTTTGCAGGGTTGCTCATCACTTTTTCCTGCTTCTAAGTGCCTGTGGGATTTGTAGTCCATAGTCGCAGCTAGCATTAAGTAAGCCATCAGGGCAGGGCAGCTCTGTTCTTGGGAGAAAGTGAGTTTAATCCCCCTCCCTGGCCCCAGACCTCTGCTGGGGTTTGTCTGGATGACTACTGAGTCAGCTGAGCTCTTACTGGTCCAGCTAGGGAGCAGAGGGGTGAGGCCAGCCCTGATTTCTGTAGCAGGTAGCACAGAAACTTAGCCCAGAACTGCAAAACATGTTGGGATGCTGGGGGGGCTGTCATTTAACTCAAACCAGGAAGGGGTCTGGGACAGAAGTTCCATAACTGACTTGGGTCAAACCAGTTTAAGTCTGATACTCCATTCAACCAGGTTTATCTTAAACATTTTGAAACTAGTTTATGTGCACTGAACTTCTGTTCTGTTACAGGATTTAACCAGTTTCTGATCACTTAAACCAGTTTATGTGTAATGTGTCTCCCTAGCCCAGTGGACTCAATTAAATTGCATCTGCTCTGATGTACTGTAACTACAGTGCATTGGAGCAGCTTCCCAGCATGCATACAGGCACCCTTAGCTTCTGAGCATGCTCATAAAATGACTTAATTTTTTGAAGAGGCTAGATTTCTGAGTCTTCCACAGTGCATGCCAAGTGTACACTGGCAGTATTGAATTCAGCAGAAAGTGCTGCATCCATGGGGATGGGGCTGTGATGCAGAACATTTTGCTTAGTAATTGAGTGGGTCAGACCACTCACCTGGGAAGGGATGCCAGGGCTTTAGACTTTCCTCCACCTGTGTGGCTTGAAACTCACACTTTCTGCCTCCTGACAGGAGAGTTTCTTTCTGCCCCCTTGGATGAGTGCCCTTGTCACTGGGCCACAAATTCAGGCTCCCTCTTGCTTGTTCTTCTTGCCCCATGATTTCACTCTTTCACCATTATCAGCAATTATACTCTTATGTAAAAGCAGCCCTGGGTGTTGTGCCTTGTGCTGAACTCAGGGCTGTCAGCATGTACTAGGTGCCTACTCAATGAGTGCTTTGAATCCCAAGCAGAAGTACCCAAGCTTCAAGGAGGGCAGGGGTTCAGACATGTCACTGTGTGTAGTGTTTCCTATTGGTGACCTCTTAGCACTCTGAATTGACCTTTGGAGGCACCTAGCTCTCCCTTGATTATATAGGAATCCTAGGTCCCCTAATCCTTTTGATTTGCATTACCCTCCTGGAACAGGAACCCTGCATTTTAGACATGCATGAAGCCCAAAATGGAGGCATCTATGAGAATAATTTGGATCTACTCTTCAAACCATAAGATGACTTAGAAATGTCACTGTGCTACACAAGTGTGGGTATATTTGACTAGCAGAGGTGTAGGAAGGTAGCACTGTGCCCTGGGCAGCAGTGGCTCATACAGCTTCTTTGTGCCAGGCTCTGTGTTGCCAGTAGCAGTGGCATATCCAGCCACCAGCTGTAGCAACAGCTATTTTTGCATGCCCGCACAAAGGAATGGCCAATGTTGCTGCCCCAATAGATTCCCCCCCAGTTATGCTACTCTTGGCTAGAGCTGGAGAGTCAAGATCCCTGACTCTCCTAGATGTACCATGCCTCAGTTATTTTTAAAGAGGTATTTTGTTTGTTTTAAAACCAGATTAGTTGGGAACAATTTTGCTATACCAGTGCTAGTGCTTATCTGTGAAATACATAAGAATGACCTGGGATAGACTGAGACTGAAATACTTCTGAAATATCTGTTTTGTTCTACTCCTCCTAATTTTTTTCTTAGGCTCTCTCCCACCAAATTGTAACAATCAGTGTCTTTTCTAACATGACATTGGCTTATGATGTGCCCAGGTCCTTTAGGTCCATTTGTCTGAAATTGTTAAAAACCCCCAAACAAACCTAGAACTAAATCATTTACTGTAAAACACCCCAACCACCATCACAACATGTTTCTTTGTCTGGAAGCAGCAAGCTGGTTGCATAACAGCTGGTGCAGACTTTTATCAGCTTGTCATTCTTGTTTCAAATGCAGTGAATTCCTAGTGAGATGCTGTCAAATGCATGATTTAATCCATAGTTTTCCTGTTTTTCTTTTTTTCCCCTTTCTGTTGATTCACCCTAGTGACCCCTTCTTTTTAAAAGTGGTAGTAATTAAATTAATAAACAGGGATAATTAAATTATAGTTCACCATCCTAATACCAGCTGTTCTACTAGTTTTTTCACATTGTGGTTTAAAGATAGATGAAGCAAATAAAATTCAGTGGTCATCAGTGCTAAAAAAATGAGAATCCAACATCATAGCAATTTTTTTTGAGACTAGAATAGGATAAAGAAGAAGCACAACATTCTAGCCACTTGTAGTCGGTCTGGCACCGTGGCAGCAAAGTCACCCCCTGGCAGCTGCCGGACCCTGCTTTACTTGCCCCCTTTGGCTTCCCTGTTATTTTGCCCTTGTGGACTCTGAGTCTCTTGGCCCCTGGTCTTGCCCTCATGGGCTCTGGACCCCTCAGCCCCAGTCTTTCCTGTCTGACTCCACAGTCTTTCTGCTAACAGCAGAAATAGACCCTTTGAAGGGTCTAGCACCTGGAATGCTGTTGGTACTCTTGTTAGTGGCCTTTTCCATCCCACAGCCCAAACCCAGTCCTCTGGTATTTAAACACAAATGAAAATGTAACCCTTCTGCTGAGCATCTGTCAGCAGCAACAAGGACCGGGTTCAATTTAGGGGGTAAATATAAAAATATATTTAACCTTGGCTCAAGCCCCCATCCAGTTTACTTAGGAAACACTAAAAGGATTACGAGGGTGTCCAATAAAACCCACAACCTTTTCCTCACAAAGCAGTGTAAACACAAAACCCATATTTATTACAAAGCATAAAGAAAAAACAAAAGTAGTCACTAACTAGAATTTTAAAACACTACAAACTACAAGAACAAAGTCCATAGGTGGCACCTTCCATGGAAGGTGGTATTTCCCTACACCCAGGCAATCTGGGACTTGGAACTCCCCAAAAGGCAGTTCCTGGGGGCCTGCGTCCCTATGCCTGCCCTTCAGCAATGGGCTAGAAAAGGGAGGCCCGTGCCGGGGAGTCCAATGAGCTGCTCCATGGGTACACTGTACCACAGGGAGCGCTGGACAGCGTAAGTCCTTCTGTATTGCAAACGGCCCCTCCTTGGTCCCTGTGAAACTGCAGCGCTGATCCTCACTTGTGCATGGTGGATTCAAGGGGTGAACAGCAGGTTTCACCAGCATATTGTACCCCAAAGTTTTTAGTCTTGATCCAAGCTCTGCTGGGGCAGGAAACTGCAAGAGGACTTGGAGAAAAGCCAGACAAACAGCAAAAGGGCCTGACCAGCAACCCGCGCTAACCATGCTGCGGACCATTGATCAGGACGTGAGAGTTACAAAAGCAACATGTGCCAGGCCCAAAATATGCCCGGCCCTGACATACAACAAAGAAACATACAGCAGGGCTTAGCAATACAGCTATGCTGAGACAACTGCTGTAAAACAATAAAAAGGGGACTCAGGCCTGCCCTGCACCCAGGCCTGAACATGCAACAAAAGAGCACGGGTAATCTAGCTGTGGCCTGGACAAGTGATCCAGCTACACTGCTTGCTGAGACCTAACAGCTATGAAACAGCAAAAGGGGAACCAGGCCTGAATTTGAACTAGCACCCAACCACAGCACTTGGCTGGGGCATAAACTGTAAAAGGGACAAAAGAAGGCCTAGGCCTATTTCACTGGACTGGGCAGCAAAAAGCCAACCAGCCCTATCCACCACTGAGGCCTGAATAAGCAACAAAAAGTGCCAGGGCTTCACCCTGGCCCAAGTCTGCCAGGGGTTCAGCCCCACACTAGTGAGCTCAAATGCAGCAGCTGTAAAACAGCAAAAAGGGCCCAGGCTTATGGCTGCAGCCTGGACACGTAGTCTCAGCTCTACCACCATGCTGAGACACTACAGTCCCCAACACAGTGACTGCCAGGACTCTGCCTCCTGGTCAGTCTCCATTAGGGAATGATACTCTCCTGGCATCCTCCCACCCAAGGCCTGCATGGCCAAAATAGCCAGCAAGACATGTAGCTGGGGTTCAGTGACACAGCTATGCTGAACCCAAAAGGAG